>CAVNZL010000076.1:0-615000 GCA_963693355.1 Pontia daplidice
TAGACTTTATAAGCTATAGCGTTCTTCCAATACACATAGATTTAATATGAACCAGTGGTTCGTGAAATAGGCGAGTTCATTGTTCAACAAGCAAACTGCTCATCATTTTTAATTTTTAATTTTGTATTTGGAGAACAAGTTTTGAGGCGTATATACGAATTATTTTTTAATTATACGTTCTTCTGTTTACTTTAAATGATTTTTTTATTACTATAACAAAATACACTAGGTATGGAATATTATTGATTTTGGAAAAAGATACTAAAAAATTATTATATTGATTAAAAAAATTGTTCTATCGTAGGTATAGTTGTATTTAGCTCCATTCGAAAATTCATTTCGACCTCAAATATAATAAATTGGATTTCAAATATAATTTATAAAAGCCAATTTAATAAGTAACTTTATTTCTTAAGAATTTTCAATGAATCCAGAGGCTAAAAGCTTCTAGCGAAGGTAACGCCATCCGGGCTTATTGTTGAAAGCTTTAGAATTAATTTAAAGCGCTGTTACTTAGAAATGTTTAATTTTCTCGTTATGTTATGGTTTTATATGGCTGTATATTTATTTTTTCTATGCGGAATACTATTAGAATTTTAAAAAATCCGCTCCAGTTGAATCCATAACGGATGCAATGTGCAAAACAATTAAGTGACGATTCCATAGCCTAGCCTGAGCAATGCTATTTAAAAATATACTCTGAAGAAAAGCTGAAAATATTTTATTGTAGAAGCTATTAGTAGCGACGAACGTTTTCTCGTATTTTCTCCAGTGTTAAAACCTCAGAAGGGAAACTTATTATAATATACTGTAAATTGAAAACTATGTCACCTTTTTTAAATGCAGAACTATGTTGAAATGTTACAGATAATAAAGTACTATTTTATCTTTACAGATTGCGAAATAACGAGTGAAGAAAAACGAAATACGTGAAATTGCACACGAGATTATTACCAGCTGCCTGTTTTATGTGGGATTTCAATTTTGCCGTCGACTGGATTTTGTATTCCGCTCTCCCCAAAATTACTACATATGTCTGGAACGTAGTATGTTATTCCGATACAAATAGGGTTGTTTTTACAAAGATTATCAAATATTATATTTAAACTTGAGCATTGTCAAATATGTCAAATTTCATATAGAACAAATATTCTGACAGCTCTTGAGAGTAGGTTGTGTGATGAGAAGAGTGTGATGTTCTGAAACCAACAAATTGACCAATTAATGGGCTTTAATTTTTAAATTTGTCAAACGGTTTTATGATTGTTATGTGTATGAATTCTAGTCAGCAAAGTGATATGATATATATAAAACCATTTAAACTATAGAGCAACTATCTGTGAACACAAAATATTTATTAGTTTACAAACAATTGAATCATCGTTCTATATACATATCTAATGTAATCATTTATATCTAAACAAAGTTAACCTAATAAAGAAACCCTACAACAATTAGTTATGTTTACAATAAGAATTTATTTAGAATCTTTGATCATACTTAGTCTGTGGATTATTCATTCTCTATGATCAAAGTAAAGCCACAGACAACAATATTTCAAACAACAAGCATTCGATTTGAAAAGTTTGGATTTACAATCCAAAAGGCTTAAACTTAGATTAAAATTAAATTTATTCGTACTTGAAATCGATCGTATTGAGTTTTGTCTCGAGTGTCAAGTTTTGTAGGGAAAAATTGTAATATTGTTATAAGAGGTATACCCAAAGGCCAAAGCAATTAGTTGTCTCTGTGCGGGTCGCGTATAGGGATAGTTGTTCGTTCAATCTGGCTACACTTATTTATATAAATTCGTATGGACAATGAATGCAACGTAAATAATTGAATATAGTCATCAAAGCGCTATACTAAAAGTTAGACACTAAGCGGAGTTGATTGTGTTAGCGATCATATAATAAAGCTCCAAGCCCAAGCAGAACCACAAAAACATAAATGTACGACCAGTCTCTATGTATGGCTGTGTGGTAAGTGATGAGTAAGTAGTACCGTAAGTAGTAGAAGATTACTTTTAAGTGTAAGCTTAGGTGTAAAGCTGTAGCTGAATGTAAGTCTCAAGTAAACGAGACGTTCTAACGGGAAATTTTAATCTTAGTTGCGTTTTGTGTTTAAGGTGCTACGATTTATTAAAATTGTATAACAATTATATCGTGTGTATAATTCGAAAGATGTTATATGTTGGTACATTCGAGGTTTTTAATAATTCGTCATTATACTAATACAGTGTTTATGAAAAGAATCATTATATAACAGCAATATTATATATTTATTATAATAATTACTAATTATATATGTATTAGCAATATTCCGCGAAAAAATCCTCAAATACTCGAAGCACGTTTCGCATCCTCAGGATATAGGCTCTACGTACAGCGTTCATTAAGATTATATATTTTACTAAATTTCGGAGAATATTACTAGGACTTCCGCAAAGGAACGCCTGATTCTGTTAACTATCTTAAAGAATCATGTCAAAATGAGAATTTTACTAGTCGCTTGAATGTATCGTGTAATGTTCCGCAATACAAAGAATAATTATCATTCTATTTTTCAAATTTATATGAGATATTTAGTATAGCAATAGTTTAAATTCGAAGTTTTATTTATATTAAGTAATTTTTTAAAGAAGACCAGTAATTGTAATCCGTTAAAGATTTTACTATTGCCGGGATTCAAACTTCAAATTAAATATTGAGAGCCATATCTTCTAAGTTGGTGGGTCTCTTTAGGCCTATAGTTATCGCTTTGGGCCTCTAGTTTGGTAAAGGATGCCGGTTAACCTAGTACAATATAAAAATTATTACTATTAATAAAAATTACTAGGTACTCTGTTTTCCTTTACGAGTAATATATTAAACGGGTGTCATAATGATTAATGTGAATCGCCTTTTGTTATAATTTGCAATTTTCATTAATCATAGTATTTTTGTTTTGTTATAATGAATGCGGCGAATAATTCATAATTATTCATTATTCAGACAACACTTCAAGCCTGGCAAGAGACAATCTCTAGAATTTATTTGAAACAATTAATGATGGTTCTCAAATATTTTAACAATATTCTGTGTTATTTGTGGTGATTTGTCATATGAATTACTTATATACTAAACGTCCATATACGACTCTATCTGTTGTTCTCACTATAACTTAAATTTCTTAAAAAACGAAAATTGAATACTAGAAACGCTATTTGTATTATTAAATCGAGACGACATCTTCATGGAAAAGTAAAATAAACTTTAACATATGTTTATTGTAAAGGAATATCTTAGAATTATGTTTTCTTTGTTAAAAGTGGTAAATAATTGATAAAGCATCGAGTGATAAATCAATTGTAAAATATTGCAAACATTTTTAATATTCAGTACACAGAATTTAATAAAGACAGCGAATCCAATTTTATCAGGCGTAAAAGAAATCATTGAGGCATTGGAAATGAGATCGTAAATATAAAAATAAACAGAGATAAGGCTGATCGTGTGACTTTATACCAGTATTTATTGAGAAATCAATTTTTACAATTGCAGGAGATGACCTATTTAGTACTGAGCGTCCCTAAGTAAGGCTTGAGCTGGAATATATTGCCAATGGGTAAGTTTTAACATGCATGTAACGTAAAAAAATATTTTCCCAATTGTAATAAATTTGTTTGGTAAATTTTATTGATATTTAAAATGAAACTATTGCAGTGTGTTCACATTTACAATTTATGTGCAGTCAACATTGAATAACTAAATTTACGATTATACTCGTATATACTAATTATGTGCTTGTGAGGAATATTTTCCTTTCCTGTCGTTGATTTCACGGCTTAATTCCTAATGGTTATAAGCAGTCCAAAGATGTTTCTTCTTTCTCATATTTTCATTTTTATGAAATCTTAAACGCAATCATTCGGGACATTCCATTGTTTTCAAAGGACACGAAAATGAATAATAAGTTCTTTGTTATGAGGACGGAAAGTAACGTTTAGGAACGTATAAATTAAACATGTATTAGCGAATACAATAATAATATGAAATTCGCAATCATTAACTATTATTCGCATATAGCAGTCTGATTAACCTTGATTACTTATAGGGAAATTTTATTGAACTACTTGCTGATCCGGCAAACGTTGTTTTGCCATACATGTGATTTCAATTTTCAATTAATAAATAAAAAATAAGGGTTGATCGTAGAAAGGTGAAAATTTCTCTAAAAAATAAAAATAAAAATTTAGAGGTGGACTACCCTTAACATTAAGAAGGATGAAAAATAGATGTAGGCTGATTCTCAGACCTACTCAATACGTTCACAAAGTTTCATGAGAATCGGTCAAGCCGTTTCGGAGGTGTTCAAGTTCGAACCCCGACACGAGAATTTTATATATTAGATTAGACGAGTCGCTTGCTAGTTATTATTAAGCTATTAATGTCCATGCATACCAGCTAAATAGTTCGATCAATATTTTATGAAGCTATGTAGATAAGCAAATTCTTGGTCTCGACGTATAAATTAGAAATCAATAAATCACATTTCTTTTACTTAGCTATTCTTTTCTATTTATTATTCTTATTCAGTTGTTGCTATTATATGCACGTACGCACATTCGTTGTTGATTTTTTAAATGTAATGCTTTTACATAAACCAAACATTACAAAGCGTTCTCCACTTCTGTCTACGAGAAGGTTCAGAAGGTCCACTATTAGAAAATAACTGAATATTTGGGATTGCATAAATTTCCACGTGTGACCGTTCGAAGCGGCTTATACCTTTATCCTCACTGACATTTTAATACCCATTGATAAATTCACTAAGGATCAATTTCTAATATGAAGAAGTATTTACGTATAGAGAAGATTAATTATCAATTTGAAGGTGTTGTAATAGGAAATCGATCTAGTTCTAGTTGCTTTTACGAGTAACAATGACCGGACCACAATATAAAATTATATATGTCCGTCTGCATATTATTTCCATAAAATTATGAGTCTTTTGATTGATTTTTGGACACATAAAAAAAATGACATAGCAGTTTCTCTTGAGAGTCGATCAATCATAATAAAATAATTTAATCTTTCTAAAAGAACTCTTCATCAAATCCTGATATAATGATTATCTGATTTCTGTTTCAGATACGAGTATATTACATCAAAGCATTAAATTGTGCTTTATTGAGAACTTTTTATTGTTTCAATATGAAACATTGTTTACAAATATAGCAATATTAAAGCACAAAGCTTTTTCGGGGATATATTGCAATAAGAAAAGCTGTTTGCTTCATTTCATTGTTTCGACACCGGAAAAGACAAACTTTTGCAAGCGTGTTTATTGTTTCAAAATTTTGGCACAATTTTATACTGAATTATATTTGAGTTAAATTCAATACAATTGTCTCGCTATAATGTGATAGTTAGTGTTTAATGTTCCGCATCCAAAGGATACAAACGGGATCCCATTACGAGTACTGAAACTTTCATACATCATGATAATGTAATGAGTAATGAAGTTTTTATATATGATATACAACAATTTAATTAAATGTTTAAGGTTTTCATGTTTCTAAATATAAAATTTATATCGTTATTTCACGTTCAAATATTACTTTATTTACTAATTTAGCACAGCAATATTCATTCAATATTTATATTCATGTTGACAAATAGAACATATACGACAGTATGAGGGATATAATTTGATTCCTTGTATGAAAGCGGTCATCAGATAAGCTATTTCACGGTGTACGGCTTTGATACGAGCAACTGCGAGAAATTCGCCCACAAAAGAATGTCCACTTCAGGCTTTGATTTAGACATTGCACTTAGAGCTATGATATATATTATATGCGAATCATAAATCGTCTTTTCTACGAGTCGTTGTTTTATGGAAAACGGCGGTCACGTCTGGAATTATCTCCTGATTATTCTCAAAGTGTATCTCATTTATTAAAAGTAATCAGTCTAATCGCATCATCAATCTCTTGTCACCAGAGTGTAAACACAATTTGACAAAAAATGTATTTTGTGAAATTCATGCAATGTATATTATTTATACCATGGCGTAGATACGCATCTACGCCATTCGACCGGCGTGACTACGCCGGCGTAGCAGTCTGAAAACGATTCTACGTATGTTTATACGTAGCTACGATAAACAAGTTTTCTTTGGCCAATCGTGTTTTAGTTAGATTTTTTAAGTTTTATTTTCTGAAAATGTCCCGCTTGTTTGCTTTTTGTTAATAGAAAGCGTCTAGTTGATGTCTTAACATAAAATATAGTTCCAATTTTTTACCTTTTCCGTAGGTTTCTTGAAGTCAGTTCATATTATCCGTTATATTTACCAATATGAACGTGGAAACGTGTGATTTGTCATGAGTTTGGAGTATTAATAAGCAATAAATCAATTCAGACTCAACTTGATCGTTTATCATTACTTAGAACTGGAATTGTCGATGTGAAGTGTATCTTTGTGTTATTATCATATTATTAAATAGCAAATTTTGTTGATTTGATTCCATACATAATTTATTCATTTTATATTTTGATTGTAATTTATTAATATTTTTATAACATTAATTTGAAAACGAAGTTTACTTAAACTTTTTTACAAATATATGAAGCTTTTTATGCTTATAAAAACTATGAAGGATATTATTTCGCTCATTAAAGTTGCACTAAGAATGCGACCAGCTATGTGCCTTATGTCTTGGCATTGACAACAGTTTAGGGTATTTTAATGAAGGATTTTGATTTGTTATTTAAATAACATGTCTACTTCTTTAAACTGAATAACTGAGACCACTTATCGTGTTTTTCTTCAATTTATCTCTGACGTCGGAAAATCATGAATTTTTCAAACAAGTTTCTTTACTTTTGTAACTTGAATAACCTTTCTGGGTTCAAATAATGTCTTAAAAAGATTGGTCGTTTGTAATATTACTTTTGTTTTTCAATTATTGAGGAAAATCAAAATCTTTAGTCGAACACTATTGAATTATCCAATGATGATTGATGATGATTGTTTCAAGAATGTTTATATATATTATATGTTTTTTATATTCATATGCACAAGATGAGAAATCGTTTTTATTAAATTAGCTCATAGAATCAGGCGTTTATTTGCCGAAGTACATAGTATACTATTCTAAGAGACCAATTTATTTGTAAAAGTCTGTTTAGAATGTAATGAGTACTTAATGAACACACACACGCACACGCAATTTCTCTCGGGTACACTCACGTTGTAGGAAGCTTAAAGAAAAACACTTTGTTAACCGATTAAGTTATGTATGTTTACAAAATTTAAGTCACTGTCTACCGTGACCACGCACGCTGTAAAGCACGCGAAACGTCGGAAAAATTTAAAATAATGTAATATACTTAAATTTTCTAAAAATACATAACTTAATCCGTTAACAAAGTGTTTTTCTTTAAATGAGTAATAGTTATGTAGGAAGCTTCATTGCTTTATAGTAAGTTGTGTAAGACTACTAGTTATAGTAATTTTTTTAATAGAGACATTTTATTATTGATTACTTTAGAACGGTGTGAGTGCTAGTTTTACTGATTTATTACTTAAAACGGTACGAATAACGCCAAACTTGGGGCACCTAAGTAAACATTAACTACAAAAGACTATATAAAATTTACTGATGTTATCTGACTAAAGAAATGGCATACTTCTTATTATACAATGAAAACGTAGGAGTTTCGAAACACATTTGAAGCGGTTTGTTTGAACTTGATAGTATTGCATTTATGAAATTGCGAATGTCAATATTAACAACCGATATGGGCAAGGGGCACGTTCGATGGATTGCGATGCTAGATTCAGTTTAGCTCTGTTCATATATAAGTTTTAAACGTATATTTTTTATGTCACTATACCTTCGTAGTATAGAACTAAATATTCTTAGTAAAGTAGTGCTTCGTCAGTATTTTATTTGTATGTATCAATGAATGACCCTTGATACATATTATTAAGCAATAGTTACTTATATTGATTTTGTACTCAGGTATTAATAATACCGTATTATATATCCGAGAAAGGGGATATACCTCAATTTATTACACCACAATTGCCATCAATAACCAATCACACGATATCAACGTTATAAATTGAAAACTTGATTAACGCGAATTACTAGATGGGTATCACAAGACGAGAAAAATATTTTTTAAATACCATAAATAATTCTAAAACTATGTACAAAGTTTTAAGTAATTTCTTGGGGACACACTACCAGGTAATTAATAGATTGGTTTCGGGCTTTTCTATATTGGACATCGAATATAATTACTATAGTTGACTTACTTAGATTAGCATTAACTTAACAATCGAAAAACTCTTTGAGGAAAAACTAATGAAAAACGCAGAAATGTTAGGCTATAATTTTATCAAACAGATAGTGTGACAGACTGTATACAAAACAAATATTAATAAACGTATACAGAATCCACCAAATTAGTAATCGGTAGAGCTTTAGTAGGTACTCCACTGGGTGTGCTTACAAGATCCCTTCCGCAATCGTTAGAAGCTTTAATGATCCTTTAGGGCTTACCGGAGGATTTAAACGTCTCCATTTACATTCACTTTATAACGATATAACTTTATTTACCAGAGTTTAGCTTGGTAAAGTCGTTAATGATGATATTTTTGCCCAATTTTAATTTTGTTTAGTTGTTTTTATTTTCTTTTGTGGAGAGGATGTTGGGTACAAAAGGGCATGCTGAGGTTTTTCGGCCACATGGAAAGTTTGAATGAGGACTGACAAGGCGAGTGTGGATGGTGAGGGTAGGGCTGGTAGACCTCCCCAACCTTTATGTATCAGATTCAGAATGTTCTGGAAAAAGGACAGGTCAAAAGTTATTACAACCGACAAAAATGTTTGATGAATACAATAAGAGTGGAGGAAGTGATAGGTAGCAATTGGAGGTCTGTGGTCTATGCCTATTCCAATGGGAAGCAGGCGTGACTTATAAAAATAAATTAAATTATTTTCACATAAAGAAATCTATGTATTGTATATCGATATAACAAAGTGGTAACGTAAAGTCTTTGAACTATATACCTGTTATCTTTATATAAATAAATGTAAACGCGAATTCAATGTAATGTATTTTAGACCAACTTCTTTATTTATTTCTTTCTTTTTTAATATTCCATTAAAATAACCGCTTTCATAGCAACGATGCACAAGCTTAATCCAAAGCTACAAAGTAAACTGTCTCAAAGAGTTTAGTACTATACAAGCCTGTAATAAAACACGTATAAGTAAATCATAAAAGTATTTTATGTTCGGGATTTTAAGTTGATAATATTATGTTTTCAACTTTGTACTCGTTACAATTTCAAGACATGATATTCATATGAAATAGATGTAATAAGCTTTAAGATAATTCGTTTATAAACTCGTAAGTACCAATCGGCGAACAAGTGAGATTCATAACCTAAGCCACGTTTATTTCTTTTGTAGCTTTACTTGACATTATTCAAAGCCTCACTTAGCCGATTCGAGACTGACATTTAAAATTAGAAATAGTTTTGTTTATTCTTCGATAGAATTCGAACAAAGCATTACGACACTATCATCCTCTGTGACGAAGGTGGGCTTTAAACTTTGTTATAAATGCTCTAACTTGTCCCGATAGATTTTTAATCATGAAATAAAAAATTTCATACCTATATACAAATTTTGCTCAGATGTATGTATACAATAAAAGCGAAATTTTCTCCTCTTTAGAATGAGCTGAAATAGTCGATGTCATTTCCAATAGTCGTGCTTGAGACTTGTTTTCAGCTTTAAAAGTCATAGCCGCGACGAGTCATTGGGTGTATACAGCTTAAATCTATTGGAAAACTCACAAGCACGCTTTGCAGGTTGGTTAAAAAGGATTTGAAAGTTACATACAGCACGAACTATGTTATTCGATAAATGTTTAATATTAATTTTTCATTTGCTAAATTAACTGTTATGAACGATTTTAAGTACCAAAACTTATAACTATAAGAATCTCGTCATTGTAATCTGTATTATATTTGGTATGTTTTAGTTGGGTTACCAATTAAGCTGAAACATGAAATCAATTAATGCAATAACCATAGAAATGCAGACAGTTCAGCTTGTATGTCCAGACGTTAAATTGAATTCCTCTAAACATTTCAATTGTCTATTCGAGTGAAATTTTGGAGTAACATACCACGCCTTAGATTCGTCGGTACAGAATGAAACTTAAGCTTAGCTGTGAAAGTTTTAAGTGTAACAAGTGAAACATCAGAAAAATACGATTTAAAATGAAATTGACAAAAAAGGCAAAATGTTTGTGGAGGGAAACTTGAGATACCAATAAACTGCAGACTTTATCCATAAAACTTGCGGAATCCCCGTAAAAAGCACGCGTAAAATATTTTCATTTTCTTTTCCATTGTTTTCTTTAGACGCTAGACGGGTATATACTTTTTACAAAATTTTTGTGAACATAATAATAAGGATTATTCTTTATAACATTGTCAAGAATTTGTGGACTTCAAAGTGAACATGTAGTATACGAACATTCCACCGCATTGTGGCCTGAGTGTGATAAAGACGTGCTATACATAACGTAATATTAAAACAAAACTACCTTTAGAGTTACTTGTCATTGGCTTTTAAGTTGCGATGTGATTTCTATACCGTTTATAAAGTAAAAATAAAATAAGTAAAACTCATTGTGTTGTGGGTTTATAGCGCAAGTCACCACGTGACCTTTTCTGGAGTAGTAAAGACATAGAGGCATACGTTCTTAATCTTTGAATACACTGACTTGCAAGTGTGTGATTGCTAAAGTATCAATAAATAATTAAAATATTCCAAGAACAAATCCTCGCTTGGCTTATGGCCGCCAGGCAATGCAATAGGGATGCAAATAAAATGCACTTAGCCTCAGTGCTTCAAAGGAAATCTTTAGTCGTAAGGATCTCAATTTTAGAAAATCTTAACATCGTTTTATTGGCGTTAATTGAACCAATGTTAACTAAAAATTATTGAGTAATCTTGAATTTGAATTCATTGTGAAATTGTTTCTTCACAACAAATTGTAATACAGATATGTCTTACACAATCACTGTGGACTTAATTTATACAGGGGTAACTTTCTCTTTCAAAACTAAGGTATGACACTAATATACAATATATATTTTCTATTTTTTTTTATATAATAAGTATCACGCGGCTGATATTGAGATTAAAGTGTGATTTCGATTAAAGCATTTCAAATATAGGCAAATTAGACTAAACCAAATAAAAGGAGACGTAAAGCGAACTTACATTTACATATGAGATAATATTACTTCCTTAAAACATTTTTAAACTTTTAATCGGGACTGTATAGAAAGTAAATGCTCCTCTCCTTTGTTGAATATTTCGTACTAAAATTTAATTAACGTCGAGACAATGTAAAGGATATTATAATTTATCATCTAAACGAGGATATACAGGCTGTGTTAATAATTATTATTATTTTGTTTCAGAACATGCTATTTACGATATTATATTTACGAAAAACTAATTATATTCAATTAAAGCGCAATTAATACGTGAGGGAATTAAACTGTTATGTTATTTTTAATAGGTACTCACGAAAAGTAAACAGTAACATATTAATTTGGTCGTATGGTAGCTCGGGTGTCTCGGTCCCTCTACAACCGCGTAGACAAGTGAACACCACACACGCGTACAGCTTTAGCACACATTTCCTTCAGCACCATTTTGAGAAGGACATAGCTTAAACATAGGAACTCTGCTAACAAAGAACAATAAATTATAATGTTTTTGTTCTCTGTTTGGCAACGCTACTCGCATTGCCAGGGCGTGTTTTACAAATATATTTCAATTAAATCGTACTTTGCGGTCCGAAACGCGAACTTGTTTGCATAAGCGGCAGTAAATTTTCATGAGTTGACAAAATTCGCCGGACGAGTTGAATTGTTATTATGGCGTGATATTTTTAAATGATAGACAACGAATAGGTTCATATGGAATTACAACTAGAATGTTGTGTGAAGATGTGTTTTGGCCGGCAACGCGCTAGTGAGGCCTCTGGCATAGCGAGTTTCCATGGGCAGCCTCCTGCCCGTTTGCCCCTTGTATTAAAAAAAAAAATGAAACGAAATGTCATACGAGACATCACAAGTAATTACAATAGGACGTATAGTCTATTCTCCTGTATGTCCATCGTATTAAATTCACAACCACGTATTAGACATTAGTTATGGACACTGGTGGATGGTTATGGATAATAGTTTTCCTTTTCTAATAGTTTCACATTAACTATATATAATTCCGCAAGTATAAAGTATATAAATATAATCATACAGATTTGTTTCAGCATTAATCGTGAATAACTAATAACAATTATTTTAAATTAATCGTAGTATGCAAGAAGACAGATCTTTATACTTTAGATAGTAAAACCTGAAATTATATCATCTGTTACATATCAAATCTGATATCTCGTTGAATATCAACCGTTACACACAAAGCGAGAAATTCCTCAAATCAGCTTGTATAGAACGTCACACGCCTTGTTGGATGAAGTGCTGTTTTGTGTATGGCCAATGTATAGAATTTTTATGCATAGCTTTTATATAATGTTACTACTCTATTAAATATTTATTTATTTAAATAAGGAACGCCAGCAGTTTACACAAAATACACAGATAACTTATTAACATAAACAAATTTCGTTGTGAAAACCATTGTAGGCGTACACGCCATTATCAAGGAAACCCATCTTAAGACATCATAAAAATTAATAAAATATTAAAATAGAATATTATGATTTGATGTATAATTTACATTCCCATCAATTTCTTTATATACATGTGTATATGAAGATGGTACAGCGTAACAAAATTTATAACAATCAATTACATTTAGTTTGCTCATAAGCTCAAAAGAAGCAGTGCAGTGTCTAATTAGCTGCATCTTCTTATTTCTGTCTTTCGCATTTCGTAAGACTTAGATGCGACTCTGTGAAAGGAACGGAACTTATAAAACACAGCCTTAGAAGCAAGATCTAAATTTAATCAAGCTTCAATTAATCGTTTAATTTCGTAAAGTGAAAGTGATTGATTTAAAAAGAGCGTTTGCAAGTGTTTATTGTATCAAAACAAACAAGTAACGATTATTCAAGGCACGTAGAGGTGAAATTCAATCAAAGCTCAAATGAAATCAAAGAGCTTATCCGAGATAAAGACAGCGTTGCTTTTCCGAGTTAATTATCTTTTTTTATCCTATAATCGTTGTATTTACTACTGAAGCTAGAACTTATATAGTCTGCACTGTAGTATCAATCAATAATGTGTGTGACAATTACAATGTACATAATTTAACATAACAAAAGCCTCCTATTACTACAATATACTATATATACCTTATATAATTGAGAAGCGGTTGATTGCCTTAATGGCCTAGAGCCCGTAAAATATGAGGGTCCTGAGAATATGGCACTTATGTCCCCATTCAAAAAATACTTTTATTTGGATCATGTTTATACTCGTATATATATTAAAAGAGTGTTGGGACGGGCTTAATACTCGTAGCATAGGGGAAGGCTGCATTAAGTTAAGCTAGCTTTTTGATGCAAAATATAATTTTAAAAGCTTAAAGATGAGGCACGGCGAGAAGTATAAGCAAGACATGTTATAAAATTATTTTATTATTTATCATTAGCATTAAATACTCTCTGTATTATTATATGTTTTCAATGTGTTTTAATCTTACTGTCATATTATTTTAGAACTAACTACTCAGTGGATTTGAATATAACTTTGCAGTAATATAGCTTATATATCAGAATAATAAATAGGCTACAAATTATAAAGATAGTGTATTATCCAAAATATCAAGTAAGTGAAATCTTCCATCACGAGCTATTCTGCCGTCGTCCGCTGCCAAAACCGCTAGAGTAACATTCTAGCAACACAGTTATATATAATGTTTAATGGAAATATTAAATATGACACAAAATAGCACGCCACACATATATATCTATATGTGAGCCATTATAGCAAAATTAGGGCACCATATTTTTGATTGGTTTATATCTCACGCTTATATAATGAAATTATAAAGCGCAAGCTGTTAATACCGTGAGAAATTTCGGCTCCACAGTGACAATTTTCAGGCAATCTTACTGCCTTAGTGAAGGCAGTCATTCTTGGTATTTCGTTAGGCACGGACGTATTTACGCTCGCGTGAACTTTGAATTATCGTCGAATATTTTCAGATTGTTTATAGAAGTTACTAAATTACATTTTTGTATGCTTATTTGTAAACGTATGTGCACAAGTTCCTAAACACGGTTGTTAAAATGATTTTTATTTTGGCGGCAATTGTTTTCATTGCAAGTAAGTAAACTTTCGATATTGTTCTGTAGTCAAAATAGCAAAATTTTCAATAATAATTATTTTTGTATCAGAACTAAGGTCTTCTATTTGAGAATAAACTTAAACTTTAATAGTTTCATATGTTTGATTTAATTCAGAGATAGGAAAATAGTTTAAGATCTGCAGTCATTCTTTGCGTATATTCTTTACTTTAGTAAAATATTTGGTACCTTTCACAAAAAAATTGATTATTAATATTTACATTACAATAAATTGATTTATATAATAACATGTTAATATATAATAACAATTTTTCAAACAACTTTTTAACAATTTTTCAAAGTGCGTCGAACCTGTATCGAAAAGAAAAACTTTTTAAGTAATTGATCCTTTATAAAGTGTATATGATACTCAGCTTTATTCTTATTTTCTTATAAAAATCTAAAATTTGTATACAAAAATGTGTTATACTTACTTATTATTTATTATCCCGATACTTATTTTCAGTATTAATTACTCTTCTATACCCAACTCAACTAGATATTAATATTTACTTCACACAAATTCAGTAAGGATCAAAGTGATAAGGTACCGCTCGGTACCTTATCACAGAGGTATAAGTTTTTTAGTTAAAGAACTAAACTGAACGAGACAATTATATTACGGACCAGTCAAATTCAAGATGTAGTATTCATAATTTCATAAAAATAAACGATTGTTTTCACCTTTGGCTATTTTGGATAGAAATGCATAGGAACAAAATGTAAAATAGATTAATAAGTTTCGTGTTTCTATATAAATTCAAATCCTGGAACCCAAAATCTCTAGTATGTTTTGAATGCAATATGTATACTTCATTTTAGTGGAATATTTTATCGAATTTTATGAAGCCGATATATTACAATTTGTTGAACTAACAAAGATATCAAACAGCTGCAGTACATGCACCAATATTGATTACAATAAACATGATAAAAATGTAATCGATATACTATTTGAATAAATCATAAATACATGTGATTATAAAAGGTTGGTCAAAAGCGATGAAGTAGGTGCGTTAATGTAGAAACATTTCTGTTAACTATTGTCGTATTATTTCCTTTCTATCCACTATCAAATAGAAGTGCCAATCTAATTTAGCAACCTCAAAGGCACTAATTAAATAATAAAGCTGTTTTAAGTAATACTTACCTTAAAACCATACGTTACAATTTAATTTTCAATGTTATGTTACAAAAACGATGCTGTAAAATTTCGCCGCGAATAAACTCAGTGATAAACTGAAGAAATATCTATTCAATGTGCATCCGATTTTCGTGTGGCTTCAGCGTTTTCCAACAAATTCTAACTTAATCTTATTTCGCAAAGAATCTATTTTTGAAAAATTTGTTACAAATGCGTTACTTAGTTATTCAAAAATTATTTATCTCTAACCTATATACGCAAACTCATGTAAAAAAATCTATTGTATACAGATCAAACAATAGAGAACCTACAATATATCCTGCGTCATCCTCCATTGAAATTGTTTATTTATTTACGCGAATATATTTTTACAAATTAAAACGTAAGATGTCGCTTATTACTGTAAGTTTACATTTAATGAGATAAAGACCAAAACACACCTTAGAGTGGATTACGATGGCGTAAGGAAATATCTAAGAGTGTATAGCAATTAAAGATCCGTTCGTAGGGGATATGATTTATTTACCAAATTGTAAAGTAATATTGATCCAAATCGTAAGTCGTGCGGCCTACCGCCGAACTTTGACATACGGAGTTTTCTGATAGCGGAATTCGTTTGACTATGTTAAAGTATTTTTCGCAAGTATTGCAATTGCGGAATTTCCTCCGTTTCGCTGTATGATATGAACCCTAATATCCTAAACCGCTATCTTGCGGGCTGAGTGCAGCACAGCGTTGCTCAGCTGAGCATAAAACTGAAGCATCTGTTTTGTTGAACTATGTGGAGAGTGTACCACGAGCATTTACTATGTAAACCTAACGCTAGTGAAATCGCAGGGGACCGCTTGTTATAAACTAATAAAGATTACATCTAATGGTCATTATACTAATAAGGAAGTTGCGAAGATGTCAGTAAGTCTTTACATAAAGCCTCTTAGAACATAATTGAAGCTTGTATAACATCTATGACTATATCTTACAAGATATCCCAACTCTTCGCTGTTGATATGAGCACCAACATGTCATTTCCAATACCGTTGTATACGAGTAGTTCGATAAAAATCAAATTAACATGATGTTCACATCGTTCGAAGCGTCAATTAAGGGCCTCGGATGGTTTTCATATCACAACAAAGGATATCACTCTGAGGCTCATGGTATTCAAGTTTTGCCGTTATATAAAGAAATGCTCCGAAATATTATATAGAAAAATTATTTATTTCATAGTAAGTCTTGTATTTTAAGTGTTTTGAATAGTATTTTTCTAATTATAGATAGTGGAAAATCAACTATTTATATAATTAAATTGTCTATCGTTTCCGTCTCTAAGCAGAAATAAAAGAGAAATAAAAGTTCTTGAGTTCATTAGAAATACGATGCAACGTCTAAACACATCACATTCTTTGATTTGGTAACAGCTTAACATTTAAAAAAAAGTTTGAAAGTCTTTCGTAAAATTAAATAAATACTAAATAAATACTATAAAAATAAAATATCAGAATTGAGGTAGTGAAAAATTTTTACACCTAAAATTGATAGATGTATAAATAAAACAAGAATTGTGAACATATTCTTTGATTTGGTTAAAATACACTTGAGTTTAACAAAGTCCATATATTCATTTTAAAGCTGGATGAAAAATTGTTCCGAAAAGTCATCTATTTCATGACAAAACCAACAATAAATCAGAATCGCAATGTACAAAAGTACCAATACCGTGAAGTGTGGAAATTTCTAAAACAGAAAACATGAGAAAATTCTTCATCAAATTCCCGATAGACGGGAGATAATAAAAACCGCCAAAGACGAGTCGCACTCAGTTTATATCGAATGAAATACAAAATATAATTTTTGAGTTTATATTTGTAAGTGTGGAATATTTATAGAAAAGCCTAATACTCATGTGACAATCTTAATGCGGTCACAGAATATATTTGCTTACCTAGATTCAACAGTATAGTTTTTATATACGTAGTTTAGGAACAAAGTATCTGTTAAATAAGGACAGGCAAACATACATGCATAAGTGTTTCGCCCTTAGATTCGTTATGTCTGTATGTTTTACCATTTGGCTAGGGAACCCTAAAAACTTAGCTTCTCATTATACATTATACATATTCTTTCATCAATGTTGTTTCTATTTAATAATTGTGTCATATAAAGTCTTTTATTTTCTGAAACGATATTTATTTTCAAATGAATTACTGATTAATTTTTCATTATTTTAGGTAATATAACTAACTAATATAAGTTTCGTTTTGTAACTAAATCTGTTTCGCAGTGGTAGGTTTAGAAAGCTTGACTTATTAATAATGAAACATACACTGAAATATACCTGTCCCTTACCTCAAGGGGTTTGTAGAACTTCAAACAAACATACATAGCTTTTGAGTTTCTGTAATATCAATATTAAATACGTAGAATTTGATACACAATTTACGTTTAATATTAACAGTATGTCAAGTGTATGACCGAGTTTAATGCATCTAGCTCATACAACATTATATTTACGATTATATTGTAACGAAGTCAGAATGAGAGCTTTTGTGTAAGCATTTTATTAGCGTCGTTACGATTGACCCGAAAATTCAAAGCAACTTAGTTAATCCTTATAAATAATGTTAAATATTCTAAGTGATCTGATTTTTAGGTTCGTTTCGGTTTAGAATTATATAAAAATGTACAGAATTCGACTATGTTTATACTCTAGTGTAGAGATTTGTAGAGCGCGGACATTTTTAAACTGCTTTTAAAGTTGTGAAAAAAGTTTGAGTTATTTATTTAAGGTGGTGGTGGAGCGCAGTTGAGTGAAGATAGCTGTGACGCCAGTGAGCTGAAGATATGCGTCGATATGACACCTAAGACGCCGGTTGGCCTCCCCAGAACAAGGAAGGAATTGGATGCACATTGCGCGTGAGTATTTTATATTGAGGAGTTTCACGCGTTATTCACGTCACAAGGTGTCACGGATGTACTCATCAGATCTTAATAGACGAATAATTGGGAATACCCCAGCCCTCACACTTTTTTACAGACCATCTAATAGTAAGCTAATCTATATTAAACATATTTTGGTTAGTGATATAAATATTACCTTGATACGCCAATTTAATAATTAAATTAATGAATAGGAAGGTTGAGTTTAATGCACAAATTCATTTGATGCGGTACGGTTTTACTGGATCGTACATTTCATATTCAGTGAACGAACTTTGCAACCTACTCTAGCAAATATGTCCAGGATATTTGTATACCTGCATGTGACAGGATTGGACCTGAACTATATCGTTCAACTAAAAACAGATAGAGCCGTTGGTATACCGTTGGTAGATTTAACACAGTATTACTTGAGCGCTTTTTAAAAAAATACTCGCAAAATACGTAAAGTATGTATTAAATTTATCACCCCAATAATACAAGTATTTTACTATAGGAGAATTATATATTGTAACTTTTCGTAATAATAAAAATTGTTAATATACTTACATAAGACTAATTAAATTTTATACGATAACTTTATACGATAGTTTCAAAGATATTTAAGCAAAATACAATCCGTTATTACATAAACTAGTAAACTGTTACTCTGAACTTATACTCTTCACTTACAAGGATTCCTAATCTATTACAAGTCGCCTTCTGGTAGAGGAAACTGTTTCATGGTGTTCGCTTGTTGCCTTAAATTAGTTCTCAAGCGGCTGAGATGTGTGGTTTACTACTGGACCATGCATTGCCGTAGTAGGTCATTGTCCTAATTTCTGTACAATAATCTACTGCATTTTTAAGAAATAGAACGCAAAGACAAAAATGTATAAATGTAATTTCTAGTCTCGTAAATTTGAAACAAAAGACTGTTTTTAATTTTCGACCCCATTTAGTTATGTCATCATGCAGATAGATGTGATCGGATCGCCTGTACGGCCAAGATTTATGTGATGAGCAAATCTGTGATCTGGGTACAAAGTATGCACCCATAATACAAGCTATCTTACCTTCGAGTTAACCGACCGTGTTTGAGATGTATCCCAATATTAATTACAAATAACTCTGTGAACTTTACCAGATTATTACAAGTTACTTTCATTAACACTTGTGTTGATTTTTAAGGGCCTATCATACAGGCATGGCGTGCATGGATGCCTGGATCAAGCGTTGTTTGCCAACAGACGGGCAGAAACTAGTGCAACAGCAGATTGGAGGAGCAAGAGCTCTCATGAGATTTCTATGTACCAATGATTCATCATTGAGAAGAGGTATTTCGTCTCAACTTCTTCACCATAATTAATTACAATGTTTCATTTCCCGCTCTCGTTTATTGTACGAGTAGAGCCTTCCAATTTTTCCATTCACACTAGTTCCCACTACTTGAGATTAACGCGTAACCAATTAATAATATTGGTAAAGATAATAAATTAGATTGTAACAAGAAATTAGCACCACATTCATGACCTCTGTGAGGCACGGCTAATCTCTAAATATTTGTGATTATATAATAAATTATAATTGTGACAATATAATTTGTGATTTTAGATTTTCTAAAAGAGCCCACTTGCTGGTCGATGGTGTCACCTGACTGGTCTTTGTGCGTGGACGAACTGCAGCTCGCTGTTAGAGATATCTCTGAACGAGCGCAATTAATCACCTTCTTGAATAAGAGCCATGAACTATGCTGGTAATTAATTCATATGTATAAAAAGTTGGTTTTTATAGGTATCCCAAAGGATCACAGGGCTAACTATTACTGAGAGTTCGCAATCTTGTCCCTAAAACCCATGAACCGTGATAGTAACAAGTTGAATAACTGTGTATCGTTAAATATTTTAAAACACGATAAAATAAATACATAAAAAACGAGACCCTTTGTGCACAAACTTGGTTTATTTACTAGGTTAACAAGAGCTGATATGAATACATTTAGATTTCAGTAAATTAATACGTGTTTAGTTTACATATATGTCTAGATTTTTAGGTACCTAAATTAAGGGTCATTAGTACAGAACATTCCTGAAACGATGTAAGGGAAAGGTAAAATAAATATCGGCAAAAATAAATACACTTTCGTGATTAATTGGCTCGACGGGTAAAAGAAACCATTTTTTCTCATCGACATCTATTTTCGGAAATAGCCTTTGTTTTTATTTGGTACATAAATGCACTTATGATATATCGATTCTGTGCAGGACTACCCGATATTAAAAGATATTAAAAGAATACTCTATTCAACTCACGTAAATGTGGTTTTTATAATTTGTACAATCAGTTTTACTTTAACAACGTACATTTACAACGTAAATTGTAGGATTGGAAAATGTTTTGTTGAAAAATATAACACCTTTTAGTTATTTCTTCTACGTTTAATTATTATCAATACCTTCAGGTTCTTTAAATAATTCTAAGAACTAATGATTTTGATCGTAGTGCTAGAGACGCCTTTGTGTCATGCGTGGCACACGCTGGCCGTTCCTGTTCAGCATCAGCCAGCAATCTGCTCCGGCGGATGGCTTGGGTCCTTGCTCAAGATGTAGCAGCTTGCAACCAACAGCCACGAGCTCATTGCGATGCAGCTTCACTTATAAATACACCGTTCTTAACGTTCCTGTCAGGAATATTATTATATCCACCGGTTCTATAAGTTTATATAGAGATACTATACTCTTTAAAATAAATCTCAAGTTTTCTGTAAAAAGAAGTCGATAGTTTACTTATTTAGGCGTCAAATAATGTTTATTATATATATGACCATAATATCTACTTTCTTATAAACGTGAAGACCATTATTAATAGCAATCGTATGTTAATGACCTCGCAAAGATTTTGAGCGGTTTATTAGCGTGTAAACGTTCAACCGAGTTGTTACACCAAGGTTTTAGATACGTAGTTACCTAATATACTAAGTGTGCTACTTTAATCAGTATATATATTGAGAACGTCAAACCTTAATTTTATATGCTAAATAAGAACTTTCTTGACACCAACAGTGTTTTTTTAGGACACAAATGTAAGATGTAAATGCCAAAGAATAAATAGTGACCGAATTTTGTATTTTGTATATCACCTGCAAAAATTATATTTATTAGTATATAAATTAAGAAAATTATACAAAATAATGTTTCAATAATTTATAATATAAATAGTTTTTAAATGGGATTATATAGGCTTATTTATGATTTATAATATATGTTTAAGCAAAATATGGATAAAAATAATAATATTGTTATATGTGTTTTTTTATCTTTATATCCCTAGCGAATATATCGACATAATACTATGGTAATTTTAAATTAATATATATATATATATATATAGGTATATTATTACCTATCTTTGGTTAGGGTACCACAGTTGAGGTATTCAATCTAATGTTTTATTAAAACTTTAGTAATAACTCAATGTGCATTGTTTCATGAGAACATCGTTAGCAAATATCAGTTTTCTAGAAATATGAAAATTCTTTCCAACAAATAAGACTTTACATTTTTATGTCTTCGTCTAGATTCTTGAAGTTTTGGTTTTGTTTGAGAAACATTACTGTTTAGATTTATAAACGTTACGTTGTACCTGTGAGAGAGACAGATCCAGACGTAAACTTGCCATTTTCGTGGAATAATATCCAACATTCCAATATTTACAAACCCTAAAATATTTATCGAAGACAACGTTTGAATTAAGGCACTTCTTAAGATATGTGGTTTATTGAAACAAAGTTACTGATTTACTAAAAACGTTACGATTTCTCTGATTTAAAAGACCTTCTAAAATGGGGACCGTCTCATACACTGGTAAGTAATGTCCTACTTATATTATGAACGCGAATGTTTGTAAGTATGGATGGATGTTTGTTATTCTTCTAGTAAAAAACTACTGAATGGGTTTTAATGAAACACAGAATAATGTATAGGCAACAATTTATTGTATTGTATTGTGTGAATTGTCAAAAAAATCAAGTGAAGATATAGAAAGAAATCTGCGAACTATTTTGTCGTGCGTTGCCAAAACGGCTAGGCTGACACATATGTATGATGGAAATGTTTATCCAAAATAGTCCTACATAATAAGCCGCCACATATATATCTTATGTGTATGTCATTGACAGAATAATGAATTATGAAGATAATAAAAATTGCACATTTGCTAGTAATAAAAAAAAAAAGAAAGAAGAAAGAAAAAATACTTTTATCGCTTCGGTATTTACAGTAGATAAAATATTCTTACACTTATTTTATTTTGTACACCACGCTAATTACTCATTACACAAATCACAGGCGAAATCGCACCAGCTATAAATTATATATTAATAGAAGATTGTTCAAATCTTCAAGAACCAATAACTATTGTTGGCATACTCAATTAATTTTAGTTTGAACCACCCTTGTTTAATTACCAGTGCCACTTCCGGTGCCTAAAACTTATTACATCATTTATATCTTGCAAAGTAGCTATCAAATCTGTTCTCACCCATTCCACATATCTGCTTGATAGTTATTCTCTATACGTACTCGTAATTTCGTCGACAGGCGTATAATAATAATGCATGAAGTTTTTTATTAATCTTTTTTTTAGTTAGTACTTAGAATGAGTCGTTACAGGACGCAATAGTGATGGAATTTTTGAGAAAGAATAGTGATATTCTGTTTAACTTTGATCGATCTCTTGGGCGCTCAGTTCAAAACAAACGACGACCGCAGCCTAGATGAGTGATCTTTGCCATAACGTATTACCTGTCGATACGAATGCTAAAAATCTTATATCAGTCAGTTTGTCGATGGAATATTTTTACTATTACTTATGAATGCTGTTATGAGTATTCTAAACGTTAGACGTGTACGTGTTGGTCGTTTGAAACTTCAATTTTACACCTCTCCATGTGAGATATTGACAAAAGCCAATATCACCAAGTAATATGTTATTGCAGCGTTCTCAATTATAACACAATATTGCTACGTGAGAAATTCATATTAAATTTATTATTCATGGATACGTCAGCTAGACCATGCCGTTATATTATAGTATAGTAGACATATTCCTGTGATACCATTGTAGTATTCCGGCTGTGTAGTAGAGCAGATATGTTTAATGTTTTCATAGCACATTTCACAACACAGTATCTTGCCTCATTTTTCAAGATCTGCTTCCTTATTGGTTGCAACGTATTTATTTTAATATATATAATTCTTATAATAATTGTTTATCGAAAAATATTATAATATTATATGACATTACTTTGATGAAAAGTTCGAACAATGACTCGCGAATGTTACATATTTAAAAATATAGACATACGAAACTCATAAATGTTTCTCCCTTTTCATTTTTGGTAGGTTTTCCTTAACGATGTAAGTGACTCCAAATGACTTCAGAGATCGTTTGCCAAATACTTTCATGAATTATTTATTTAACTTCTAACGTGTTAAGTTACATACATATATGTATATATAAAATATATACTAATATTATACAGACGGTGTATTTGTAAAGTAATTCGTGTTGCCTGAAAGAGATCGCAACAAGTTATTCCTATTAATTCAAGTTATTTTTCGTTTGTTATAAAACTGCTTTTCTAATGCATAATGTAAGTAAATTCAAAATCCACTGGATCTATTTCTTCGCAATTGCTTTTAACATCATCCATACCTTTCCATTCTTATAGGTTTGAAATATCATTTAAGTAGTAGTAGTATGTTAAAAAAAAATGTTCGCGTTTATTGAAAAACCCGTATCATGTTAGCTTTTCCCGATACATGCAATATCCGACGCAAAACTTTTCAATTCGTACCGTTTATTACAATTTGTGCTCAAAATAATTAAACTAACGTCCAACAATTGAGTTAAATTAAACTGCTATGTATATGATATGTGAACAATTTGTATTTTCCCCCTGAACGTATATTTAGTTTACGTAATTTATAACCGATCTGATATAGCTCGCTCGTAAAGGCATCTATTTGTGTGACAAACTGTTTTTGACACCTTTGGAACGTAAGACGCCCACGGACACGCTGTCACTTGTATCAGACCTGATTTGGTGACCTGCGTTGGATTTAAATGCCAGAGACAAAAGTTGCGTAATACTCGATAGGGGGATAGGTGTCTACAAATCACATGTGAATACTAATAATAACAATTTTCCACAAGAAAAGGTTTTTTTAGATACAGAGCAATAGCTAGTATTTTATTATTTAATATTCTGGCAGCCAAATTATGTAAATTATATTAATAAATTTAACATTGACATCTGCATTTTAAATAGGATAAGATAATGAAGACGAACAAATCTACAATTCCGTTCTAACCAGTTACATTTCAATAGAGAATTTGCTTCGTTATTTTCAATGACAAGTTTTTCAAACCGCGTGATAGGGTGATATAACTTCGAAGGGAAAACTATTATAAAATAGGTTTGACGTAAAAATAATTTAATGAACAATATTATTTATTACTCACTGTACGTATATATTAAAATAAGGAATAAGTATTTTTATTAAGGGTATTGAATTGCGAGTTTATAAAAAAAAAAGGTTTGGGCTTACTAATCCAAAGCCTCATTCCGATTTTTCTTAAACGAAAAATAGATTTGAAAAATAACGTATAACTAAAAATGAGAATATATTCTGAATAGACGGTTATAAATAGTATTAAGTATCATTCTATTCACAGAATTTAGAGAAAAATACATCGTATATGTCGTAGATACATATTTTTTGGAAAAGCTTTCCCACTCACGTAATAGGATTTCCGAGAGGAAATGAGATGTTCATCGATCAATTAACGCCAGGAATGTAACTGGCATATTCTTTCGACTTTCATATTCTTTGCAATGATTGATAGCATTTATAAGTTATAGAACATTTAGAATTGTTATCATTGCTTACCTTAAATACTACAAATAAATAAAAGACTAGGTAATGCAATTTGATCTTTGCCACCGCCTTCACGAGGCGTATACATTCAACGAATAAAATTTACTCTAAGGAGTTTCTCTATGAAAACTACGTTCTTATTCCTAATCAGGTGTTTTTGACTGATATGGGTGTGACTTAAGCCAAAGGAGCAGAACATCGCATCGTTTTTATAATTAGCATATATGTTTCAAGCATTTATATATAAAATATTTATAAATTCACAAAATATTAGTAATTATTTTGACGCTAATACTATTTTATTCTCATAGACATAACAAAAGCATATAATCACATTCTTGAATATTAGAAATACTGCTCATAGCTTCGTTATAACGTATTAAATAGACGCATTAGGTATAAATGAGCTCTCGGAAAATAGCGAAGCGTACAGCAATCCTAATTATTCAGTAAACAAGGTATCATACGCAGTATTTACAGTGGAATAATAAATTCAAAGCTAGCGTAATGTCATAGGGAAGGTCTATGTTCATATTTTATCCGAGCATGGAGCTACCACAACTATGTATCTGATATATGATGATATGAACTTTACTAGTATCTATTAACACTTTAAAAACTGAAGGTTTGAAGGTTTAATCTCGTGAGATCAGCTCATACTTTTGTTGTGAACCTACCTCTATAAGACCAATTGATTGGCAATATTCCGCGAACAACCGTCAAACACTCGACGCACATTTCGCCGCGACGCGACGCCTGAGCATTTTCAAAATGTCGCCTTTACGAACAACGATCATCGGTACTGTGAACTAATATAAAAGAAAAAACATATCCGGAGTAACGCTTGATTATAATTTGATTCTGAATTACTTTTGTTATTACAATCAACTCGCTTTACTTGGTATATATTACAGGGTATTGTGATAGCCACCGATAGTGTAACTTTTGTTACCCTTTGGTAAAAGCAACGCGCTCTCGAGTCATGTGGTTTGAATGGCGGATTGCCTGAATAAAAATCAATTTACTGTACTCATAAATGTTTCATCAATATTTCAATCAATTAAATCCCGACGTCGGCTCTTTAAGTACTCTCTTGGAAACTTGAAAAGGGTGACACTTGACTTCCTGTTGGTTGCCTTTAATAATTGAGCCCATTTTCATTAACGACGAAATTGCTTTCAATAGGATTGTAAGAATAAGAAATAGAAGTGTACTGAGAGTGAGATTACATAATTGAAAAATTAAAGAGTTGTATTGAAACATTTTCAATACATGAATAATATGGAATTCTGGATCGTTTTGATTGATGCTATATAATATGTGTAGGGTAACCTTACATCTTCAAAGGCATGAACATAATACATTATAGAAATACATTTAGAAGGCTTTAGCATGAATTAATTAATGTAATTTAGCAATTTGGTATGATCCTTATAATTGGATTGATTAATATAATTTCTTGTTTTCTTCTTTTAATTGTGATTGTGAATTGAAACTGTTCCATAAAATTCTATAAGACTGAAACGTTTTGGTAATTAATGATTTATTTAAATTTAGTAATATCAGCCAATTGTTGGCTACAATATAAATGGTCGGTAACTTATTTGAATGATGGTGTGAGTGTCTAGGGGTATCAACTAATTTCCTGTGAACTTCTATCCATTTGCACATTTTTTGTAATCACCAAAATAGGAGCTTTTATGTAGTGACAATAGCATTAATTTGAAAGTAATTGGCAGCTCCTACGTAAACTTAAGAGCAATTACATAAATAATTTAAATATATTAAATGAAGCCAATAAGAAAACTCATAGATATAGTTGGTATCCTGTAAAAGACACAGATATTTTGTCCTTTAGACACGGCTAGCTGACACACTCTAAAAATTAACACATGCCATGTCAAGATATGAAATTGTTAAAAATAATTTCCTTTCGCATTTTAGATAGAGCATTACTCACTGACTGTTTCGTTTATGAATGGAAATAGGAAGCTCGACAGAATGCAACATTTTCTTGAAAATAACATGTCGTTGCATGAACAATTTTAATGCATTTATATTTTCTGGTTTGCGTAATCAAATTCGTTTCATGATATGTGTAATATTCTACTTCAACAGAGGTCTCAAATTATTGGAGGTGAGGTGAGGTGCGTCAGAACGCATAATTCGATGATGATGAAATGATAGTTAAGTGTGGCTACCTACGTGTTTGAAAATTAAAATATCTTAGACATGTTTTCTTTTTTTAACCATTTTCATGGATTAATTCTCTTATTCTTATACTGCAGTTTCTAGTGACGGCAAATGAAGTGCACTTGAAGCTTTAAGCAAAAAGCGTATCGTCATCTTAAAGACCGGCAATGCACGTGAGGCATTAAAAAAAACGCTTTTTTTATTATAAAAATCGTATTCTTGCATTGTCAATTTAAAATCAAACTTTGAAATGATTGGCTTAAACTAGATCGGGATCCGTTCGTACCGATTAATACTTTTTATCTAGTGAATGTCAGATTAAATTCTATCAAATTGAAGTTCCATGTATCGCTGACCACGACGGTAGAGGTGAGTCGATGAGTTTTCGCTAAAGGAATTTTCAATTACTTTATATATTTGCTGTAGCTGCTTTTATAAATGAGTAAAAAGGTGTTTTTAAAGCGTAGTTTATTCGCTATCACTTAACATTTTGTATTCGTGATATTAATGAGGTCTTGTTGAAATAGTATGAAAATTTACGCGTCAACAATCTAGCCCAGGGCTTTGATGTTTAGAGCATAATTTGTTGCTTAAAAGATAGTTTAGGTATTATTTATGTTAAACAATTTCCCTGAACCCTTAAAAGGTTTATGTACTGAAGTATATTTGACCGACCCACATAATAGTTACGTTTATTTATTACCGAGTATAAATTCTGGACATTCAAAGGGCTTGAGTTTTGAGCTAACATAGTGTGATCTACGTGAGCACTAAACCTAATGTTAACGTAGTAAAATACCAGGCAAACGCGAGTTGTACTCGCGCACGAAATGTTCCGTACCATTCGAATTAAACTGGGCAAAAATTGACTTTTTTGACTGAGAGACTTTTATAATTTGTTGTCAGATTACAACAGAAATACATCCATGGAAATTTCAACTTCCTAACAATAACAAGGTACAGCCACAGACATATGAAAGACGGACAGCGTAGCCTCAGTGTTTCCGTTTTTACCCTTTGGGTACGGACCCCAAAAGTCTATATTATATGTATATTATATGGGTATATATAATGGGATGAACTTTAGCTAGATTGCAGTACTTGTATAAATGGCGTATTCCATTTTGACAGTCGCTGCGACTGTCAATCAAAATTCAATTTCGCTGAAATTTCCCCGCAAGTCTCGTTGCTAACGAGACGAAAATGTCATATATACTCTACGGATTCATGACTTAATCACACTCGTACAATATGAATATGTTGTTAGAGTTAAAAGTACAAGCTTGGGGGGACATTTAAGTTTAATATTTTGGGATCAAAATGTATATATAACGAGTAAATATTTTATGAAAAATGTGAATAAGCGCTCTGTCACCCATTTTAATAAGTTTTGTTAAACAAAAAGCGAATATAAAATCCGCCTCATATACTCATATATGCGTATATTTCGACATTTTCAAAATAAGCGCCATAGGGTTTTGAGATTGATATGATAGGAATAAAATTAATTAATATATGAATTATCAAATTTGAAAAGAATTTTACAAAACTCTGGGCTCCTGCAGAAAACTTAAGTTGCAAAGCTCGAATATGTTCTCGATCAATACAATTCTATTATTGACGAGTCTGTAATAAATATGTATTTATAAAAACTTAATATTTATCAGATGTGTGACCCATAATACAAACTATATAGCTATTTATATCATGTGTATATATATATATATATATATGTGTGTATTATGAGTGCTTAGAAAACTGTGTATAAACCTTGGGGCTTACTGAGTATATATTATGTTACATTATATCTTATAGTTCTCTCGTTTCGACATATAGCAAATAGTGCTTTTCTTAGAATAATTGAATCTACACTGCACTCTTTAATTGAAAATTGTGTGTTTATATTTCTTTAACACAAAACAATCATACAATTTTTACAAGAGAGTTCTACTCAAATTCTTCTTTAGTGTGCATTACAAATCATCAAATCAAATATTTATTGGTTCATAATTTCGCACTTATTTAAATGTGAAATATTGCTTGTAGTTCTATAACAAGTATTTTACCGTATATTAAATATTAACATAACTTGCAACAGTCTCTTCTTAAACTCAGATAATGGTATAAAATATGCAAAGACAACCCTTCCTAGTTGTCTGTATAATTCTCTTACGTTTACATAAGCAGCATATAATAGACTTTGCTTTTAAGCACTTTGAATGTTCTCTCGCCTCGCCTCACCTTTCATTTTTGTTCGTTTTTGGAATAAGCTTATATTTCCTATACCTTTGTGTCCATGAAAGCTTTTATTACAATATTGTTGAACAGTGTGCCACAACTATTAGTAAATACAATTTGAACATTTACAATTCTACATTTAGTGTTTAACCACATAAGGGTATTGCGGCAACCACTCATTCGGTTTCACCCGTATTTTAATTGTTGTATTGCAAAGCAATTTGAGAATAAATTACACTGATACCAACAACTATTTGTGCATTTTATTTATAGATGATATGAATAAAGTGAGCAAATTTTTGCTAAGTGTTAAATCTATTTTACAGGAGGAATTTATAAGAGTTTGAAGACTAATCAAAAAACTTAACTAAACTTTGCAACCTTGTATGTTCGTCACAAAGGGAGATTTATTTAAAAAAAGTTAAGATCGCACGGATTTTTATAGACTGTTCTTGCTTGCTATGCATATTCAAAGTAAGTCTGGTTAGTCATCCTCTAAATTTTGAAAAGACTGCCCATGACCAAAAATCTCAAGCAATAATCACAGAAAATTTCTCATGCAAATAAGCTTTTACCAAAGTAGCTCAGCGTTAACAAGCGGATGAGCTGTTATAGGATTATAACAAAATGATCACCGTACTAACAAAGACTAGGTATTCTGGGATTTTGCGTGTGCAAACAAGCGAACTGTTCTTTCCACTAGTTTTAGTTTCCACTACTTCTGTCAACAGTAAACCTATTTGACAATAGTTTAATTTCGTATCGAATTTCCCTTATAGTTTTAAAATGATGATAACATTTCAGATTTAATACCGAAATGTAATGTTATGTACAACAGGAATTAAATTTTTAATTATAGAATATTCAACTCGATCGAATTGAGGGCTTTTTAGGTTTAATTTAATTTGTGCTTTCAACCGACACTTCCGCGGTTGACCTCAAGGAGATCCTCGTAGCATATGCCCATTAATTTATAAAAAAATTAATATATAAAATTCTCGTGTCACAGTTTTCGTTCCCATACTCCTCCGAAACGGCTTGACCGATTCTCATGAAACTCTGTGAGCGTATTGAGTAGGTCTGAGAATGGGCTAACATCTATTATTCATTCCCCTAAATATTAGGGATAGTCCACCCCTAAATTTATTTTTTTATTTTTTAGACAAACTTTTTAGTTTCTATTTTACTATGATACATACTAAATTTTTACCCCTCTACGATCAACCCCTATTTTTATTTATCAATTGAATAATGAAATCACATGTATGGCAAAACAACATTGCTAGGTCAGCTAGTATTGCTATATAAAATAATGTTATAAATATAGAGCAATTTATTCCGGCTCATAAATTGCTATAGGCTATCCGCAGGTGAATTCGTGTACCTGAACCACAATCATACTTGCGAAATGTAACATCGGAGGTGAGATTTGTTATTAGACCTTTATAAAGCTGTTACAAGCAACAATTTATTTTGTTATATATATTACCTCTGCGATATCATTTCGTCATTAATTCATAAATCATTAACCATTTATTCGTTTGCGAACATGAGTACAAGAAAAACAAGGTAAACAAAGGCATTCATTTAATATTTATTTTATTTATTTAGAAATAGATTCACAGTGAAGAAAACCTAGTTACAGATGCCCACCCGTATAGCAGACGCACCGTCAGCATATCTACTTGAACAACAAGATAGTTCTCAGTATGCTGGCGTGGCATCTTAGCTTTAAGAATTAAATTAGATACTCGTAGAATAAGATTATAATAGTCTTCAGTCTTGCATCGACTGTCCAATTTATAACACATTTTGTACTTTAAATAAATATTTTATTTTTTTTAAAAAAAGTAATTTCCTTTTGGCGCGAGTTGACTGGCGCTGAGGACAGGATACCCGTCGTGATCCTACGCCTCTGAAGGCCAAAAATCGGTCTGAGTGTCGGGTTACGTGTGCGTTTCAACGTATTTACGGGTATCAGTGAACAAAATAAATTCGTCAAGTGCCAAAAAGTGATAAAGAAATTACGAGTGTGTTATAAAAAAGTGCGGCTATAATTGGAAGGGATAATGGTTATTTTATTGTGAGTAGACCTCTTCGCATTATTTTATCCTTGTCCTATTTCCATTGGCTGTGTTAGAATTAAGTTTAATCGAATTTTTCAACATCAAAAATTTGATTTTTAGTATAAGGTGTATTTTAAAATAATTCTGTGTATTAATTTGATTTAATAAGGTTGAAAAGCTTTTTGAAAAATTACTTTTAATTAGTTAGTAATAAAATAATTACACACTTTCACAATGCAAGAAATAAAAACTATTCCCTCTGAATTTTTGAATATAATACCGAAATTTGACGGGGACGAAAAGCTTTTAAGCCTTTATATAAGTAAAAGCGAATATATTATACAATCATTTCGATCGCATTCACCAAATGTTGCCCAGGACACATATATATTCCATAGCGTTACAAGTAGATTAATTGGTAGAGCTGCTCATTTAATTAGTGAAAGGCAGGATATTGATACCTGGTCTGAATTAAAGACATTATTGACTCAACATTTTGGTGACCCAAGGTCAGAACAATGCATAGCAATTGAGCTAGAAAATTTGAAATTAAAGTCAAACGAATCGTATTCAGAGTTTTGTAATAGAATTCAGACTGTAAGAAGTTCATTATTTGCTAAAGTTAATTTATTAGACGATAATAAAATGCGGGAAACGAAAAAACATATATATGATAATACGGCCCTCAATACATTTTTATTTAATTTACCGGAAGATTTATTAAGAATGGTCAGATTACGTGGATCTACTAATTTAGAACAGGCATTAAGTGTAGTTATGGAGGAAGTAGATTTTATTAACCAGTATAAAAGTAAAAATCGTCAAAAATTAACGCAGGGTTCGAATCCCTCGATATCATTGCCTAATAATAACCAAAACTTAAAGCCAATATTTAACTCTCCAAATTCAGGTTTTAATTTTAACACACAAAGACCTCCACAAAATCTTAATTTTAAATTCGGTATTCCAAATCAACAGCAACAGTTTGGTTACCGACCGGTGCCTCAAAATAATTTTAAACCTACCCAGCAATTTAATCAGCCACAATTTAAATTTGGAATTCCCCAAAATAATTTTAGAAACCCTCAACATCAGTTCAAGTTTGGCATACCCCAAAATAACTTTGGGAATCGCCAACAGCCCGTTTCACAACCTGGCCAAAATCAATTTAAATTCGGTATTCCCCAAAACCAACAGAGGCCACCACATTTCTATGAAAATGATGTCTCTATGAGAACAGCACCCCAATCTAAACCAAATTTGGCGCCCCGAACCTCTAACAATTTATTTTATACCAATGACCCTGTAAATTATAATTATTACCCCGAATATATATCTGATTGTGAAAATTATTATCCCCAATTTCATGAAGAGCAATTAATGTACGATTTCCCCGAAAATACTGAACCCAATGACGAACCCCAAGTTTTCTCTGAAAATCAGGAAGACGAAAATTTTTCAATAAAAGCCTCGACAACAGAGAATATGAAATAATACATCTCAATCAACAAGGTCCTTTAAAACTTCCCCATATAGTGATACCGGAAATAGAATCTAAATTTATGATTGACACTGGTAGTACCCGATCCTTTATTAGTCCAACAATTGCAGACAAGTATTTTTCCAACTTCAAATACTACGAACCGTTCGAAGTTATAAGTACTCATGCCCAGAGCTTTCACGATGAAGTGTTATACATACCTTTACTACGAACCTTTAAAAGCACTGAATATCACAAGTTCTATATATATGAAGTAGATAGGAACTACGAAGGGTTAATTGGCTCCGATTTGTTAAAACAGTTAGAAGCTAACATAGATATGAAAAATCAAATTTTAAAAACGAAAAATACGGAAATCCCCATAATTTATAGCCCTCCTCACACAATTCGTGTGGAGCCGCGATCGGAAATAAGAGTCAAAATCCCTGTTAATTTGATGAATGGTAATGCGATTTTAAATAGTATAGATTTCGGTGAAGGTGTGAGAACACCCTCTGCTATCGTAAAGTGTGATCAAGGTTACGCCACTACTATAATTCAAAATATTTCTCAAAAATCTTACGAAATTAAATTTTCCAAACCTGTAAAAGTACAAAGTTTTAACAGCGAAGACATTGAAATTAATAATACGCAAATAAATAATGATTCGAACACGGACCTTATATTAAAGAATAATCTTTCAAAATTACGTTTGAACCATATGAATGAGGAAGAACGAAAAAGAATTTATGATTTATGCTTCGAATATCGTGATATTTTTTACAGTGAACATTTACCACTTACCTTTTCTAACCAAGTAAAGCATAAAATCCGTACAGTTAATGAAGATCCCATTCATGTAAAGCCTTACCGTCAATCTCCAGCTGAAGCAGCCGAAATAAAAAAGCAAATTAGTAAATTATTAAATGACAACGTAATTCAGGAATCTAACTCACCGTGGTGCGCTCCCGTACACTTAGTACCTAAGAAACTCGATGCTAGCGGTGAACGAAAATACAGAATGGTAGTAGATTATCGTCGCCTTAACGAAATTACGGTAGATGACAAGTATCCACTCCCAAATATCACAGATTTATTCGATAAGTTAGGGAAAAGTACTTACTTCTCAGTTCTTGATTTAGCGAGCGGGTATCACCAGATTGAGATAGAAAAGGAAGACCAACCGAAAACTGCATTTTCAACTCAATTCGGTCACTATGAATTCCTTCGTATGCCGTTTGGGTTAAAAACTGCCCCGGCAACATTCCAAAGAGCCATGGACAATATATTACGCGGATTGCAAGGTATTCATTGCCTGGTATACCTTGATGATATAATTATCTTTTCATCTAGCCTTGAAGAGCATATCGAAAAATTAAAATTAGTATTTAACCGACTTAGAGAAACTAATCTTAAAGTTCAACTAGATAAATCTGAATTTTTATGTAAGGAAACTACATATCTTGGTCATACAATAACTCCTGAAGGCCTTAAGCCAAATACAGATAAAATAGATACTATATTAAATTATCCATTACCAAAAACCGTAACAGAAATTAAGAGTTTTCTCGGTCTTATTGGCTACTATAGGAAATTCATAAAAGACTTTTCAAAAATCACTCAACCAATGACTGCATGTTTAAAGAAAAATAATAAAATAGTTATTGACGAAAATTATGTCAGATCGTTTGAGAAATGTAAGGAATTACTCGTTAACGCCCCATTATTACAGTATCCCGATTTTACTAAACCATTCATTTTAACTACCGATGCATCCGACTACGCCTTAGGAGCGGTACTTTCTCAAGGACCCATTGGCAGTGATAAACCTATTGCTTACGCTAGCCGAACCCTTAACGACACTGAAAAGCGCTATAGCACTATCGAAAAAGAACTATTGGCGATAGTGTGGGCCGTTAAACACTTCCGTCCTTACTTATACGGAACTAAATTCACCATATACACTGACCATAGACCTTTGGCTTGGTTAGATTCATTAAAAGAACCTAATAGTAAACTAACTCGTTATAAACTTAGATTGGCAGAGTATGATTTCAAAGTTATTCATAAAAATGGCAAACAGAATACAAATGCGGATGCCCTTTCACGTATTAAATTAAACGCAATCGGTGATAAAGATAAAGATAACGAATCGATGGTTGTTAACGTAGAGAATTCGGAAAATAACGATCTTAATGATTATATTACAGAAATTACTGACGAAATTGTACGGTTAGGACAAAAAGATCAAAATTTAGCTCAAGAAACCGAGATAGATCATTCAACAACAGATTCCCGTTCTTCTTCGCGAACTGTAACAATAGATTCTAGCACCGATACTATTCATTCGGCGGATGACATGGACACAAATGGTATTCCTATACTCCATGAAGCTATTGACACTAAACCTAATCAAATCATTGTGTACACTTGGTATAAAAATGAATTATCCGTTAAACTGAAGTCTCACTCTAAGCAAAAAATATTAGAAGTTCATTTACCTCTAAATAACATTGATTTAGTAAAAGAATTTTTAAAACAATATATTAGACCAAAGGTTAAGCACTTTATATATTATGAGGATAAAGCTCACAGGGAGACATTTTCACAAACAGTCATCTCGTTATTCAGAAAAGATACAGTACAAATATATGAGTGTACTGAAAGAGTGATTAGTATAACTGACGAAAAGGAACAGGAAGAAATAATTAATAAGTATCATATAGGTAAAACGTGTCACAGGGGTATTAAAGAAACTTTATCTCATTTAAAACGCACTTACTATTGGCCTAATATGGAGGAAACAGTTTCAAGTTTAATTAATTCGTGTGATGTCTGTAAAAAAATGAAATATGACCGTAGACCTTTCAAACCCAAATTGCAGTTAACGCAAACTCAATGTAAGCCATTTGAAGAATTATTTATCGATTTATTTTCCATAGAAGGTAAATACTTTTTAACAATTATCGATGCTTTTAGTAAGTTAGGTCAAGCGTTTGAAGTTCCCGACAGGTCAACACCCGAGATAGTTAGAGCTCTCATTAAGTATTTCTCTTTCTATGGTATTCCTAATAAAATAAGTTCAGATCCCGGTTCGGAATTTAATAATAAGTTAATGAAAGAATTAATGACTCTATACAAAATTGAATTACACATAGGAACACCGAATAATCCGAATTCTATGGGAATGGTAGAACGATTTCACAGTACAATTCTAGAGATTTATAGATTAGCTAAATATGAACATAAATTAACAGATGCCGCGAGTGTAATGACGTATGCAATCATGGCGTACAATCAAACGATTCATTCTGTTACCGGCTTAACCCCATTCGAAGTCGTGTTCGGTCACACCGAAAGTAACCCCCAATTTCATATCGATTTTGATAAAGAATATACCCAAATGTTAGTTAGAGATCATGTTAAAAGAACTCGCTATCTATATCAATATCTTACCGATAAAATAAAAACTAGGAAAGAAACTATACAACAGCGCAGCCCTGGTGAAACGAATATCGATCTCACTGAAGACGATACTATTTTCTTTAAAGGCGTTAATAATCGTAGGAGTAAAGATAAACCTCGTTATACTAAAGGTAAAGTTAAAAGTAAAGTTAAGAGAAATGTAGTTGAAATAGAAACTAATAATAGGAACAAAAAAATCCCACTTAAAGACATAAGACGTCCCCCACAGGTACGCACTGCCTCTGATCCAAGCAGTGATGATCCAGGCCCTTCAACTCGAGAGAATTGAGAAGAACCCTGGCATCCTTCCCATCAGAGAAGGAACTGCACTTATTTCTTACGATAAGTGGATAGTAGTTAAGATATTAGATATTAATTCTATTAAAGAAGAATTAGAGTTAAATATTCAAAAATATCTAGAATTAAATAAGTTAGTAGGCCATCAAAACGAACGTATTAACTCAACCTTAATTTCATATGCTGATGTTAAGCTTCAAGTTGATCATTTATTAAATATTACATTAGAAAAGTTTTCAGAAATTACACCCATTAAAAGACAAAAAAGAGGGCTTATCAATGCGTTAGGCTCTTTAATTAAATTGATCACAGGAAATTTGGATTATAATGATGCCATAAAATATGACAGTTTAATAAACGACATAAAATCTGAAAAAGATGCTCTGAAAAAGAAAATGACATTAGTCACTGAAATGATGAGTCTTATCACAAATTCAACTGTTAACATTACCAACAATCTCAATCAATTAAGTTCAATGCTAAATAAAGTAAGTAAGGATGTTAAAGAAAACTCTATTAATATATACATAAGTCAAATTATACATATATACAATTTATTCTTGCATAATTTCCAAATTATATATATGAAATTGAATGAGATTGAAAATATTATAGCTTTTAGTAAAATGGGCGTATTACATAGATCAATTATTAAGACTAATGAATTACTTACAATTTTACAAGATATTGAAAGAACTGATAAATTAATGTTTGAAGCTATTCCTGAAAATATAATTAAAATTGAACATTCTATAACATTAAAATCATATTGTAAAGGTTATGAAATTAATTTAGTTTTAGAAATACCTTTAGTTGAGAAAGATACTTACTTTTATTATAAAATTGTGCCCCTTCCTATCACGCAACCTGAAACAAACCTTACCTTGATAATATTACCTAAATATCCTTTCCTTATTACGAGGGGGTCGAAAGCAAAATCACTCTCTACCCCATGTAGAAGCATTAATGAAGACACTTACCTGTGTGACGAGTCCCAGACGTTAGTTCCGGTAGAAGACACCTGCATTCTGGACCTCCTACGGTACTCTCATGAAGTAGCCTGTGAACAGATTCCAATAGAGTTTAATGACATTAAAATAGAAGCCGTTCAAACTAATAAATGGCTTATCTATTCAAAGTCACCTGCCGACCTTAGAAGAACTTGCCCTGATGAAATAAGCCACTACACTCTTATACATACTTACCTGTTAACTATTGAAGATGAATGTAGTTATAAAATTGGAAGCCACTGTCTGCGGAAACACACTCGAAAAGGAACTAAACTTACCTTTTCGAAGCTGCCTCTTATAAATTTCCCTGAAAACCTGAAAATTGACCAAAAAAGGATTAAACCGATAAAGCTCAATGGTTTTGATCTTACTAACCTGAAAGTGTTAAATTACGCATTGGAAAATAGTGATAATCAAAGTGAAAGTGTTGTGAGCATAAAAAGTGTTAGTTTAGGAACTTTAATTTTATATGCATTCTTAATTTTAAGTATTTTGATATTCATTTTATATAAACTTTATATTCACATGGCTAAAAGCCGAAATCATCGAGAAAATAGTTCCTCGAATGATTTCGAGCTTAAGGGGGGAGAAGTTACAGATGCCCACCCGTATAGCAGACGCACCGTCAGCATATCTACTTGAACAACAAGATAGTTCTCAGTATGCTGGCGTGGCATCTTAGCTTTAAGAATTAAATTAGATACTCGTAGAATAAGATTATAATAGTCTTCAGTCTTGCATCGACTGTCCAATTTATAACACATTTTGTACTTTAAATAAATATTTTATTTTTTTTTAAAAAAGTAATTTCCTTTTGGCGCGAGTTGACTACCTATTGTTTTATAAGTGTTTATTTACAATGTTGTATTTTATAGTACAGTGAAGGACCGTTAATTAATAACTACGAACAATACCAGTAAAGCATTCAATTGTAAGAAATATATTGCAAAATCGAGGAGAAACCTGTTTCAGAGCTTGAAAGCGTCTACGCTAAAATGATATTGAACGAAAAATAATCTACGACATATCTATCTTTCAGGATCATTAGAACCTATTTTATTGTTTTACTTTCAAACCAATTCAATGTTTATCCAAATTATGCAGTATTTTAAACAATTATGTATTGCCTAATATAAATTTCACCCGCAATAAAATAATGTTAAAGTATGAAGACTGTCTTTATATACTCTTACATGGGTCTCATAATTAACTTGGTTGAAACCGCTTCACTATTTTATAACGTTACTTCCGAGCGTATGACTGTATTTACAAAATATCCATTAATAATCCTGGATGTGCGCCAAATATTAAAAAACACTTACAATTAAATATTGGCCCTTCACAATTTAATCTGATATGTGTGTGCATATTGGGGAGGTCTGAGAATCGGCCAACATCTATTTTTCATCCCCCTAAATGTTAAGGGTAGAGCACCCCTAATTTCTTTATTTTATTTTTTAGACAAAATTTTTAGTTCCTATTTTTTTATGATACAGCATACAAAAATACAAACAACCCCTATTTATTATTTATTAATTGAAAATTGAAATGACATGTATGGCAAAACAACGTTTGCTGGGTCAGCTAGTATAATAATAAAATAACAGCAGTCATTATAGACAAGTGTCACGATCCGTCCTTTCATATTGCCAATCGTTAAAATACACAAAACTAAGTTTACAATTTAAGCAGCAATTCCTAAGCTAAGCGCAAACAATTTCAAAAAATAATCTTTGTTGTATAAGCACTACTTGTCAAAGGCTATCCCTAACAACATAATTTTTATTTGTTCTTTATCACCCTTCATTGAGTATTATTTGTTTTTTATAGTCGCACTTCTTGCTCATCTTTTATATTTGTATTTCTGTTAAGAGTTGCCTGGAAGAAATCACACACAGCGATTATTTAAATTATTCCAAGTGTATTCTCGCACCGAAGCATAAATAAATAAATTTCAATGTATTCTTTTAAATAATTTCAGAGGTCAATTTGGATTTGATATTTCTTCATAACGGTCTTGGTATGTACATTTTACATTGGCAGAATTTTAGTCAAAATTCAAAACAGGACTTTTTGCCATTTTCCACCCCATTTTAACCTCATTCTAGCCACCTCAGTCATAAAGCCGCTCTCCGGAAGCGTTCGTTATAAATTAAAAAGCATTGTTGATGTGCATAACGCGTTTTTCGTGTGCCAGAATAAAAGGTCCGCTTTTATTAATGCGCTTGCTCTGACGCGTTTTTATGATCTAAATATTCGTATAATTTAGACGTATCGAAACCTATATTCAATATATAACTATTTTACATTCATATCTGATAATTTTGCGTCTTAATAAAGTCTGAGCAAAGAAACTTTATTCTTTGCTCTATTCTATTTTGTAGTACGGAATAAACGACGCGAACTTTTTATTTGTTGGCGATACGAACATGAAATGATGACTGAATTTAGTTATACAAATCCATGGATCTTCGACCAAAACCTGATATATGAGGATAAAGAAAGCAAAACTGAATAATTATATAACTTTTTTGTATTCCATTTATTTTTATCCTATTTTCTACATGATCTTTTTATTATGCTGCATCTAAAAACAACTGTAAATACATACAAATAAATATTGAAAAGAAATAGTTATTTAATTTTAAAATTCGTTTACTACATAAATAACTTTTATTGCGTTGTATAAAAAATAAGTTAAGGCTAAAGTTTATTACGAACTCGAGATTAGTCGATCATTTAATTAGCAATATACGGTAAACATATTATATATATATATATATATATATATATATATATATATATATTATTTCTTAATGTTGCTTAATTTTTCACATAATTGTACGTAATATGAAAATTCTTGTTTTATTATTATATATGTTTTAGATTCTGCTTATATAAACCCGTAAAATACACCAGATCCATTTCATTTTTAACTGCTGCGTGTGACAAAACCGATTTCAAATATAATACTTTTGACATGTACTGGAAATTCAGCGATAGCTCTTGAAATAGCTTTCCAAACAAAATTGAACATTAAGATTAAAATGTGAATGTTTGGATCGCATTTTTAACGAAAAAATTACTTGGTTGAAGAATATCTTGTACTTTTGAAATAGAAGTTTCTTCGTACTGGCCACTTTGATTTCAAAAACCTCTTTTGTTTGCAATTACAAATCCAACTTTATATGCTATTGTGTTTTGGAAACCCAATTTTGTGTCTTTTCTACTCTTTTGGCTCTCTCTAAACTCAGTTTACCAAATGGAAAACATGAAATATCGCGTAAAACGATGATGGATATGGCAGCGGAGTCACAGAATAAAACACAGTGCATTTTTGGTTTCAAATTTTTTGGTCTGTAAATCGAGCTGCAGAATAAGTCCTGATGGCCAATTAATAATAATCCATTGCTGACCTCCTTCGTTAGTTAATGAGGGAACTATTTTAATCCTCCTAAAAATGAATAGGTGAAGCTGGCAACATTGTCACGTTACAACCTCATGAATTTATTGCCACCAAATGACACACGCGCGTCGATTCTTGCTTTACATAACATATTCGTAGTACACAATAGTCAAATGGACTTCACAACACAAGTATACGATTCAACAAAAGTAATAGAATAGCATCGGTTCAGTAAATTTTCACGTTATTTTGACATACTGACTAGAATTTATTTTAGCTTTCACCTAATTTTTGTTTGCAAATAATAAGAATTGTGAATTCAAACATTTCAAACGTAAAAATGATTGTTTCTTTTGTCACTCATATACTTATTTCCCTTCAAACCGGAAATATTCTCCTGGGAACCGAATACATTTCCCGGTTAGACATACACTGTTACGTACACTCAAAACATGATGTTGGAGCAACTCATATTGTGTTTAATATCCTTTATTAAACTTTGCAAATTCCGTTATGAACTTGCTTAGTTGAATACTAATTTTGGAATTTTGGAAAATTTATCGACTTTCAAATTAAAAAACAGGCAAGTAGAAGTCGCTTCGCGCACGAAGGGCTCCATTGTTCAAGCAAAAAGAGCAAAAAAATTTGTAGCGGATTTTGTTTACATGCTTATTTCACTCAATACTATGACACCATTATATTTTAATAGCAATATTCTGCGAGAAAACCGTCAAACACTCGACGGACGTTTCGCCCCGACACCGGAGCATCATCAGGATGTTGCCTCTAAACAGCGTTAATTGGGACAATTAATTAAAAGCAAAAGTTTGACTTAATGAACGCTCTTATAACAAGGTTTTAGTTATATGAGCATATTTTTATTTTATAAACCATTTGAGTTCTCGATTGTCCTTAAATTTTAATTTGTAGTTTGGCTATGACATGTATTAAGATAAGCCATTTTATTAAAAATACAATAGCCTTGTGTCTTCAATATTGCTAATTTATACATAGATCAAACCTCGTTCGCATCGTTTTAAGCTCTCAGTGGTTGTGTAAATAATGAAGTATAGAAAATGTATTTTTACCAAGAGAATTTTATTTACTTGCTTAGCGATTTAGGTGATTAAAAGAGCATTTCACAGAGTTTCATTATCGAGATGTAAATGAAACGAGTGTTTTTTTTTTATTTGGTCCATAAATCCTTCGTGATAAAATGTATTTTCCTTAACAATTCTTTTAATGCAGTGATCTTTTGTTTTTTAATACATTTTAGAAATGGATTAGGTTAAATACCATGCGAAATGTAAACGCGTAAGTTAGGTCGTGTGGTCAACACTCGGTTATATTTTTGAATTGCTTCTAGAATTAGAGTCATCGGTCAAATCTGTTGAAGGTTTAATCAAAAGTAAAAGAAAAAAGACTTATTGTTTCCAATCAGTAAATAAGTAAAAATATTATTCCTGTACTGCCACCGAAGTCGGAAACTTCCGACTACGATTATCCTAATCAAGCCCCAAGAGATGCCTATAATTTGATTTTACTGGAAAAGATAAAAAATATTTTGTTTAGATCACCATGAAGACATGTTGTATAAATGTTATTTAAGTTTTGCCCTATTATATATTATTTAAAGCATTTTAGTGGTTAATTTATATATTCATAAATAACAGGATAACAGGAGTGTATGTGTAAAAATATAAGTTCATAACGATTCATAAGAAAAAATAAAAAAAACTCATCTAGAACATACATTTTTCTTTAAAGTAGTTATTTAATAACATATTTTTTTACAATTAACAATAACTAAGCTCAATATTTTATAAAAAGTGCGGTCGTTTTAGCGTAATATTTGTCTATGCTTTGTCAAAGTAATTATTCCACATATCTTTTTACTTTCTAGTAGTATAGCTTCAACCAACTACTGCATCATAATAGCCATCTATTAAACTTGGATCTCCTAGTTTAATTATTCGTTAAACAAACTGTTTGTTGCCAACTAAAATTACGAAGATAATATGTATTTAATAGTTGCTCAATTGATTGGCTCTGTTCAAAGTTTACAGCCAAGGTAATATCCAGGGCGTTGTAGCTTTGAATAAAACTTTATTCTCTTTAAAAGAACTCTAAAGACTTACATTATATATAAATATTTTATCGTCTCAATTTATACTTGATTATTCTGTGAAAGCAAAAAGAAACGTAACACTACACATTGCGTCGGCCATTAGTCGATTTAATTTTATTTCAGAGAATAATGTTTTCAATATTTACAATGTGCAAACAATTTTTTTTGACATTGGCAACAAATGAACTCAGAACTTAGAACACAGAAAATAGAATGGCGGGAAAGATTCGGCGGCCATCTTGGTCGTCAATTGTCAAACTAAAACATTTTAATTGGACGGCGCAATTATATACAATTGAACGTTAAATTAAACAAACGTATATTTTGAAGTTTAATTATTTGGAAATAATTTAACATGCTTTCTCCGGAGGAACCTCAGGTCAAAATATACATGCTCAAAGCGGGCTTAGATGACACCAAAAATGCAATACTGTCGCAGGTATGTACATTCAACTGGATGTTAAAACTGTTATATAAATATGTACATTTTTTAAATCATAAATTCTTACTAAAATGTATTTTTAGTAAAGAATATGACAAGAAACCCGAGTGTATTCCAAGAACTTGGTTTCTTTATACGGACTAGATTTTATGGCGGGAGCGCGACTCTATTGTAACCATTGAAATTTTTATCCATTAAAAAAGATGCTCTCTTCAAAATTTTCGATATCACATCATCATCCTACAGAAGCTAAATTATTTATATATCATATTAATATGAAGTGTAATGTTTACTCACTAGTTTATATGCCTTTTATCACGTATTTTTAAAGACATTTTACTATGCTATCGCTTAAGATTTGTTTGCAAAAAAACCAAATACAGTGTACAACGGGTGACCCAATTCTTACCAAGGATCTCTTGCCGACTATATTATCATTTTTTATTATAGGCGGATGCTCTTCTATCGTTGGAAGAAGAGAGTGAGCAAATGAGTGAAGCGAACAAAAAAGCTTTACAAGAATCTAATAACCTAAGCGCTGAACTTGAGAGTTTGAAACTAGAGAACGGTATGTATAGATTAAATATAACAATAACATAGTATGTAGATTATATCATACACTACATTAGTGTGAATAAACTTTTAATAAGATGTAAATGTATTGTAGTTTATTTATAACACTATGAAGATCCTATTGGGTAGTGCTTAGTTGACAATATAATAAACTTTCAACCCAAGCGCTCTAAAAACTTGCATCACCTAGAATGTAAAATATATTATTAATCATGAAATTTGATTAAAATTAAAAATAAGTAACATTAAAAATCCTCATAGTAAAATCTAACGTAATATTGTGATTCATTTACTCACCCCTCTCTACTACTATAGATTACATCCATTCATATTTTTCCTTTTACACATATAATATGTCACAAATCCCGCTAAAGACGTTTATCTTTGCTTGCATTCATAGAGAATCTCTTCAAGCTTAGAAGGTTTAAGTTTATTTACCGTAAAATAACGAGAATTATGAAAGTTCGCTTTGTGACGCTATATAACCAATCAAGGGTGTAATAGCGGTGTAGGACAAAATATTTTCTCATTTGTTTTCCAAGGATAACAATTTTGATATTTCATAGCGTATTTTCCTAAACTACTTGATACAACATTGATAAAGCTTTAGACAAAAGTCCATTCAAGAAGTTTTGAATCAAGCAACGGTCAGGAAGATAAAATAAACAAAATTTCAATCTACCCATAGGCTTGTTAAAATTTTACCACCTTTAATTACCTACTAGTTGGTATCCGAACCTATTTTTACCACTTTCCATAGAAATGTAATATTTTATATTAATAACTGAAGATTATAGAAAACGTGCATTTTATTGCTGAGGATTTTCATTTCCTGATACTTAACTACGTAATATCTCTCGTTGTAAGATATGAAAGCATCAAACAGAATTCTTACAGTTTTATATTAAAAAATGAATAAATTGTATTTTATGTTCGTATTTATACCGAAGCATGTATCAGCCTGCATTTATGTCTTGATGTAGTTAATAGTGTAGAATTGAAACAACCCCCCGCAGGAGGTTGCAGATGTAATATTGGCACAGCAGATATCCAGGTGTTTTGTCTGGGCATAAAACGTTGGAGACGTTTTACTTCGACTTGGTCTTTTATAAAATTCTTCCTGTTCATTTATTTTATCATTAATTTTATAGGTTAATATTTTTGTTTTGGATATCTACACTGTAGGTATTGATGCAAGGAAACTTAATGATTAACATGTCCATGGCACAGCAATTTAAAAAATATAATAATTTTAATTCAATGGTTTGCCATATTTTTTATTGCGATGTAAGAAATGCTTTTCTCTATATAGTCCGTCTCTCGGCGAAAAGGATCCAAATTACGCGTCAATGTGAAGATGCCGCAGCTCGTTTGAACCGAGCGAAAGAAAATCGAGAACAGATTTTGCAACAAATAAGAGACGAACAAGCAAATATAGAAGCTGTGACGTGAGTATATTACTTATTGTAATAATATCATTTTAACTTTTGTAGTTCAATGGTTCTAATTTCAAAATTGAGAACACTAGAACTCAATTTTAAAATTTAAAAAATGATAGCCTATAAATCGAGTCATGCATCCACATAGTTTTTATTAAGGTGTAAAAAAGGAATGCGCGTGCGCTCAACCCACCTCATTCGCTACAGTTGTGGAGAATTTGACGCTTCGGTGAGCTTTGGTAGTATGAATCGTTTCTCATAGGTTGGTTTAGGCACTGTGTTTTGTAGAATACAATTATCAATGGAAATGAGGGCATGTACATCGAGAGAGGAGAAAGAAAATGATTCCGCTTGGAATCTTGTAATACTTACACACTGAATACATTAAATAATTGCAATTAATATATGAGGAAATAACGATTAATAACTCTTTAATTAATCAACTTCATTCCTTGTTTTTTAACTCAAGGCCGCTAGCCAGTATAATTTCTTACTTCAAAAAAAAACCATTTATCAAGATACAAAAAGGTTTTATACTATATTCAAGGTGTCAAATTTCATACAACTTTTCAGTTCGCTTTTGTGACTAAGTCTATTCTAAAAATGTTTTCTTTATTATGTTACCACGTATTTAAATTAGTATGAGCAGTCTTGAGCAGTTGGGAAATCTAAAGAAATGTTAGACGTTTATTGACTACATTGGAGTGAAATAAAATTGATGGGAATAGCGCGATTATTATTTGAAGTTTGCTTTCTTTTGTAATGTGAAATAATAGCATTAAATGTTTGTAAACTTTAATGGTGTGTTTGCAACGCTCGACAAATGTTTAGAGGCGCTTGCTAATTAATTCAATTCACGTCGGCCTATGTCTGCAAAGGCCAAAGCTGAACATTGAGGAAGTCATGCAGAAGTCAAATGGCATGAATGATGAATGAATTGGAGTTGCAATTAAAGCGTGCACCTTAAACCAAGATAGTGTTTTGCTCCAGACGGTGTACGTTCATATATTTTTTGAGACTTTCCATTTCTTGCGAAACTACCAATTACATATATTTAAAACAATGTTATATTGTTTCTATTTATTCAACTGTTAAATATACAATATAAGGAGGTTATAATGAAAAGATTTATCGCATTTATATCCACGGTATAAATTTTTAAATATACATAAACCTATTACATAAAATATATCTGATTCGGTGTAGCAACTAGGAGATTTTTTTCAGACGCCAGTACGAAGATCACCTCTTCGAGATTGCAGAGCGATACCGGCAGACACCAATATTTGCCGTACGTAACTATATCTTGTTCTTCAAATCAAATCATTGAATAATATAAACATTGATTAACCTTTCAAATATATTGTAGTGTGTTTTATTCTTCCAAAATTGAATTAACAACTATTTAGGTGGAAGAAGTCGTCAAGATAAAAAAAGAGGAGCTGAAGGGAGTCTTATCCGAGCTGGAGTCGGAGGAAGCCAAGCATCAGAACATAGTTCAACTTTTGCAGCGTGAATTGGACAGTATTAGAGCTGGTATACCTGAGGATATATTGGATATTCTGTAAGTATATATGTTTATCAGTTCGCTACCTGATACATAATTTTTTACATTTGTCTATGATTGCTTACGTTGTTTAGCAGTAATACATGGAAAACCGTAGATCTAAAGTTTGTGTGTGTGTTTAACCATTAAATCGATCGAAATGTAATGACCATACCGCGTTCCTTGATATCGAAACAGAAAATTTTTAAATCAATCCCGCTCTAAGTTCTGTTTATACAAATATATTTATGTAGGTATATATAATAAGTGACGTTTTCATGGTAATATCTAATTTAGCATTAACACGATGATTCTTTGTAGATGAAATAATAGTTTTCAAAAATTGCGTCCGCTTCACAATTAAGTCCACAAATCTTGAGTGAAAAATCTAATTTTATTATTCTTTTAAATTACATCGCAATTTCCGAATTAAAATGCTACAATGTATAAATAAATAACGCGATTCCTTATTCGAGTCACGTCTCACATTTCGTAAATGGTGTAACAAATTTACCTCTCCTCTTATTTTAACCTGAATTTTTAAATTATATCCAGTGTATGAGTATGAATTACTAATATATTTAAATGACAATTAATTAATACGCCTATTCATTAAAATTATATATATTTTATTATTATTATGATCATACATATTCGTTTAGAAATTATGTAAGAAAATAACTTTGCAAAAAAACTCTTAATTATATTTTTTTTGTATCTTAATTATATTATCCGTATTTAGTGGTAAACATGAATTGGAAGAGAAAATCAAGGCAATTAACGCTGAAGTCGAAGCCTTGACCCAGAAGAGAGATAATTTTTCAAATTATCCCGTTAACTTGGCTCTGTTCCCTGAACAAAACTTACAAAAATGAGTTTGAGTAAAATGTAAAATATCGTAGTTGTTAGAAAATAAAGTTATAAATTGTCTTGTTGTTTGTTTTCACCCATCTATATCAGTTACACGGCTACCTTTAACCGTAACTTTTAACCTAACCTGATAAATTTCTAGTTTTACTTACCAAGCAAAGGGTTTACTTAAAATTCCTACTATATATATACTACTGAGCAAAAGACGTTTATAGACCCTTCGAGTGTTCGACACTGACTAAAGACAAATAAATATGAGGGACGAACCAAAGGCTTTCGATTTATCGAAGACGATCGTTTTATTTTGAGATGAATGCGATTTTAAAATTAGGTATATATATTTGCATATAAAGACATTTTAAAAACACTCTCGTCTGCTTTATATCAGGAGAGGAATAAAAAATCATGCCCTGAGCAGAAATGTACAGCGTTCGCTAGTGACTTTTCATCAAATATACTTGAAATTACACATAAGTAATGACGCAACATCAAGAAACAATTTCAGATGCCAATCTCCATTGTATATTACTAAAAAAGTTTTAGCTTTCAAATGTATATTGCAATATCTAAAAGTGTCTTATTAACACATTCTACAAGGAGACAATATCATTCAATTGTTCATTTTTTAACTTGAGCAGGCTTGCTACTAAGGTTAAGATTCGCATTCTTTCTTGAATGGTAAATATTTAGTATAATAGACACATGAAATGCAATGTGAGGTCCTTTTGGTTAGGCCTCTCTCTCTTGGGTTGGGCGGATCCTTTTGACCCAACAACCTAACTTGTAAGTTCTGGTGTAATTGTAGCATTACTGTCTTTAATTGTATGTACAGTCTTTAACAGATACAATGTTTGAGAGCAAAATAAAATAAAAGACATAAAAATGAGAGACTGACTCAGAAATATTATTACTGATTATTATTAAGATTGTCGAAATCAAAATTCGACAAATATTTAGTGAAGAATAAATAATTGTTTGTCTTTACATACGTTTATATTAATAACTAATTATGCTTGTGCTTATGATGCTCGTAAAAGTCGTGCGCTTGACTCAAAGCGCCTACCGCCCCGAGGCCACGTTTCTGAAATAACATAAAAATGTGCATAAAACTTTACTATACAAAAACATCTCCATTGCGAGATTACATACAAATATGCTATAATTGAAAATAAACCAAAAACAAATACTGATTACAATCTAGGAACATTTTTTGTTTTACCAAAATTTTGGTTAATTAATATTACTCCTATAAGGATACCAACACAACTTAATGTAAATGATTAATCACTATCTGTGAAGCATGACAGAGATAAACAAACAATTAACGGAACAGACAATGAAAGGAAACAGACCTTAAAAAGGTTGTATTGCCTTAAAGTCCTCACAGTAAAGCCCTATGCCCCATTTAGATCATTTCATTAGAAGTAATAATGTTCTGGGTAACTATCTCCGTCGCCAGGAAAATAACCTTTTTGTTTGACCTTCTCGTACATCAAGCTGTACTCCACTCTAACAGGAAATAAATTCCACGCGACTTCATCGAAAAGCGGCTTATTTGTGAAAGATGCTACCCAGAAACCATTAAACATGTGAGTTCTTTGATCCAACCCGTTTTGCGTTTTGCAAATAAATTTGTTCATTAATGTTACACATTAAAACGCTCCGTTATGTATATGAATAAGACGTAATATTGTTCACTACTTACCGCATATTTGCCGCCTTTTTTGATTGCATTCCAATTAACTTTAGGTTTTCCTTCACTATATCCAAAAAGGATTAGTGAAACTATGAATACTAGTAGAAAGTGTGACAATTTCATTTTGAATTCACGTCCTCTTATTAATATATGACACAAAATAATGAATAAAACCTACATATTTATATAAAACACTGAGTTCCCACCTCGTTACAGTTAATTGTTAGTTAAGTGGGTTTAATAAATGTGATAAGTAATCAGAAAAATATCATGAAGTACTTTGTAAATACCTGACAAAATTGACCTGGTTTAATGTGTGTAAGTAATATAAATAATATTTTTTATAAAATAGGAGGTCATTTACCTCATCAGTAGGCTCATCTGATGGTAAGTGGATGCCATGGACACACCATGCAGAGACCCTTAATAATAAACAGAAATATTGAAATCTAGTTAGTTTTTGTAGATTCTCCTTTATTGGGAAATGTAAACATATGATACAAAAACTTTCACTTAGTGTGTTTTTATTGAGGCCATTGATCTATAAGTGGTTCCCATTGGAATAATATTGCCAGCTTGATATTATTTTTAGTATTTCTAACAGCTTGATTTGTTAAGTCGACGTATACAACAATTAAAATAGGCGTTCAGGATACTTTTAATCATATATAAGTTTTGCAGTTATTATGCTAAGTGTTACTAGTGTGTAAAAGCTTTTAGCCGATATATTAATTTCATATGCTGTCTGCATGTCATGTGTTCAACTTTGCAAACTATTTGACGTTAAGCCTTTATTTACAACCGAAGCATACGCTTTTCATATTCATTAAGTAAAAATACGTAAAATATCACATGTATTTTCATTATTCACGAAATATAACGACACAAACTCTTTGCAGGTCTACTAAATAATTAATTTCAACTATTTAATTATTCAAACCACATATACCCGTATATTTATCAAATTATATCCACTCGTAGTCGAGAAATTCGCTCCATTAGGTACAGGGAACGTGAGGTGCATAGCAAGATTCGATGAAGGTGGAAATATGGAACACTTAAGCTTACACCAAAGGCATTCGATTTAAATATATTTATTATACAATATATAATTGAGTTGTTAAATTAGTTTTGCATTGGTATGTCCAGTTCTTTGAACTTCCGTATCATCGCTGCGTCCGCGATTTTAATATAGAATTAATAAATATAGAATGTATCGTATATATCTGTACAATTAATAAACAAAGCGTTTTACTAGGTAAGTGTATTTTACATAAATTTAAATCGTCGTATTGTACGTTTACACAACGGTTAGTGAGAGCAATTTAAACTTTTCGTCGGAAGCGGACTTCGGAAGCTCCAAATGCTTTACGGGTATGGAAAGATGGTTCACACAGATAGCCAAACCGAAGCAGACTTACTTGGTGTTTATACTGGGATCTAGACCAAATAAATTGACCCAAATTTATGAAGTTCGAATAATAGAGTATTTTAATTTATGTGCCACTATGATTCTCTTATGTATTGTATTCTCTTGTGATCTTATGTAATACAAATTTTCATTTTGATTAAAAAATACTAAATTATTCCTCAAAGCATATTCGAATAACCGAAAAGAGATTTGTGTAAAAGCATATAAGATACAATAAGTTTTAAGAGACAATACATTCATCGAACACTGGATACGAAACTGAAACTAATAATGTTCATTTCTATGTATTGAATTAACCATAGTATCCCCAATAGTATTTCGTAGTCTGACAACAGATTTGTATTGAAATCTAGGCTGGAATTACTTCGTCTTGTTTCAATCCTGAAATTACTTCAATTCAACAGAATATTTCCTCGATTTTTATTCATCCATAATTATCAAATTCTTTGATTAATGCTCATGATATTATTAAGAAAACGAGCCAGACAGTTGTATAATTGGATCAAATATAGTTTTTTTTTCTAATAGACAATCGCCATAACATAACAATGGTACTGCAATGGAATTTCATGCCCGCCGATTTGGAAACATCGTATTTTTAAGATAAACTCTTACCTTTGAGAATGACAGTTAGACAAATATAAAGGACTGAAACAAATCCAATTATAAAGGTACTCGCTACTCATGTTAAATGGTTTCTGACACATCAGGTGTCCTAATAGATATAAATTAATCCTTTACCCTTTCGCTAATGAACCGCTTCGTAGCGTAAGCGTAATGGGTAAAGCGAGAGGCTCAATCCTGTGGTTGAACATTCGTATTGTTAATGAAATCATCGTGGAGTTACAGAGCTGGGAAAATCTAAAACTCTGAGTCTGACACAGAGAACTGATCACCTACATCCCCATTTGGAAAGAAATGATCACTTTAATTGTAGCAATTATATCTTTTTTTATTCCTACCAACACACAGATCTGTCTGATCAAGTAACAAATTTATTTAATTATTTTCTCGCTATATTTGAGTAAGTAGCTCACGGCGCTAAAAATCCAATATAATTCGGTTTCTTATAAATCTCTTGCTCTGAAGTGAAATGACCTCATCTGTATTGGGGTCACTTTAACACCTTAACAATGTCCTATTGGCCTGATTCTTAACTTAATCATGGGTATTTAATCATTTGTCTAATCGCTTCGTATTTACCAGTGTTAACGATGTATGCCATTAGCAATGGCAAATGGTAGATATTTCATCCGGCACAATTAATATTAATTTCAACCAATATTATGTGTGTCGAGATCAAATTACTGGTTGTATTGTAATTTGGGCTGAAAGATAATTAGAATGATAATAATGTTTATTAAAATATTAAACTAGAATACATAAATAATTATTAAAGTAATAATGGTATGTAATTTTATAGTTTTCCATTTTCATTCGAAACGTCAATTTCGAAAATGAAATTCATATTTTTAAAGGAATTTATATACCGCATGTTTGAATTCCACCAACGTTACATTATTTTTTTTCCAATTCTCTCTTATTTATTTATTTTGATTATACCACAAATACACAGTTGATATAAAAATATTGAACAAAAAGCGTCAGTCCAGTAATTATACAATCATTGAAAATATTAAAACTACAATATTAATATAAAAGAAAAAACAAAAACTTCTGTCTCATTTATCAAATTGCTTGAATGCTATTTTTATTTGAAAAAACACGGCGACAGAATCGATTACGTTTTATCCAAACAGAAGTTAATTTTCAAAATTATTAATTTTCAATATTATTAAACACTCCACACAATATTCAATTAGGGTTATCTAAGGGTTATCATAATCACTTAATCGGTTTTGAAAGCGGTTGTATTTCAAAACTTTTTCCAAAAGCGATTTATTGGGCTTAGGTTATTATTCTCTGGGTTAGCCTAAAACTTTGGATAGTACGAATCGTTTATGTCTGAATAAAATATCCAAAACAAAAAAATCAAGAATGTTTTTATAGTTCAATTGTTAAGCATGACCTAACTACATCTACTCATACGACGAGTTTCAGTATAAAAACTTCGGTTACGTTTTATATAGCAACAATATTTTTTCAGCGAACCTGAACAAGCTAATGATTTCCAGGAAATATAGAAAAAGGTTGAAAAGATGTGAGAAAACTAACTCTTAACATATCGTATTCATGCAACGATCGTAATTTCGTAGTAACTCGTTAGAATTTTCTTCAATTCTTGTAATATTGCGAATTTTTGATGTTGCGAGAATAACACTAAGGATTTTCAAATAATAATCGATGTTCAACAAGAGTTTCACTGTTCTGTGACGCATCAGGTATCTTTTTCGGCAATTACTAACATTATACATAGAATCTGGACTGTTAACTACCTGCATTCTCCTATTTCATCGTGTCTTCTACTGATAATAATTATTACGGGGCGTCCCACGGCTATGTCACATGGAGGGAAAGTTACTTGAATATTTTAGACGGAAAATTTTGCTAAAGGAAGACATTATATCATCATTCATTACAATCTAAACGGGGTTGAAGCGCGAATCGAAAGCGTTATATGAGAAAAATAATTACTTTATTGCTACACCGATCGTAAGGCTCCATCATAACGATAAATAACACAGCGTCAGGAAGAAAAGGAAGACCAGGAATTAATATTTTTAGTACAAAATTTATTTATTAATTGTCAAAATGAGTCCCATTCACACACACACACTTTTGATTATTTCGCTCTCTATCTATTTTTGGATTACATTGATTTTGAATTGGATATTTAGAATAATACATCCAAGTTTTTTTAGGTCGTGGTTACTTTCATACTAGTTCTTGTAAACTATTTTTTGACTCCATAAAAAATCTAACAGGGTTGAATCTTAGGATCACGGCGGCCATCTTATTGGCCTTTGTTTCCAGGGAAGAAAGTGTTCATTAAGACTATTTTGAGCCGGACTATCTTGCTGATTAGTGAGGTTTTATTGTTCTACAAATATTATTTGTCTTATATCTTAAAATATGTCGTGCGCTGCCAAAACCTTCTTTAAAAGTCCAACAGCAAAATGCCGCCACTCTTAAAAGCCGTCTTATGTGTAGCTAAAATAGAGGACCATAAAAGTATTAAAAATGTATTTAAAATGCACATTTGATAGTAATAAATTAATTCCTAAATAAAAATAGATACTTTTTAAATTCTATATTCTATATTCCTCCAAGAATATTGTATAACATATAATTCATTAATTGCATAGTAAATAAATAGTATATATATATATCATTATCAATGATAATGTATATACTATTTGTTAACGTTTATTAATATTCAATGAACAATAGAATAAATATGTTATCTTTGTACTTTTGTATCATAAGAATGTCAGCAATTATAATTTACGGTACCAAAACTATTGTCTGGTTTTCATCCATCAGGAAAACTAAAATATGTCCGGGGTGAAGGCAGTGTTTCGCTAGGTATAAACGAATTTTTCTCTTCTTTGAGCTAATAAGTCTGTCAGTTAAATCTCCGCGATTTGACGTGACCTGCTCGTTGATAAGTTTCCAAGTAAATTTTCCGATAGTGATTATTCTACACACGATTCGATCAAGGCAATATTTTCTTTGAATTTCATGCTACAAAAGCTATTATAAAATTGTCGCTGAACATAAAATAATTGAAATCGAACTACTAATAACAGGTCTTTATTATAGTTCTTTGAAAATGGCTAATCTCAGCTAAATTTTATTCTCAGTGCTGACCAAAAAATTGATATATTTGGCATAGATAGTCCATTTATCGAGGATGGCTATAAAAATATTGTGAAATGGTTAATTATTCCGTTTCGAATGTTACAATATGTACGGGTTTTAATTTAAATCTAAAGAAAATATTATATAGGTACCAGCTGACCCATTTTTTTAAGTTCAATAGTAATAATTTAAGTGTGCGGGAATAGATTTATAATCAAAAGCGTTATTACAATAAAAGCTTATACTACAATATATGCTTTATTTAGATGAATAAATTAATCTTTATTAAAGTAACAAATATTTTAAAGTCAAAATAAAAAAAAATTCTTACAAAAAGAATTACATTTTTCAATTAAGAAATAAAAAATAGGGGTTTATCGTAGAGGGATAAAAATGAAGAGTAATATCAGATTAATTTAGTCGTGTCAAAATAAAAAAATAATTCTTGCAAAAATAATTAAAGTTTTTTAATTAATCAATAAAAATAGTGGTTAATTGTACCACTAAACGAAACAAAACTAAAAAAAAACAAAAAAGGAAACATCCTTTGAACCCCCCGACGTAACGTTTTTTTAAATTTCAATATTTTATATCCTCACACATCTTAAGTTGTGTATTAATAAAATAGATCAAAGTATGGAGTTTCACATACGAGGGTTAATATGAATAGTTGAAGTGTTATTACGAGGTTACTCGACAAAATAGTTTAATATTCCAAAATCGCCTGTCACCTCCATAATCGTTTTGGCACCGACGCTATGAATAATATTAGTAATTGACGAATATTCTCGCCTAGTTTTTGCAATACAGTAAAACAGATACAAAGATATGTCTATACACCATATCCACACCTCTGCGTGGCAGTCGTTGTTAACTACAAGTAATTAAGCATTTGCAGACAATCATTCAATTCATCTTTATGCCATTTATTTTATCTGTTCTGACCATCTGGCTTGATTGGAGAATTTATTGGACATTGATAGATGTCAGTGAACAGATTGTGATATAAAGCCGACAATTGTTAGAAGCGGCGATAGTGGCGTTTATATAAAAACTAGCTGAACCGGCAAAAGTTGTTTTGCTATACATGTGATTTCAATTTTCGATTAATAAATAAAAAATACGGGTTGATCGTAGAAGGGTGAAAATTTAGGATTGTATGTTTTGTATGTTGTATCATAAAAAAATAGAAATAGAAATAAAAATTTAGGGGTGGACATTTACGGGGATGAAAAATTGATCTTGACCGATTCTCAGACCTACTCAATACGCTCACAAAATTTCATAAGAATCGGTCAAGCCGGAGGAGTTCAAGTTCGAACCCCGTGACACGAGAATTTTATATATTGGATATAAATGATTCGGAGTGTCATGTGATTTACCTTATTTTAATATTATGTAATCGTCGTCTACGTTTACCACGATCAAATTTGATTACTTATTGTATCGATTTTATTATAATACATATCGAGCCCCTCGACAAAACACTGTCGCTATATCAGCTGTGATATTATTCGGTGGCCAAAACTTTTTCATCCGGCCTGCCTATCTGGCATAACATGAATTTACATAAGTGCAGAGCGACATTAAAATGAAGAAAATCTTGTAGAATTTGTTTCCCATACAAATGATAGCGGTTTCTGTTATACGTGATCGTGAATTTTTAAAATCAATACTAAATGGATTTCGTGGCGAAAGTAGAATGAATGTGACAGCTATAGAGAGTTCAGTAAAAGTTTTCTTTTCCTTATGTAAGTTAATGTATACCTATTGCCTGTTCTCAGTTTAATATGAACAAATAATAAGGATAAAATTACAAACAACCTGATAGTAATACTGAAATTTCATCTACAATATTCCATTAATGAGTTTCATCTGGTTTTCTTAGAATAAACACAAACCTTCGAGCAATGTGAAAACATATACTTTACCTTACCTTACCTATATTTATGACATCTGGCATTGAACACTACAGATTTTGAAAAATCTTTTGAAATACATTATAGAACCAAGAAGACGTCCTTGTAATGCCACACCGTATTATTTTCACTTCATCAAAACAAACGAAACTATAATTGAATAAAACAATAACATAAAAATCTAAAATTAAATAAAATTTCTACCGTTAATAACCGTTCTTTATTGTAATTTAAAATGACAAATATAAATCCCAAGCTACTTCAAGTAAGGCTTTTAGGGCAGAGGGTCATTAGCGAACGTAATAGCATAAACTCGTAAATTATACATAAACCAGTACTTCCTGAAGCATTTTTATGCCTATTACCATCCAAATGCTGCTTATCTTCATAACACATAAGTATACCTGAATAAAGATTTGAGTTTAAGCTTGTATTGTTAGATATACATAGAGTATAAGGGCTATGTTTTCCTAGAGGTACCTCTGTAGTTACTCAGATATTGTCTGTCGGTGAAACAATAGTATAATGCCTGTATGTATAGATTATAGAACAGCTATATGCACTCAAAGAGCAATCAAACTTGATAATAAGTATAATATAACAATAAGATAACAATAAACAACCTATAAAAATATATTTCAAACATGTAAATGTTATAACTGTAAATATGTTTATTAACACTCATCTGAAACGGTATTTATCTCATTATACATATAGTATATTGAAAACAGAACGGAATATGAGAGGAAGGTAGTTTATAGTAATATATAATATAGTTTATAGTAATTAAATTATTATTTTTATATCACCCAAGAAATTTGCATCAAGTACGTTTTATTTACCTGAATTGCGACGGAGAAATAGTTGGTGAACGTTCGCTTCGAATTTTGACGGCCGGATGATTTAGGTCTAACATACAATCCCATAAGTTTATGAGTAGGATACATTTTCTGTGCAGGAAATGTGTAAGGGTGCTGTGGTGGTCGATTCTCCGATCCCAACTTCCTTAACAATAATTGCCTAAAGTAGTCAAACGCCATGAATATTTAAAATAAGACACCTGTCAAATTTCAGTCTGGCCGAGACCATGAAGAGTGACTTTATAAAATACAATATTTAGAAGATTTTAGATAATTGGGAATTGACTCCAAGTGGAGGTCTTCCCTACGAGATACGACCTCTAATACTTAAAAAAAAAAGAGAGCGTATTCCTTAATGCTGGCAACGCAACCATTATACAACAACAACCCCCTATTTTGTAAAAAAAAATATTTACAAGATATAATCTCCTTCTTTTTCTTAAAGTTAATTTGTATAATAAACATTTTTGTTGACTGCTATTCTACATAACACGAGTATAATTAATAAAAAAATTATATCAAACTAGGAGGCAAACGGACAGCCTTACCGAATCGTAAGTGATACCACCGCCCATGGACACTCACGACGCCAGAGGCCTCACAAGTGCGTTGCCGGCCTATAAGGTATTGTTTTGGCAATAGCAGGCTGATGGTTCTACAGAGCGGTCGTCTTACCTCGTCATCCACAGTCTAATTGGACGCAACGCGAGAAGTTCCTCCTCGTACACCCTTTTTTAATTCATTCGCATTACAAGATGACACCAAATTGGATCCCCAGGCTTGACGCGATGCCGTTTTAAAAGAGTGTTTACACTAGGCCTGCGATTTGCCACTTAACGCCACCACAGAAAATGAAATAAAGATTTCCATTGGCCCAAATTGGATGGGAAGAAAGGCCTCACAACAAATTTATACATTGATTTGAAACACGTCGACAACTTGCGAACATTATATTAAACGGATCGAAATCTGACAATAAACCCCGCAAACAATTTGCATTTCCACATAAGATACTGAAACGCAAGGTACTTTAAAATTTTGTTTTTAATGGATGCTAATGATATAAGGATAACTAATGTTTCCTTTGAAAACGCAAAAACTGTTACCCCTTATTTTTAATCAAAGTCCAACATGCTGATGAAGTCTCATACATCAATAGAAATATTACATCGAATATAATTCGGTTGCAAATTTTAGGCTTAGGATTTACTTGTAAAAGTTAAAAACTTGCTACTTTAAATTAATGTTCAAAGTTAATACTCGTATAATGAGGAACCAGCCATGTTGTTTGAAAGTTTATAATTATGCTACTTATCTCAAGCGTGGCGTATTTTCTCTTAATTATGAATGACGAGTACATATCACATAGAAATCGCTACTGTTCAAAACGTAACACTACTCAAGGCTCTCTGGAAGATTTTATGTTGCTCGGGTGTGTATTGACTTCATTATTTTTTATACTCTACATAACAATTATACTATCAAGCAGTCAATAATCATCATGGTTATTATCAATAGAAGCATTTTCAGCATAACTTTTGTTCAGACTCCAAGATTTAATAACCAGATGTAAATTACCTAATACTGAGTTTCCGTAGATGGCATTTTACTCAGCTGAAAGGGGCCTTCATTAGATTATTTTGGTAATATTGATGCCAATGGAATCGCGAATTTTGAAATCCAAATTATTACTTCTTACTACCTAATAGGTAGCAACTATTGAATGTATCAAACCATATAAATATTCCAAATTAACGTAAACTAGTGAAAAATTTAATGGATGGATTTTGTTTTGTCTTATAAAACGTTAATAATTTCTGGCGAAAAATATGGTACTACAAAATTCCCTATATCCATGACCTATCGATTTACATACAAACAATTTATCTCACATTTATCACTAATCACTTTTCGTTACTGTTGCCAGACGGAATGAGTTGTATATTGTAAATCCTTCTGGATCATTGGCAACTTCCCAACACAGCAATAAGGGGAAACTATTGGGTTCACCTTACACTAGTATCCTGAACAATGTTAAATTTAAGGCTTTTTCATCAATATTTTCTGATAACATTCGTCGTATCTTGGACGATTAAGGTAGTACGGGTTGTGGTTTGTCGGGGTTCGAACTTGAACTCCTCCATGAAACTTTGTGAGGGTATTGAGTAGGTCTGAGAATCGGCCAACATCTATTTTTCATCACCCTAAATGTTAAGGGTAGTCCACCCCTAATTTTTATTTCTTAGACAACATTTTTAGTTTCTATTTTTTTATGATACAACATACAAAAATACATACAATCCTAATTTTTCACACTTCTGCGATCAACCCTTATGTTTAATTTATTAATTGAAATCACATGTATGGCAAAACAACGTTTGCCGGATCAGCTAGTATATTATAATATACACCATTTATTAACAATATTTAAGTACGACTTAAGCCTGGGTAGACCATTTTCCTCAATGAACTACGAATACATGTTATTACACACGTGCTTGAATACATAATTCTACGGTAAAACCCACGTGCAAATACCATGAGCTTTTTCATTTATAAGCCACAGGTAATAGCATCAAATCATCATTCACAACTTTGAAGTTAACAAGTTACGAGTAAGGTATCTATTAAAAATGAAATTACTCAACCTTCTCGTTTTTGTGATGGCCATCATTGCAATGTTCGCTGGTATTGCTGATGCAAATCCTAAAGTCAATGTGGGTGCAATTAAAAAGGGCGGACGAGCGATTGTAAGTAGAAACTCTTTTATGTTTATATAATAAAATTCATACAAAAAAATAAAAGGCATTTGTTTCTGCTTAGATATTAATGTAGATATTCCTTAAGTAGGTAATCTTATATTGTCTAAATACACTTAATATATGTCGGCAAAAGATATTTATTTACAGCTTGTCCTTTGAGAGAGGGCTCTCCGTTTTCAACCCTTTGCAATATTTAGAATAGGTAATACCTATTGGTGTCGCTAACTTTTTTAACCATCACTTCTCGACTGCCTACCTCTGTTACGTACATTCTTATAAGATACTGCTCCACTATTGCTTCTTCTCTCTCATATGTGTCGTTCCATTTTTTAATCTTGTAGCTTTAAAATTTGTTATTTATTTATTTTCTTAATTATAATTTAAACTCTTAAAGTATTTTATTTTTCCCTCGATATATATTAAGTTTTTATGCCTCTTCATATTTGCTTATTAATGGGCTTCAAAAGAGGCGGGCACCCATCGGAGGTACATGATAAATATAGTAAGAGCTTTAACCACAGCACATATATCCAATTTTATTTTCATCTAAGAATAATGATATTTTTTTATTTACAGAGGAAAGGTCTCGGGGTAATCGGAGCAGCAGGTACAGCACACGAAGTGTACCAACAAGTAAAAAATAGAAGACAAGGCTGATTTTATATACAATAAATAATATAACATATATATAATTTGTTTCATAATATAAAATACTAGAACTTTGTTTACGAGTGAATAAATGATGTGTACCAAATAAAATGTGTCTAAATTCAATACTCTACCAGATGTTAATTCTAAATTAATTTTTAAAATTATTTAAAATTTATAAATTAAAATTATGCAGTATTAAATGCTGCGAAGTATTAAAAACCTAAAATTCGTTATTCGCTTATAGTATTTGATATTTTAACTTTTACTGAATCTTATACGTTATCTATAAATGGTATATTAAGGTTGATAATCACATGTTTGAACACTAAGCTGACAGTGCTTCGTTATTATACTCGTACCGTAATTCTAAAATTTCGTTATAACATTATAACTTTCATGTTCGCGTTTGATTTTGCAAGGATTTTGTGGTATCTACTAAATTTGTACATTTTGAATTACGCAAAATATTACATTAAGAATATGTTTAGATTATCTACGAAATTATTACGGAGCTTCTAAAATCCAGGACATAATCATAGTTATTAATCGAAAATCATTAATTTTATAATGAAGGATGCTATCCTATGAATTTATCTATCTCCAATTTCTTAACATATATTTTATTATCATAAAGCCGTATAATAAATCCTCTAGTTATATAATATATGTCACAAATTAATATTTTACTGCCGATCAAATTGTGTTAACAGAAATTTGAATAATTCACACCGACATTTTGATATGTTGCGAACATATAGGGGAGATATTTGCACTTTATAAATTTCGGCTTTAATTTAAAAATCCATTCACCAAGTAATTTTGTTACGTCCTTTTACGACCCTCATCACTTGAAATTTTGTTACCACGTTATAGTTGGTCGACATCGTTCTTAGGGAATTTTATGATGCAATTTTATAGTGTGATCGCAGTCTATTATAAATTGTAGTATGAGTTCCCTTAAATAGTTTCATATTTCAGACTGTCTGTCCATATTTGAAAGTATAGATTTGGCCAGCCGAACAGCACTTAGTTCTAAGTGGTTCTAAGTGGTGGCATTTTTTATTTCGAAGCGATGTGAACGAGCGGTTGGCAGATTTTTGAACTGCAGAGACAAAAGATTTTTGATACAAACTGTATATTACATAGTAGTATTAATAAAACCACGCGTTTTTTAAATATTTTTAATGAATATTCTATGAGCGCTTTTGCTCATAATGCCTGGACCGTTTTCCATCGCGAACAGCTTGTTGTAAAATATTTGCTGCCGCTGCACCTTGCAAGAATGTACTCTGTCAAATATGAAGTTTAAATTTATATTTATCATTTCATTTAGTTGTATTATACTCAAATATTTTATTTATTAAATAATGTTACAAAATAATCTTTACACTTGTTTTGTGTCCAATGTAATGAGTATAATGAAAATGAGCTTGAGTTGAGGTAAAACTTGTGAATGTAATTAATTTAGACATTTATACTATTCATTCAATAAAATCATTGCCAGTTCTCAGTTGATGAATTTTACTACAAATAATATTTTATTTTACATTTTTATTCCAACTTACCAATCCGTGTTTAATTTTGGCAACCCAAGGTTTCTTTGTTGTACTAGTTGGTTCTGTACCAGGAATCAAAGACATGTCACCAAAAGCATCTTTCAAAGATAGCGCAAGTAAAACTATTACGAAAAAATACCTCATTTCGTCGCGGATAAGCTGCAAATGTGGATAAACAGAAGCCGCAAGCCTTTATAAAGGAAAAATCGTAACATTTGATTATTTGTAGGCATCGGGACACAGGATGTCGCACTCCGTCCCTTATATATTCTATGTTTAAAAATTAAAGTGAACTTTTTTAAATTCAACATATTATTATAATATACACACATTTCACACACGGTCGGTTAGCCCCAAGTTAAGCTATTTATATCTAGTGTTATAAGTGCTAACACAATCAAAAAACATATTACATATATATTTGTTATAAATACAAACTATATGTCCCGGTTCGAATTCGTTCAGCAGTCTGGCATAGTGACAATTCGCCAAAGGGATCATCACTATTTCGCCGTCAAATAAGTCGTTAGGATCGTCAAATAAGTAAAAATAATTTCTGTGTTAAGCAGGGAAAGGAAAAATTTATAAAAAGGAATTTACATTGAGACATAAAAACAATCTTAGTTCCGCTGCATACGATCTAATCTCCTACGCTTACCATAAAGGCACTATTAATAATATTTCCTCATGAACTTTTGCAGTGTAGTATTTTCCAAATGTCTATAGGGAAAATGATAGTTTTAACACGCAAACGTTTATTAATCGAATATAAATTATTCATTAGATTGAGCAGTGATTGCCACACACGTGCCACACATAATTATATTTTAATAAGTTATTGTTCGGGGATTAACTAATAATTAATATGTATGTAATTGGAATAGATGTTTAATAATAAAATCCTTATTCATGAAGGATTTCTACGTATTAGAATAATAACTTATTGAACGGGAATACGTGATTTAAACATATAAGTAGTTACAATATAAAAACTTGAATGTCGTTAATCAAATATAATATTTATATGCGTGAAATATTTAATTAAAAAATATTGCAATAGTAAAAAAACAATGAAGTTGTTATGTTATTAGTAATGAACGTTCCATTTCATCAAAAGCTTCATATTAAAATGCAGAAATCTTTCAATTCCGAAAAATATAAGAGAGTAGGTAAACACAGGTCAACTAACATTTGAATGAAACTTGTTTCTTATTAATATTAAATGTAAGGAAAGATAAAAGATTCTTCTTATCCCAAATTAAACTATGCCGGAAACGTTTGCAAAGTGAGTTTGTACTTTCGAAGAATTTTCACAAAGAAGTTACGCTCGCTCGACTTGGCCCCACTTCCGTGCGCCCATATAAACCTAATGAAATCTTTTTCTTTTAACCTATTTTTAGAATTACATAAGCACATTTGATACTAATTTGTAAATCAGGAAAATAATAAAAACACATACGGAATAAATTTATTAAATGCGTAATACTATGTAGTGACATCTCCAAACGCTTCTTCTAGCTATAGCAATGACTAGCACAAGGGCTGCAGTGACTGCTGTTGAGATATATATACGAGAACACTTCGCAAAAGAGCTTCAACTTGTAACGTCATTGTAATGTTGTATCTGCCGATCGCTAGATGTCGCTACAACTATTTCTAAAATTAAATGCATGTCGTTGTAGTTTTTGGTACAAAAAATTAATGTTTTCTTTTTCTGTGATGAAAAGCGGTGTAGATATCATGTGCCGTGCTCGCCACGTTCAAAGCCCGGAGACCGTCACCCTGAAATGATGAATTAAAATGAATATGTTTCGTTAACTTTACAATGAGCATGTTTCTGAGTAAAATACGCGATCTCGTGGATATTTTGAACTGACTTAAAAAAACCCGAATGAGAATTTTTTGCATATTCTTTATAAACAAGTCGATTTATATTTATATTATAATTATTCACGCAACACCCAACTTATGACGTATAAAAAATATTATGTTACAACTAAGAGGACTAATGACTTCTACATACTGTCATTAGATGTCGCTATTGACAATCGGTATTATTTTGATATAAAAGAACAGTTACCGGTTCTCAGATCTACATGCTCAGATCTGAGTCCTACCGGCTTCATCTGGATGTTTACTTTCAATGTAAAAAATGTAGAATATAAATTAATTATTCCACAACCGCACCATTCAACCAACACTGCTCGACTGACTTGAATTTCGAAATCGCAATCTTTGGTTTACGTGAGTAAATTATATTTCACCCTATTCATAAACTTGTAATTCATGCTACTTTCATTCAGGATTGTACACGGTAATTAGAGAAATGTAAAGGAAAAACAAAACCTTCATCGCTAATTGTATTGAATCGTTGCTCGTAAGCTGAACCTTACACATACACTGAACTCTTTTATTTATACATGTATTGGATTTTAAAAGAGAATAATGACTTTCTTGGCGGCTATTATAATGGGGTCAATTTTAAGAAATTAAGTTTATAATAAATAAATAAACAAATCTAATTATACATGCACAAAATTAAATAGATCATTTATATGATAGTACTTAGTAATAAATGAGGTGATTTCTTGTAACATGTAAGGCTCATATTTGGTTGATTTTAACCTAGCTCGCAAAAATCGCTTACTGAATGAATAATTTCTTTTAACAAAAGGACACTTCAGTAACTTAGTATAAGCAAATATTACATTTATAAATACAAAACATATCATAAATATTGTTAATAAACCAAATTCCTCGTAATGCAAGCCGCAGGTGAATGTCGTATAGCCGCCGTATTGTCTCAACACAATGATTTATTGCTCTAATAAACTGTCGTACATTATACACGAGATTTATAAGTGCCTAATTTAAACTTTACACATTTATTATACAGTTTATAACTAAAACATTTGACTGCTACACCGATTCAGCATTTCTCCATAATCAGGAGATTAAAATATCAAAATTTCGAACAAAATATTACTTACAACAAGTTTGGCGCCTTTTTTTATGACACCCGGCGGAATTTTCCCCGGTCTAGCTTCACAGCCAAAGATGGCGATCACACTTAGAAAAATTAGGAGAAATATTTTTCGGAAATCCATTTTGACAGTTGGGATGATTAATATTGAGTGTGCTAAGTGTCCAGTACTTATATACATGAGTTTATCTTAGTCTCTTATGCGCTGTCTGAAGGGGACTCACCTTATCCCGAAGTATCGCCAATACAACGAGTTGAACAGCATAAGAGCTTATATATTAATTGAATATAAATCAGTGTTTATCGGTTCTTCTTTTTTTATTTGGAACAGATAATATATTGAATGGTAAAACTATGGTGGCTTTCTATCATATATATTCAAGTTTTTATAATCCGGACACATTTCACACACCCTCGTTTAGCCCCAAAGGACGCTTCCATCGTCGGACTGACGGTCACCATGACCATTGCTCCAACTAGGTGCTTAAACATAGTACACCCCTATTCCGTCCTATATGTATTTTAGGAATCTTATTTTTTGTCAGCTATGTAATTAGAAAGATTGAAATAAAATATATAACCCCATTACGTTTTATTTAAATGTAAGGTTTGTATACGACAAATGAGATCATTCAATGGATGGATTAAATATATTCCCTTTTTTAAGTGCATATGCATAAATAAGCACGCATTGAAAAATATCAGCAGCTGGTAGACTTGTTACGTGACCCTGGTGACGTTTAACCAAACAGGAGATAACAACCGCATGTGTAATTAATGACGGATCTTTTAATGTGTGCATGAAATATAGCAATTTTGTTTTCTTAATTTCTATTTAGGGGAAAAACTATAGGACTAGATATTTACGTAGGCAAAGACAAAATAGAGCATATTATACTATATTTACGTCTTGGTGCCGTAACAGAGAGTACGTCCTCATAATGTAAGTCATTTTTTATTCCATTCGTGTCTGTATCCTATAGTCCATTAGCAATATTCTCACACTAAAATGGTTGTTTTTTTTTAATTGATGAATACTTTCAGTTTTATTTAATCTAGGGACAAACGTTAAATGAAAAAGTAATATAGTATAAGAATATAGAATAAGAATACGTTTGCATATAAAGGAGAGAAAACAATGGTTAAACTATGGCGTCTGTAAAGTGGCTAGAAAAATGTTCTCGATAAGATATATATCGAAATTTCTGTTTCATGTGTAAATAAAACATTTCAAACGGATTATTATATAATCAAAACGGAAAACTATACATCAATTATTCTTCACACCTTCGAATATTTCGTGAGCAGCACCAGCAGCGCTGGCGAGGCCTGCAGCACCTTTCTGCAAAGAGAAAATGTACAAAACATTTACTTTAAGTAATAGGTTAAGAAGCTACGTTATTAAACTAACGCAAAATTATCGCAAATTGCAGATGTTGCTAGGTGAAGCTTGTTGAAATCTGATTGCTGAGAAACAGCAAGATATAAAAAGTAAAAAAAAAATACTTAAATGTTATGTTTTAATTTATATGGTAAAAATTAAATCACCCATTATATCATTATATTATAGTTATGGACAAAGTACATACACAAATATTAACTCTACTTTGCGTCAAGACTCTACTCTGAGATATATGTACTTCATATATAAAAAGTTTACAAAACTTACAGCGACTTTTGCCCCGGTTTTCACAGCATCACCAAGTCTACAATCACCATTTCCAATGAATAGGGCTAAAATAGCCAGCAGTACAAAGAAAAACCCTGTCAATTTCATTATTGATAATCAACTAGAAATTCGACCGAACTCTTCATAATTTAAATGTCAGCTGTGGTTAAAAGCTCGGTACACACGATTTAACTTCGTCAAAAACATAGGGCCCTGACAATATGCTTAGTCACAAGCGTTTAATTTAAAAGTGAAAAACATGCTATTAACTGCGACCATGAGATCGCGTTCGAATCACGATACACTTTATTTTTCTCAGCCCGCAATTAAGATTACTCCTATGTTAAAGGTTAACATCGTGTGTGAATCCGCAAGCCTTAAAGTCAAAAATCCACTGTAAACAGCAGGTGTAAAAAGCTTGTATAAATAAAATGATTAATAACGGTTCAAGATAGTGCTTGTTGTTTCTTTTTATTATTATAAGAGGTTTAATAAGAGAGCAAGAGCTTAAATAGGATTTTGGCGAGAGCAAAGAAACTTTGGTCATGGTCACCCAACTAAGTGACACTAACTAGCACTATCTATACTAATAGAGATTGTGTAAAACTATCTTTACAATTTACTATAATTTCGTGATTCATGAGTAATATAATATAACAATAATATAAATGACTTATAAAATGAGAACACGATATATACATTATATCATTCATAAAATATTTTATATTTCTATGACGCCAGAAGCGGGTTTCAAAATGATTGAAACATTTCATGATTTGAATCATGATTTCATTATCGAAAGTTTCCAATTTCATAGCGGCCAATTAATATTACAACCTGATGTACCTATTCTATAGATCAAACATCACATCAAATCATCAATCAAAATCAAATGCTATCCACAAAATATGTTTCATAAAAAAGAATCAACAATCTTCGATAGTGATTCTAAATATTTAAAGAATTCTATTTTGAAGCTTTATTGTCATAATTCACGAAGTTGTAAGGAAATCTCAAATGAACATTTTGACATAACATAACATAGAAAAATACAAATTTTTCTATGAAAAATCACTTCTTTCGAATAATGGTGCTCCGCGATTAATATAAATTCTATATGACAATTTTAATTATTAAAAAGTATGAGCTTTTGATTAATATTTTGTAACCCACTGTGAAATCGATCGGTCGATCGGTCCACCAACGGTTCTACGGATCCAGTGACTGTTTTCGAGATCATATAACATACGTGAGGATAACGAAACAATTTTATTCGAAGCATTTCTTTATGGCGTTGACTCATGATCCAGTCTAAACTAACCTACACACTACACAAACCTTACACAAATTTCATGGCAAAATCATCTTAAGCAATGTAATGCTATGCATTATACAAAAGGCGCAAAAGAAAGTAGAACGATGATAGCCTATAACGTTATTGTATTTGAATAAGCAACATCAAATATTATATTTCAAAATAACACATAGTATGTAATAATTATCGATCACATATCACCTTTAAATTTGATTTAGATTGAAATTTTATGAAGTATTAAATTTCTGAATGTTTTCATTTTACCATCTTTATAATGCCATTTGAGATTTTGTATTGCAAAACTGTACGAGCTTAGTGAATTTCCTACAATCAATGTCTCTTATGGGGTTCAGGCGTTATAGTCCCGTGAACTTGACACGAGTGAAAGATGATGCAATCCACACACACTATGACCAATAATCGCCTACTCGCTTCCGCACGTTGTTTGTAATATTTTCAACTCTGTCAGTCGCGAAAAGTATCAACCGTGGCGTGGCGTAAACTGCTAAAAATAAAGTTCAGTTTTCCGTGGCTCAACCTCAATTTCAACCACGAACGTTATCACTATGGGAAACTGGTACTATAATGTAGCACGCTTAAATTGACCGGCGAGTATTGTATTGTGTTCACGTTTCGCGGGAGTAATCTGTGGTAGTTAGTAGTTACTCTATTGGCTATAATAGAAGCCGGTTGTGTCGGATTAAGTTATAAGAACCGGCAACGTGTTACAATACTCTAACTAAGGAATAAGGTATTTCCTTTTCATAATTAAGTTTTTGATTTTAATATCTAAATTGTATGGAAAAAGGAACATTTGAGGTTCATTTTAATAAAATAAATATACCTTATAGAATCTGTATACGTAAGCTCGTGAATTCACTTCGTGTCATTAATTTATATCATGCTTTTGGTTTAATAGAATGAATGCTATGATCATGGCTTGAAGATATTTTTAAACGTCTCAAATTATGTGTAGCGAGGTAATTATTTAATCAGCTGTTTCGAGAGTTTTGCGTGAGTTGTCTCTTGTGATATTAATAGCGAAGTCATCAATTATAACACATATTTGTTTCTGTTTTCAGAAAAATGTGTGGAATTTGGGCAACATTTGGTATTGACGGTGGTCTTTCACCGGTATGCATCAAATGTTTTGCTGCTATTGTACATCGGGGTCCTGACGCGTGGAGAATTGAACAGGATTCTAGGGAACAATTGGCTATCCTTGGTTTCCAAAGACTGGCAATCGTCGATGGCCTTCATGGAATGCAACCTATGCGCCTCCATCTTTATCCCCGAATTACGCTTATTTGCAATGGAGAAATATACAACTGCAACAGGCTCCGCGATCAGTTCAAATTCCCCTACGAAACCAACTGCGACGTAGAGGCCATTATCCACTGCTACAAAAACTTTGGAATCGCCGAAACAGTCCGTAAATTGGATGGAGTATTCGCATTTTGTCTAGTTGATGGTGACGCTAGAAAAGTATTTATTGCAAGGGATCCCTACGGGGTTCGCCCTCTGTTTAAACTAAGTGACGTAAAAAATGGAGTTCTAGGAGTATGTTCAGAGGGCAAAGGCTTAATAGGCTTAAAAGAAAAAGCTTCCGACGTTGCAACACTTGGACAATTCCCGCCAGGACACTTTGAAGAGTACGATATAGCAGATAACAATAAAGTAACCCTAAACTATGCCGAGCAATATTTTACGCCTGGATCGCCGCCTAAATTTACACCATTTGTTCCCGCGACGGATCTCGAAAAACTAGATGTCTACGAAAAAACCGCCGCATTATTGGAAGCGGCATGCAAAAAACGTTTAATGTCTGACAGACGAATAGGGTGTATGTTGAGTGGAGGTTTGGACTCGTCGCTCATAACAGCACTAGTTGTCAAACTCGCTAAAGAACAGAACCTGCCATACAAGATACAGACTTTTGCAATAGGTATGGGAGACTCTCCAGATCTTAAAGCCGCACGAACAGTTGCCGATTACCTGGGGACTGAACATCACGAAGTAACCTTTGATGAAAATGATGTGAGACAGGCATTAGATAACGTCATTTATCATTTGGAATCTTATGACATCACTACTATTCGAGCCAGTTTGCCTATGTATCTTCTCTCGAAATATATCAAAGAAAATACTGACACAACCGTTGTATTCAGCGGCGAAGGCGCCGATGAATTGGCCCAGGGCTATATCTACTTCAGGGATGCCCCATCGGCAAAAGACGGCCATGAAGAAAGTATAAGACTACTCTCAGACATTTATTTATATGATGGTTTACGAGCGGATAGAACAACAAGTGCTTGGAGCCTGGAACTCCGTGTGCCATTTTTAGATATACAGTTTACTAGTCATTACCTAAGTCTAGATCCAAAGTTAAGACAACCACAGGATGGAGTTGAAAAGCACCTTCTAAGAAGTAGCTTCTCCAAGAGCGGATTATTGCCGGATTCAATTTTGTGGAGACATAAAGAGGCATTCAGTGATGGTGTGGCGTCGGTAAAGAAATCCTTATTTACAACAATATCGGAGATTGTTACGGAGCGTCTGCCATCTGAAGAACATAAATACAAAGGTGTACAACCCACAACGTCAGAATCAAAATACTACAGGTACACTTTCGAAAAGTCATTCCCCGGTCAACATAACTTTACGCCATATTACTGGATGCCGAAGTGGGTTTCAGTTTCCGATCCTTCTGCGAGATTTATAAAACATTATGCTGCCAAGTAAAAGTATTTAACGCTTATACAAATGTATTATTGAATTGAAAATATACATTAGTAAAACCGAGTGCAATTTTCATTTACAAAATGTTACCGTTAAGTATAAATAGCTCATTGCTTCGTTTAAGTTCAAGAGATTAATTAAAGTGGTCCAACTAAATTAAAAATCAAATGATATTCACCCGATGTATTTAAGTTCAATAACATCAATAATGTGAATATTTAAGTGGTGGCCTAATAGAATCAATGAAGTTTTCCAAACACAAACAATGACCTACATTTTGGCCGGTGACGTGGTTAATTTGTTCAACATTCTTATGACTTTCTTCAAACGAATCGGTTTCGTTGACAATATCAATTATAGCAGAATCTGAATATTTTACGGATTTCTTTGTCATAGATGTGGTTCTATCCAGGCCTGATACGGTTTTTTGCATACTTTTGTCCAAAGAAATCTTTACTATATTAGCACTGCTTTCCTCATCTTTGTATATTTTATCTGTCCGCTGGAGTAAATTGTATGCAACGAAGCAACCAGGACAGGGTGGTTGACCAGATTTCGTGGTTTCTTCGGTTGGTCGACACGGGTCTTTAGGTTTCTTTAAACTTATACCTTCATGCATGGATGTCACGTTGTATTTTTCACATACCTCACACTTGCAGGAAAGGTTGGCTAATTGTTGCTTAAGCCGTTTTAGGACGAGATCGCCTTCATGAGAAACTGAAAGTGAACTCCACATTTTGGTTATATAATACACCTATTGTATCTACATTGTGAATTAGCTCATTATCAGATTATAATAATAGGAACCATTTTTATTGTCGCATTGACGCGTGAAAGTAGTTTTTTTAGTATGCCAGATACTACGTGAATGGCATATCCAGTCAATCTATTTCCTATTCTATTTTTTCGCAAAAAAACATACTTTTACTATAAAGGTTGAAAATGGTCTTAAAACATTAAGCGAATATGAATGAACAGTATATTTCCCGATTTTTTTATATAATACTATCTATTTATATTTTATAATTTTCTATTCACAGAGTAATAGATTACGCTGTGGAGATAAATATCTTTGAAGTCAAAATATTAAAAAAAAATGACATTATTGAAAATACAGAAAAATTTAAGTATAATTTAAGCCCTATAATGTAATTAAATGATGTATTGGAACTTATTGTAAACACTACAACTGTTTAAACACAGAATGAAGAAAAACAAAGAAAATAAAACACTTGGTTCAAGCAAGGTAAACACAAAAACCATATATTCGTGTAGAATTCATTTTGTTATATAAAACCTCTTTCCGACGGATTAAACTTTGAATTAAATATTTTTTAATTCGTAATTTCTAAGTCTATGGAAGGATTTTTAGGAAAATTCAAACCCCCTTAAAAATGCTTAGCTTATAATTCATATTTTTTAAATCAAAATATTTTTAAGTCTGATGAAATAAACAACAAAAACATACATTTTATGCAGTCCGTAGATAGTTGATAACTTACCTTGATTATCTTTAATTTATACGAGTAGATAATTAAATAACCCTTAATATGCAAACCCGCAAAAAATATTCTCATGGAAAAGCTAGCCTTGCTTCTCCACAGTATTTGTGGCTTTCAAAATAATATAACCAGTCATATGAAATTATACAAGTAAACTCATCTATAGGGTAAGAAAACAAAATCCAAAAAGAAACCCGAACCAGCCCATAGACCAAGCATCCTCGACGTGATGAGGAAGACTAGTGACTGCAACTGCGAGGTGGTGGCAAGGGCTGTAAGATCCAATGTCCACATGAATCTTGGATTGACAAACAAGAGAGTGGAACTGGGAAAGGATAAACCAGAAGAGACTTCACCCACTCAACTGTTGAAGGATTAAGGCACATTCACAATGCTTTCATATCTTGAGCTTTGTCTAATATATCTATAAAATGTAATGAGAAAAAAGTTTGGGCCGACACGACATGATCCTGGATTGTTTTGTGACGAATACACATCAGGGCAAACACATGAAATTTTTTATGAAAAGCTTTATCTTGTGATTAAAATATTTTAGAAATACAGTCATCTCTAAATCTCATCCCCATTAGTTTTTTCAAACATTTTGCCCAGCACTTCTATCAGTAAATACTTTAATGTGTTAATATGAACAAAAAAAAAAAATTTAAAAGAAATACTTCCACTTTATAAGTATACTGTCTCTTATTATGTTAAGATAAAATTATAAAAGCTTTAATAAAAAATACATGTAGAATATTCAACAAATGATTTAATAATATCTAGCCAATCCTATGGATTATATAAAATGTTGCAATCAAGGCATCTTTTATTAATGTCAGATGAGGTAAATCAAACAATTCCCGGGATATTTATTTTTGACGGATATAGCTCTTTATATGTACATTGGAAGAAATTGAAAAAGCTTTTATCAATTCATTCATCCAACACAAATGACCAAAAACGAGTATCAGACTATATTTCCACACCTCCGATCCCACTTATAGCTTGAATTGTACTTTTCTCCTACACATTGCACATAAATAATTACTTGTCTATTACTATATACAATATATTGTATAAAAATTGGTCACTAAAAAAACATTGCAACATTTAATAACACATTTATTGCGAATTCTCCCCACCGACACTTTGATATTTGTCAAATCGCTCCCTCACATAGAGCCAATATTTTTCCCGGATCTTGTCATATTTCGTTGCGAGGTCATTGCACAGTTCCTTGGCCCTATCAGCGTTGTGAACTCCATTGCTTTCGTTCTTCTTGATCGCCTCCTCGCACGCGTCGACTATGAACGCCAACAAAAATGGCGACCGACATCTGTTCTTATACAGTTCCTCGCAGAATGACGTAACTACTCCGTTTCCGTTGATTCCGCGTTTGTCGTGAAGCAGTATTCCGCGGAGGTAATTCCACGCGCTCTCGTTGTTTTTAACGAACTTAATCTTCTCTAATGTATAGCAAATCTCCCTTTGCACGTTCATATCGGACCAGCCCGTATGGTTGTTGTGGATGAAGTAGCGCTGATTCCACGCGGAATTGTTCCGCACATCTTCCGATAGGAGGCTGTCGACGAACTCGATCTCCTTATCGTATAATCTGAAACCAAAATTCAATACTATTTATCACTCGATTTTTTAATAAATTGTATTGTAACAAAAACCTTTTGTACGATACACACTCATCAATAGCGCACAGATTCTATAGACATCATATTTTAAGGATTTTGTTTGCGATTCCGTTAAGTGTCAATAACCAACCAAACAAGTTTCAAAAAACCTCATAGCCTCTTCATTGTCAAAATATCTATATATAATGTAACTAGCTGATCCGGCAAACGTTGTTTTGCCATTAATGTGATTTCTAGCGATAATTTTTTTAGTTCAATAAAAATAAATCAGCTGTAAATATATTAACATACTTTTATTGTTAATATATTTATATTAACAATAAAAGTATGAAAAACCCAATAGACCAGTATGGAAGCAGTACTCCGCGAAAAACCCTCAACCACTCAACGCACGTTTCGCTCCGACACCGGAGCATCATCAGGAGATGTTGCCTCTACGAACAGCGTTCGATGAGTAGATGATGAGAGTTCGTTGACTGTGTGTTCGTTGAGAGTGCGTTGAGTGGTTGAGGGTTTTTCGCGGAGTACTGCTTCCATACTGGTCTATTGGGTTTTTTAACAATGGACTTCCGCAAAGTAACGCCTGATTCAATTAATTATAATAAAAGTATGCTTTATTTAGGTTAATTAATTAATCTTTATATGACACATTTGTCGGTTTGCCATAGCAGTGCCATCTATTATGGAATCTTTTGAAGTTAACAGATAATTGTGACTGTCAATTAATTATAGACAATTAATTTGCAATAAAATAAAATTACGACTATAATTAAAGATCTAAGCTATCATATCTCTTAAGTTAGACCAGACTGCTCACGGTGTGCCAATTTAATTTAAAATCGGTTAAGTGGTTTAGGAGTCCATCGCGGACTAAAATTGTGACAGGAGATTTATATATCTTAATATATATATAAGCCTTATGATATTATAATTCTTAGTTAAATAGCAGTACATTGTCTCTAATAGACAATATTAACAGTATTAAAATGAATTTTAACAAAGATTTTCAAATAATAGCCTTGTACTATGCCTACAATCTTTCACATTGGTATCTAACCAAAATACTTCCAGCCAAAGTGTTGTTAAATTTAAATATAATATTAAATAATAATAAATTATGAATATTATACTAAACAAATATTTTCAGTTACATTTTGGTTATTCATAGGAATAAATAATATGAATTTTTAAATATTGCAGTCACCTTAGTACTGGTAAAAAAAAATTTTAAAATCTCTACAGTAGTTAAAAGATAACTACACAAATTATCTTGACATAATCTTTGAATAATTAAACAGTATTCTTATCTTGATTATCAAACTTTACGTGAGTCAATTACACTCTAAGATAAACTTTATTTGTTAGAATAGATTACTTGATATATAATATACCCCAATATTCACTAAGAAATTAATAAGATATTTCTTAAGTAAAACCTCTGTGAAATATATATATGCGAATTTAAGCAATTCCAATGAAAATATTTCTTGTTGGTCTCTTTTCATTACAAATACAAAAAGAGAAAAGAGTAACTGTAGAGTTATAAGTGCAATTAAATAAATTTTATACATATGCATAGGCATAGCGAGGTAACAATGAAGTGTAGCAAAGACTTAACATCCTAATCAGTTAATTTTCCCCTTAACATGAAATCTATCTTTATAGTGTCTTCATGTTATTAATTTTAAGAGCCCTATATAAGGCACATTCAAAAACAGAAGACATCAAAGAGATTCAAAAGAATGTCTTCTTCCCTATAAAATAATCAAAGAAATTAATACAATCTGAAGATAAAACTCATTTTTTTTAAATTATATAAATAGCCAATTTCATAACTTTTAGTGCTAAGAATTGATAAGTCATAATAAAAATGAAGTCACATTACTTACCCAAAAGCCTTGATGACCCATTGTCTGTGTTGCCAGGCATGATAATTCTTTGGATCTTGAAGCAGTGCATCACCAGTCAGATCTAATTCTTGCGACGGATCTTGCAACCATTCTACTAGTACCCGTCGGTGATGCCACACCTGAAACATAATGATAAAAAATTGAAAAACAAGAAAATGTTATCCAATATGTAAAATAATATTAATTTACTTTATTTATTTTTTAAATGAAACAGACATGTACTTAATGTAACACCCTCTCAAATATTCTAAGACTATTACACAACTGCCAGACTATATATTAAATTTCAATGACTATAGCTACACTAAGCAAGGCACTCTAAAGCTTATCACATGCAGCTTGAATGTTGAACTATATATAATATTTTTAATGTATTAATCAACTTACTTGATAGTTTTTAGGTGAGATTCTAATCACAGATTCAACATAGTCCAATTCAGATCTGAGATCTGTGCCCAATGCTTTAAGCAATTCTCGTCTGGAATGTCACATTATTTTCTTTAAGTGATATATTGACAGTGTTAAAATATTAAACTAGGATCAAATTCATTCAAGGTGAAAATAACAATTGTACAATAATAGGAAATGGCCATCTCATTCTAACAATACATTTCTAAACATTAATAAAAACTAACATACAACCTTGAACTACACTGCAAGGGCAATTTTAAAAACATTATTATATTACTAAATGTTGGCTGTTAATAATTTAAATTGTCAGAAATCTCCGCTAAACGAAGAGCTCCTCGGCAGATGCATTTCCAATCTACTCCCTTATATTCCGTCCACAACCACGACTTTTACATTTTTTTTATTGAATGATTATGTAAACAATATTTTGGTTTTTTAAATAAACTATATGAAATTGTATAATTGTTACCAATTTCAAAGTATCATTCACATTTATATCTTATTTTTTAAAGGATTATCATGACATCACCTGTACTGCCAAACTGTATAATTAGCAGAATTCAGCTCCACTGCATCTTTTGTTAATTCTAAGGCACGCTGTGATTTTTCATCTTTCTGTAGGATGGCACGGAAGTAGTCATACACATCTTCAACTGAAATACAATTTGATTTAAACTTTAGATCACATCTTGAATTGCTTGCTTTTATAGCATATAAACTATATTTTAAATGAGCATAGTTAAGCGTCAAATCACCCCCATAATTGGCCTGGGCGTTAAAGCATCAAATAGCATAATTACATTTTTCTGAATGTGCAATCACAACAACTGGCGTCGGTCCATCATCTTCTGGCACTGGTTTAATGTCACTCCAATCCGGTCTATCCTTGTAAAAAATCCAGCCCGAGTCACTGTCACCGCAATCCGACATTATTGCAAACTAAAATAATTCAGGTAGATTGCACAGTTCTTAAACGCAATTTTTTATTAAATCAAATAAATTAATTTCAGACCTATGTTATCAACGTTATCTTTATGATTGAGCTTTGTTGTTTTTATAAGTAAATAGGGAGTTTAGTGTACTTAAAGATGAAACGAAACATGTGATAATTATGAAAGTAATAGAATGAAATACATATGAATTTTATAAATAAAATTTTGTGTTTAAAAAATAAAGCTGGAACTGTGCCCTGGGGAGCAATAAGTAATTTGCCGAACAGTCAGCACAAGTGACAATTAACATCTGACAGTGACAGCAACTAGCTGCGTGCTCGTTATTTTTACAGAGTTTATGCCTTTATTTAGATATATGAAATAAAGAAGTACACATTGAATATTGATAGTTTGTGTTTCATTAATATCCATCGTTGTATTTTTGAAACATGACTGTGGCATGACTTTTATACAACACCGACACTACTTAGACTAACATTAAGCTACTATTACAAATTTATTGTATCGCAAAATCCTATTTTCTGAGCTTAATCAACAACTGTATGTTTGTAAATAACGACAAAAAAATTATAGCTGGCATATTTTTCAATTAAATTAGACGCCTAGATTGTGAAATTCCGTCTTTGTCCTTTGTTTAGGTTGGTACGCCCATAACTTTGAATTTAGCGAGGGTGTCTGAGGTATGGACAGAGGGACGCTCCCCCAGTACTCCCATTAGTATTGCATGAATTTGTTTTGTTTTTGATTGAGTACGGTTAAAGAGTGACGTAATGTATCTTTACAAAAATTAAGTGCCTGTCAGAATTGCAATAGCTTATATAAAGATTGTATTATTTGATCTAAATTAGTTAGTAGTTAGTAGTACTTACGTCTATTACTAGTAGTTGTTACTAGTATTAATTATATAAATACAAACAAATAATGTCGCCACGCAAGTCTGTACAAATGAACAGACTTAACTTTTACTACAATTGGTACAAAAAGTTACAAACGTCAAAATATATTTATTTATATAATTTCTTATGAACGTTGATAAATTAAAAATAATTTACAAGTTATGTTTAGTAGATTTTGTAGAGTGGTCGAGAATAACTGGTAAGAAACTCTCTGTCAATCATTAAAGTCGCCAATTTATTTGTAAATTTTTAATATGCAATTTAATGTTATGCATGTTATATGTTCACTACACTATACCTACTAATAACAACACTATATTATTCATTTCACAGTACGCGCTCACTTTTAAAGTTTCTGCAATCGAAAGCCGTTGAATGACTTTCATTCGAATTTTTCGACTCTGTAAAATTAACTTAGCGAATAAAACAGCGGCACCATTTCTACTGGACACTTATGTGCTAACTTTGTTTAAACTTAATATTGTTAAGTCGTTCATTACGGAACCAAGATGTAGTAGAAACTAAACGTGCACGGGTGACACACTTCATAAAATTCTAAGGATACATTTTGGATATGTACAGAAATATATCAAGTACATAGGTGTAAAATGATATAAAAATATTTGATAATAATCTGTGTATTTGATAACAACCATGATTTATCTGTACAAGTTTGGAATTAAGGAAACTTTAATGACTTAAAGGTCTATGTTGCCAGGTCATAAAATTTAAAAAAAAGGAAATTTTATAAATAATACGCGATATTTGAAATTTTATGAACTAGGCTTCATTAATAATATTGAGACACAATTTACACATCATTGGTTTGCTTCAAGTTAAGCTATATGTATATATATATATCTATAAAAAACCTAATCGACAGTTGTGCATCCGGAAATGTCAAATGTTTTTCTTGATAATACTCACTCGACTTCCATGAACATATGAAAAGTTCTAAAAACTATCTCCCAATGCTGAGTACAAAGAAAAATATATAAACACGGTCACCCTATTGTCGGCCATTCCATTCATCCCCCGTTCTCCCTATCCACCCTCGCATCGGCTACGGGCTTACACGCAATCGGCACAGTGTTGTCACTTTCGAGAAATTGTCGCTAGATTTAGTCAATTTTATAGTTGGCTGTACCCAAACTTTTTAAATGAAATTGTTAAAACTAGCTATAGTTTTATAAATTAATTTCAAAAATCTCTAAATATGACTCTATCATAAATAAGGTGTGAAATATCGCAAAAAAAGTAAGCAGAAATAATAGAAACTAGCTTTTTGTTGCAAAATATATTGTAAATGCTGTATAAAAAAGAATAATCGAAATACACTACTACTTTTCATGTGGTTGATTTTTTTACTGTTCAGTTATATTTAATGTATCATTTGTAAAGTATTTTAAGGTAATTTATGTCTAAATCTACGGTCAAATTTTTTCATAATCTGGCAACATCGCCAATTTCAAATTTCATTTTCAGTTCGTAGCCGTTCGCTTTACGTGATGGCCGCGCCGCGAACGCGTCAGTAATCCTTCGATCTTTTGAAACTAGTGCAATTTCGTAATTTGTGTTCAATTTTTCATGTTTTTTTAATAGTTCTGAATTAGTGAATGTAGAAGTTTTTTAGATTTACTTTAGTGTATTAATTGTCGTCTTCGCGCTTTTGGATAACTTACGTAAGTAACTGCAATGCGATATTATGTTTATTTGTACATTAAAATGGAAATAAGGACCTGCTGTACTTACAGAATACACGTGCGTTTCCCAATTCTTTCTCAAATGAAAGTTTTCTTGTTGTATCCTAAAGTTGTTTGATACTTTTTCAAATTTGAAGTAGTTATCTGAAACAAATCGAAATGGCTTAAAGACACTTCTCAATGTCGATTTTTAACATTACATAAATAAACATTTCTACATAATTATTTCGTATAAACTCAACTTGCGGAAATATGTACTTCGGCAGTTATTACTCTCTAGATTCGGATGACGCTAAGCATTAATTTATCATTTTCAAGTAAGAAACTTCTGACATTTATTATAAAGGATTTGTCCCTTGTTATACAGACTTAGTAGGTACCCTTAAGTACATTGTATTGTAAACGAGTTGGATAGTTTTACGCTGATTAAATTCGCACAAAGCTTGTGAAGTAGACTGTAACGCTACGTTTTCATGTCTACAAGCTTTGTATGTTAGCCTTCGAGTTCTGACATAGTTAGTAGAATGCGAAAGTGTCCCCAAGGATTAGGTAGACGACGAATTTGGTAGTCGAAGTAGCTTGAGGGGTATGACTTTCCTCTTTGAAACGTAGATATATTCATAATCTAACGTACTTTATATAAATAGATTATAGTGGATCTTAGTGGGTTTTAATGATCTCTAATATCACTAAGGCAAAGCAAAGTTTCTTTGTTATATTCCACTTTTTTTCGTTGACACGGAAATCTTAAGTTTGATTCGGCTTTCGCAACTGGATATATTATTTTGATATCCTTAGAGTATTGCGTTACAGATTTTTGTGTCAATTTTTTTTCTCTGCGTATAGTCAACTAGGATATCAGCGTCATAATTGGAATCGAATCGCCAAACAAACTACCAATTGGTAAAAAAGTTCATCTGATAAATTCATTCGATGAAGACGCGTACTGTGAATAATAAGTTTTCGTTCCTTACCTTTTCTTTCTCGGGAGTTTATCATTTTGTAAAATGCATTATAGAATAAATGCAATGTCTGGAGACTTTTTATTCTAATTTGATCAATTTGCGGAAATATTGTTATCTTATTACATAAAGCAAATCCCTTTAACTAATGTTATGTTGTTAATTAAACTGTTATGAACGATCCCCAATACTAGCCCTTTCCAATCGATGGTCCACGACCCTATTCTTTCCAGTCGGTTGGATCCTTTGGTTTTGCGTAGAGAATGTTGGTTCCCATCTTCTACCGCATTCATTAAGGGGATTGCTTAAAATTATACAGATTAATGACCTGAAGCTGTGCTAATCTTATAAGATACAAAATATTTATTATAAGATTTCGTTCCGCGCTTGCAGTAGGTTCCCGTGTGCATTCGCCAAATACCCTCAATATTTAGATAGTACATATTGCTTATGAAGTTTCTTAAAGGCATTCGGTGAATGCACACTTCTTGTACTGCTTGGTGAGGTATTAAAAAGTTGTGCTCCCTCGAATGCGATCACTTTTTTTCCATAATTGGTTCTGGGTTTAGGCAAGACAATTGACTGGTCCTTCGAGTTATGCTCGCCGTTTTGCTTACCTTGTTAAAGGAAATATAGTTAGTTATAATTATAAATAAATATAAGTACTAAGTAATCTGATGTTGGTGACTGCAGCAACTTTGCATTAAAGTCTTGTGTCCGCGTAACTTTAAAATGTCAAGTATTGCAAGGAAAGATCTCAAAAATGATGTGGTTTTATTTTTATTCACACGCTAAACAAAACTCATTTCCCAGACGTATACGAAACACGAGAAACTTTATCCAATTCTATTTTCTCACTGAGAATAAATAAATATACCCATTCCTTTCAATATATATTTGATAAATTTAAAATTGATGTGGATATATTTATCTGTTACAAACTAGTTTAGTATAAGCTCAAGTAAATGAATAATATTACTTACATAAATGCGAATTTAATACCCACGCCGTGCCGTTAAGGAACTTAAAACAATATAAGTCTATACGACTCGTATTCTATTCTCATCTACAACCTTTTATAATATGTTTAATCTTTCAGTTATTGGAAGAATAAAATTCATACCATACTACAATTGTAGTTTCTCCTTAACCGATAATTCCAAGATGCAAAGTGCTGTGAAAATATATGTGTAGACGCACTGATGTCATACGAATCTATTTCCTCAATATTCTTGATCCAGTATTAAATTTAAATAATCTATTATCTTTATACATAGGACATAAATCTGCCGTTGCCGATTCTGCTACCAAGTTTTGATTAAACAATTAAATGTTTATTGAATATTGATCAATTAGGACAGGCAGACATTTGATTGTACCCGAAGGGTCGCAACCAGACACCAATTAACGCTTACACGTGGATGCAGTAGACCAGAAAACGAGCGCAAATTTCGTTATTTTTCATACAATTTTTGTCATCTTTGAAAAAGGATTTCCAGCACAATTCATTTTTGCATTTTTATGTAAAAAACTGTATAGTATTTTTATGGTACCGAATAGCAGTATATCTATTATTTTAAAGTTATCGCTATGTATTTTGATTAACCTAAATGGAAAAGGAGGATCGTTTGTAACACACACATAAAGCAAAGCTGGGTGCCGCCGTCATATGGTTGCATGTAACAAAGATTATTCGTATGATAATATGTTCGAAAAACAAAAGTGTCAACGTTTTCTCAAGAAAACAATATGAGTTATAAATTACTCTATAGTTTCCTGAAATTTCCTAGCCGAGTTGAAACGTTTCCATTTAAACATGAATACAAAAAGAATGCTGTTACCTATTGAATTGCTATTTGTTAACCCTCAATCGATAAATTAATTCATTTTTAAACGTAATTTAACGGTCAATCAAACACGGTTTGTCGATGCAATTCTTTCGATATTTCGATATGTCCTCCAGACGAGAAACCCTATGTGATTGTAGTAAATCTATAGAACGTATTCAAAGTTTGGGAGATTCATATGAGAACACCAAAATATTTTCTTGATTCTTGCCAAAATCACATGATATAGTCTTTTTTTAAGATTTAGAGCCGAACTGTAAGTTATTCAAAATTATAAAAAGCATTGATACATAATTTTGTACAATTATATTGGAACAGCGTTCATTCAGTCAGCCGTTCGTAGCGGCAACATGCTGAGGATGCCCCGGTATCGGGGCGAAACGTGCGTCGAGTGTTTGACGGTTTCTTCGCTAATAATACGGTCTATAGTATGCAAAGTAACGCCTGATGCTATTAACTATTTTATTGAATATTCTTAATCATTCCTAGCATTTGTGGCTCGTGTGCTGTGAAAATAATCATGGAGTTTATACTTACACACTGACAAAAGACTGACTCTCCTATAAAGGTTCATTTCGGAGTTCATAGCTAGTCGATGTAAACTAGTATAATAATTAATCCCACATGACGAGGAACCTCACCTATCTCTTATCAAGAGTATTTGATAGAAACAGATATTTGAATTAACTGCCCTAGTCTGTGTAGAAACAAACCAAGTTACTTGGTCACGTAGGGCGGTTAGGTTAAGAGCTGTTGAGGGGAGATGTTTTCTTCTGAGAAGTGAACTAACGAGCCGACACTGCCAATTACTAAAGTCAATCGCTGCTGATTGCATTAGCTACCCAGTGCTATGCTTTGTTTGATCGATTGAATTGAAATCAAATTTATTTGCCTACATTTAGTTCCGTGAGACGTTTTACTGAAAAGATTTTCTTCGATTTTCTCGATAATTTGGCAGAAAGTGTAAATACTACTTTAGCTTAAAGAGTTAAACTGTTTTATTTGTATTTAAATCTAAGAGCTGATACTACAATATATGACTATTTACTGCGTAAAGTAGGTCCGCCGTTGTCACCCTTGTGCATTACTGCGTTATGACTGAGAACATTTTGGTTTTTTCTACTTTCAATGGTGATGATCAGTGGTCAAATTCAATACGTAAAACTACTGAAATTATTTTGTTATTAATCAAGAAATGAGTGCTACATTTTCGCGCCGCTGCTATGACACGAGAATTCATTTTGTGTGAAATGATTTAAAATGCGTAACAAATAGTTTCGGTGTCACATTAAAAGGTTTTTGTTTAAACTACACTTTACTATCGACCATAGTATAACGGCTTACGGTTCTACTCTCAGCGATGCGGTCGTGGGTTCTAATCGCGTCTGCGCATCTTTGGGTGTTCTGTGCGTGCATATGCACAAATACGGTGCAAACAATTTTGGCACGTCGTAGACCGAAGTGAGTTAGATTACCTAAAAAATTGTCCGATTGAAATGTCATCATACACCAAAAGGTTGTCAGATAATGTTAAACGAAGTATTGCCCTGCATTTTTGAAAGGAATAAAACCATATTCACCAGAGATCGTCAGAATATGTATTGTTTTAGGGATAAGACATGCGCTTTGGTTTATGAATTAAAATACGAGTGTTTTGAGAATAAAGACATGCTGGAAAACGGAGACAATTTGTTGAATGAAAGTGCTACAAGGCGAGACTACACATTTTACGACTCATAATAAATTGAATAGCCCCTTAATTTAGGATGAATCAATATTTTGCCCCTCGCCTCTGCGACTTTACGCAATAAGTATGTGTGTGTAAATGCAATAGGGTGACTTTAAATTACATGTGTTGGTGTAGGTCACTGTACTATCGATTAGAATGGCAATTTTCCCTGTCAAAATATCACCAAAAATATTTCAGGTTTTGCAAATTCTTGCAAAAGCTCTGCTATAGTGTAGACTCAATTTAAGTAGAATTTGAACAGCAGATTTTACTTTAGAACAATTTCGTTATATTTTTGCAGAAAAATGGGATAGTTAAAAACAAATAAATAGGGAGAAGTAACTCACGGTAGGACTTAATCTCATGTAGTAGAAAATATGGCCATACACTGTGTTACTTTGAAACCCGTTACATGGGTTTTCAGTTCTTTTTAATAATAATGATGATTTTTACAGAAACGATTATGTTTTGGTTTAAAGCTCTTGTATGATAAAAATATTTTCGCATTGTGTTTATAAGGGAAAGTGACAAAGGCTTTTATGTTTTGACACGCGACAACTTTGTTTACCGTCGTCACCCTTCCTTTGGGTCCTCTTATACTATTAATTTAATATGAATATACCTATGAAAGGAGAGAGCTAAGTAATAACCTCTTCACTTTTTTATAGCTAATTTGTACATACAGGGTCCTTCTGAAAGCATCTATATCTCTACAGTTGTGTTCGAAGCTAATTTTTGTATCGTTGTCTTGAACCAAATCTTAAATAGAATTCTCCGGTACATAAAATTTTTTTAACGATATTACTACTAGTATATAATAATCAGTATTGGCGCTAACAATGTCCTAACGTAGGATTAATTATATTCTCGATGAGTTTGAACCAAACATTACTTCTATTAGTACCATTACTTCGAAAGCTACATTAGATAATGTAGCTTTGTAATGCAGAATGCATTTTTCAATTCGGCCTGAATCAACATACCTTCTACAACAACAATCCTTCCTCTTAACTAGTAGACATGTGAGCCTCTCGGGGGTCTCTTTCTCATTGACAAAAGGCCGAACCCACAGAAGTGTGATAATTTTTAAGCCATTATCAGAACAGCTTACCGGGCACCTGTTATTACTTACGGCTTCGCATTAAATAAGCTGCACCTAAAATTTCGTAGTAAAATCACCCCTGGCCCTTGCAGACGGGCGCAGGGCTGTCGCGTGTCGAATGCAGTTTACAAATAACTAATTTTTTTATCTGTGGGGGAGATAATGGATAGGAAATCGAGTTTTTGTTGAGATTGTGTGTAATCTTTATCGCACTGATGTTGTCCTAACAGAGCTTTTTCTATATCTTATATATTTGCAACTACGTTTTTCTCATTACAAGAAATTTTATCTGTTTTAATCTTTTAGAAATTTAAATGTTTATTGTAAAAAAAATCAATCATTTTGTAATGAGGTCATATTTTATACATTTTCGTTTATCAACACAAATCCAAAATATATTATGTCATATTTTGTCTGCAGAGTCCTTTGATTTCCACTTAAACAGATTGTTACTTTTTATTTCGCCATTTTAAATTATCCATAATTAAAGTCACGGGGATTTTACGGTGACGGTATTTGTTTTAAAGAATTGATTGCATTCAAATAATTGTCGGCGACCCTAATAACAGCGTCTGCGTAATTTCCGTTTTCCCCAACTGTAAGGGTTGCCGACTTACTTCATTATGAACAAGAGGCGCCCCCTAGCGCCAATGCGAATTGCATCTTTGATTGAAGCAGAATTTGTATAGTGAAATTAGCACGTTCGGAAAAATTAGTGGTGTTTTTCTCCAAATCAAATTTTAAAATGAACTTATGCTAAAACGTTAGATTTTTTCTTCACTAGGATTTTCTAAATATATACGCGAAATAAAAATGAAAATGTCAAATTCACATCAATGTTTACGACTTCTCCGAAATGGCGATTTTATTACAGATTCCATCCCCTTCAAATGTGGAAATATCATATTTATTGCTTAATGAATTCTTTTTATATATCAGCATGACAGACCGTAAATAATTCACCATTTAGAATAATGGCGCCTGCTCGAAAAATTATAGCAAATGTTCTCGGCGGTTTATGAGAAATTCTACGCATCTCATTGCAGGCTTTTTATAACCATACAATGAGACTATATGATGAATATTCTAATAATAATAAGCTATATTTCCACAAATATTTTTGCACATTTCCGACGAATAATTTTAAAATTATACCGCTGGTAGGTACCAAGATTGGGATATCCTGTGCCATATCAGCACATCTTTTATTGTTACTGAAAGAGGTGAGCAAAGAATATCACAAGCAAGTGGGAATAAATCAGTTATTTCAAACAAATTACTGATACCCGTTAGCAAGTTAATTATTTTTTTCATTGCAGATATAATAGTTTTACGTGCTTTAGCGTGTAGTGTGCGAATAGCTTCAAACAGTTGATTTCCTTATCATATAATTCATACAGAAACAAAGAACGAGCTCGACCCTATCGTTAATGAATCAACCATTTATTTTTAATGTCCCCGACGCGAATACATATAACAACCGCAAAATAACGGCGATATGCTTTAAGTTATTCACGTTTTAATTAAGTTTCCCGAATAATTTAAGAGAATTTTAGACAATATTCACATATTAGCTTAGCAATCTAGACTTTATTAACATTATCATCGCATTTACATACGATCAACAAACAAGTGCTCTCAAGAGCTACCGTCTAGAATAAACAGATATAAATATGACTAATGAACGAACCGTACTTTCTTCACTTTGTGGTCTATTACTGTTTCTATATTGTATATGGGCGTTCCTATTTTACTAGGCTTAGTGGGCTGATTGCTGGATCTGTTGTATGTCTAGAATTTTGAGTAGAGCTTGGTAGAGCCCTCAAAGAAATATGCTTGGCGAATGTGAAGAGTGGCGGTGATTTTATTGCCAGTATTTTTGTGTAGGAAACACAATGTATACTTATGAACATCAAGGAATAAAGTAAAAGTGCTTCTAAATTTACTGGAAGTTGCAATTGCATTTACTTCAGGGTAGAGCGGACGAGAGCGTAAGCTCGCTTCGTACGCTCTACGCCTTTACTTTTTTATTTAATTGATGTTCATCAGTGTACATAGTTATCTTGAATAAAGATACTTGAATTTTAATTCAAATATTTTTTTTTAATTTTGAGCTAATAGTCTATAATTACTGAAGACTAAATCCAAGATACAGCTATGAGTTCTTTATGCCGCTGTTCTCGTATCGAACTAAAATTAAATAAGTATATCCAATAAATCAAATTTCTTCTTGAAAAGCTGTTAAAGAGTACCATTTAACCTACACATATGTTCAGAATATTAATTAGCGTTGGTTTGTAAGAAGTTTTGAGTCCCCAACACGGCGGTTGCTTAAAATAAACCACCCTCAAATTGGATTTTCTTATGAATAATTGAATAGGAAAATGTTTCAGTTAGGAAATGTAATTACGTGAAAAATAATCACTGAAATTACTTTTAAAACCAAATCAATGCGTCACAATCTGATAAATTTCATTATTAGTTATTGAAATGTCTGGTTAATTAGATTTATAATATTCCTTTTTGAAATAACTGGCCATTTTGAATGCCTACGTTTATGTGGTGACTAGATGAATCATTTTTCTTAGACCATTTCATAATTATTACAATATGACTCATTTAACACGGGACGACCGCACCGGGGATCTACCAATCTGATATCTAATGACTGACGTGACAATACTGATTTTTTGCAATAGTATATAGCTCCTGCAAAAACAAATTTAGCAAATACGAAAATAACAATCTTAGATTCACATTTTTGTTCATATATATTCTGACAGAAATTTATAATATGTCACATAAATCAACTGTTTCGGATCTCAAAAAATATTTCGTAACCGGAAATTCAACAAACTACCTATGCGTGAGCATTTTTTAATCAACAAAGTTATTAACCATATTGATCCCCGAATTAAACACGCGATGACCGCACTTGACCTTTGATATACGAAAAACTTTACACCGCAATAACAGACTGTTATGCTTGTTCGGTTAAATTCATAAAACGACGACTAAAAACATAGTACATCCTAAACTAAAAATATATATGTTTCTTAATATTGTCTTTCATTAACATAACTATTAGTGATTTAAAGAAAAACACTTTGTTTACGGATTAAGTTATGTATTTTACGAAATTTAACTATATTATATTATTTTTAAATTTTTCCGACGTTTCGCGTGCTTTACAGCTCGCGAGGTCACAGTAAACTACGGTAGTCTACCGTACATATACATAACTTAATCCGTTAACAAAGTGTTTTTCTTTATATTGTTTTCTTGCTGAAACACACCCAGCGTTATTTGGCCTTTTATATAATCCTGGAATTAAACAAATACGAATATATAAGAGTTTGAATATGTAATTTTATAGAACACTATGTTTCCTTGTACTATTGGCTAGAATTATTTTTAATTAAATTACATTATTTTTGTCGATAGATCTTATATTCTTATCCAAATAGAAAAATCACTCATGTCTCAGTTGGCGTTTAAGATTGCCTAAATTCAAGGCAACAATTTATTGGAACATCTTTTATAGGGCTTCAGTGGGAGTCTAAACTCAAAATTACAATCGGATTCGACCAGCAACGATCTTCATTTAAAGGTAGAACCATTGTTGGACAATATTAACTGTATAATCGGCCATTTTCATATACATCAACTAATCTCAGATCCAAAGGTTTAAGAAACGTAATATTAGGACAGATATACTCGTAAAAGTCCTAGTAAAAATAAGTTTTAATTTACTCGATTGCAGTAAACGAGGGAACTTGTTAACAGTGTTTGTGTAGTTTGACGACCCCATTTGAGCAACGGTCACGATCCCGGCTGCCGAACAGAGGGTCTCGGCTTTGGTCCCCGGTATACCAACATTTGTGTGATGAGCGTATCTGTTGACCGCCTTATATATACTTATATATATTTTATTCATAAAAAGTATCTATGTATGTTTATCAGTTGTGTTAATATTCATAGTACAAGCATAAATATCTTGGCGACCGCGTGTAAAAATGTGTATACTGATACTTAGATATTTTTAGTTTGTAATAATCAAGAGTGGATGATTAGCAAACAAGATGGCGGCTGTCGCGGATTTCGAATTTGTTCACGAATTACAATAAGTAAAGGACGGAGCAGTCTTGCTAGAAAAGTTGCAAACCTCTTTTTGGCCTAACCTCACTTTGGTATTGTCTCTAATAAACAGTACATTCTTTGCTATGAACGGCAAATTGATCTATTTCAAATTCCGTTGCGTTCAACTAAATAAATAAGCTATTTGTTAATGATAATTTTTGTGTTAATAGGTAAATCAATCGGTAATAAATGATCAGACTTGTGCTGTGATGCCTTAGATTTTTTGGTTCTGAGTGAGTGATAAAAATATTATTGTAATTAAGTAAATTATAAGAATATGTGAATGTAATAGGTTTAAAGATTTATCGTTCGCAAACAGCTGATGTACATGTCATTGACCTGCTCATGACGGCTTAGCTTAAAGCTTGAAGCAATACAAGTGCATCACATCAATTAGATTTTAATTAAAACACACGATATATGTATGGTTGAGTCATAAGAAACCGAATTTTATATTCAATTGGTCTTATATTATATATTATGAATTGATTCTTCTAATAATTCGATAGTTAAACGGACAACATCTCTAACGGCTTTAGATTTCGTGTCTACACTTGTTATATCGTAGCGGTTGAAATTTGAGTCGATGACAATACGAGTTATGTGGAGCTCTACGTATAGAGCTTACAACCCAAAGCTTCGCGAATATTTTGAGCAGCTATTGAGCAATATACCTTTATTTATCATGTACGGTCAGTAGAAAACGGATTATTGACATTAGTGTTTGCATAACACAAAGCTAGCAGCAATAGTTATATAACTTATAATAAAAAGTCGAGAAACATCTTATTATATATAAATCTCCTGTCACGATGTTTGTCCGCGATGGACTCGTAAGCTACTTAACCGATTTTTAATTAAATTGGCACACTGTGATCCAACTTAAGATATAGGATAGCTTACATCTTTAATTATAGTCGCAAATTATTTGTCTATAATTAATTGACAAATTTTTTTATCAATTATCTGTTAAATCTAAAATATTCTTACAGATTTCCATACTTTTCGACTCTATTGACTAAGTAATCAATAGATGGCACTGCTATAAACCGACAAACGTGTCATATAAAGATTAATTTTTTAATCTAAATAAAGCATACTTTTATTGATTAAATCGCTTTCGATTATAAACATATTACACTTAAAGCTGATAATTATTTTTATCGAACTAAAAAATGATTGCTACAAATCACATTTATGGCAAGTTGTATTATAAATATAACGCCAACGTACAATCCCTCTATCAAAGGGCGGCGGACGGTGTCACTTATCTTGTCTATTTTGTCTAATGTAATCAAGATTGTGCGAGATAAGTTTTTTTTGCTCAAGCAATCACTGATAAAGTTTGGAATCGGACTTTGCTTTTGGTAGCAATTGACTAGACGAACGACAAGCATATTATTAATTAAAATAATAATTTTGATACTTTGACGTGAACGAATTCGAATTACTGAGTGAGTGACTTAAAATCATGTTGGTCAAAGACGTAATCTGTATCATATTATAACCATTTTATTAAACAGTGATATAAATGATTAAATATACGAAAGGAATGCAATTATTTCAAAAAAAGAAGATAAATAGACACTTATGAGGGAACGGCCGCTTGACGTTCAGAAATGTATAAAATGTTTAATTTAAACCCAAAGGATCATTTATCATTTCTACTATTTATCATTTTTTCATACCAGGTATTTAATTATTTCAAATATTAAAAGCCGTTGCAAAATATCAAATTCATTACATTATAGTAGTCTAACTTGGCTAAAGCCAGACACAATATGATAATTAAAATAATATTAATTATTTTTTAAGGATGGATGTGACAGGATCTTGTTGATTATAAACTTATAAACTTTCACTCTTACAAATACAACGTTGAAACCCGATTGGCACGTGACAGAAACATTAATCTGTTGTTAAAGATCGTTCTCGATAGTAAATAGACAATTCTGTTGCAGACAGGTCAATTTTTGTTGTTTCTCAAGATTTTTCCTTCCTCGTACGGGTCAGTTTTTATTTGGCAAAGAACATAAACCATTGTTCTTCCACTGGAAACACACATAACAAATACACCTACGTAATAAAATTATTTTAATACTGTCGACTAGCCCTAAGGTAAGCTATTTATAGCTTGTACTATCACGCTCACATACTTTTAATTAAAAACATATAGACAGGCAGTTATGCCCATCACCTTACATAACCCATATTTGAAAGAGAGTGCTTTAAAAAAAGAAAAAGGAAAATGGAATCTCCTAACAAAAATACGAGTTTTCCATTTGGTGACGTCAAAAGGAATCGGGAAAGGCTGTCGTCAAACGTCATATCCTGCTATAATCGGATTCCGAAATAATTAAAGAACAGAGAATTAACCAGATTGTACCTTTCCGGATTTTGGGGTTCCTATTTACAATTAAACTAACATTCCATATGATCTTCCAATCATGATACAGATTGGCAATGGCAATGTCTAGTGGAATTTAACTGGATTGTGCGTAAATATCTTTACATAAATACATTGTATTATTTCAATATATTTATAATGCGAAGTATTACAGCGGATAAATGCAAACATGGAAAATAATGTTCCAGAAGTTTTATTTGTTTAAGCCTGAATTTGCGGAATCCAAACAAGACGACCTTAATTAGTAAACAAACAAAAAATAGGCCTAAAAGAGCATTGTGAAGGGCTAATGAAAAGGACAAACATTCCGTTTTGTTTCTGCGAATTTCAACCGTTTGGATTACTTGATAAATGTTTTAAACTTGCACACGTAGTTATCCCCCTTTTAAGCATTTTTGTTAATAAAAGCAAAATGTATTAATGCTTCATACTCAACTAATTTTTATCTCAACTGCTTAATCAATTCGATGAAACCTACTATCCCATATATCTTGGACCTTTATCTAAAATCATCGGTAATATAAAACCTCAGCCACTGTAATGAATCTTACTTGGCGGTTTAAACTTTGAAACGAAAAGTAGAACATACGTTTCCAAAGCCAACCACTGAAATTGAACACTGTGCGGTTTTCTCAAACTCGTTCTACATATCAGTGTTAAAATTATAACCAAAGTTGTGGTATTTACAAATATATTTAGCGATGCCCTATTGGTTGCAGTTGCCCGTTGACGTTGACCTTACATATGGGCTGATAATAAAACTTAATTCTTGCCTTACGTTATTATCAGCATACTATTTTGTCCAGCAATAAGTTCTCTTTTTATTTCAAGCTTTTATATACATTTTTGTTCTGTGTTTTCTAGCAAAAATGATGGATTGTATATTATTAATTAACGTTTATGTAGTAGTATATTTTATTTTTGTTATTTTGACTATAGATTATATTCCTTTTACTTATTAGTACATAGTTATAGTAGACATAGATTGCGATGTCAATGGAGAGCTCACGACACAGGAAATCCTAGTGTGATGCAGTGCATCATTAAATATCATGTATATATTATTTCTTTTTCTTATCATAGTCATTTCAATTTCGGAATTGAAAATACAGTACAAGAAAACACAATAGAAAAGTACAAAATGTAGAATAATATTTTCTTAGATGCCATCCTAAAACAGGAAGCGGTAGAGCAAAAGTAATTTTTCCTTCATACTTTCTCGTACAAAAAGGTAAAGTTCAATAACCTTAATGCAACTTGTAAAATTGCAAAATAAATTCGTACGAAAAAAGCCTTATATTGTTGTGTTGGGGGCGTGAACTTTAATGTTCTAAGGAGTCAATTCTCTCGAGAGGAGGGTACAAATGGAGCAAACATTGGGATATTGGAAGGACAGAGGAACTTTTTTGAAATAAGTGTATAAACCGTTGTGGTAGCGCATTGTTCAAATCTTTGAAATAAAACCTTTTGTGTTAATTATAAGTTTTGAATAAAACCAAATGTTGATATAACCGATTCAATAATAAATAAATGGTTGGTTTAAATTGGACATCTGAAATATGTTTTTTATATAGGGACTGATTTTGAAAATTCAATGATGAAATAGGAATTGATTTCCTCGTAGTGCCGACATAAGTTATTTATTTTTTGTGAAATAGGGTGAAGGCTCCTCTTGTTATATTAAGTGACATCGCCGCTCATGGATATTCACAATGCAGGAGGGCTCTCAAGTGCGCTGCCGGCCTTTCATCAGTTAACGATATGCTCTTTTTGGAAGGTTCCTAAGTCGTTTTGTTCCATCAAATGTATGTGGTGCGGGGAGGTGTAATTAAACAACTTTCTTCTTTCTTCACTTCCTCCTTTATTTTACTTCACAACTCACAACATGCACACGTCTTTTTCAATACTCGTTAACGCCATCTTAATTAAAAAAATGACACTTCCATTCATACCTCTCTTTCACACCTATCTCATTAGCCTATAGCTAATAGCTCTCTTTCACACCTCTCATTCCTCAACTATCATCATCCCTTTCTTACCAGCTGTCCTTCCATATCATCTCTCACCTGTCTTTATACAACAATTGCTATCCTACATGTATAAAATGAGTTTACCGGAAAACAGTTATGTTCAATACTAATAATAGTTATGAAAATTATATTTAAAAATCTTAATATATCTAGTTATAACAAAAAAAATATCTACTTTTGAGGATTACTTCTCAAAAGAAAAACAACAAGAGAAAAATTGATAAAACTCTATAAGCCTTTTGAAGTATTTTCAAACAACTTACGATCTAACTTTTGAAAAAAATTCATGTAAATATTCAAAGGCAAGCATAAGATTTGAGTTGAGTCTCAAAGGGATTATAATTTAATTATAAGTTGAGCGAACGCTGAGCTATTTCACAGGCTAAGCGATATTACTATTAGTGTAGAGCTTGTTTGTGAATGAATAATTCAAGCGATGTAAGACTCAATATCCTATTCGCAGAAGCAGGTAAATTGTTTTGTTTTCAAAAGCACTTTTCAAATTGAAACTTTGTTCTCCGATACAAGTGAACTGTAAATGAGATTTTTTGAATGCTTTCATGCAAAGAATATGTTATTGTGAATGTATATAATATTTAAAGATATGTATGGGCCGGTAGACTCGAATATTTTGAGGTGTTGCAATATTTTTGATGGAACAATCTTAAAATATTGTATCTTTCATATCAAAATTGGGTTAATATTTGTGGCATTATCTTTAAAAGGTTGGACTTGACAAGATTAAACGATATCAATAGTTCTAAAAAGACTGAGTTGAGTCATAGAATGAATGTCACAGAAGCGAGAAAAAGTACCTAAAATTAGTCACAGTGTTGCTTTTCGGTATGAAAACATCGCATACTCTAAAATAACAAACATAATTTAAAAGAATTTATAATCCTATGTTAAAATGTAGGTGATTTTCTTTTGATTTAATTTTCTCGAGACATGCCTTCAAAGCCTGACAAGTTATTTTATGAATATTGCAAAATAATAATACGCATATATATATTGTGCATTATTTAGTTTTTCCTTATTCATGAGAAAAATCTGAAAAGCCAACAAATGTGCCTAAATTATAAGATGGAAAGTCAATAGTGCCGCAGCTTTATGTATTGTTACCTCCGAGCAACTTGTCAGTGTCATTTTGCGTTTTACCTTATACAATTTTTGTGAGTTATTATTCAGTGCCTTGTACGCTAACTTTCATATTATGGCATTAAAAATTTCTGTTCTTTATTATATTGTCTTAACAATAGCGAACATCAAAAATAACCAATTTCTTATATGCGTACAAGTACTCTTCATTTTTATAAAGACGAGTTGTGAGAGATTTTTTACATAGGTTCTACGGATTAATTAGCATTTAAACAGTGCTATTTTAGTGATACAAGGTATGAATTCCAAGCTTTATTCAGGATACATTTTTATACTTAATATGTTATCAATAATTATCATATCTTTTATCATATCTTAAACTTACTTAGAATATGAATATCTTTACATAAAAATCTTTTTAACACCTTTCCGTTGATAAAAGTAGTGATTGATATAGTTTTACGATACTAATCATAAGGAAAAAAATTTGACGAAATGACGAGGCATAACGTGTGTCGAGTTTGTGACAGTGTGTTTTTTCGAAGTATTGCTAATAAATTAGTCTATTAGAATTGTATTATACTATGGACTTCCGAAAAGTAACTCCTGGTTCTATTAATTGGGACATCCACGTATAATTGATTCAGCTCCTATGTTAGTAACGGCCTAAATGGTCGGAAAATTATATGTTTGTCTATTCATAGACTATTGTTTTGTTTAACTATATAGACTAGCCCGCAAATTCGTCTGCGCAGGATTAATACTAATTAAAGTAGCTTATTTTAGCGAACTTTATGACTTTAAAATTATCACATAAATAATGTTCAGATCATATTTGATAAGTATAATAAATGTTATCAGACAAACGGTAGCTTAGTACTTATTCCAGAAATATTATCATATGCCTATAGGATGCTTATAGGCATATGATAAGATTTCTGGATTTATAGAGTATACAATCGTTAAACTAATATAAACTATATTTAAAGATATTCTTTCCGTCCTTATACATGCAGATTATTTGGCTAATAAAGAATTCTAATTGGCTAATTAGAAAACAAAATCCCCCTTCCGTAATTCCATTAATATTTTCTTATTATTATATTTATGATAAAAAAAAGTCCAATTACTTACCTACCTACAAAAAACCTATAATTTAAATAAAAATGAATTATCTTTTTGTTCGTATAACTTCATACAAAAAAAACTTGCCAATAACTAACCTTGAGCCATTATTTAATAAAATAAGTTTTTAACAAATCGCGTTGCGTCGTCGCGTTCGGCTCAGCCACGAGCGACTCACCCACTTCACCCTCCGTGCCGACGGACCGCTATACACCGTGGCAGGCTTTTTTGACTATTTGAGATATAAATTTCCATCATACAATTATAATAGACTAATTAGCAATACTCCGCGAAAAAACCTTCAGACATTCGACGCACATTTGTCACCGACATCGGAGTACCTTCAGGATTTTGAACTTGGTCTATATTGGTATATTATAGACTTCCGCAAAGTAACGGCTGATTCTATTATATTTCCATCATATAGCGGTTTTGGCAACGCAAGCTAGAATAGCTTTGCCTGCCTGTGCCTGTGTGTATTTTTCATATACAAGCTATATTATTGTTTAGTTTCAATAATATCCATTCAGTAGTTTTCACGTTTCGAACATCCTAAAAAACGTTCGCATTTATAACAGTAGGACTCGTAAATAAAATTAAGATTCATATCACTATTTTATTTACACACTCATCTCTTGCTTACAAACATACTACAATAACTATTCTCCTATTCGTATTTAATGTGAAATTCGTGTGTTAAACGCATCCAGGTAAATATTAAAGAGTTAAAGACTGCGATAATAATCACACAATCATTTTTTCCTTAGATTTGCGTTCAAAGCGGGCAAACAGTATTCTCAGTGATATAAGTCTTTGAATTATTTCATAATCTTACGCTCAGAATTGAACCCGATGCGACTCGGATTTAACACAGCTTAATATTCTTTTAATAGTTGATGAAATAGATTATAATTATATTATATTATGATGAGATGATAGATAACTATTGTACATTTTTTCAACAAATGTTTAATACAAGTACTAGTTGATCTAGACAAATAATTTGTTGCATAAAGCGATAAGGGTAATCGCGAAAACCCTAAAGATTGGCAATCTCACCTGGTGAGCACTGTTTATTGGGACTACGTGAGGGTAGTATTTTTTAAATAAATCTTCCCAAAGCTTCAATTCTTCTTGTTCCGGTGTTTTATCAACAGCTAATACGTTACCAAGATCTAAATAATCTTCCGACTCAAGGGTGTAAGGGACCCATGTTACGCCCAGGCTGCTGTCTGGAGTAGGATTGCTGTAGGAGTATAAAAAAGATGATAATAACACCTAATAAAATAATTATTACAAATTGCAATGTTGTTTTAAATTTGAATTTCTCGATTAATTTCAAACCACTTACCCGTATTTAGCGAAGTTTGTCCAAAGCGTTGTTGCCCTGTCGATGATGTTAAACGTCTCAGAACTCATATCTACTAATCCACCAAAGGGGAAAAAGTAAGCAAGGTCATCTGCATGTCCGACTAATATTCTGTGTGGGAACAATTCCGCAGCCTCAGCGGATGCATTTATAGCCATATTCCTTTCGGTTTTACATGTAAATTTGTATAAATATATTTTGTTGTTATTATTATTTTTAGCCACAAACTTCTGCCATGAGAGAGCACCGTAAACAAAATTCTCAAAAGCGAAATATTTCAGTAAGTCATCCACATTTTCTCGTGAAACGATTGCACCTTTCATGTAACTTTCTTTTATATCTTTGCCAATTTCTGTCTGTTGTACCACAGGAACATGTAGTGTTAGTGGCTCCGGTACAAAGAATTCATAGAACTGATTCGCTTGTTCGAATATTCTGGGTATGTTTGTTCCTGTCGCAATGTATAGTGTGCCTTCATCTTCTGTGTATCCATTTATAACGTCAATACCCTCATGGATTCCGTTCCTCAGTGTATCATACACGTCGCCTTGAATGAAAGGTTCATTATCACCAAACTTTTCCTCTGGTACTATACCAAAATAAACGTTCGGTGATTCTTTGGTGGACTGTGCGTACGTGACTACTATTCTACTTTTGACAAAAGCCTCAACAGGTTGTTTTTTCAAAAATTCAAAAACATCTTTTAAATTCGTTGCATTGCTGCCCATTTCTCGAGCGAGCTGAATGCCTCTTTCCCTTGCCCTGTATGTATTTGGCCACCAAGAGTTAGCAGTTCCACTTTGTGTTATGGCCCTTTTAAACAGACCTTTTGTCATAGGTGAAATCAGATGGTACGATACACTTACACCTCCTGCACTTTCTCCAAATATAGTGATGTTGTCCGGGTCCCCTCCGAATTTTTTGATATTTTTCTTAACCCATCTCATAGCCAGTACCTGGTCTTTCATTCCGGCGTTTCCTGGGGCATCTTCAGTCCCAAGGCTGAGAAAGCCTAAAACTTCTAATCGGTAATTAAAAGTGACTAAAATTACTCCTTTTCTTACTAAAAAGTCTGGCTCATATTCTGCGCCGCTGCCACTGACGAAACCACCTCCATGAATCCAAACCATAACAGGATATAATTCTTGTGATGTGACATTTGGCGAGTGGACATTAATAAAGAGGCAATCCTCGCTGCCCGTTGCTGGAGGATAAGGTACGACGAACATATTATAGTGAAAGCAAGCAGACCCATATTCCTTGGCTTGCCTTACACCAGTCCATGGTTTGACAGGTTGAGGGGCCTAAAAAGTTTAAACGTCTTTAATAATAAACGACACATGGGACAATTCAATATTGAATGTATATTGTCAATTTTGTAAAACATACCTTAAATCGTAATTCTCCTAGAGGGGGCTCCGCGTAAGGTATCCCCCTAAAACTGTGGTACGGGCTTCCATAAGAATTGTTAACCACTGCGCCTTCGACAGTACCTTCTTCAATTGTCACTTGCACTGAATTTACGTAGCCTATAAATATAGCTACCGCTATAAATGACTTTATCATTTTTCTACAATGCACGTACTAAAATAAAATACCCGTATTAAAAAATATATAGACAATTTGTCGTGTTATCTTCGCGATAAAGTTAGATAGTTGATATCTATGTCCATTTTGATTTCAGTATTATTATTTCTATTGCAGAATTTTCATAGCGTTCTGTGCTTAAGGTTAGAGAACTGGCTATATATGCAAATTAGCTAGTCGAGTTTGATAGGTGTCTAAAACAGTGTATGTTAGAGTGGCCTTAACGCTGTCAGCATTTAATTTTCATATAATAATCAGGCCTATAACTAGAAGTATTCAAAATCACTAAATGAAATACTTAATTATCTTAGCCGCTCTGAGCCCATTTTTGTGGCTTTTTTTAAAGTGATGATAAAGATCTGTCGCTCGTTCCAAGTACTACTCGTACACATTTATATATTTTATTATTATAGCGTTGCTCAGCATTATATTTAATTACGTATACAATTGATTAATATAATTAAAGATAAAAATAATAATATACCGATATAGAAGAATAATTATATCGCGTTAATTAATAAAGTTTATAATAAATATAATCTTTGTCACGCGATGTGTGCCAAATAATAAGTCATCATCTGACATCTATCCAGTTACACTTCAATGGCTTAGTATCAAAGTTGTATGAGCCACGAGCTAAGGCTGTAAGTTTTAACAAAAGGATTAAAATTTAATTACAGCCAAGCGACCTGTGCTGCATATTCATAGAACTTTGATTACAAATTGAATCTATATAATTAATTATTCCAAAACCAAACATTGCTGCGTTGTCTTAATTTAAAATATTTGTAGCATAGAGTTATTATCCTTTATGCTTTTTAGAATTACACGATGAACTGTTCCGAACTGCGTATTATCTACAAAAAGAACTGGGTTTGACAAGGCTTTAAATCTTCTATATATATTGTAAATATGAATGATTTGTTGCTAATAAGGATTGGTTTCTAAAATTGGAATTTTTAAATTTAATTGTACCAATGATCATTTAATATAGGTTATTGAATATCTTGTTTGTTTTTTCAGGTGAACCTGAATTCCAAACTTCATTAACAGGTAGGTTATGGACAACGAAATAACAAAACCGATCAGTTTACCAGTTTTCTAATATAATATTTAGCCAAGAAAAATGATATTACTATAAAAAAATTATGGTATCAAGCGTGGAAAATATTCGCTGAATATCGTTTCCCAAAAATCAATCTCCTCTTTGTCAAGATCTTTTTCCAGCTGTAGTTTTTCACCAATATTCATATAATATTGTTCCTCAATGGTGTACGGCTTCCATTCTGCATTGAAACTATTATCAGGCGTTGGATTACTGAAATTAAATGCTTATATGGAACTCCGTGAACTTTGAATTATATACAAAAGCTATATACAATTTACTTACCCATATTTTGCAAAATTTGACCACAATTTTGTGACAGTGTCTATCATTTGATTTGAATTAGTTGATCTTTGTTCTGGTATTAGGGCTTTACAGGGAAATAAGTAAGGAAGATCGTCACAGTGAGAAACCAAATTGGTTGAAAATGCTCCTGCGTAAAACAGATCTGTAAAAATGTTTCTTTCGGAATGACACGTAAAATGGTAATAATACAATTTATTGCTTTTTTTCTTAGCACATATCTTTTGCCATAACGAAGCACCATATTTGAAATAATCCGTTCCCATAAACCTTAATATTTGTTGCATTACATCTTGTTTCGTCTTGGCGTCCTTTAAATAAAATTCTTTAATTTTCTTTCCTATTTCCAGCTGTTGCAACGTTGAACAATGCATTGATAATGGTTGAGGAACTAGGAGTTCGTAAAATTTTGTGGCCTGCTTACACACGGTTTCAGGTTTAAGACCTCCAACAAAAACAACCGTTCCCTCGTCCGTCGTATATCCGTTTATAACATCAACGCCTTCGTGAATTCCATGACGTAGTACGTCGTAGATATCACCGGTAAAAAAGGCTTCGTTGTTAGGAAATACTTTTTCAGCCACGACTGAGAACGTTACATTCACCCAGTTTTTCGCGTCTTGAGCGAAAGTTATAGGAAACTGTTTAAGTATTAAATTTTCCATTGGCTGATTTTTGAAGAATTCATAGATCTCTTTGTCATCATTACTTTCACAACCCATATATTTGGCAAGTAACAAAGCTTTTTCTCGAGCATTGACTGAATTGTGTGCCCAATGAGACAATAACGTTCCACTTTGCGTAATAGCTCTTTGAAAAAGGCCTTTACTCATTGGCGAAACTAAATGAAACGATACGCTAGCTGCTCCCGCACTTTCACCAAAAATGGTTATATTATTAGAATCACCACCAAAGCTTTTGATGTTATTCTTGATCCACCTTAATGCAGCCACTTGGTCTTTCATTCCAGCATTTCCTGGTATGTCTATGGTATCAAGACAGAGAAATCCGATCACTTCAAGTCTATAATTTATAGTTACGAGAATAACATCATTTTTAACCAAATAATCTGGACCAAAAAGGTCGTCATTTCCACTGCCGCTGATAAAACCACCTCCATGAATGAAAACCATAACTGGCAAAGGCTCAGCGGGTGTAATATCAGGTGTATAAACGTTAAGGTATAGGCAATCTTCACTGCCTACAGGTTGTATATTGGGTGTTGCTCCAAAAAATATATCCATTTGGTAGCAACGAGGACCATGTTTTTTAGCTGACCGTACACCCAACCAAGGCTGTTTAGGTATTGGTTCCTGTAATGGAAGTTTTAAAAACGATTATATAATTTAGATTAATCGATGTTTCATATTTAGGCCTTAGTGTTGTACTAAAAAAATTCGAGAAAGATTCGTTGAATTCTCGCATTTATTATAATATAAGTAAATAGTATTTTTAATAATGAGGTAAACCTATCCTCGATCTAACCTTCATTTGAAAACGAATGGCAATTATGTATCTTATGTATTAGCTACTCACCTTGAATCTTAACTCCTTCAAAGGAGGCTCTGCGTACGGTATTCCCTTAAAACTGTAAAATGATCCTCCATAATCAGAAGTTACCTTTTCGCCTTCCAGAATGCCTTCAGCAACCGTCACTCGTGCCATTTCTGAAACCGAAGTTTGGTGGACTATTATTAACATTTTACAATTTATAAATACAACTTATACAAACTATTTGAAATTATAAAGAAGTCCATTTATTGTAAAGAAATGGTATAAACCAGATAAGCAATATATCGAGAGTTGTTTTTAAGTTGCAATTGCATAGCTCTATTGTAGATTGTATTAATATTTAAAAAAAATACTAAATTATTTTCCGCCACACAAAAATTCCTTCTGTTTAATCAATAGTACTCTGCTTCTAATTTTCACAGTACAGCAACAATTTTACATAAATAAATAAAACAGTGCTCCAGTTATATGAGTACGAACTTTGATTCATTTTTGCCCCTAGAATCTTGGGTCTCCATGTGATCAAATAACTTGTCAGTGTGCCATTATATGATCTCATCTTGATAACATTGACATGAAAACCAGTCTTTTTCTCATATTACGTAAAGGTTAAATTTAATTATTTAAAAATAATGCCATTGTAAAAACTATTTTACCTGCTACAACGATGTGTCCTGTCAAATGTCGAATGCGTACTGAGCTACATACTAATTTGTTTCCGTTTAAATAACTCTATGCTTGTCTGGATTAAGAGCTGTTAGATATGTGGTTAACAGTGCTATTCTTATTCTCGCGGTCGTGATTTTGATCTCCGTAATTTTATTTTATTCAAAAATGTAAGTAGGGTTTTTCTAAGTTGCTGAGCGATATGTTTATTCATTTCATGCTATAACTAAATATATAAAAATACATTGAATTTTATTAACTAAGCTGCGTGTTTAATACAGGAAATAATTCTATTTTTTTTCACTTAAACAGTACATCAATATATACCATTTTATTCATATTTAAACGTTCACAAATGCATTTATAAGATTAATGATATCCATTTTAATAATCTTAATCTAAGTAATTTATCATGTTTATGTATAAAGTATGCATAAGCCATTCAAAAGATATGTAGTCGATTTGACGAATTAGTAAATAAATAATCTATAAAAGCCTTTCGATCCTAGCCGGCTTGGCTAATGTCGCTGCTAGACTGGAACTATGGAAAGAGAGTTACAATTAGATAACTCTTTTACCGATTTACAAGATTGTAAAGCCTCCTTTGTTGCCAGTTGTGTTTTCTTTTCTTGTTTTCTTCGGGGTCTGTGTACAAAAAAAGGCCTGCGCTTCCTCTAAAGTGAAGGGATCGTTGATCTGTTGATCCATTGACAAGCCGACAGCCCCCGTTGCAGCTGTCGGGAAGTTATATACTGACCAGTTGGAACACTTGGTTATCGCGCTTTAACGCTTCATAATTGTGTTGTTACTGCAGATAGATGTCGCTACAAAAAGAGAAAAAGATTTTACAACAGCTCCTCTCTTGACAGCATTGATTACTTGCCTTTGATTGAAGCTACTAAAATTTAGTAGTTAAAAACTTACCTTATATTTACGATTTACAATTATAAATTTACGATACAAATATAAGAAAAAACATTATTTAAATTGTCACTTTTAAACGTCGGTTTCTTAAAAGACTGATTGTATTTAACTCACATCGCGCATTCAATTCTAAGATTTTACACTTTTATAAATACGTCGCACAAACGTTAAATTAGATGCATTGTTAAGCTCATGGTAGCCGAACCAAATCTAACTCAAAATTTAAATGTTTAAGACACCCGGAAGGTACAAAAGATCAAGGTTCACTTTAATGCTTCATTTCAATCATTCGTGCGTTTATCAAATTTTTTAATGGTTTTTTGTTGTTTGTCAATGTCATTGAAAGTTCTCCTAATTTATAACTCTAGTGCCCACGACTATATCCGCGTGGTGTGTTTAGTAAAATAACTATTGATTGGTGGTCAAAGTCATACTAAACTAATGATACTATATAAAGCTTATATATAAAGCTTAATGATATCTTCAAAGGTTTAGGTCTATTGTATCTTTTTTTTTTATAAAACGGGTCAAACGGGCAAGAGTCTCACCTGATGTTAAGTCACTCGCAATGCCAGAGCCCTCAGCAGTGCATTGCCGGCCTTTGAGCTCTTTTCTAAGCTCTTTTCTTGAAGGTCCCTAAGTCGTAGTTGTTCGGAAATACCTAATGCGAACTTTGGAATCTATATTGTTACTGTTGTTGTTACTGCGCCAACTATCGATTTCAAGATAATTTATAATATATATTCCCACTTTCTAACAGTCATACAGACGAATAGAAAGAATAAATTTATCTGTGTCCTATACCTCATATTACCGACGTTCGTTTTTAGTATGTTTTTCAATGAATGTTTGACCTCTACAGTTTCGTTATACGTATAGAATATAATCTTAAAACAACAGTACACTTTTGATTTACGAACATGAAAATTGAAACATACAATTTTTATTATTCATAATAAGTTTATCAATTCGCCATTTAAGCTTGTGTATCTCAATCTTCAAACTCATTTCAATAACAAAACCTACCGAACGCATGATATTAGCATGTTTGACATAATTTTCACTAAGTATGTTCGGTATATCTTTTAAAACGACACTGATTAAAGTCAGTAATTGCCAACCCAGCTCGCCGGTAATGCTAGATACTATTGTCAACGACTTCGGTTGCGTGAAAATCACACCATTGTTAAAGAAACTCAATCATTCAGAGTTTGCTCAATTGTGCAACATTAATTAACGATCTTTGAAAGACGTTTTTTCGTATTAAACAAGTAAATCACCTGCATAGGTAATGCCCAGAGCAGTTAACGTTTCTTTAACAGTCAGATGTAGAACTACTTACCATAGCCATAATTTAAGATACTAAATATTTACAAAATTCTTGATGATTTCCTGACATTTTACGTTGGATTTTTGGCCGCGTACATTATAACAGACATGAGGATGTTTGCTTTAGGTGTGAGCTTTGTAAGTAATTAATTATTTTGTGTTTAGTGTAGTATTTTAATGAATCAACCTTTCAATATGGACAGACTTAAAGAGAATTTTATAAAAAATTCGATATTCATTATCCAACAGGATTTTGTTTTATTCAAACAACTACTTCCTAAGGTAAGCGCATTCCAGCAAAAGAACAAAGGCCTCAACCTTATATAAACAAGCCGTTGCGCGGGGCGCTGGACCGTACCCAGCCTGCGAGATGGCGGTGTAGGGTGTTAGGAGCTACCGATGAATTAGGGAAAAAGTTTAATTCCCCTAAATGTAAGAATTCCGCAAAGGCAATACTGGCGAATAGTCGAACGCTGTCGGTTTCAGCTAATTGCTTATGGTAGCGCGGTGCTGGACCACTAACTAAAAGGAATATAATATCAATAACATAATTTGAGTCAAACCGACTCCATACATTTGAATTGTTTTTATACAATCGAAAAAATTAAACCGCACTTAAAAGTGCCCCACATTTTTGGCGACTACACTCCTACATCCCTATTGATGGTGATATGTGTTGAATTTTTTTTACAATCTTCACCATGGACTGCTAAATTCTGATACTCCTTATATATATATATATATAGGCTGCTAGGCAAGTCTATGTTGTTTTCTATTTATAATGCTTATATACCAACGATATACTAACAGAAATGTAATATAGTTCAGCTTAAAAGTTTTACGCATATGGGCTATAAATATTCATTACACATTAGTTGGTGAATATTCCACGACTTTAAAAAATTAGGTAAGTTTTAGAGGTTGAATTAAAAGGTCAACAGTCTCTATCTATGCGTGGGCAAGAGGGGATGGAATTAATTTTATAAATTTCAATGTTTATTTTAGGTTCGTGCTCCTATAACGCTAGGCGTTACTATCCATACTATTTCAATCTTTAAAACTTTGAGCCATCATACCAGCCTATACAGTATTCTGCATTGTTACTTGTGATATCAATTTGTTCTTTGTGTTCCAATCAAAAACAATTACTGTAGAACGTCTTGCCGATGGATTTTGTCGTACTTCTTCGACAGATTTACTTTCCAACTCAAAACAATTCTCCTATTCGTGTGACTAGTTTTCGAGATAAGCGTTTTCAACTAAACAAACCAGCTTCTAGGTTTAATAATTTACTTTAGATTGATTTTGTAACAGAGAAAGTTAAATAATAATGTAGGCGTGTTAAATTTGATTGAGTATAATTTAAAATGTAAGAAAATGAATTTATTACTGACTTAGAATTATCTCGAAATAAAATAATGATTCAATAACTAGTAGTAATAAAATTTCACATTTCTAACCAATGTGGTCATTGACTTTCGTCGATGAAAAAAGAAGGGTTAAAACAACTTTACTCTGCAGACTGATCCGTTTTCTGTGAATGATGCAATTTGACACAGAATTCTTTTATTACATTATAAATTAGACCATATTATTAATAATGTACACCAGCAGTGTCATAGATGTCTTGCCAAAATTTAATCACGTCTTCATGTAGAGCTGTTCCTTTTGACAGATGCTCATCGATATCTAAATAAGCTTTATTTTGAGAGTCATATTCGGGCCACATAACACCCATTGAACCATCAGGAGTCGGGTTGCTGAAATTAAATATTAAAACTAGAAATATAAGCATATTACTTATAAATTTTGCTAAATTAAAATATTATCTAAGAAATGCTATAATTTATAATTTAATACTTAAGTATATGAAATATTTTGTTCCACTTTCGTGATATTTTGCTATGTAATATACCACAGGCTTACTAAATTATTTTTTAATAAAATTCTTATATAATACTTATAATCATACTTACCCATATTTAGTGAAGTTCGTGAATAACGTACAAAATTGATGAACCATATCGTAACTTTTAGTTCCCTTAATTAATGGGATATTGTGAATATTTGCGTTGAACAAATACATCAAATCATCAATATGGGAAACCCCCGAAAGTTCAAATTTATTACCAAACCTTCCAATAACATTTCTCTCTGATAGCGACGAGAATTGATAAAAATATGTTTTAATTTTCCCCGTTTTAGCAAGTAGGTTTAACAGTTTTTGAATGTGATATGTCATGATAGAATCCGACAAAAATTTTACAGTTCTCTGAATCAGGGTGTTTCCTTTAGCATTCGGTATACCGTAGTGTTTCTTAATTTTTTCAGCGATTTGCAAAGATTTGGACGGCGTAGAATTGTATACAATGTTTCGGGGTACGTATAGTTCATCATACAAGTGGTATCTTTCTATAATTTTTGGTTCTATCAATGTTAAAATCATCTCGTTGCTAGTATATCCAACAATAACGTCTACATTGTTAAAATCTCCACTTTTAATAATTTCTTCTGGATCTTTTGATATAAACGCTGCTTGACCTAGTTCCTTTTCAACCACAGAAGTAAAATGATAAAATTTTGTATAGTCTGTTTGTTGTTCTGATATTAAAACGCATGGATTTGTATGAGCCAAACTTTCTGTTGGGACTGTTTGAAGAAACTCTAATAGTTCATCTGGATCGTCGGTCTCCAAACCTAGTTGTTTGCCAAGTACAAAAGCTCGTTTTCTAGGTTCAAATGATTGGGCCCATTCGCAAAATGGAGAGCCACTCATTACAATAGCTCTTTGAAAGAGGCCTTTAGAAAGTGGTGACAATATATGTAAAGAAGTAGAGAGGCCACCAGCACTCTCACCAAAAACCGTAACGTTTTTGGGATCCCCTCCAAACTTTTGAATGTTCTGGTTTACCCACTTTAACGCTAATACTTGATCTTTAAATCCAGCATTTCCGGGAACCTCCTTTGTATCCAGGCACAAAAAACCGAAGACGTCTAACCTGTAATTTATGGTTACTAATATAACCCCGTGACTTACTAGAAAGTCGGGTCCATAGTGGTCATCATTTCCAGAGCCACATTTCAAACCACCGCCATGAATAAACACCATTACAGGAATAGGAGTCTTTGGACATATATCTGGAGTGTATACATTAAGATAAAGGCAATCTTCGTTTCCGACCTTTTGCTCATTTGTAAAAATGTCAAGTTGTGGACATATTGGTCCGTGTTCTGTAGCTTTTCTGGTTCCAGACCATGGCTTAATAGGTTGTGGCTCCTGAAATTTACATAATATTCTTATAATCAATATCTATTATATAACATTCAATAAATAATCGTAACATAAGGAAAATTATCTTAATATGAATACGATTAATAACAGATATGAAATATAGATAAATGTGCAGTATAACGTTTATCGATAAATATGACTCGAAATAATACATTGTATCGGTAGTATGAAGTGATTAATAAATAATTTAAGTTATATCAAAAATATTACATAGTTAGTCGAACAAAATAGTAAATTTGATTTTTTAACAAGACCCTCGTTCCTCAAGTTGGCCACATGACAGGTCCATTCGTTTCTGCAAAGGCCTGGGCAATTCACTTACTTATAATAAAATATATTTTTTTTAACCAAAGAGGTTAAAAAAGTAAGTTTTTCTAACGAGAAGCTTACCAAAAATCTTAATTTTCCAATTGGCGGTTCAGCGTATGGAATCCCTTTAAAACTGTAATATTCGCAGTCGCCTGTAACCGCTTTCACTTTGACTCCTTCCAATTTCCCCTGCTCTATTGTAACTTCAACCATTTTACGTCTAAATAACAAAATAGTTTAATTATAAATCCATTAATATCTAAATCACTTAATATTAAATTTATCTAAGCTCATTAAACCAGTGTTTCGGTTCACACAATGAATGCTAGTATGTTTTCAACTCCTACGGTCCCTATCTTTTTAGTAGTTGTATTTTGAGCTCTTTACAGATAAGATATAATAGATATAAGTTAATATTTCAGTACATTAAAAAAATATTTGAGCAGGCTGACTTTACAAATTACGCATGAATTTTGAATCATGAAAGCTTTTTACATCTGCAGATAAAAATAGTTTGATTTATTTTCTATTATGAATATAAACAAAAATAAGTAGGTAGTAATTATACAGGCAACTGCAAGATGATAATATAATAACTAATATAACAGCGGATGAAAAGAATCTTCAAATTGGCTCCAACGTACCCTAGACACTTCGACAATACACATCGGAATTATAATATCATTATTAAAAAAATAATTTGATAAAACTTACCACGGTCTTGACATCAAAACTATATAAAAACTATACTTTTGGTATTTTATCGTGTGCAGTTATTTTATGCGTATGAACGATACGTGTGTTTTTAATATTGTGATTCAAAACTTGCCTCCGAGTGGACTTTGTTTTGGTCGTAGCCTTGGTGTACAGAGTGTTCTTTTTAGCTTAAAAACTTTATGTATTGAAAATAAGATTTAAAAAGGATTTTTGGCTACAGTAAATATAATCTTATAACAAATATAAAGCCAAATTTATTGCATCATTTACGTAACAATTGGATGAATTTCATAGTTAAATGGATATGTGCTAATTATATTATACATATATAATGTATATAGTTTATATTAAAAGCTTATTTTATGGGTGGTCACTTCAAATATCGCTTTTTAATAATGTATAGCAAATAGATTCATAAAAGTGAAAGTCATAAGCAATTAAAATCTACTAAATACTAAAAACCTGTTTGAATTTCACAACTCGCCTACTAAGTCGCTGTCACAAATTTTATAGTATATTGTAAGTAAACGTAAACCCATATAACAGATAGTAAATAAACAAAGTCAAGGCAAAAATGACTGTTTCGTCCTGTACGTGACTGTTTAACGACAATAAATATAAATTAAGCGACACGTAATAAAGGCAACAATTTATTTTTTAGCCTTTTAAAGAACTATTATGACGTGATAAATGTATTCACAAATTAAATGACTGCATTTTGATTCACATATGATCAAGCATTAGTCGTGCAAAGGTCACTTGCAAGCTGCAACGACAACCTCAATTCACATGATGAACCGTTCATCGGGAAGCGACAATAAATAAATACCTTAATCTAAATTCTTGTGTCACGGGGTTCGAACTTGAACTCTTCCGAAACCACTTTACTGATTCTCATGAAACTTTGTGAGCGTATTGAGTAGGTCTGAGAATCGGACAACATCTATTTTTCATCCCCCTAAATGTTAAGGGTAGTCCACCCCTAATTTTTTACCCAAAATTTTTAGTTTCTATTTTTTATTATACAACATACAAACATACATGTAATCCTAAAATTTATCCTTCTACGATCAACCCTTATTTTTTAATTATTAAATGAAAGTTGAAATCACATGTATGGCAAAACGTTTGCCGGATCAGCTAGTATTCTATAAAAGTTATATAAGTGTCTGTAGAATTGTAAATATTTACTAATATTTACAATAACTTATTCTTCGCGTGATTATGTTTTGCTCTGTAACAATATAAGAACCTTGGGATAATTCGCATCACCATTTATATATCTTAATAGTAAATGGAGACTACTATTAAAAATATAACCAGTTTCTTGCTGGATTACTGCTATGTCTGCTGCTATGCCTAAAATTCTTGTTAGAACTAACGTTGAGTATATGTCTCGATGTCGCTCCAATCTTATTCGAGACCCATGATGATGGACAATTGATTGTTTTTAAATTCTTCAATTTGTACTTCACATTTTTTTTTATGCAACATCTAAGTTTTTTTAAAAAAGTATGAGCCGTGAGGTCTGCAAAAAATTAATATTTTAAAATTATTATATAGGCAATTAAAATAATGTTTATATCAATTAAGAAGATTAATTAAAACGTTGATTACCTTTATAAAGCGAAGATAATATTATTTTAGAGTCCAATTAAGATATTATCGAATTGTAGGTTTTTATTCTTAGAATTATTGTTGAATTAGAAAAAAGTAAATTCAAGTTATTATCCCATTATATAAACACATGTTATTTTATATATTATAGAATGATATTTCTAAAATTTTATATTATCGTGATGGGAAACATTCCAATCGTACGTGAGAAAGATGTTATATCTTCTAAATATTGTAAAGTTCGCGGATACGTGGCCATCTGTCTGAGATTGCAAGTGCGTTGCTGGCCTATGAGCAGCTAGAAAGGATAGGGAAGGGAAGAGATTGAATAGGAAACGGGAGGTATAGGATAAAGAGAGGAAATAATTAAATCTATTCATTTCGCGCCGGGGGTCTCTAAGTCTAAATAAAATCAAACACAAATGTTATAGAAGACAAAAGATTATAAAAAGTAGTAGAAGTATTGACTATTTCTAAAATGATGTAGTAAATTTGTTTCGAGTTGAGTTATATAAAGGAAAACATATGATGTTGCAATTACGAATCCTGCTATATGTTTATTAAGCAAGCAATTATTGCGAACACGAAATTGAAACGCCTCGTGGTTTATTTGAGCAATGTAGGAATATTGTTCAAATAATGTTCGGCACAGGTAATCAAAGACTTATTGAATTCCTCGAAACTTGACTGTTCCATAGTTTGTCTACATTATTGCTTTAGTACCTACCCTGAAGAAAAGGGAAATCAATTCTATACTATATTACAACATCCAGGCTATTCAGGCCACGCTTAAAATTTAGTATCACAAGCATTAAAACATGAATACTATAATTATGGACAAAAATATAATATTTAAAATTTTTAAAAAACATCAAAAACATGAAATTGGCAACTAGCTATGACAACGGTACAACACGCTTACTAAGTTTTGTGGATACGACTGTTCAATAGAATTATTTTAAGTTTTAAGTGGGAGTGCAGGTTTACGTACCCGTACGATTTAATAAACCTGCGAAAGCCATGCTAGTCTCAATACAAATCCCCGAAGCCAACCGAAATATTGCCGTTCGTACGGCAATGACATGAACGTAGGTACATGTTAACATGATCGTTATGAGTAACATATATTTCATAATTTGACGACCCAGTTCGCGCAATGCTCTCCATGCTGGACTGCTGAAGAGATTGTCCCGGCTTCGAGTCTTGGTCGGTCCAAATTTAGAACTTATTTGTTAGCTGATGTCTCTAAGTTACAATGTATATTTATGCAAAAGTATATTTGTAATTACCAGAGTATCAGTTGTGCTAGCAACACAAGATATAAATAGTTTTATTTTATAAAAAAAGGGGCAAACGGGCAGGAGGTTTAACTGATCGAAAGTGATACGGCCGCCCATGGACACTCGAAATGAATCACAAGTGCGTTGCCGGCCTTCAAGATGCCTATTCGCAAAGTTTACCTTCGGCCTAGCCGACCGGTGTGTAAAAACTTAACCATTGACTGGCAAACCGATTTTGATAACCATAATTATAGATGACCTATTTCGGTGCTGGCGCGCATTCTGCGTAATTATAAATCTGGGTAAACAGTACAAGAAGTCATCCAGAGGCTACTATAACTTGACCCAACTAACACGAGACTTATTTTGTACAATTTTCTTTTCAGATAATGGCCGCTTTTCATGGTAAGTACAGAGCTCTAATATACAAACTTTTTTAATTTCGCAGCCACCAATTCTGTATCGAGTTGATTCGTGAATTTTTAATCAAAACCTGAAGCTCGGTCTGTGTCATTTTAATTTCCTGAATATTGCTCTCTCAATTTTCAAATATTCGATGCGTAGGATACATTTTGGGTGACTATTTCAATATTCATATAGAATATGACAACTGTTATTACGGCTTCATAGTTACGGAGTATTGACTCATTTAGTATTGCCTTCGTTTCTGTTCGAATTCGAACATAATCGAGTATTTGAATTTCGCTTTCAACTTTCAACGTTCGCTTGATGTTCTGATTTTAAAAAAATAGTTTCAGGAGTAGTTCATTACATATTCTCATTCTCATGCTTGTATTATTAAGACGAATGTAGCGAATGGATTAATTAAAATTAAACGTCTTTACATCGCAAACTTTTTTGCTACTGTCAAATTTATATCAATAGAAATAATCTTCAATATTAAGCGTGGCTAACAAGGAGAAAAAATAGGATTATTTCGACTCCACCGGCTACTTGCAAAAACAGAATTAAAATGCGCTAAGTAGGATCGAAGGTTTGTAATCATGTATGTAATATCCGGAGATCATAATATACGTACTACAATAAGCTAAATAAAATACCAATTATGCCTAACAATTATTTATTGGTGTCAAACCTTTCAAGGACCAAAAACGTAAAGCGGTGCACGATCACGCAATTCCAATCTTGCCGTATACTTCATATTCTGTATGTCATTCTCTGTCAGAAATTCCACGCGCTGAAGCTGACCGTTCGGAAGCAAAACGTAGTATGTTCCAATGCTTCTTTGTACTTCTACTGGACCGTCCAACTTTTCGGTATTGGCTTCAGGAGGGCCATACGTATTATCTGGTGGACCGTACGTGTTGTCAGGCGTTTCTTGCGGCAAAGCGAATGGTTCTCCTGTAGGCTTCCAGCCAGATGGTGGGTAGGGTGCATCTGGAGGCCCATAAGATGTCTCAGGTGTGCTTGTAGTCTGTTCTTGAGGCAGAGTGAAAGCCTGTCCTGCTGGCTTCCATCCTGAAGGTGGATATGGAGCAGGAGGGTCGTATGTATCAGTGGGAGTGGCATCAGTCTGATCTGGAAGCGTGAAGGGTTCTCCCGCTGGTTTCCAACCAGATGGTGGATAGGGAGCGGTTACTTCTGTCGTGGACTCCGTGGGTGTATCCGTTGTTGTTGGGGCCAATTCCTGACGCTGGAACCTGAACCTCGCTGGCCTAAAACGAGGCAGCTCAGCTAAAGAAGCCCCGATGAGACACAACACGATTACACACTTCATTTTGTTTGATATGAAGCTGGTTATCGAATGTAGTTACATTTATACTAGGATCGACTGTTTAATTGATCTTTGTGCATCATAAATGGTAACGTGAGGCCGTCGGAAGGATGTTTTGATTTATGCAAAGCACGGAGCTATGACATTGAACCTATGGCGTCAAATCATAATGGTTATCCCATGCTGAGTGTTCAGTTTGATATTCGAATTATTAATATCATTGATAATGTTAGACATTCAAATGCAAAGCTTATTGAATTCTACTAGAAAATAATTATTACTGGTACTAAAATATTATATGACTATCGATTCAACTAAAAATACTGAAACTCAAAATATTTAATACGAGTATGTTGAAATCAATGAGAATATTATTTTCAGTAACGAATTTCACAATATTACAAACCTCTTTTTGTCTATATCATAACCGTGTAGCAATTCCTAAATGGTTTGTTAAGTTCCATTTCAATAGAGGATCTAATATCAGACTGTAATAAATACAAATGTTAGCATTATTCGTATAATACAATTCAATATTCAGTTCTATTTGCAAACACCGTTTCTGCTAACACGTCTTGATTTGCTGCCGCTTTGTTCTTGAGAGGTTCATTATAAAGATGTTAGAATTATTCTATTAAAGTAAATTTAAATAAACTAATTTATCGAACTAATAAATCAATTAATTTATGATAAAATTGATAAATTATTAGCGAATTCCAAAGCATCGGAGCAGATAATTGTTGTTCTTAACATCTTACCCCGAGATTGAATTGCGGGACAATACTTTTTCTACTTATATCAAAATGTAACGGTTTTGACAACAATTCGCATTTATAACAATCGTGGTTATAATACGCATTTGTAAATAAAGATTCTCATAAAAAGTAATGAAGATTATTTTTCTTTTATACAAAAATCGTTGTTTTAGGATTAAGAAATTTTAACAACAATATCCAGTATTGTCTCTTCAAATATATAAAGTGTTACATTTTTACAAATATTATGTTATACTTGTTCTATTATGAACTGCTATCAGCTTGACATTTGATGATTACGCTCAATGTTATTTAAGGTTAAATGATCCATGTCAAATTCAAGGATTAATATAGATAGTTGTTTTCAATCTTATTTTTATATTTAATATGAAATACGTTAATGGTTCGAATACAATGTACATGTTATACATAAAATTATAATTATGTATTTCAGTTTGAGTACAGCAGGCTTATAAATACCTAAAATATTGGTTGAACTCGACAAACTTGAAGTTTCAGCTGCATTAATAGTGTTTGTTTAATTCGCACCAATAATTCCTGAGCTTTAGATTAGTGTGTTTAACCAAATTCATCAGTTTTCTAATATTAGTCTAGAAATATAGATGAACTTGTTCGGGGCTTCAGTGGTATTAATTCGCAGGTCAGGTTTTATAGAGGGACTGAAGAAGCACTATACGAAAAACACTATATTTTTTTATAAAATTTTATATACATGATTTATTGAAGAGGAAATTAATCTCTTAAGCGATCAAGTCTCTTGGATATTTCTTTCTGTAATTTACCTGTAAAGCGATAATATAATTCAATTGGATTAATTCTCTTTTTAAACATCAGCGTTATTACATAAGTTAATATTTATGATACAATACATACTTAGATAAACTTAAGTGCGAATTTCGGTGTAATCTGAGAATGATTCCGTTTGGATTGAGTGAATGCTTGTTAAACACTTAGATATATTACACTCGCGAAAGTGTAAGTAGTGTCTAAGAAGGCTTGATAAATGAAAGCCTTAAATAAAATAAAAGTTATATACAAACTGACGAAGTAGACCGATTTCAAAAGCAACTTCTAATGTTGAAATAATAAAATCTTTATTAATTTAGTAAGCTTACGATGATATTCAAGGCCAGCGAAATAGTTATCCTTAACGAGCCAGAAGTTGAGAATCCATTGCACCACTCCTCTGCAGCTGGCGAAAGCAAAAAGGAGCGCTATCCATGACGTGTCTTCTAAAGAATCGTGACTCAGACTTCCCTGCATCGTCTGCCTTGGGTACATCTTCACAATCCACCTGAGATTTTTACCCCCATCGTCCATATAGTCCAGAATTCCAACTGAAAATTTTATATAAACGTGTATGACTTTAGTTTATTATTAGGTTATATTTACCTCAATATAAGTACAACTTACAGGCACGGTCAAAATCATAAGTACGGCTACTTAGTCAATTGATTCAAATGAGTTCTCCATATTTAATTGATCTAGTACGACTTTTCAACCTTTCAATAGTTACAATACATATAATACAAACATTGTTTTGTTTTATTCATTTTTATATAACAAATAACACTTTCTCATTCTACCTAGAGATTTTCGCATCGCCCTTAACATAATACACGTTGAAAATACGGTTTAATCTTTGGCAAAAATATCCAGTTTATACGTCTAATAAGATATTAATAAGCTTCTACCACAGGTAATAACAGCTCCATTCTGTACCTGAAGCCTTTAACGTGAAAGCGGCTACGGAACGAGCGGTTAGCTACGATTATGAGACTGTCAAAAGCACAGATGATAAATTATTCGAATGCACAAGCTTTGAAAACTTTTATTATAATGTTGCCTTTATAGTTCTCACATAGCATAAAGCGAACTAAATCGTATTCAATTGGAATTGTGTGGTTTTTTTAATTGGTATTTATAAATTCTATTTATTTTGAAATCAAGGCACATTTCACACACATTCGGTAAGCCCAAATGTAGGCTCATTTTAGGTGCTAATAAACTTACTTCTTAACTTTTGACCTACGAATGAATACTAGCAAATTAATAGGCGTATTAAAGACGTCCCTGCCGGTTTTATTTTTATCTGTGGCTTTAGAATATAATGAAACTTAGCCAGATTTTATCGAACAGCACTACTAATATTGTGCATTTTATTTTTTACGTTTGACTGTATTGTATTAGTAATTGGGTCTAAAAATAAGGTTACAAAATATCATTTTTCGTACTATATATCTTCATTCTATACATTATCAAAATAGTATTTAACTTTATAAATTAAACAAAGGGACAATCACTCATTTCATAGCCCCGTACAACCAACCTGTGTAGTCTATTAGAGGCATTTGATTACAAGTGTGCTACACTCGCCAAGCTGTTAATCTCAAGATCATGGAGGCTGTAATTTGTACCAACGTTTATCGGAGTGGGAATGTCTTTGATCTCTAAATTGCACTGATATGGTTACTGCGATTAATTAAATTACTCGAATATCAGTCTCACGTCAGACTGTTTATATTGCTTTTCCTACAATTGCTTTTTATTCGTGTTGAAACTAAAAAGGTAAATCAATGAAGTATGTGTGAATACTGGTCAGATCTTTTAATAAGTATAATAGTGCTTTTATTAACGACAAGGACACCATACATTAGAATCCTTGGCTTCTCAGCTACGTATCACCTGTTTGAGGAACCAGTTCTTTCCTTGATGTGTATCAATGTGTAGATCTCAATAAAGGCAGTTAGTAAATGTAAAAAAAAACAGAAATCTTTGATCTAGTATTTAACTTGTTACCATCTTTTGTTGAACATCTTCTATTAATTAGATTTTGTTTTATTTATCAAAAAATTTCTAATGCATTCGTTAAGTTCTAAAGGAAAAAAACATTGGAAAACAAAAGTACAAAAAACAGTTGGCGATTTGAATCTGTTTATGGTTCCCTACCTAAAAGGTAAAATAAGAACTCTATAACGGAGACCTCTCTAATATTTAAAAACCGAATAAAATTAATATTTAAGATAGGATACAAAGTGATTTTTTGTATACATTTATAAACTCACTTTCAGTGTCGGTTTGGGGAATATCCTGTATGAACAGGGCGGTAAACACCACGTCAGCTACCAACACAGCCAGGCCGGATAGTGTGAAGGGTACCACCACAGCATAGAATCCGCAGGGTCTTTTTGCGTGTGTGAGGTTCACTATGCTCAGAGCAGTCCAGATTATGTGAAGGGACAGCCAGACACGCATTGCACTGGATAGTTAATAAGATAGGATAGATTAAATTTATATAAGATGTTCCCAGGAATAGTTTATATTGTGGTAGTATATATTTCTTAACCCAATTATTACACAGCTTTCTAATCGTCTCAGTTTAGTTAGAGCTTTGTAAAACAAAAAATACATATAATTAAATTAAGAATAGAATCTCCTCCGTCAGAATTGAAAAAAAAAAATTGCTCTTACTCAATATAAATTCCCTCTTTATAGTTGGCATACGTTCTAGAGTTGACGGACAAATTCCATATCTAAATTCACTTGTCCCTTTTCGTAAAAATCAATTTATTAAAAAACTAAAGATTAAGTGTAATTATTTCCATGATAAATTATTACCTTCTAAATCGTGATGCAATATGATTTCTGACTGGCCACATAATAGTAGAAAAGACTGTCTTTTCATGGCTAGCGATTGTTAAGTTATAGAAGTAAATCCTTCCACAGGCTTCTGGGTCGTATAGATATAGAAGCTTTATCAGAATAACCTCGTGCATTTCGCTGCTATCGGGAATAAAACGACAGGTTAGCGTTAACCAGGATATTAGCATGCAAATTGCAGCTGGAATATAAAGAGATAATAAAGTTACATTGTGATTTAAAATTGTTCTTGCAATTCCCTTTTAATTTAGTACGCTTAAATAGGATATCATACATTGGCTCACAGCGAAGCCATGCTTAAGAAACCGAGCTTGTTAGTTCAGACTTTTAAAAACTTCTAAAGGCAGTCCCTAGTCTAAAGTGTATGTGCATTATTAGCTTAGATAAAATATTTTATTACCTGTTTTCAATCTATCTAAGTTAAAGAAGGTATGATTTAATAAAAAATAACCAAAGTTCACATTTCATAAACGAAATAAATTATCTTCAACGTAAACACATAAAAGCGTGAAACTATTTGGCTGTCCATTAAGATTACAATAAAAGTTATTCCACAGCTTTTGAAGAGCTTTCATAACTAAGTGAACTCACTTTGATAAATTATCATTACAATGCTCCAAATTCCCAGTGAGTTCATCTTGTTTGCGCTTCACAATATTACAATTCAATTAAAATTTAATTTTGGACATTTTAGCTTAGTTATCACCAGGAGTTTTGGGACAAATGTTTTCAAGTAGGCCATGAACCAATTTAGCGGGATTGTTCGTACCGGATTTTGATTCAAATTCCAAAATTAATGGCTGCCTTCTGCCGACGTGGTGATGAAAAATTTAACGCGTCCTCAGATTGAATTTCCTTTGGGCCGTTGAGGCCGTTCACATTTACTAAACGATAATTCCAGTATAAATTACTTTTTATTGATTTCCCCGGATTTTAATGGATCTCACGATGAGGCAAATTGAGAGAATGAACCCAATTGTCATTAGATTCCGTTTTTGTTCGGAAAGAGAACCGACGCGGACATTGAACGAAAATTAATAATAATAATTCTATAACTGTCTCAAATCACACAATTTCAATATATGAGTAACAATTTGCTGTACAACATCTATATTGTTATAAAGCTACAGGGATTCTTATGGTTAAACGCGTTAATCTAAGGTACTGTTGGTTCTAATTGAAATACATTTGTGTAGAGCATTAATCGAGCAAGGTTATATAACGCCTCACGCGTGTTTACAACGTGCGCGGCTCTGTTAATTAACACGGGTGAAACACCTCGTGTTTTGCCCAGATATAAAATTTCTTTTTCTCTTTTATCCGAATAAAATCAATACTAATAATTTACTGGATTTTCAATTAGTACAGCTACTTACTGTGAAACAGCATCCTCGGTCTTGACTCATTCTTCTACTAATAATAAATAATAAAGATAACACTTTCTTCTAATATTGTATGTTAAAGTAATAAAATGAAACTTCAATAACATAATTGTGGCTTAGGTGGTTTTATTACGTAAATACACCCTACGCACCCATTTCAATTCCCGGACAGCTAGACAAGTTAAGCTTTCTTTAATCCATTGTTTTGCAATTTTATGTACTTACCTGAACTGTATTCCACCGTATAATATTTATCTATTAAATAATTGTGAAAGCCGTCCTACCGTTGTTATTTAACTAAAATGTTATATTGTATCGATAAATAATTATGAAGATATGTCTCAAAAATATGTAAAATTTGCTTTATATCATCAGAAGTTTCTAAATCATCTACTACTACATATTATGTTGATATGTGCGGCAGATTTCACAGACCACAAGAAATAAATACTTTCATATAACAAGTATGCTATCGAATTTGGCTTTTAGAGTTTCCTAATCATTTTCAATATTATTCCATTGTTTACGCGAGTACCCCAAATGTCAAATTCTGTAGTTATTGTAATCAATTAGCATATATATCGGTTATAGAAATTTGAGCTTAAATTCATTTAGATAAATTTAACTCCGGCATTGAATATACTCAATTCACAGACACTGAAATAATCAGTGTTTCTTAGAAAAAGAAAGACCACTGGGGCTTCTTTTCGACTGGCCTAAATTCTCCGCTTCTATAGTAAAGCACCTTATCATCCAATAGATCTCCATACGTCGGTTCTGGTATCGGCATATTCTCTTCTAACATCAACTTCTCCTTGACCTCTCTCTTCTTTATACTCTTCTTAATGAGACTGAGCTTTCTACACATGTAAATGTTCAGGCCAAAAATAATGATTCCTCTCAGCCAGCACGCAGATGCCGCCATGGGCAGCCAGGCGCCAAATCTATTGTAATGATCGAGTTTCATCTCAACACTCCAGCCACTATACCGAAGTATCATACCGGTAGTGAGGCTCCTCTGGATATGGGCAATATAAACGATCGCCATGGAAACGTCAAATACAATAACTAGAACAGAGGCGTAGTAGCTAATATTGAGAATAAATTTTAAGATGTGCATTTTCGTAGCGAATCTGAAGATTCTTAAACCTATTGCTATGATCAACCAGAAACTGTGAATTATTACGCTGAATTTCACGTATCTGTAAATAAACATTGTCTTATTAACTACAATAAATAATGAATATAAAATCTAATGTATAGTATGGCCGGATCGCGAAGCTTCTTCAAATAACATGAAATGTACCTTCTCGTTTTCCCTGGTACCATTGATGTTACAGTTACAATCGCAGGCATATGTTTTATTGGTCGTATATTGAGTCCATGCGTATTATTACTCAATTCTATAGATATTATGGACTTCGAAGTTCGCAGATTGTAACCACAAGCATGAGGGTCGTATAGATACATAACACGAGCAAGTTTATCGTAGTCGTATTTTGAATTCTCTGGTGACCAAACACAGTAGGTAATCGTCGATGCTCCTATAAACACCAGGATACCTGAAATATCGTTATCATTACAGCTTTATCTAACATTCATCTCATTTCCCTAGAACGACTACATTTCAGAAATATTCGTTCAGGGAAAGTAAATCGTCAATGCAAGTCGGTTGAAGAAATTGTATATGATACATGTTAAAATATAGAGGGATAGAGGGAAAATTTATTATCACGACCTATAACACGATAAATCAATTGTTGGTCGCCAAGCGACTATCCATACGTCCACACTGAGGTACGCCACACCTCACGTGCCCAATGAGATATCAGCAATTTGGTAAAGTACATTTCCATTATGTTAACGTGTTATCATTGTCCCTAATAAGACTGGATTCATTTAAACTCTATTCACTTCTATACGTAATAAAAATCCTCAAAGTTATATCTTACATTGCAAAATTATGATATCAGAAATCCACAAGCAAGTTTTCTTATCACTCTGAAGAAGTGAAACTGGTCCCCTATTTGGTTGGAATTCATGCCGTAACATATTTCGATACTTTCTACACAATATAAAACGCTTTATTGGCGTTTGACGTTCAAACTGTCAAACAGTACTGACACATTGACATGTTATTAATTAATGACTATTATGTTAACATGCTATGGTTACAAATAGGTTTTATACTGCCACAAATTAATAGGGTTATCCTCTTTATATTATATGCTATTAAATGTTTTAAGTTGCTATACTAAATATACCAAAAACTCAAATGATACGTTTCACGTTGTTTCTATTACATTACATTATTTCGTTTGAAATAAGGGATGTATGTATATTTTTAAATTTGTACCTAATAATTTACATTCCATCAGAAATATATAAATAATATTGTCTTTTATAAACATAATTATTACTATATATTTAAATTTTGTAAATACATAACTTAATCCGTTAACAAAATGTTTTTCTTTAAATATATAAATGGTTAAAAATCAAACCAGCCCACTAAAATTGTCATCAAAGCACGTCAAATTTATTTGCCCGAACCTCTCTGGCGTTCACAAAACGATTTGTTCCTTTGCCCTGTTTCCACTTCACTTTACGTTTCAGTGCTTTTGGGAACACATGCTCTATTCGTTTACGCATATTCAATGGAAAATAGTGCCTCTGTCAAATCAACACATATTGATAAAACCCAGTTGTTTTGGAAGTTAGTGACGATGAAGAAGGGAAGGTTTTGTTTCCCCGATCATCATTAATAAGATATACATACATAATATATAGATAATACATACATTACATACATTGTAACCAACAATATTTTACTTTCGTTTTAACTCTTAAAAATATAACTTCAGGAGTAAAATGTTTCTCTTATAGCATTAATGGTACACCATCTATAATGCATTCACCGTATATTTTAATTAACATAAATTTTAACAGTATGAGGAGAAAATATTGGTGGAAAACTGGTAATTAATGGCGGGTTAATATTCTGTTTTCACGAGTTCGTTGTTAATGCAAATCAGGTATCGAATATTGATGGTCTGGTTTCACGCGTGATTTAACGACGCCCAACGTCTTTAAAGTCATTCCACAATTGATCGTTGAATGGCATTTTTACAGAGAACGATCGAACCACTTTATTTAAAGCTCCCAAATCTTAAAACGCTGGCAATGCATTAGTAAATGTGCCATTAGACCAGGTGAATATTCCACCTAAAACTCAAACGATAAAATTATATACTATTTTATATAATTGTTTAATATTTATAACGTGATAAAAGCTGAATAAAAGGAATCGTGGCAATCTTGATATCTACTTCTGTGTATGTGGCTTGTTTGTACTTTACATGTACATATTTTATTCTGCGACTTCACCCGTGATAATAAATTAATATAAACTACATATAATATGTGTAAAAATACCCATAATATATGTATGTGTGTGGTGTGTCTCATATTAATAGAAGCGATAAACTATCTGTTTTTGTTTAGGAAAAAATAGTTATTAATTTTTCTTGGCTAACACATAAGATATAAGTATATCGTATGGCGGATGTTTCTGTAGAACTATGTAAGATAAATATTTTCGTTATTCTAGCAGCGCACGCTGCAATAGCTCGCAGATGGTAATTTTTTCCTACTTACTGTTACAGATATTAATCATATTTAACTTATCTTCATTTCAATTCCATAGACAACATCTAGTAATCTGTCTCTGTAGTCTACCGCCTTACAGCTTAACCCCTCCAGTTGATTGTTATCAGTTAGTTGATCACAAACGCGGTCTTTAAATAACCAGCGGCAAGCAGCCGCCAGGCATTCGATCTTCAAAAACTGACCAGTGAAGTTTCCTTTCGTTGCCGTGGATAAGAGTGAGATTTTGTTGTAAAATATCTACTTTATGTATACCAAATAATTAAGGGAATGATTATAATAATAAGTTGTATAAAATACGACGGTTTATGTAACAGCTTCAGAAGCGGGACAACGATAACAAGGTAAAGTAACGTGATTTTTTTTCTTCTGTTTTACTACCTTCTTTTGTATTATTTGACTATAACATACAAACATCTTCGAATCAGATTAAAATACACGATTTTCAATATTGATATGACGTACTAGTTATACTAAAAATGAAATAAGTATATATGTATATATTTTCTTGTTATCGTCCATTTGCCCACAAGTGTAATATGTAATTATTCGTTGCACATGTAATAATGCGTTGATGTTAGCGCTTGATCGGGGCACTCCCTGATAGTGTTAAATGCTAATGCAAATGCTAGTTGAATGGTTTGGATTCTTGACAGTATTTGGCCGGGGCTACTCTCTGGTAATAATGTTGAGTGACTAAACTGTTTAAAAAAAATATATATATTGCATCTTTATATAGAAAAAAATATATAAATAGCACGCTTTTATATGATATATACTCAGGCGAATTGTTAACGCTTGGTCAGGGCACTCCCTGATGGTGTTAGCAGAATGCCAATTGGATGGTTTGGAATCTTGACAGTATTTGGCCGGGGCTACTCTCTGGTAATAATGTTGAGTGACTAAACTGTTTAAAAAAAATATATATATTGCATCTTTATATAGAAGAGATATATAAGTAGCACACCTTTACATGATATGTACACAGGTGAATTGTTAACGCTTGGTCGGGGCACTCCCTGATAGTGTTAGCAAAATGCCAATTGGATGGTTTGGAATCTTGACAGTATTTGGCCGGGGCTACTCTCTGGTAATAGTGTTGAGTGACTAAACTATTTGAAAAAAATAATAATAAATATTATGATGTTCTCTGTTGTATCTGCATAATATATGCATAGTTATTTAAACTGCTTAGAAATGATATATGCTTGTAAATGATACGCCTCGTGACACACATATTAAGATTTTTATTCAAAAGAAATACATGACTGTAAAGTCGCACAGCGACGATTGTGAGCGGGCGACATATTATATATATATGGAAAAGAGATAAAGTAGCATACCTAGAATTATTTTATTCTCATACTGCGTTCATATAGAGACATCTTACAATAAAGGAACTTGATGCGGGCTTTAATTAATTATTTCAGATTAGTGATGGCTTGTGGTCATTGGTTGCGGTTGCCTTCACGCAGCGGTGAGAGAAGTGAACAGGGTAGTCGGCGTTGTAGAAAGCGTCGCACCGAAAAGAGATCAGATGGCTGCAATATGAACCGGGGTGAGCGACGCAGTATTGAGCATCATAAACAACAAGCTGATGACCATTGTAGTCGGCTAAGAAACCGCGATGACAGCAGAATAATGATCGAGACTCTAAAAGTCGGAAACACCTCGGATAAGTGGCGAGTGACAACAATAGTAGTTTAATAAATTCTTTTATTGATGCAATTAGGCGCATGAATTCTGGTTCTAACGAAAAGTTTAGATCCTTGCATAATATTTGATTTTGATCCAATGGCAAAAGAACAGACTTTTAATTCATGGTCTATATTGACCTAAAATTATGGTAATTAAATGAAATGAAATGAATTAATTCATATAATTAAAGAAAGTGTGATTTAATGAATCTTACAAATTTTATTATTACACTAAATTTAACTTATTAAATCATGGTATCATGTCAAGAACCCGGTAAAGTGTTCATTTATGGAATTGAAGATAGAAGGATACTGATATATCAGTACCATAACGGATAAACGCAAATAACATGTCTAGGCCCGTGAATATGCCAAATAGATCCGAACCAGGTCGTTTTACTTAATTGTTGTAATAAAATGTAACGTGCTGAAAAGTAGGACGAAAAAAAAAACAGTACTCTGTAATGCAGAATTGATTTTGTTGAAGAAAAATGCACTCTGGAAATGGAATTTGGAAAAAAGCTACTGCGTTTCAGAGATTCAAAATTGTTTGGCCAGTAGTCCAATGCTTGCACTGCCCGATAATAACCTGAAATCAGCTGCATACAGATGGGATTAGGTTTTACATTGCTAGTGTTTGTCGGCGTCACGCCGGGAATGTTGGCTCCAGGTTTTGTTACAAACACACGCGTAATATTTTGGTTATATTTGCAGACACTTTCTGGTATAGAATGCATGAGCGTAAGTTGTGATTCATTTAATACAGAACAATCGCTATCAACAGTAACGTTTAACAACTGCAACTTCCTTTACATGTAATTTTACAATTGATTAAACTGAACAATTAATTATCATATCATTAACAATATTACATATCGTTAATACAGTAGCAAAAATATAATCCGCATATATTTATTGCGCCCATATATTTTTCTACAGAAAGACAGAAAAATTATTTATGTAGAATTATAGGATATTATAATATACTAGTCGGTGCCCGTCTCCTTAGGACTTTAATTTACAATTCGGTCAAAGTAACACGTGGTTTGTTATGCTAACACCAAGAATTAGAAAAAGTAGAAATAATTGAGTTTCAGGGTATTTCGTTTACTACAAAAAAAAAAAAATATATTTTAGCCTCAATAACACGTGGTAATCATGAATTGAATTAAAGCTTCGCACGGGTGTAATGCTGATACTAAATACACTACAGAAAAATAAACGCGTCCGATCGCTGCTAAATTCAAAGTGTGTGTAAAATCTGCAATATCTTCGAAAATATTTACTTAAATCATACGGTGTAAAGGGCAATATAGATCATATACTCGTAGATGTAAATTAACAATGTATTCAAGGTATTTAATTGGTTAAGTATTAATGCTGTATTGGTTAAAATCGCTTCGAAAATTAGCCATTATTTGTCGTAAAAAGTAAATGACAAAAAAAAGGTTATTGTGGGTTATCCATAAGAGATAGACATATACCATCAAGGGCGTTTCTGTAGACCTTTTCAATACTTAGTACATTATTTTGATAAAACTCGTAGGGTTCAGCCTGCGTTTGCAATGTAAGCGAAAAATGTAATTATTTACGACATCACATTAGAAACCTCAAAAATACAACAGTACTTCTCTACTATTTAGTGGATGCTATATAATATATAAACCTTCCTCTTGAATCACTAAATCCGTTGTTTCAAAGATTTAAGCGTACAAAGGGACAGAAAAAAAGCGACTTTCAATGTAGTGATATGACACGTTTGTCGGTTTACCATAGTAGTGCCATCTATTGATTACTTATTCAATCCAATCGAAAAGTATCGACATCTGTTAGAATCTTTTGGAGACGGTCAATTAATTATAGACAAATAATCTGCAATAAAATAAAATTGCGACTATAATTAAAGATCTAAGCTATCTCTTAAGTTGGACTAGGCTGCTCACGGTGTGCCAATTTTATTTAAAATCGATTAAATAGTTTAGGAGTCTATCGCGGACAAACATTTATATATATATAGATTACAGTCGTCAAACTACTGAAGAAGAAAAGAATTTTACTCTAATTAATTGAGTTCGAAACGTTAGCTGTAATAGCATCGCTAAACAAGTTCAGGGTCACCTGTATTTCATAGAAAATTGGACATTCCCTATGCCCATTTCATACGTTTCATGTGAATATGTAGGATCTTTTAAGTAAGAAGTGGAACTCGTATATTTTAGTTAGATCTTATCTTATTGTGAATTTTGGTAGACTAACTCGCATCATTAATGGAGGTAGATGTAATAACAGTTAAAGTTTAAGAAATTTACCCAGGCCTTGGGCATAAAACATCATGCAGTAGTTCAAAGTTGGAATCTCAAATATAACTGTTTTAGCATCCTTGGGAGCGATGAGCTATGTCGTTTTGATGTACAGTTAGAAATTAATATATATATACATAAAAAAACTCAGTAAATTACTATTTGGACTCCGAGTAACAAATCCTTGGCAAGGTATTTTAAGAGACATAATTTCAGACGTTTTAACGTCTGGACACGAACTGATACAAAATCGAGCAAGAAAACGAAGAATGGTATAATAGAAAACGGAAAGAGGCAATAATATATAAATGTGATCTGATACAAATTGTGAGAACAGTTACATCCAGTAGTGGGCAGTCTACAAATTTGGAGCCTAAACTATCGAGTAATCAAAAGTTTACCAAATGACCGCTACGTGGTTGAAGATCACTTAATCACGAAAAGGAAGACGGTATGGAGCGATTAAAATGCGGCCTTGGTTAATTTGTTAACCTATCTCGGAAAGTGATAATGAGAATGATGGTAGTGACTGTTCTGATGCCATTGGGAATCAAAATACTTAAAATTCTCTGTGTACATTATATTCCAAATCGATGAAGTGTTTAATCTGTTTTAATATTCCTTTAACGTGACGTGATAAGTCCACGTGTTGAGCCAAGAATGATTGACGCTTATATAGAAAATATAGCCTTGAGATAGCCTGCATACTGTGGGCATGCCGGGCACAATGATGTGCCGCCCAATGAGAAGCAGTGTGCAGTCTATATGCGAATAGTGAGTGAGTTATAACTTGTTGTGGGCATGCCGGGTACAATGATGTGCCGCCCAATGAGAAGCAACAAGTTGGCTGGGTGTTTGGTATAGGCGGAGGATGACCGATGCTTATGACAAACATTTGGTATGAATTGCATACTGTGGGCATGCCGGGCGCAATGATGTGCCGCCCAATGAGAAGCAGTGTGCAGTTTATATGCGAATAGTGAGTAATGAGTGACTTATAACTTGTTGTGGGCATGCCGGGTACAATGATGTGCCGCCCAATGAGAAGCAACAAGTTGGCTGGGTGTTTGGTTAAGGCGGAGGATGACCGATGCTTATGACAAACATTTGGTATGAATTGCATACTGTGGGCATGCCGGGCACAATGATGTGCCGCCCAATGAGAAGCAGTGTGCAGTTTATATGCGAATAGTGAGTAGTGAGCGACTTATAACTTGTTGTGGGCATGCCGGGCACAATGATGTGCCGCCCAATGAGAAGCAACAAGTTCGCAGAGGATGACCGACGCCTATGAAAGGTATTTTATATGGAGCTCATGCTGTGAGCAAGCTGGGCACAATGATATGCCGCCCAATGAGAAGCAATGTGCAGTCTATATTTGGAGGGCCGGGCACAATGATGTGCCGCTCAAACAAAGGAAAGTATTTCTAATTTAAAAAAATAAGCAATGATAAATAAATTTTTAATGTAGTGATTTGATTGAAAATACTTCTATTGTGATCAGCTTTTACCCTAGTCTAAATAGTACTACTGTGTAAACTTGATTATATTGTAGCACATTACTCTTCTTTCTACCGCGTCGGTGAATGTGCAGTTATGTGTGACGTCAACGGCGCGGTAGGTGGAGTCTACGGCTTGGAAAGAAGATATTGCATCGTCGTCAGCAGAGTTGTTCTATGGTGAGACGTTGAGGCTGCCTGGTATGTTTTTTCAACATTCTCCTAAGCAGGCTGTTGATTACTCCGATTTTATTTCAAGACTTAAGAATAAGATGCGATCGCTTAAACCGACACCGGTAATTCGCCATGGCAGTGCACCAGTTTTCGTCAGCAAAGACTTGCAAACAGCGACGCATGTTTTTCTGCGGCAAGATGGTGTACGGAAGCCATTGCAAGCACCTTATGAGGGTCCTTGTAAGGTGATGGAACGGGGAGACAGAACGCTAAAAATTATATTCAAGAATAAAACTCTAAATGTTTCCATTGACAGAGTCAAGCCTGCATTCATTATGTCGTCGCCCGAACCAGTCTCTACTAATCCGACCGAGATGGAAGATCGTCGTACACGCAGTGGTCGGCGCGTTCGTTTCCCGGAGTATTTTCGACCTTAACGGTCTCCGGGGGGGCTTATGTAGCACATTACTCTTCTTTCTACCGCATCGGTGAATGTGCAGTTATGTGTGACGTTAACGGCGCGGTAGGTGGAGTCTACGGCTGGTGGCAGCGCGAGCGACGGTCAGTGTGCGTCAACGAATCAACCGACCAAACTGCGACCGCGCTTTCGATTTTTGCTATTTCGTTTAATTAATTTAGAATATTGCTTTTCTTTAAAATATTTGGTGATCGCCTAACGCGCACCTAAAATATGTAATAATAGATTGGGAAAATATTTGAAGAATGCATTCATTTGTAGTTTATTTACAATATAAACAATAAGTTGAGATTTTTTTTTTTCTGTTTTTTGAAAATTTCTGTTTCAGCTAAGTTGCAGCCAACGAAGGCACTCGTTGGAAGTCGGATGGCCGAGCTGTTACAGATATTAATCATATTTAACTTATCTTCATTTCAATTCCATAGACAACATCTAGTAATCTGTCTCTGTAGTCTACCGCCTTACAGCTTAACCCCTCCAGTTGATTGTTATCAGTTAGTTGATCACAAACGCGGTCTTTAAATAACCAGCGGCAAGCAGCCGCCAGGCATTCGATCTTCAAAAACTGACCAGTGAAGTTTCCTTTCGTTGCCGTGGATAAGAGTGAGATTTTGTTGTAAAATATCTACTTTATGTATACCAAATAATTAAGGGAATGATTATAATAATAAGTTGTATAAAATACGACGGTTTATGTAACATTACATATTCTGGATAATTCATACAGTACCTTTATAAATTGTCTCCTCATGTCTAAGATAATTATTGAAAATTAGTCAATGGTTAAAATCAATTCAGTAGTTTTGACGTGAAAGAGTAACAAACATCCATACTTACAATATTTTGAGTTCAAATTTGTAGGATAGGTAATTCTATATTGAAACCACATTACGATCAATTACAATTATTACATGTGACCGGTCGCCATATGCAATTCTTTCTAATAATCATACACGCACCGATTGTAAATATATCGTTATTAGCAAGATTCGTAGAACTATTTTATTTTTACGCGAAAAAGGTGAAAATGCATATAAAATGTCACACGAAAATTCATTTTATTTTCGCCGTATCCGACCCCTTTGTTGTACGTAACACATTGCACGCGAGAATGGAAAGGAATTAACTGGCCTGTTTCATTTACAAAATTTTACCAAATCTAATATTTGGGGGCTTATTATAATATAGGCTAAATATTGAGGGTATTTGGCGACTGCACACGGGCACATGCAAGCCTGGTATTGTTTTTTTAGAATAAAACTTACATGTTATGTCTCATTTAAGTGATTGTGGGAGTGGTTGTGGGTTTTTCGCGGAGTACTGCTTTCATACTGGTCTATTGGGATTTTGATGTTATGTCTCATTTAAGTGATTTGTGTAATCTTTTTTGAGAAATAAAAATCTATAATCATAAATCTTATATTGACGGTTGTGAAAAGAAATATTTACATGTTGATTAATAAAAATAATCATCTTTATTTCCACTAATTGCGGTCCAGGTATGTTATAACAAATATATTCGGCTGCTACACAGACAGCCTTGGTTGTCACGGCATGCATACATCTTAGACATATCCTAGAGAAACGTCAAATCATATGTAAATTAAAGAGATATAAAAAATAATTACAAATAAAATAATAATAATCATGTCAAAAAAACTCCTATGGTACGCCTTTTAAACATATTGAATGTATTTGTACCGATCAACAGTTCTTGTTTAGGTAAATTATAATCAGGCCCATATTAATTGTCATGATAAAATTGTATTTTAAATTCATCTAATATATAAAATTCTCGTGTCACGGGGTTCGAACTTGAACTCCTCCGATACGGCTTGACCGATTCTCAAGAAACTTTGTGCGCGTATTGAGTAGATCTGAGAATCGGCCAAGGTCTATTTTTCATCCCCCTAAAAATGTTAAGGGTAGTCCCCCCTAATTTTTTTTATTTATTACAAAATTTTTAGTTTCTACTTTTTTATGATACAACATACAAAAATACATAAAATTAAATTACATGTATGGCAAAACAACGTTTGCCGGATCAGCTAGTTTAAATATATTATTATTGAAAAAATCATACAAACAGAACGAATACTCGTAGATATACATTGTCAACGTCAAAGCCATTAAAATTTCATAGTTAATAAAATGCTTTAATAAACAAAGTCTACATTTTCAGTACTTAATAAAGCAATATTAACACGCTCACGTACGATCCTAGATTAAATAGGCACTTTTACGGCATCCCGACTGATCCTTGAAGATTGTATGGTCCCACTGTTAATTGTAACTGAGAACTTATAATTGGATTCCTAGGTCTTTCAACGCGTTATCTGTCCATTAGAATAAATACAATTACATGTCAATATTGCTAGTAATCTTTAGGAATAATAGGGCTACTCAGTAAGTGATTTCCTCAATTGATAACTAACGAATGTCGGACCCGTTTTTAAGACTCAAAATTAAACAGTACTAAGACTGAATATCCCTTCAAATAAACAAATAAATATGCCTTTACATGCAAATGTCGTACTCGCGTATATTTCTGATTGTATATTTCAGTACGAACTTAAAATGTTTAATTATTATTACAAATTATTACGCAATGGTTATGTAATATTGGTGTCAATTATGTGATTCATCTCAGAATGTGTGTAACACGGTTTTCTAAATCATTTGTTCTACATTGGAACAATTACCAAACCTATTTTCATGCTAAATCTTGCAAATTTTGTTTGTTGACCTATTTTGTAAAGAAATTCTTATATAATAAATGTATATAATAATGTAATATTTATCTTCATTATATAAAAAAATATGTAGTTAATTTAAAGAAAAACACTTTAGTAACGGATTTAAGTTATGGATTTTTGCAAATTTTAAATAATATAAAAATAATTATGCAAAAATACAGAAATTAAATAAAAATAAAGTGTTTTTCTCTAAATGAGTAACAGTTATGTTAATAAAAGACAATATTATCTGTAGTTCATTACAAAGAAAGCAGTAGTAGGAGTCTTAATATGTTGTGATGATGACTTAAGAATATTAAAGGTAATTAAAATTCGAGATGGGGGAGAGCGTTCGTATATTCGATGTAATTTAAATAAATAATCATTCGGTACAAATTGATGCAATTCGCTTGACAATCCTATGAGATATTAAATTTTCAGTTCATTTTATCCAGTGGTTTCCGATGTTGCCATATTCGCAATCAAAAGCCCGAGGAGCATCAATTTGCAACGAACCAGCATCGCTAAGGGCAAATCATATCAACTGGACATATGCTGCGTTCTGGTACTCCGGTACAGCAGTGTACACGAATATTGGGGCACGGTCTTCATTCTTGTACTGAAGTCTCGCCGTGTACGCCATATTGCGGAAGTCATTTTCTGTCTGGAATTGAACTCGCTGCAGCTGTGAGCCTGGCAGCAGGACGTAGTATGCTCCTTGATTGCTAATCACTTCAGCGTCCTTCTTGGGCTCTTCCTGAAGCTTGGCACTTTCTTTTTCTACCTTCTCGGTATCTTCTTCCTTTTCCTCTTTAGCTTCTTCTGGCGAACCATATTCCTGGGGTGGAGCATACGTGTTGAATGGTGCACCATAGCTATCTGCTGGGACACCATAGGATGTGGCAGGTGGAGTCTGTTGTCGGGTCGGTAAATTGAATTCCTTGGCTGGTCTCCAGCCTGCAGCAGGGTAAGGTGCGTCACTTCCACTACCTTCTACTTCTTGCCTTTGTGACCTGAACCTTGCGTCTCTGTAACGAGGTGGTTCAGCAGCCACGGCCGCTGCAAGAAGAAGTGCACAAGCAAAGTAGTTCATTGTTGTTTGTTCGACAGTTGGCTACCGAATGATGCTCAAACAAATGCCATGTGAGCTTATATAGGTATGAAAAGAAGTGATTTTTAATAAGTTTCCGTAAACTCCGGATGTGTCATCGCGATCGATATTCGGGCCGAGTGGTTGGTGACATTGGCCCCCTAACTGAAGATCATAGGTTGTGTAACGAGGACCGATTAGGAGCTGTCATTGTTCATTGAGTACGTGCGAGGATTCCTAACGGTGATCAGCTTACAAAATGCCCAACGCGCACTTTAATATTCATGACTCGTGAAATCTTTCCCTGGCACTAATTAGGTCTGTCTACCGCCATTGTAACGAGAGGTTTTGTTACCAGCATTTTTTTCTTATTTATTCTTGTATTTTCAATCGATCAAAGAAAAACACTTGCTCTTGTGATAGTTGCGATATTTAGCTTTTGTGTAACGTTATTTTTTTTGTTGTTGCCACTTTGATTACACTGTACATTCATATTATAAAGGTATTAAGAAGATGGGATTGATTGCATTAAGACTCTGAAAGTTCTTTATTAAAATGAATAATTTTAATTTAACTAAAAGTGTTAAAGTATCAACGAGAAACGTTAGTTGATCTTTGCAGTTTAGTAAGCATTAATTGGGAAAAAATCTTATGTCTGGCTCCACGTTCTAACCTTATTCCATTTACACGCCATTACATTTCAACATAATATTTAATTGAAAGTAATTAATGTGTATTATATATATGTAGTAATAAATAGTAAATAAAGATAAATAAAAAACTAGTACCTATAGTAGTTAGGTTAGAAAAGCTCGCAAATTGTAGATTTTTTCCCACTTGATATTTTGGATAATCACAATATCTTTATAAATTATAGCCATGTGTTATTCTGATGTACAAGTATTGTAGAGCTTCATTCAGTAACAAATCATCCATTCAAACATACAAACCTTTGCGTTTGTATTATTATTATTATTATTGAATTCATTGTTGATTCAAGTAGTGCGGCTTTAACAGATCAGTGAATGCTTTCTATTAGGTATATCTGTAATAAATATCTTCGTATGGACAATAGAATAATAATCAATTAATGCAAGACGTGTTAGATACGTTGCTTGATTATGAATTGATTATGTGATAATACACCTGACGTTATGTGCAATGTGTATGCATATGGATGCAATTCATCGTGTAATAATTATATATATAAATGAGGTTTGTTTTAATGCGATCTGTTTTTAATATTATTTATCCCGAAGTTTTGGATGGTTTTCAGCAAGCAAAAATAATATATAATAATTAATATACATAGATAAAAGACTAATCAGAGCTACACAGAGCTGTTTTACTCTGTAAGATTTTTATTCCACCATTATTTTTATTCAGATGTTATAATTTTATTTTTTTTATTTTTTATTCATTAGGATCTCCAATAATGAATATGATTGAGTCTTAATATGTGGTCGAAACACAGCTATTTTTAACATTTTATGGGGTATATTAAGTACTGTTCCGTCTCTTTATGTCAAACTGGTTTTATACTGAGATTGAAAGAGTTGAGATAGCAAAACCAAGTGAATACATTTATTCCTTAAGTAATAATTATCTAAACTTAACATTGTAAAGCTAATTGTTTGTCTGAACATGCTCATCTAATGAAATATATAAGCCATAGCATGTTGCTATGAGATATTAATAATTGTATCTTATACATACGCTGCATAAATGGACATGATTTTCTGCTATTGGATGGTATCAGAAAAGCGTTTCTCTTTGTAATTTCTTAATTAAATCCTCTTGCCGAGCATTTGTATGAAAAATACATTATTGCTTTTCCAAATAAATATAATATTCATTACAAGTATTTAAATCTGAATAAAACAGTTATTAACAGATTTTTATAGAATATTTTAAGGTAGAATAGTTTTAATATCTTATATATCTTGTCACGATGTTTGTCCGCGATGAACTCCTAAACCTCGTAAGTGATTTTAAATTAATATGGCACACCGTGAGCAGTCCAGTCCAACTTAAGAGATAGGTTAGCTTAGATCTTTAATTATAGTCGCAATTTCATTGCAAATTATTTGTTTATAATTAATTGACTGTTACAATTATGTGTGTGTAACTCCAAAAGATAAGAAACAGATGTCGATATTTTTCGACTGGATTGAGTAAGTAATCAATAGATGGCACTGCTATGGTAAACCGAACAACGTGTCATATGAAGATTTTATTTACCTAAATAAAGCATACTTTTATTGTTCAAAACGCTTTCGATTATAAATATATCCCCGTATATTTAAAGCTGATATTTATTTTTATTGAACTAAAAAAATTATTACTACAAATCACATGTCTGGCAAAACAACATTTGCCGGGTGAGCTAGTAGTATATATAAATAAAACAAATTGTAATTGGCATCACGTTCGAAGCACGCGTCACTTTCCCGACTCGCACCTTTGTTGTGCCATTAGCGGACGTTTGGCGTTTAATTACGCGGCAAATGTTTTTAATTGAATCCAATGCTTGACTCTATGTTTGAGTTTTTTGTGTTACGTTTTATTCTATGAATACTTAAAATTGTGTTTTTTAGCCATTCTGCAATAAACTAATAGTATTATCCTTATTGAATGACAAATGTTATGCGTGCTAACCTTTAATGGGTTTTTGTCTTGAATTTCTGCAGGGTTTTACTATTTTTCCCTTAAAGCTAAATTCTTCATTTGTATAAGTATCAACGCGTGAGTAAGAATGCCATGACTAGGGTGTGACATTGAAAACAATTTTTAATTTTTATTTTACATCCGATCAAAGCAACTTTTTGTTATTCGATTAAAAACAAATGATATTCTAGATTCTAGTCAAGTAATCAGGGAAAATGCGATTCTTATAAGTTTGCACTCAAAGCACGAGCGCGAGAAGGCTGCAGTTTGTTCAAGAGCCTTCCTGTTCACTCGAGAGCTGGTATTAAGGTTAAAGACATTGCAATGCTAACCTTTCTAGCTTAATGCCGCGAAGTGTTCACGCATCTCTAGATATGTGTGGACTTCTATATCATTTTAAGACAGACAAATTTGTGTAAATTTCGTATTACTTGGTAGCATTTTATACGCTTTAATATATTTTCTTTAATAAATTTTTCACTTTAAGTTAGTTATTCCTATTTTTTTAAATTAATTATTCAAATATACAAAAACATGTATATCTAGCGCAGATGGGCTACATTGATACCAGTCCATTATCAGTCAAATATTTCAAACGTGAACTATTTGACTGCGGGTGCTATGATTAATGTACAAACTGAAGGTTTTAAGGCATTACCCTAATGGATATACCTTTATATACTACACATACCAAATCACCAAATTACCCAGGGCTATCAAACATGTAAAAGGTTTTAGACGACGCATAGTTTTATACATATCTAAAACTAATTTAAACTTAGAGCTAATCTTGATTATCTTATTCATAGAATTTACAATTCCGCAAATATAATTAGTTGCATACAGTACAGTCGACATAATAACATCTCGGTTTCCACGCGAAACTTAATTCCGTTCGCTTCCACTTAATCCGATTTCGTTGCTAACTTTACCTGGGACAAACGAGGTTCGTTATCATGTGTACATTTAAAAATATCTCTATTAGAATCTTCGAAGTTCAACTAGTATTGTAAAATGTTTTGTGTGGTTCACTAGTATTTGTTCCTAAATTGTTAAGTGGCAAATCATTGTATTCAAGAGTATTGCATATTGAAATAAAATTGATTTAACTAACCTTCTCTTCTCTCTCTTATTGTCTAGATTTTCTTAACAAGATAAGTAAACTTACTTTGGAAATAGATAAAATATTTTTCAACCTTATCACCTTCCACACAAATTTACATCAATACTAGACATGGAGTTAAAAGTCTCATTGTTTTTTTTATAAAATAAGGGGCCAAACGAGCATTCGGGTGGCCTAAGTGGCACACAGTCGCAGCCCATAAACATCCACTCTAGTGTTTGCGTTGCCGGCCCTTAATTAAGGGACGACTATGGTGTCTTTTTAAATAATTGGAGGTTTTATCCTAGACTTAGAGACCTCCGCTGGGAGTATTTTTCAAATTTGACCCTATAAGCGATGTAAGGAATTCATGATGATAAATTCACATTAGTTTATTTCTCCTATCTATCTAACCCTACCCATCAGAGCGTAAATACAGCATAACAGATAAATTTTATTTTTTATAAATAAGGCCACAATATAATTACAACAATACTTGGGGCTTTTGGAATTCACTTCCACACAAATCGCACCCATTTCTCTTATCTATATATCGGGAGAGTAATGCTATAAATAACAAATACAGTAGAAAAAAAAATCAATTACAAAGCGGAACGTAAATTCCAGGATTTTCCCCACAAATAGACATTTTACATTCGTTTTAAAGGTTTAGCGTTTGATTCGTGCGAGGAAATGAGATCATAAATTGTAGAACGTTTGCGGTAAAAAGGTTTTGAGACAAACATTTTATTGTTTACTGAAGCGTTTTATAATTGTTTATGAACTCGGATTAAAAATATGGGATTTGACTCCTGTTTTAAATGGCTTCAATCTCTTTGTGAATAATCTTGAAACAAAACATAGGGGGAAAATATCTAATAATAATAATAAGTGACTTAGCTTATAAATGTTACGTTTCGGCGAGAATACAAATACCTGTAGCAATAATAAGTTAAATTTTCAAAAAAGACGGAAATAAAGATCTCAGTAATAGGGTTCCCATTTTTACCCTTTGGGTACGGAAACCTTAAAAAGCGATTATACCACATGATGATCGTCGTACGTTAAACCAAATCACGGTTCCATATTATATATAATATTCCCTACTCAATAAAGAAATTTAACCCGTGAGCAATGTGTACAGAGAAAATCCACAAATTGATTTTATTCGAGAATTCAATGTACAGTGTAATTCATTTAAAAGTCAGAAGGGAGTACTCCCCGGTCCAATATGTTTGCTAATGGGTTAAAATGTTTGCTATCGACGCGGGAATCGTTCGGTTATCTGCTGGCACGGAAGTGCCCAAGGAGGCTGTGGTCCGGGTGTTTAATATGTTCGGGTGTGGCCCAAACATTTAAAAGGAACCTCTGTAGGTAGCACAGAATTTAAGCGAATCAGTTATAAAATTAATTGATCTTTCTAATCTTGATGGCTGGTTCATAAGGGTACTGAGGGCGGTCTGGTTATCGCTTATCAGTGTTCCAACCAACACAGTAAGGGCAGTATTAATTGTTAGGGAATTACAGACTGTTGTAAGAAAACGGTCCGTTCAGAGAACTAAATTTATTAATTATTTTCATAGTAGTAGACAAGTTATCACTTATGTCAGTTTTCTGTTGATATGTCAGTGAAGGTATTTTAAAAAGATGATTTCGCAGACAGATATAAAAGTAATATTTTAAGTATATATTATAGCTATAGCAGTAAATTGATTTATCTTATAAAAATCCTAATATTTCGCGAAAAAATCTTTAAACGCACATTTCGCTCCGACACCGGAGCATCCTCAGGATCATCTCTATGAACAGCGCTCGATGAGTGAACGCTGCTGACCAGACCTTCTCCTTTTTATATACCAAACAAGTTTATTGTAATGATAAAGAAACGCCTGATTCTATTAATCATATGATTTATTGTAATTACAACTTATTATTATCTACGTTCGTTGTACTGAGTAATGTAATTTTATTTTTAATTAATAAAACATGTACATTTTCTTATTTACATTAATTACATTCTTATACAAACACTTATGATCTGAAATTGTTCAAAATTTAAATTTACAACCGTTGTCAAATCAAGTCAAGGGCGTTACTACAACTTAGCACTCTTTTGTCGCAGGCTATAACAACAGCAACCAAACAAAGCGATGTTCGTTTGTTTTACATAATACGATTAAATATTTAGCCCTAAAATACGAAGAATGGTCGTCTCTTAGTGAAAAGGCTCGCTATTCACGCAAATTGTGATTCGGTTGTGAATAGTATTTGTAAGGATCTGATTTCAAAGGATCCTCGGTGTATTTAAGGCGTATTCGATGGAAATTGTCGTAATCCGCCTTAATTCAAGCGAAGTATACGGGGATCGCTTAAGGAAGATTTTCATTAATTGGTTTGTTGGCATTGCATCAAAAGCGTATTAGTATTTATTTTGAATTGAATTTCGATTATACTTTTACTTAACTGAATATTTTTTCTCAATTGTTATCGTGTAACTTTTCCTTTGTACATCTTATCCTAAATTAATATTTATGTATCCGGTAAGGAAAATAAAGTTTCAGTCAAACTTGATCTTAAGGCTCCCCAAACTCAGGATATTTTTAGTTGGGAAGCCAGTGATACATTTTTTAGAGTTCTCTACCCAAAACCTGAAAAAAAGGACACTTGCTGTATGTCTGTTTGACTGTCTGTCACCAGGCTGTACATCTACGGTGATAATTAGAAGGAATTAATTAGAATTGAAATTTCACAGATGAAGTATTTATGGTGCCTCTATAAAAACAAATACTAAATATTTGAGGTGGTTCTCATACAAAAAAATTTTGCTCGGTTTTGTTCGAATATAGAACTTTTCGTACGCAAGCCCGATCACATTTGGCCAATTTTTGTCATCATAAAAAAAAGACTGTGCTTTCTATAATTACTAACAATCAAACTGTGTACATAGAAAATACCAAAAAGACGATTCACAACCAAAATATATATATTTTTCACACGATCTCAAAAAACCTGCACGTCATTGGCCAACCCTGGGTCCATTACTAAGCATTTTCATGACAAATTTAAAATGGATTTGGATTTATATAGTAGAGCCGTGTTTTTGTAAAACATTACTGCCTGGTCATTTATTATTACTTGATATGTACAACAGAAGTTTTTCGGGAGAAGTGAGAGAGTTGGTAGGAATGTAGAACAAAAGACATTTTGAATAAAATCACAAATCAGGTATTTTGGGGAATAAATAAAAAGTTGCTGGTCACTGTGTTAGATCAGAAAAACGTGTAATGAAAATTTTAACAAAAAACGTATGACAATTACGATTTAATATTCACTGTGTTGCCAGTTATGAACACATTTCTTTAATCGAGAAACGCGAAAGTATTTGACTAAATAATGCCGGGTATCTATTAACGGTATGTAAATGTGTGAGAAATGCATAAACCAAAGACAAAACAGAACAAGCTGCATCTCAAGACATAAGACTTAAGTTGCAGTTTATTGTGACTGCACAAAAGAACTTGTATGTATAATTATTCATTTTTTTTGCACAAAACAAGCTAACAGTCAATATAATATCATTGTATTGCTATATTATTTCTGTATAAAACTTTTTATGTATTTACAAAAGCAAATTGTCAAATTGACAATTGACAGATTACCGCCATCGCGCGGCGCATAGCGTTATTAGCCTGCTGGATAAAGGATATAATATGCTATTGTGCTTAATCTTAAGGGAATTAAAAAACGAGTAAGGACAAGGGTGATCTGTGAAGTGGCTATTGAGCCTTTGTACCTGATGGATCAAGGGGTCTGGATCCCACCCTCGTCTACTTGAAGATACCATTAGGTACTTTGTTCCTCTTATTAACTAATACTAGGTATGACTTACGTATCACTTGTGGAGTGGTTGACGTGTTGTCTATAATACATTTATTTTTTCCTATTTCCACAATTTTAAAGATATCTTTAAATCCTAATGGTACGAACTTTAATGGCACTAATGTATATTTAAAAAACCTAAATCTAGTTTTATAATTTAGAAAAAATGTAGCTGAACCACATAGGGTCTTTAATTTTGCGCCACCCACTATATCAATGAGGGTACATTCTGTACTAAGGTTCTAAGTTTATTATTTAACTATAAAGTAAGTTTAAGTTTATTATGGCATGTTTATTAACGATTCAAATGGAGCCAAAAAATTAGTGGGAACACTATTTTTCCATTAATATTGTATTCATAAAATCATGTATTTGTTAAATGTCTTTTAATTCATTCATTCAATCAAGAAATTCTCTGCCATTATTTTCAAAAGTTGAGCCAAGCATTTAACAATCAAAGATTTCGGAAACCTACCTACATAATATTTTTATTCTTCTTAAAGGTAAAAAGTATTTGGGTACGTAAATAAATTCTTCCTCGCATCTAACATCAGAGAAATTTTGTGAAAATTTTGTTCCTAATTCGATTTTAATTATTTAAAATCTTTCCTTGCTGGGGTATACATTTTAAATGACGCTCTGGATTATGAACTGCGCTGAGTAATGGATTGTATGTCAGATATTGCGTTGTAAGTACAATCTCACTATAAGAAAACATAATTAAATTTACAAGTTACAATATGTTTAAAAATTAATATTTACTATTCAATTCTTTCTGAATAGGCTAAGAATGTGTAAAGTGAAATTTCTCAGCCCATTTGGCGCAATGGTAACTGTGCTGCCGAATATCCTTCCTTCTTGCCGTTCCTTCACCCGGGTTCGATGCTAGTACGGTAAATATTTATCAATATTTTTGAAGTATATCAGTTTTTGTTTAATATGACTAGACAAACGTTTGGCCGCTTCGCACGATTTTACGTCCGTTAAAGAAATGTTTATTTACGGTCGAAATCACCCACGTTTATTCACTGGGGAAGATATGAGGCAAGGAATTCTACTCCTTCGATGTTTATCAAGAACCGTAGAGCGTAGTTACCTTTATAGCTTTGTAATATTAAAAATTGGATCTTACGTTGTTACGAATTGTTATAAATTCCTTTCTTATTAATTCGGTTGAAGATTTGGTTTTCTTATAAAAAAGTATTGTAGAAAAATGTAAAAGTCAAAAATATTGGACTTTTGAATTTTCAAAAATGTAGAGGAATTCAGAGCTCCAAGATTTGAACTGCGACATGCATTTCGGGCACACTATGATTTATGAAGCCTTGCAAGTGACGTCAAAGGCTTTATTGCGTCTGCACTTGGAACCAATTTCGTTTAAGAATGGCTGGAATGTATAAAAATACGTATTATAAGATTTGCTAATTAATAACCGTTAAAATTAAAATAAGCCTTGCCGTATTTGATAGATCTTAATTTTGGCCGAACGCGCACATAATGTACTGTATCTGACCAATTTTTGTATGGATAGAGGCGTAAATTTTTGTTTGAGCACATATCAATATTATGTAGCTTCCTGCAAATATTTTGTAAAAAACTATGCGTTATCGTTACAGTTTATTTCAATTAAAAAATGCAGAACTTTTACAAATAAGAAAACAAAACATAAAAGATTCTGTAATATTTCTGTCGCGTTGTTTCACGGGAACCTTAATATCTCAAATTGTAAGTAATCCAGTCATCCATCTCATGACACATCACCCTGGTTAATCGAGCGCATACCTCTCTGCTTATCCGGAAAAATGCGACCCTCTTACGTATGGAATTTTGAAATCAATCCAGGGGAGCATCCGTGACCATGCTGAGCAGGGCTGTCTTTTTCTCGACTCAATATTGCATTAAGGATTTTTTTATTTTTTTTTTATTTATTTATTATCACACATAACAGATTACAACTTTTACAAAAACCAAATACACGAATCAAAAGTTTTTACAGTCTAGGTTGCATTCCACAACAATGTGTGTTCATAGGAATCAAACGAGAAGTATTTACAATAAGTTCAATATTAAAACTAGGTACCTAATAACATATAAAATTTTAAAATCTTAACATTAAAAAAAAAAAACAGTTAATTAAGACATATAGGTTATTACATGCAAAAATAATAATAATAAATATAATATATATGCATATACATACAAAATCTGCACGCATATGTATACACATACATACACACTCACATATATATACATTCATACACACACACACATATATATACACATACACATATACATATATATATATATACACATATACATACATATATACCAGCGAAAACATTTATGCTTTTAAGCTTTACAAACCGCAGGTGCTTACACTGTCGGTTTGTTGTATAGGATATCTTTTAAAGTTTTAATATAAAATGCCATTTTGGGCAGGAATATATCGAAAGCTGGGCTGTCCCTAGCGATTTCATTGCACTGACGAGCCATCCTGACCAATGGATTGTAAAAGGAGGTATTATTTTCATATACTTTCAAAGCAAAGAGTCCTGTTTGATTGGATCTACGAGCACTGTATCTTGTATTAAATGTTATTTGGGCGAGCAAGTTAGGTGTGTCAAATATCGAATGAATTATTTTGTAAATATAAATAAAATCAAAATACTGTCTTCGCGCTTCGAGCTTCTGTGCATTGAATCTCATTAGACGAGACTCATAATCGGGAGTGGTGCGACCTAGATGTTGACGGTAACACAAAATTCGTAAGCACTTTCTCTGCACTCTCTCTATACTCTCAATGTGAACATTGTAGTGCGGAGACCATATGGGACTACCATATTCTAAAACGCTTCTAACAAGTGTATAGAATAAATAGAGAAAAGAGTGGGTGCCTCTGAAGTCTCTAGTTGATCTGAAAATGAACCCAAGAAGTTGGTTTGCTTTTAATACTATATGCTGGTAGTGTTCCCGAAATGTGAGTTTATTATCAAAAATAATTCCAAGATCTTTAGTAATCTGGGACCTCTTAAGGACCTGGTCGTCAATGGTATAGTCATTAGCGATCTTATTACGCTTGTTAGTAAATGTTATGACGAAGCACTTGTCAATATTGAGATACATCAGATTATGTCTGCACCAATCAGAAACAGCATTTAAATCTTTTTGTAAAAGATTACAGTCATCAAGAGAGTTTATTTTTTTAAATATCTTCAAGTCATCGGCGTATAAAAGACATTCACAAGATAGGTTCTTAATAAGGTCGTTAATGAAGACAACAAATAACAATGGCCCCAAATGTGAACCCTGAGGTACTCCAGATGGCACGTCAGTAGAAGATGAAGTGTATCCTCTCAAGGCCACCAACTGACTTCTTTTATCTAAATAGGAGGTCAACCAGCGAAGGAGACTACCGTGAATACCGTAGAAAGCGAGTTTATTGCAAAGTAATCTGTGATTTACTTTGTCAAAAGCTTTCGAGAAGTCTGTATAGATAGAGTCAACCTGCCCCCCTGTAGCAAAACTCTTACACAAATAGTTTTTATATACTAAAAGGTTGGTTACGGTTGATCTACCTTTTACAAAGCCATGTTGGTTTTCAAATATAAGAGATTTAAATTAACTATATAACTGAGTGTACACTAAAGATTCAAAAAGCTTTGCAAAGCACGACAGAATACTTATGGGTCTGTAATTTTCGCACCGAGACTTGTCTCCGTTTTTGAAAATGGGAACGACATGAGCTATCTTCCATCGATCGGGAAAGATTCCGTTTGAAAGAGATTTATTAAATATAATGCCTAATGGTGTGCATAGCTCTTTTCCACAATTTTTAACGAAAGATGGGGGTATTTTATCGGGTCCGGGTCCTTTACTTATGTCAAGGTCTTTAATTTTCTTCATTATGTCTATATCAATTATATGGATATAAGACATAGAGTCCATAGCGCCACTCTCGGTTGACTTAGGATTGTCGTTTGCAGTAGATTTGTTTTGCTGATCATCGGACTCGAATACCGATGCAAAGTAATTTGAAAACAGTTCACAAACACCCCGTCCAGTAGAAGAAGAACTATTGCCAAATTTCATAACATTAGGAATTGAGACACGACCCTTCCTATTATTTACAAATTTCCAAAAACTCTTTATATTGTCCGTCATCGTCTCTTCAACTGATCTCACGTAGTTCTTATAACACTGATCCATCATTGTTTTAGCTCTAGCACGTAAAAGAGAGAATACGTCGTAATCGCGCGGGTTATTAAATTTCTTAAAAAGTTTATGATATTTATTCTTTTCTTCGATACATTTAATTAAGGGTTTGGTGTACCAAACAGGATATTTGTCGGACTTTTTAGTCGTTAATGGAGTGTATTTATTAATAATTTCGAACAATTTTTCATAAAAAGTGTCAACGCAAGCGTTCACATCAGAGCCAGAGAAAAGGTCATGCCAGTCTATCAAACTTAAATTATGTCGTACGTTATCGTAATTACACCTTGCGAAGTTCAATCGTTTATTGTTATTTGTTTTAAGATTTTTTGGAGTATTACATTTAGAGGGAAACTCGATTTCTAAAGCTGGGTGATTTTTATCTTTTAAGCTCAGAGTATCAGACTCGGCAACTGTCAATGAATTGACAGACGAGAGTACCAAGTCGAGATACCGGCCATTTTCGTTAGGAATACTGTTACTTTGATGTAGATTACAGAGTGAAATAAATTCCTGTAAGAGTAGTAGTCTTTTACATTGTGGGGTACGTGATGGCTCGTCAGTTTCTAAGGGGCTAAAAGAATATTCTGGTGTGTTAAAATCTCCTATGATTAAGTTTAAGTCATCTTGGCAATGATTCAACAATACTTTTTGGCAATTTGAATAGAATTCATCCCTTTTTGGACAATTCAAGTAGGGAGGAAGATAGGAAACACATAAATTGATTTTAGGAGCATTTGAAGATTTTGGTAAAATAGTTATCCAGATATCCTCCAGATTGCTGTCCCAATGCGCCTGACGAAGAACCTGGAATGATTTTTTTACTGCGACAAGGACGCCGCCGCCCTCGTCTTTTGAGGAATTATTTTCATCGCGATCTCTTCTAAAAATGCTGTAGCGAGAGTCAACAATTTCACCATCAAAGATGCTATCATTCAAGTTTGTCTCCGTCAGGCATATAACATCGTAATTACTATTCAATAAATTTTGATTAAACTGTCGTAATTTAGTGCGCATTCCATTAATATTCTGATAATACATACTAATCATAATGTAAGTTTATTGGAATCATTATATGAAAATTACTTAGGTAAAGAAAGTGTCAATTTTTACAAAAGCTTATTGAGGCAGTCAATGGTTTTGATAAGCTGAGCAGGACTTTGTTCATCCTTACGTATATATATTTGGCCGAAACGAACCCACACAAATTTGAAATTATTGTCTCTGCAGAATTTCCTCGCTGCTGTATGCACTTCTTTAGTATCAGGAGAGAGATGTTCGGCCACATAAATCCTGCGGGTTTCTCCTGCAAAGCCAATATGAGTAGTGGCGAGTCTATCTCTCGGATGAGCCTTATTGAAGCGAGTCACCGAAGACAAGAACAAGTCACGTAGCCTTTGTGAAGATAGAGTGACAAGTATATTACGCGGTCGCTGGGATGAAGGATTCATTTTCGAGACACGACGACAAGCTCTTACATCGCTCTCAGGAATATTGACTTGCAAACATTCACAAAGTTTCTTGAATAGGCCATTTAGGTTTTCATTTTTATTTTCCGGTACCTCATGTATCTCAACATTCATGTCACGGGAAATCTTTTCAATAGTATGCACTCGTGACTGAAGATTAGCGAGTGAACTTTGGCATTTTGAGAGGTCAGATTGCAACTGCTGGACTAAGTTGTCCTTTTCTTTAATCTCAGATTTTAAATCGGCCTGTTCAGCAGCCAAATAGTCGGTGGTAGAGGTAAAGTCGGTCTTCAAGTTCTCGATTGCTCGGTTCACGTGCACAGTTACCATTTTTTCGATATCTTTATTAATAGCTGCTCTCAAATTCGTCATTATTGTGGAGTCCGGCGACAGCTTTAAGTCGAAAAGTTTACTTATACTTTCCATTGTAACGGGTTCCCCTGCTAAGTTGGTGGAAGGACTAATACTAGTATTCACACTGCTGTCGTGAGTTACATCCCCAAAAGAAACATTCATAGACTCATGTAATGATTGCATCTGACTCTTTTGACTTCTCTGGTGGCAGGGTGTATCGTCGTTATTTATTCGCCGCGACACATTCCGACAAAAAGGACAACTTAATGATTTTATTTGTTCCGGTGTCAGTGTCTGGATAGCATCATTTGATAAGTTAAGACATTCAAAGCAATATTCCGATTTGCAACCATTGCATTTTAAATAATGATTAGCCTTTAGCGCAGTTTTACAGCCGTGGCAAAGCATCCTTACAAAACTTTTTTAAACAATAGATAAAGAGCCACAAATTCTTCGACTCAAAGTACCAGGCACTCAGAACACACAAAGAGCAAAAGCGTATAATTACTCATCCACTGGTCACTGTAGCGCCGCCCTCAGCTTCTGCGTGTGTTGGTGGTGGGCAGGACTCAAGGCGGCCAATCGTGCACAGGTCGTGGACGCCGCCCTCTTGTTGTATGCGCAGGAGCAGTGGGCGGGTGCAGGTCGTGTGACGTAGTTGCTGTGGCGGGGTGGGTGATAGCTGATGTAGAATATGTATGACTCACTCACCCCGTTGCCGGCCGCCTGGTACTTGCGTAAAGCTCCTCACTATTTATGATATCCTATTTTTTTAAAAGCTATTTTTGTGTGTAAATTTAGAATAAAATTTTAATTAAAACGAAATACGGATTCTCTTAGATGCGTCTGAACTCCTCAGAGGTCCGGGGGGAAAAAGCTATAAAAAATTTTATAAGACTTTAAACATCTAATAGATACAGTCTACTAGATGAATTTAATTATATTTTATTTCACTTTGAAGGGCTCATTGCGAAGTTGATTCTTTATATTCATCAAAAAAAAATATATATTAAATCTAAATGTGCACTGCCTAACTTCGATACTGTCTTCTATGCTAACTATAATATATATTTTGCAAATGTCTAATCACGTTTAAGTTTGTGTGTAGTCCGAACTGACAGAAGGACACTAAAGTAAATTGAAAAAGTATTGACCAATGGCGAAGAGTACAAACTGCAAAAGGAAAAAAATAATCGTTGGAGGAAAAACCCTTGTATTTCGACCTTTTCTTATTTTCCGCCTGTTCTGCGGCCGCGCCAATTTTATGCTTGTCCGTGCCTAAAGTGTCTAATGATTAATATTATAAAATTATAACAATACATTTTATCAGCCCAACACTCCCAGTCGTGTAAAAGTAATTAATATAGATTAATATATATTGTATAATATGAATTTCTTCTTACCTTTTACCATAACTCTACTATTTATAGTTATATGAATACTTTAATTTAGTGTAACAGCTACATTTCACCTCAGAATATATATACATATGTATGCACTTTGTTTATAAACTGTGATAATGCTTTTGTAAATCCAATTAACTTTACAATCTATTACGTTTTTCCGCTGATGGCTTTTCTGATTAAATGAGGTGGTGCGACATAACAGAAATAACATCTTTCCTTTGAGTTTCATCTTAATATCATTAACACGAGCGTGTTCTTCCTTTATGAGGCTCTTCGGCTGAAACCTTTGAGAAAAGCTTTGATGAACGGGTGGGAAAGTTTTCATTTAAAATTCTAAATTGAAATGTCAAACAAAAGACAGTTCTCGGCTCGTGATTGATATTTTTGACAGTGACATTGTCAAACAACTTGTCAAATATCCGTAGATTTACATTTTCAAATCAAATTGCATTTATGCTATAATGAAGGCTTAAGTTAAAGCGAGGCATTTAGACTCCTTTATTTTTATGAGTAATTCGGTAGGACTTTTTAGCTTCCAGCGTCTCATAATATTAATACGAAGCATTTACGAATTTTAAATTCGTTTCGAGTGTTGGAGAACATTGCAATATATTTTTTTATTTCTTTGTAAAATGCCTCAAAAAGTCTAAAATGTTAGAGTACATAAGAGGCACCAAGAGTATGTATGTACTTCTTCTGATTGTAAATAAATCAACAAACTTTTAATAATTTTTTGTTATGCTATTTTAAAAGGAGATTTGTTAAACGCAGTAAGTTGCCCTTTATTCAAATTATTGCGGTCGATATAAATAGTAAAAATTTATTTACCACAGGCGCTTATTTTACTTTTTCAGACCCTTAACAGAAGATGATTTACCCTATCAAATAAATACCCTCAATGTATTTAGATTCGTCCTAATGTCTCCGGCGAATTGTGAACTGCCACAAACCATAAATTAAAAATAGTTTTATATAACTAGACTTCACATAGATCTTTAATTATAGTTCAAGCAGCACGAAATTAAAGAGTAATATTTTCTCGGTGACGTAGTGTTCTTGAGTGAGTCGAGTTCTCAAATTAATTTATTGGAGCCGTGAGTTGTGACCCAGCCTCACTGAATTACACGTAAATTATTCAGCTCAATGAAGAAAATACTTGCTACAGCGCGTCAGAAGTTAATTGTTCACTATGCTATGTTAAGTGATCAAACGGTAAACATTTATTTCGAAGTGATGGTTCACTTTCCTTATAATTATTACAAAGAATACAGACGAGGTAGCTTTAAATGTTTCATGCATTTAGTAAAATTCATTTCTTCAGGGCGTAATAAGAAATTTTGGTCAGAGTGTAAGTCAAAGGTGATTGATCTATAGATCAATAGGAGTTATAACTCCTCCCTCAAAAATCGACAGAGGCTGGTTTACTCACCTATTCTATTAAAAACACGTAGCAAGTAGTAAAATGATTAATCTATTTATCTTACAATCGTAGTACTTTTTAAAAACTAAGTGGCAGTAACAGAACATCGAGAAGATTTTCTTCTTCAGCTCAGAAAAAAGAGTTTTCGTAATTTAACACTGGTTTAAAGGAGGAGAGGATATATTTGAGGAGTACTTCGCGAAATAGCAGACAATTGCTTACATTATTCGCTCAGCCCATTATCCTCGGTATAAAATCATGCAATTGGACCAATTTCATCTACTTATCTCTCACGAAATAATATTTTAAACAATGCAATAATTCAATTTTTATGAATGAATTTTATATAGACTCTGAAAGGGCTCGCCCGTGTATTCGGTTAAATGCCTCGAAAGGACAACTTTAAAATTTAGATTTGTAGTTGCTTAGATAACTACTTCAATCGATAAAAATGTATGTTAATTTAATATTTTTGCAATATTATCAATTAAAATCATTATTTACCATTGAACAGAAAATTAAAAAAAAATCGTATATGAATAAGTATTGTTTCCTCTCTGCATATAAAATGAGACAACACACTTAAATTAGTCTTTATAAATTTCATCAATAATGAATTTGACATCACGTTGATATAATTAATTTTTCATTAAGATTCGATAATGCGATATTATTAACTATCAAAAATTGATAACGATACGTACTCGTTTTCACCTGCGTATATATTCCTGCGGGGATTCTCTAATACTTCAATATTTTCTTAAATTCTAAATTCAAATGTGTCAATTATTTTATTTAAAACTAAATAGGGTATTTCTGTTCAATATCGAAAAGTTCTTTCAACCTTTTAAGATCAATCGGACTCTTTATACAAACTTTATAATTTTAAGATAAAACCGAGATGATAACCTTCCCATGTAAAAAGTCTATTCAACAAAAAATATTCTTTAATTCTTAGCAGTAGTGTCTGAGGTTGCGTCAATCATCCAAATAAATATCTCCCGAAAGCCTTAAACATCGATCTCCACTTTGCCATCTCATAATATCATCCCGTCTTCTCATCTTAAGTATTTCATTTTATTTTTAATTAACGATATGAGCACACTTAAAACATAGCCGTCACATTAATAGCCTACAGTGTCGCATGATGCAAGCGACATGCTTGGAATGGATCCAGAGGCTTGTTCAACAAAATTATGCGTCTGTCACTGGCAGGATCATTAGTGGGCGATGTTGGTCATTACATGGTCGTGTTGTTTTGTCATTATCTAGACAATTTATCGTCTGTATCAAGATTTGATGACGTAAATAGGCAATCGCATGAAATATAAACAATTTTTTACACAAAATTGAAACCGACAAAGTTTTATGTTTGATAACTCGTGTACCATTCGGTACAAAGTTAGGGAAATTCCTGAACGTCTTTTTCAAATATAAAAAAAAAAAATTTAGCTATGCGATGTCTTATTCCGATTTCACATATATAATTTTGAAAATGGATAGAAAGGAATGAAATTTGGTGCGGTCGAAAATTTCGGTGGGCAATTTTTTTCTTTCATTTATGTTTGTTTTATAAACTACCTAAATGATCCAAATTTTAAAATAAACTCGCTTATGATTAGGTAGCACATAGAAATATATTGTCCAAATATAAGTAGTTCTTTTAGCTTTAAAATCTATGTAAAAGCAAAAAGGAATGCCTGAGAATATAAGACTCGAGCACAACGGCTACATACTTATCCTGGATCCATTATGCTTCAATATCAGGTGGGGTTGCCGCCAAATGTTCGCGCAGTTTTGTTTTAAAAAAGCAAATATTGCATATCCAATGGACTCGGTGGAAGTCTAGCAAATTCAAGTCCTCTGCATTGTTGATATCATCCATACGTTTGGGCCGTGTCCAATAATAACGAAATGTGAGTAAAACTCATTGTCCTCATAAATCATAATTATAGCAATGATTAATTGAGACAGTTATGAAAAATGGATTTATAGTTTTAGTTAAAAATTAAATGAATACAGCACTTAAATCTTTTCTCACAATAGTGCATTAAATGAGAACACGCGTGTAGTTACAAGCTGATCCCTACGGTTTTACCCTGACATACAGACATTTTCATTCTCCTATCCTATTGATAGTAGCGAGATTCAGTCTTCATAGATAAATTATCATACACAGATACAATATCTTAATTGTCCTGCAATTAGCAACCAAAGAAACTCCTCAGGTTTAAAAGATTTGTGTACATTTCGTGAAAAGGTCTTCAGTTTGATTGCCAAGACCAAATTAATAAACTTCCTGAATATTATTGGTTGCACCTCAACAAGTTAGAAGATGAGAAGCATCTTCAAAACCATAACGATAAATAGGGACCCAGACATCAGATTTTCCTGTGTATACAACGCATCGAAAACTAGTTGTGAATATAAATTTATTGTTTATAGATGATGAGTAGTTTAGCAAAGTTAATTATATTGCGATTAATTGTTCGTAATCTTGTTGTTCTAAGCCACACTCAGTTGCTTGAACTTCAATAACCTAAAACAACTTTAATTCGTTGATGGTTTCAAAAGGACTTTCATTTTTGTTTTTACAACGATCCTATAAAAATTTGAACGAGCCATGTAAAAGGGCTATAGACTGTTGTTAGCATTTGCATAGAACCAATTTAAATAAATTATTCTCTATGAACACTCCTAACAAGACTTCGTTCAAGGCATCGTACGCTATTTTTTAAGTTTTTACCCTACCAATAGTTTGAACTGAATTTTTCTTTATATTATAAATTTAACACTTCAGGTTTAAAATTGATAAAAATCCTACTAATATTAAAAACGCGAAGTTTGTTACTTGATAGATGGATGTTTGTTACTCTGAAATGTAAAAACTAGAGGATGGTATTAAATTGACTGTACATTAATATAACTTATACGTCAGAATAACACATGGGCTACATAGTATGAAGATATTTCGTGAATTGTCCAAAATATTTAGTAATTAAGAAAATATCTACACCTGAGCGCTATTCTGATGTCTCCTGCCGAAACCGCTAGTGAAACATACGAGTATGTAATATATTTTGTAGACGTTTATCTTATATAGTCTTGCAAAAAAGCCACAGTATCACATATATTTAGCGCTCCATTTTATGTAAGACATTATATGCTTCTTATCTCAACGCGTTTAAGAAACAGTAGCCATCTAATATCAAATAAACATTCTATTTGAGACTACAATTTTAACCTTCGACGTAGCTTTAGTTCAGTTTAATGTAATAAATCATTTTTCAAAAATATATAGCTACTACAAACAATACTCAAAAAGCGGTTAGGTACTACAAGTAACGGTAGGTTAGGTACAGCCAAACAGCGCAAAAGCCGCTTTAAGGTCTATTAAGTAGTCGCTTGTGGTTTAGTAATCTGCTGCAGACTGCGATGTTTTCCTCTGCAGCAATTAAACCGCAGGCTTGATGGAAAATTTTTACATTTGAAGAGTTTAGAAGAGGTAATATATATATACAATATACGACTTTTTTTACATTTATATAATCTCATAAAAAATAATCGCAAATTGAACCTAACATAAAGGATTGGTTGGAAATTATATTGGCCTAGATCGAGTACTTTCTTAATAAACAATAAATAGAAGATAGCACATTGAACAATAAGCTAATAAAAAGATATTTAATTATTACTATATTCGACCTAAATTCAATATTTTCAACCAGTAAAAGGGAAGTACCATTAAATTTTTCTACCTGTTCCAACAATGGCATTTTCACCGGATTCATAAATTTCCAATCAGTGGATTGCTCAGTTTATGTAGAAACTCTTGACTACCCCATTAACTGATTCGAAAAATAAATGTGTATACGATAGAAATTCCCTGTACTTCGTTCGTTCTAGGCGTACTGTATTTTGAAGATATAAATATCGCAACATACATTACATGTCATAAAATCATCGTTATCATAAAATAGTCGTTAATTACTATTAACTGGTCAATCAAAATTCATTTAATTCTTTTTTAACCACGTTTTTTTAATGAATTTTATTGATACTTCACTATAGAGATTTACTTGTTTTGAAGGTACGTAAACAAGATATAGGGAAAATGTGGGATGATACAAATTTGTAACTATTTCAAGTACAAACACTAAAGAATTAAGATTGAATAGTTGACAAAAGACTAACAAGACTTTTTCAGTGAATACGTCTTTATGTAATTATGAAATATTTACTTAGGTATATTAACTGAAAAACTGTACATTAAGATAAAATGTTACAGTAACATTTTATATTATTAACAACAAAATATGACAATTATTGCTGCAAAAGTATAAGAAAAGTTATAATGGATACTCTAAAAGCTCTTAAACTCCTAAAGTTATTTTTCACATTGGGGCAATTTCATTTCGTTTTTTATTAAGATAAGGCATCATCTTATATCATTATTGTCTTTTTATATATACAGAAGAAGGGAGGGGAATATCGAAGGTGACATCAGGCATGCTGACGTTGAACGATAGTTTAACTGCAGCGTATTAAGTTTCAAGTTTTGTTTAAGCAAATATATCGACCGAGATGGTCCAACCGCTCAATTGAACTGTAGCTAAGCTCGGGCTATATGGCGGGGGAAACTCTGCCAAGAATGTAATTGGTTCTAGCGCGTCTAGCACAAGGGCCGTCTGCTGTGAGACTCAGACATCAGGGCAGGATGGTATGTCACAGAGGTGAGAGAAGTGTAAAGCAAAGGGCATCGCCTTCTCCGGCGAAGGCGGTTTTTGACCACTATCTTGTTTTGGCTTTGAGTCTGTCGGTCGCGACGGTGATAGGATCTTCCGAATCCATTAAGACGAGGCGAGGTCTCCATGTCATAGTGAACATAGTGGTCGCAATTCTTATGAATCGCATCTGAATTGTCTGTAGCGACTGTACAGCAATTGGAATATGAGCAACTAACAAACTTCTAAATAGTTCCCGTCGGGTGCCGGGCTCGACTATTCACGATTGTCAAACGCTAACTTTAATTTTAACGGTTCTTTTAGTTTCAAAGCATTTATTAACATTATCTTTTATTATATTATGGAATCATTATCACTATTAACTAGTCACTTAGTTTATAGATCTCTCAATGCAGCAAATGTTTGAAAATCAACCATTCGCCTCCACTCTGACATACAGAAAGTTCAAGCTCAGATGCATTTAACTAAGTAACATTCCATCACCAAATTTAAACAAATTCTTAATAATATTTAATCACAGAGGTTACGTTTAAATTTTAATAACCTTACATAAATAAATATTTATATAACCTTTCAAGTGCTCAGTAACTAGTAGAGGTCCTCTTTTAATATTTTCGCTATTGGGATGTGAATATACCTACACTATTGAATTGTCAAAAGACAAAAGCTCGGGGACGGTAGGTGGCAAGAAGATACCTATTGATCAACACATATCGTCTGGCCCCTCTACGCCAGGCATCAAATTAAAAAATCAATATATGTAAGCACCTGTTTTTCCCACAAGTTGCCGTTCGTGCATCGTATACATGTCATGCTTGGCCTTTCCAATTCACCATAAATTTAATTCTATACGTAAGTTTGTAGTAAAGATTTCCGTACAAAAAATAATCTTGTTAAGTTGTAATAGTACTTTATTTTTGTTACAGACAACTTTAGAGGCCATAGATAAAATTGAATAAATTAATGTGTAAAGCAGCCCGCGACAACCGAAATATAAATTGCTCGAAATAGATCTCAGTTCATTAATCCGGCGGTTTGGAATTCTATATGATAGTTATATTTAAGAAGTATATCAAGGCCCTAATACTAGCTCACAAGCCATCGGGAAACCTTTACTGTTTCAAACTAAGCAATGAAACTAAAGATCATCTTGTTATAACTAAAGATAAACAATAAAATAAACGCAGATGCGTCTGTCAGATCCATTTAATTTGGTTTCAAACAGAATACTATGATTATCAAAATGAGTGTAACTGTCACCTACAATTTTCTTTCCCGCTCCATTACAGCTAATTGTGTCTGGAAAATGAAAGTTGCTATTATGAATGACAGCGCGCACGCGACGTGGCTCATAATTGATGAATGCTTCACCCAATGAATTTTCTTGTTATACATCTTTCAAATAGCTTAGTAGGTTTACATGTTTGGTGTAAGATTTCGTCACAGGTGCATTTGCTATTCAGTGGTTAATGCTATTAAGTAAATTCATAGGAGGTGGTATAATTATAGAATAAACCAGGACGGATAATTTCTACTATCTGTCGATAGGTATAGCGGATAAATTTCAACTCTCTAACCACCGGTTCATGTGAGGTTGGTGATATGCGGACTTACAGACGGACAGCGTTCGTAATAAGGGATCTAAGAATAATCAAAGTGGTTTGAAAATGTTAATGTTCAATCGGTATATAATTTTTACTAAATATATTCGTATATCCCTCTCTATAAGTAGAATATGTACACGATTACCTGTTTATGGTTTAGATAAACACTTGTATTTTATATAAAATAATTCACGTATATAATATATTCGTGAATTTGATACATCAAAAGTGGTAAAAATAAAAAAAAACTTCGATCATTTTGCACAACAAAAGATTAATGAGATTCCATAAAGCATAAACAATTTCACAAATCCAATTGTACTAATTTCGACGCAGACTCAACAGGGTGCCACTTTACGTCCGATATTGTTGCAAAAACTTTTTTATTTACATCATATTTTCTCTGAAGACCCGGCATAAGTGCCATTCTTAGGGGAATTGAATTTCTTTTGTGGGGTACGGTGGGCCATGTCATTTGTTTTATTGACCAAAATTTGGAGGTAAGGAAAATTGGAATTAGTTTCACGAACCACGAGGGTAATGGCGACAGAATTGTATTTTAGATTCTCGCCGTCTAGACGTTATAAGTAACGTTTTACTTATACAGAACTCTAAGCATGGACTATATATCAATACGATTTTTAACAAATGACAACAGTGGCCATACCTAGTGGCTTTGTTCCCAATACGGCAATGGACAGCTTCTTCGTAACATTCGATAGCTATTCAAACTTTGATGATGTTCATAATAAAAGAAATCCTATAATTTTTTGCTCATTTAAAAAAATAGAGTATAATGGTTAGCAATAGAATTAAAGAACCCAATTTTGTATACAGCGTAATTTGTTCTTTAAACTCATTTGCAAAGTTTTCTTAATTAGTTCACTTTTAAAAGTTTTATCTTAAAGAATTAAATATAGACACTGATTTATCACGTTAATTACTAGATTAAAATACCTGTTTTGTTCCGAGTGTGAGTTTCGCATGCATCGTTTAAGATCAGGTTAAAATATTTAAACAGTTTTTATATAAATCCTAGTTTATAAAGGGATTACAAAAATTATATAATCTAGTGGCACAACTAAATGGTCTAAACTAGATTTCATGTTCATAAGAGCAAAATTTGCTAGACTCTAAAGATATCTTGTTGCGTCACAATGTTTTCATTCAAATATATAGTAGAGTACACACTCTTGGCCAAAATCTAACGCCTGTCGATAAATGCGAGCAGGATTCTTAACCATACTTTGTATTTGGTCCCAATTATCCTAAGATATTCATTGATATCAAGGGCAATCTGAAAGTCGTATTTATTTAAAAAAATACCATTATCATTTGTAAAATTTTAAAAGTTTTAAAATGATTCTGTTTTTGTTTTTTCGTGTATACCCGAAGCACCAAGCTAGGCGTGTCTAACTTTTAAGAAGATACAAACAATGCTTCAGTTTTATAATATTAGATATTTATTAATAGTTGGAGGAATATTATCTATACAAATCTAAAATATTGAATTTAATTAACAATTTCAGATTACGGTTGCACTAATTATATTCATAATGACGAGATGTTTATCTTTAACCAAAAACTAAATTGTGTTTTAATGGAACTTTTACCGATGTATTTAATTATTTGATATAAAAGGTGAAAGTGAAATTATATCTCTATCATTGACCTGTCATCTAGCAGGCAAGGTAAGACATTATATTATATATTTTTTAATAAAGTAAGTTATTTACTTGCTATACCAGCCAGTGATTTTACTCTCCGTAAAGTTTGATATGTAATTAGTATTTCATAACTTCCAATGATATTCTCTAACCTCTGTAAAGATTAATTTAACTATTTACCTGCCTAAAAATAATTGTTAACATGACTACATTATCCATCTAACTGCATTCCTTCGCCCTTAAGTCTTAACACATTTGTTGAGTAAATAGAGCGGAACCTCAGCAAACGTTGGTTTAGCCAATACAAATATGTTACACATCAACTTCAGTCACTGAAACTACTTGTTTATTCAAAATGTCAGCCATAGTTCTGTGTTTAACTAATGCCACAAATACTTGTATATTTAAAAAAAAACTTTATTAGACCATGAAATTTATTATAAAAAAGATACAATTTAAATGAGAAAAATGTTATGTACTAATCCTTGTTATATGTTGTATATTAAAAATAACATTACAGATGAAACTCTTGCTCATCGGCCTAGCTGTATGCTTCAGAGTGGGGACCTACGCACAATGGGGTCCCTATAGAAGTGACATATTAGCCAACATTAATAGACCAGCTTGGGAGCCCTCTTGGGTGGATCAAGACCGCTACAGATCCTATGTCACGCCAAACTGGGTGAACGGCTGGAACTCGTACATGCTCAACCCCTTCCAGTTTTGGTATCAACCCTACTCAACGTTCCCTTATACTCGTTACATTTACCAAAATGGATGGAACCAACAGGACCCAATCAAGCAGTACCAAGATAGGTGGTCATCAAGAAACAATTACTATTTGTATGACAGCCAACCGTGGAACAGACTAAGTTGGTCTCAAGGTCAGGAATATCGGCCTTTTCGTAACGAAGCTTACGAACAAGGACCAATAATGCAAAATTATTATCCAAGACGATTCCAACAGAGTGTACAGCCTAGCTATTGGAACCTTAGAAACTGGAACTTAAATAGGCAGAACCATCCCATTAACCAATACCACCCATACCAAATACGATCATATCAGCCGAGGTCGGTCAGAACCTACCCATCTTTCCAAACAAGACACAACTTGTACTATCCGTATCCAAGTAGATCGTACCACTCTTATCCATCGCAAGTGTTCAGGAGACAATCTTACCGTCCAAACCCCATGAGGAGAAACCGCCCTTACGCTTACAATCCTTACGTAGTCCAGACAGAAAGATCATCTCCAATAAGCACACCCCAACCAAAACCAATTTCACACGGATCTAGTCGTAAGTGGTACATAAACAGTCATTATAATCCTCGCTCAATTTCCCCTTCAGCGCATTCATATGACTCGCGCCCAACCTGGTCTCATCAACCTTCATACACACACACAGATTCGCATTCACATCTCATTCGGCCACATCGGTTCTACCCATTAAACTATTATTTGGCTCAGCAAGCAAGTAACCATCAACACCCAAACGGGATATATTATCATAATGACAACAAGAATCATTTTTATCACTTGTACCACAGTTATCCATCCCAATCAAACCACGCAGTAAACACACGTGTGGTTCCCGTTAAAAAGGATCCCATCGACCTGTCCGCTCTTTGGTTCTTAAACAAATTATTTACATCTGTCCCTTCGAAACCTATCAACCACTCTCCTAGCAATACTGGCTTTATTCCTTTCGACATGGTAATTGTGAGAAAAGTTATATCGCCTGTCAAACCAAAACTAGAAAACCGTCCACGGGTCTCTATCCATAGACCAGACGTGGTGCAGAATACTCCATCGACAATAAAGCCTATTCTCAACGATATAAATCCAGTATCCACAAAACCTTTTCGGCCACTCCATGAAAAGGTTGAGTCGGAGAAGCCACAACACACGGTTTTCGTGAACTGGAATCAACCATCGTCTTACCATTCGTGGTACCCCCAAAATAACCCCTGGAATCCAGCCAAGGATATTGGTACTAAGCCGGCAACTGCTACAGTCGCCTAAATTAATTTGTAATATGAATAAATTATTTTGATTGTGAAGATATCGTGATTTCATTTGATATTCTAATATACCATTTACCATCACAATCCAACATATCATATTTCGTTATTTAACTATATGTACGAGAACAACATTCGGTTTAGACTGTTTTCATTTAATTTGCATCACTAAATTTACAATTAATTAGTGGATTATTAGGTTATACCAATTATAATGAGATGACCAAATTAATGCAATTGTTAGTTTTTAATCATTATCTCTTTAGTGGAATATTAGTCATATGTTATCGATTCGAGATTTTGTTGGCTTGAAACTTATTAATTTCTAAATTGCACCTCTTTCTTCACAGCGATCACAGCATTCAATAAAACCTCAAATCTTCAATATAAATTTGTTGTGACTTCTTAGAATGTTCTCAATAATAGCTTCTTAATCTACGAGTCTGATTCATTTCCATGAAGTGCATAAGAAATTAAAATGTATTTAGTTGAGATGAGATTTTAATATCATATTTTTATATATAAATCAACGTCGTCGGATTATTGAAAGAGTTTCCCAGAGGTCCTCAAGGTAACAATATAGTTATTATATTCATGTAAAAAACGATTTTTGGATAAATAAAAAACAATATTTTCAGATGAAGTTACATTTGATTTATCTGTCCCTCACTCTCGGGGCGGTAATGAGTAAAAGTGTTGGTGACATACTTCAGAAAGATTCGATCGTCGACTGGGAGACATCTTATGGTTATCCTCCTTATCCTAGTTTTTATACTGGCCAACCAAATTGGAACGAACCATTGTATTCAAGAAGTCTTATCTATGATCCTTACCAAACCTTTGGTTTCCCCGAAACATGGAGCTCGTGGTATGACCTTTAATAAATGAACGCATCAAGTCATGTGGTTTTTTTTGGTGATATAAAAATAAAAAACGTACGTCTGCCCTCAACAGCAAAATTAAAAGGTGTAAAAATACCAGCTTCCTCACGACGTTTCCTTAGATATGAGTGAAGAATTTGGTGTAGGTAAACAAAGCATTTGTACCTATAACCTCAGGTTAGAGAACCCCACACTTAACCACTAGGGCAACTCTGCTTTTATTCCTGTTCCTCGTCTTCCATGTAATATTTTGTTTATCAAGAACATAACAAACACCTGTTGCAAAAAAGTGTCTGAACATTCATTCAGTGAGCTTTGAATTGTAAAAATGCTCCTTAAAATTCTTAGCTCTCATTTTTGAAATGCTAAATAGCAACTATTTTACTTCACGAGTTAACCGCAATTGCAAAAAAAAACTTTTACATATATAATGTATTCTTTTGACTATTGACATTATTTATAAAATAAAATAAAGGTAGAGATGATTTAATTTTACATAAAAGCTATTTTCAACTTTATGTGCATATGTAGTAACTAACAAATAAGAAAGAAAGCCCTTATTTTCTTTAACTATAAAAATATATTTACATCTGACTTCTGTGACGGTTCTTTTGTCCTAAATGCTTATAATACAAGAAATTATTTAGTAAATTATATAAGCTATAATTTACTTATTAGAAAAGAACTGTGTTTAACCGACCATTGATATACACAACTAGTATTACAACGTAGACGTTTCAGCCAGTGGTTTTTGCCCATTTGTTAAATCAACATATAATAACAAAACGAAAAGTGTGTTTGCGAAGTCGAGAATTTCTATGGAAAGAAATAACTGACGTCATAAATAATTTGATTATACTTTAAAAGTTCACTGCAGTAGTTCTCGCTTGCAACAGTTTCGTGGAGGAAATGAGCCTCCCAACTGAATGGCAACTGCGCTTACAATGAAATATTAAACTCAGCTGGGGCTAAATCTATATGAATAAAAAGATTTTCCATTGCAATTTAGCTGCATTTTATACAGCGAGAATATAGAGATTTTATATGATTGTAAATAAAGCATATTTTTTAAAATAAAATAGTGGGCAAACAGTCACTGAAAAATGATGCCTATGCGTTTTCGCTATCATTTTCCTGAAATATTAATTAAGTTAGTAAAGCCGAAGCTTTGCATATTTTATACGTTCTGAAATTTTTTGTATATAATTTCGTATAGCGTCGACGGAAATTTGAAGAAATTTAAACCAGACCACAATCGCGTTGAAACTGTAAAGTTAAAATCGTAGTATAGTCATACCAATGACGGAACAGTCCCTTGTTTAGTATCGGTGCTGAAAAGATTAAAAGACCCAGACTAGAGATACTTGTTTATATTAACTGTGGTTCTAGAATTCAAGTATCTCTGCTGTTATATTGCATTATGCGTCTTCGATCCAACGCTAGCGTCAGTTGGTATTCACTTCAACGATTTCACTTCCGCCATTCGCGAATAAACTCGCTCAAGATTAAATAGTTTCCAATAGATGCTATTTTGTGATGATCAAATAAAAGTGACTTTTGTTACTGGCATTTCTGAAGTGCTTACATTAAAGATATAATATTTATAATATGTTTGTAACAATATAAGCTTAAACTATCAAGGATATGGAATTGGTACTATTCTTATAATTGTTCAGTCTTATCGTATGACATATATGTCTTATTGGTATGGTATAACGGTCGAAATAACAGCTTTTCTGAAGACATTCAGTTTACTACTCAGCATTCTTTTAAGTATTATAAAATATATAACGACGTGTAGGTATATATATATTTGATCATATATAATATATATTATACAGTATTGAAAACAATTAATTGAACATTTTAGATCCATTACGGAAATACCGATTTCATTAGGAATATTTTCTATACTGATAATAAATAATGGTAAATTGATGTAGTCATTAATTCAATTAACTCTTTTGGATATATATAAAGACAATTTATCGCATCTTCATTAAATATCTTTTTCTTATTTAAACAACGCATCGTGCTCTCAGAAAAGTAAGGAATATTTTTATTTTATTGAATTTTATCCATTTATTAAGACTTAATGACTTTAAGAAATAGGCATCTTTAAGGCCGGCAACGCACCTGTGAGGCCTCAGGAATTGCGAGAGTCCATAGGCGGCGGTATCACTTTCGATCAGATGAGCCTCCTGTCTGTTTTTTCGCGTGTTCTATAAAAGATAAAAAAAATGCTCACTTTGATATCTCAAATAAACCAAAACCTTCGAATCCTTCATACAAAGACACCAATGGATTATTTTCTTAACGTGATCAACTGTTCATCAACTACAAAGAATATGTAGGGACCAAGACTATCCCTATAGTAGGTGATAAGCAAATATATGCCTAGGAATATGTCTTCCTCACAAACGTAAATATATTACTTTATCAGATTTTAAATTTATTTTAGATGAAGTTCTCGCTGTTGCTTCTTCTTGTCGTCGTTGTAATTGGGTGCGCACACGCATATCGCTATTCGCCGCACTACCACTACCATCCGGGATATGGATACCATCCCTATGGTCGTTATGGCTACTCACCCTATGGGCATGGGGCATATAACAACGGTTACTACGGTCATGGGTACCCAGGGTATGGCCACGGTGTGGTGTTGTAAGGAATTTGAAATAAAATGTTGAAACTTTTGTGCTTATTTAATAATTCATAAAATTAACAATTTTTTCATTTTCTCTTTTAAAAAAAACATTATCGATATGTTATTATATACTATTTTCACATGTAATGCTTTTGAGGGCAACCTTTAAATACGCCGTCGTAGTTTATAAACTTTAAAACGAGTTATGCGTGGTTTGTGTAGAAGATGAGTTAGTTTGGAGTGAATTACTTAATGTGTTTTTAATTGAAATGTATGCATAAACAATGCTTCTATTATTTATTTTTGTAGGAGTTATAAATTTGAATTTTTTATGCAGTTGTAAGTAAAATGATTACATTCTGAAATTATTGATTTAGAACAAACTGTTGTGCATTGTTGCATAAATTTATGTCAAGATTTTGGCTAAATATTACACTTGATTCCCCTTTGCGGTTGCGTTGACACCTTTTTAGCGCATCGCTGAATTTGTCAGTAAAATTCCGTGTTTGATTCTATGAGGTAACATGTTCGAAACTTCAACAGAAATGAAATATCCAAATCTGAAAATGGAAATAAAAGTTTTATCAAAGTCAAAATGTTCTTGGCAGCGGGTGTATAGTGCTCGCGTGCCAATTCTGCTCCATTGGCCCGATGTATCGTGTTTGAGAAGTGCAAAACAGGCTTTTTATTGCCTTTCAGACCTGAGCAGGCCTCTGAAAAATAGCTCGACTCAGAGATGAACTTATTCAACTTTGCAATATAGGTTTATTAGAGTTATTTGTCTTTAAAAGCTGCTTCGCAAATTATCAACCGAGTTGGTTGGCTTGAGTTGAACTTGGCTGTCGGCTGTGGTATGGATGTTATATGTTTTTGTATAAGTATTAATTGTTTTAATATTATTGCTTTATACTAATATCTTACGTTTGTTTTTCTTTTGAGGGTTGGAAGAAATTACTTAATAACGATAAGCCTTGCCCTTTTTTATTTAAGCCCTTTGTTAAATAAAGTGTTTTGTCGCAACGAAGGATAAATAAATAAGTAAGTTTATTTAGCAGTTGTGTTAGCACCCATAACACAAGCTTAACTTGGGGCTAGACGATTTAATGTTAAGTGTCCTGATCCTTTTATAAAGTAACAAATTACTCATATCTTTAACAATGCATGAAGTACATTCCAATTTTTTTAATAACTAACATTACTCCACGAAGACACTTGTAATACAGCCATTTCATTTGTTTGTACTTGCAGATTTTAAAAGGCTCAGCATCCTTCGAAATAACGCATACATTATTCAGTATATTTCGTATTCGTAAAGACGTCACATTCAAGCAATATTTCCATATAATTTGTTATCTTTTCAACCACTCAAAGGGAGATTGCAGCCAATCACTTTGTACCATTCGTGTGTGAAATGTACGTAGCAGTAATATTGTTTCTTACGCTTCTATTGGCTCAAATAAGTTTGTTTGGAGAATGTCTTGAAATGTACTTGATTGTGTCGTTATTGGGACTACACTAGATTATAAATCATCTTTGGTTTACTCTTTTTACATATTTAAATATTGTTTTTACAAAGCAAACGAATAGATGTTACTTGATTTTCATGTAACATCTATCATATATAATGTAAATATTGTACCAATATACCTATGTACCTTCTCGCCCGCTTTACGCCCCAGGGTAATGGCACTAAGCCAATTTACATACACAATAGTAATTTCTTGACTTGTACATATGTACAATTTTACTTATATAATAAAAAAAAATGATATAATTAAAAGAATCGGGCGCTACTTAGCGGAAGTCCATAGTAAAAAATTCTAAAACATTAATTAACTAACAATACTCCGCGGAAAAACTGTCGAACAGTCGACGCACGTTTCGCTCCGACATCGGAGCACCCTCAACATGATTTGAGAATCGAACAGCGTCCGTTAAGGCAAAATACAACTTTTCTGACTTACTCATTCCCTTTTACTATCAATGTGTTAATTATGGTATGAAAAATGACAATAAAATTTAAAACGCAAAGCAACTTAAATTCATGCGGATACCCACCACATTTAAGATATGAGAGCATTTTATGAGGTAAGTGATATTCCATTCACTCCCGATGTTAGGCGGATAAGTTTATGGTATCTAGCAGACTTGAATATTAATTAATACGTTACAAGGGTCATCATTTATAACCAACTGGCAGTGGGTGAACGATTTTATATGTTTTAGCGTGTACAAACAGATGTTTGTAAATTTTCCATGCTTTGAATACTTTAAGGGCAGACTTCTATGACGATTATTGACCCGTAATTGGACTTTTCAGCCATCTCACGTCATATTTTGAACTGTACCTTTCCAGGTTATAAGATATTTAAATAATGGACAGATCATTGGTAGATTGGAATGCAGTGCGTCTATATAAATTCGAACATTTATTGATATTTACAAGACTTAAACAAACGTAAGCTTAAAAATACAACGGATTACCATTATATACATAAAGCTTTAAGAACAATGAATAGATTATAAAATGCATTAAATACAACGTGTTTCACGAAGTTTATCCCTAATATGATTCAGTGAGGAAATTTCTATGTTCTGTGGCTCGAAGGACCGAGTATAAAATTTTAACGAAGCACTTAAGTACAGGTGCGTTTTAGGGTTATGTATAATAACGTAAAGTAATACGCGATTTATATACAATTTGCTTGAATTTCCCACAATTTTCCTTCGCAGTTTTCCTTAAATCTTTATATAAGAATCCTTTTCGCGAATATTATTTATTAGACATGAAAATATCTACGCTGCCTCTTATGTCAGATCAACTAACAGTCCTGAATAATTATAGTACTTTTACCATAACCTGTAGTATTAAATACTTCACAAGAAATCAAACCCATGACATCTATATTACACTTTTGATTTGTTAGTTATTAGTGTTCCGTGCTTCCTATTAACGGCCCGTCTGTTTTGGTCTGACTGTCTATCCGTCTATATGTCATAAACCATTATAGTTAGTTGAAATTATCACAGATGATATATTTATGTTGCAGCTATACTAAAAAACAAAAAGCAAGTACGAGCAAAATAAGTGAATTGCCCGTATTTGTTCAAATAATGATAAGAATGGAAAAATTGCGAGTTCGCCTTGCATTGTCCCTTTCCATCGTTGCGTATACACACTTAGATAGAAAGAGATGAAAGAAACCCTTACCCTTGAGTGTATTTTGCAGCTTAATATACCCGTGTAATCTTTTAATCTACCCATTGACATCGATGTTATAGAGCCCCAAACACATTTATAGGGTCATTGTGACCTCAACACTTGGGCTTCTTGAAACACTCAAGTTGTAAGGGTTAATCTTATTAATGTCGCTATCAATGGATCTTTAGGTAATCCAGTTGATATACAGAGTATAATATACGAAGGTTTGTGGTATATATAAGACGTCGGCTTTCATAAGAATAATTGCTATGTGTAAAATTACTAAAATATAATAATGTATATAACTCCTCTACCATAAAAGCTTCAAAAGTGTAAAAACAAATCACATTTAAAAATACTGATACTATTAAAAACTTATACACTAAGTAATAAAGTCAACTTAAAAATAAAATTTAAATTGGCGAATTATATACAAAGTTCTTATTCTGACCAGTTCATCAACCAACCATTACCTAAACCTTTTCCCTTCATTATGTCTGGAAGCAATTAATAGTATTCATCGTAATAAAATTATCTATTTACCATTCTTTACACAGTCGAATCAAGTGATTCGGCAATAGTATGATTAAATATTAACTGACAGTCAATCTTGTCTACATACAAGTACTTGACTAATTATGCCTTTGTCACATAAACCTCTATTTCAAATATTAATTGGAACACACAACGTGGTTTATTGATATGAATTTCTTGTATATTCCAATTATCAAATATATTTGGAACGAAATTACTTATATAAGGTAGAAATTATTAATTTGTTGTATATATAATACGAAAGATAACAAAAAATGCAAAATAAAATAAAAAATCTAAGATACGTAGTCACATTTTTTAAAGAAGAGTTTTTTTATATTTGATTATTTTTTCATCACTACCCTTGTCATAAACCTATTGTAAATTATGTTTCTCAACTCAAGTGATTTCAAATATTTTAACATTAAGGAGCACCATTATCACTTATAAAATGTGTTTCAAAATGGTAAAAAAATATATAATTTTAGTATTAGAAAATGTGAGATTTATCTACTTTCGAAGCTTATCCATTTTCTAATATCTAAACCAATGGCGCACGATGTAATAAAGGTCTTAAAATAATTACTTGAAAGAGCTTTGGTTTCGGTAAATAATGAGGTCGAGTCGGGTGCGTTGATTTGTAGCCACGATATTTCAATCTTCCAGACTAATGCCCATTTTCATTCTACCTATTACAAAACGCCTTTGTATCTTGTTTGTTGATGTTTGTGAACTTCGCGTTTAAATATTCTATAGAGGTTTTATATGTATATTTATGATATAATGAGGATATATGAACTTAAATATTTTATGACAATTCCTCGACTTTGGAGTGTTATATAAATAATATATTCAAAGTCAGTAAATTAATATTCTACTCTGTTAGTGTCAGCGTGCTAATCCGAGAAAATCAACCAACAAAGTTGTGGTTTTAATATTAAATTCATACTACAGAAATAATAAACTTCCAGTGAAACAATTATCCACAGGCAATTAGAGTGTCGTGTTTATTTGTGATTTCAAATGGGTAAATTTTTTTCTTCTTGAGGGTATCCTAAAATTTGGCACTACCGATCGCCATCTTGTAACTTGCACATTCGAGGCATGGTCTCATTATAATTTTCTATCTGTTTTCATTGTAAAAATTAAAATTCTCATGTTAGATTTGTAAAGATTATACGCCCTCCATTTAACAGTGGCTGGTGACATTTGGCTATATATTATATTATCGATTCGAAACATCACGTCAAATCACACAGCAAAACAAATAAATATCAAGCCCGAATATTTTTAAAGTTTTCTATATTACAAAAAGATAATCCCATTTGTCTAATCACCCTGTAATGCCTTTGTTTTTGTACTTATATACCATGACAAATGAGAACATACATAATGGGCAATGTAGTAAGTACATTGTACATTGATGATTAATGAAACTATTATGACACGTCCACCCACTTAATGGTCCGTTAATTGACTTAAGCAACTACCACATTAGTATCATCTAGTTCTAGTTTATTAACCATTTGCTGTGTGTTATAAATAATTAGAATATTTCACTTATAATATCACATAAAGCCACGCCACAAGATAACAATACTGATTATATTTTCCTGATTATATCCTGATTTTTTCTGATTATATTTTTGAGCGTAATTCAAGTTAGTAAAATAGATATTACATCGCGATATAACTAAATATGATTTCCTTAGACAGTTCTTTTGAACACGAAACAAGACTATAAAAACATTCGCAACTATTAAACGAGACGGTTGATATCTTAATAATGAGGAAACTTGGTGCAAACTTTCGCTTTATCGGACTAAGTTTCACACAATGTGGTCTCAGATTGACTTCTAAGCGATCAATATTCTACCTGTTGATTGTTCTATATGAAAGATTCGCTAATGAATGATTAATTATGTGAGGGTAAAATTGTAGCTCGCAGCCAAGAGTTTTCTGTATTATGAAGTGCCTTATTAATATCTGATAAAATACATAACGTTCTAGTCAGCCGCTCAATTTCATAATATAGTAATGGTTTGTCAATACGCATTGTTACTGAAATCTAACAAATAATTTATAAAATGAATAAGATCAACAATTTAATCTTGTAAACATCAAAGTTACTTAAGACGGCTTTTAAAAATATTTCACATAATGCTTGTCCCAATAGTAAAAAAAAAATAGGAAATATGCGGACAGTATTTTTGTATCAATAAGTCAGAAAAACTCTAACTGGCACAATTTTCGGAGCAGCTCTAATGCTAGGAAATGTCTATATAAAGGTACCCAAATGGGTTTAGGTGAAGCTTAGACTATAGTATAACTAAGCCTTTAATTACCCTGGAATATTAATCGTGTGTCTAAATAGAAATGCCAGAACGACCGGGTTGAATTTATGAAACTCGTTATCCGGGTCCAGACCATATCCGGTTATTACAGGACTCCGGCTCAATATTGCGCTGAATAAAGTTTTCACTATAGCCTTTTCAACAATAAGCTCTATCCGTGACCTTTGCTGGAATAATCGTCTAGTTTTAATTAGATATACACATATATAAACTCACGGTTAGATTATATACCAACTCCAAATTAAACATTTGAACGCACTGTATACAGCCGTATACAATTTCAGTTTTTTATATACAGTGATATTTACGATTAATGTTTCGAGAAATTCACTTGTTATCTTCAGAATTTGCGTCAAAGTATATACTTTTCGTATAAATAAAATAAAATCTATTAAATAAGATATTAATCTAATTTATTGATTAAATGACTTGAATGAATTATTTATGCCAAGGGAAACGCCTGCTGAAATGCATCTGTAATACTATTTGTAATACGAACAAATTTGTTGTGGAATACTTGCGATAATTTTAATGAAAGGCATTCTTCTCTTTCAGATGTCGAGTGACGGGTAGGTGGTGACTTGATGGCTCGGTGACACAGTATGTGCCGTGTGCACCTCGCCGCTCTCCTGCGGCTACTCATATTCGCTGGTAAGAGAAATGCTTAACATATAATACTTTAGATTAACATCGCTCTTCCGTTTATGTGTCCGCGTGCATTTCACATGGTTCTATTGTTTATAAGTTTAAGTAACCCTGTCAATATTATAACGCAAAAGTATGGATGGATATTTGTTGCTCACGTAAACAGTAATGAATTGGTTTTAATCTTATACATGTTGATAGCAAGAGCTTATACACCAGGATAACTCATAGGCTACGATTTATAACGAATCGGAAGATTTAGTAGGTAGGAAAAAATCTTATCTTCCGGCGCTGCCAAAACCGCTAGAGCTACACGTATGTAATGTATGATGGAAATGTTGATCTTAAATAGTCCTACAAAAAGCCCGCCACTTTATATATCTATATCCATAGAATAATTAATAATAGAAATAAATAAACTATAACTAGAATAAAAATTGATATTTGAACTCAAATGCACATTTGGTAGTAATAAATTCTTTTCTAAATAAATATAGATACTTTTATCGCTTCTCTTTATACAAGATATATTACATACTTCTTATATTATGTGGTGAAGGGTTCAGTATAATATAAAGTATAAAAATGATATGCACATTGTTCCAATTTTGAAAAGAGACAAGAAAAAGACAAGAAAGTTGTATAGAGTTACAAAAATATACAAGCACAGGCAGCTAGTGGAGACTTTAAACTCGTTCTAAAAAATGGTGCAAATATACTGTATAATCTAAATTTATATTTCGGCCGTGATACAACAGCATACTTGTTCAAGCAATCAAGAATGTTAGGCTACGTCGGTTATCTTGATAGACATAGCAGTTATCTGAGTGGCACGGCGAGGCCCTTCGTGACCTAAACTAGGCTATTTTTACCACTGCGCTAGTCGCTAATAAATGCCAAAGTTCAAGACCCTTAGCTTAGTATTTAACCTGCTTTTATATGAGTGTAGATCTTGGTTCAGCGTAAAGGAAACTTTCTTTTGCTTTTTCGCTTGTAGACAATAAAAATCCGAGTGTGCTTATGACCACACGACTGAAGTGAAACTTCTTTCGCTCCATCTGTGTGTGTATGTATTATATATGTACATACAATGTATATATTAAATATATTCTATGTTTTCATAAGTAAATTAATATTTTTGTTTTAATTAATTACTTTCATTCTTTTATTTTTATTCAGTAATTACTATGGTTGGTTCTAAAACCGATTGAATACCGGTGACAAACAGATACACTAATAGCGAAGTCTCAGTAAAAGAGGCTCCTTTTTACCTTGGTACAGAACTGTAAAAAGACAAGTGGAAGCGTTTATAAAATTCTAATAGTAATCCGTTATCAAATGTATGAATTATTCAAACATTTGCACACCCACTTTTTTAAAGCAATAAAAACTTTCTCATAAAGTGTTCCCTGGTCAAGTTCACTCATAAATCTTGGAAACAAAGCATTACGCAAAACAGAATATTCACCGCAGACTCACCCTCAGAATAAATTATTGACGCATAAACAAAGGGTACATAACCGAACTTTTTAAATACATTTACGATAACGTTGTTTTATGTTTGAAATAAATTCTCTATCTAACATTACAGCTTCGTCATTAATAAATAATCATTGGCGAAAAATAATTTGTTTAAATCAATCATCGCTTAGTTCAGATCAGACGCTCTACTGAAACTGTAAAACACCAATTAAGTCCATTGGAGATTATGTATATCTCTCATAAGCTCGAAGGCTGGTTGGCGATAGCAGACTTATGACGTCTGTAAAATTCGGCCATTGCTCTAGCACATTCATTATTATTACTACCGTAAATATAGTGGCTGGATAAATTTTAACGCGCGATCTTAGGAGTCATTAGTGCGAATTAAAAATTAATTTTAAGTTAAGTTATGGAATTCTCTTTCTGTCTCTAAGTGCTTAGCTCCAACTCTGACTTTCAGACTAATCAGTCCTTTAAGATTTCGCTACATATGCATCATGTAGCGAAATCTTAAAGGCCGGCAACACACTTGTGAGGCCATTGGCATTATGAGTGTCTTTGTGGGGCGCTATCACGATCAGGTGAGCCCGTTTGCCCCCCTATTTTATAAAAAAACGTGGCAAACGTCAGATTAGCTATGATGATCGCTAACCTCCAAAAGGAGACGGCACCAATAGGAGGAGAAACGTCTCGCATCAATTAGAGCGGAGCATGAACGTGACAACATCTTGAGAAAATAGTTTTCTTTTCCTTTATAATGAAATTAAACCGCTTGTATTTTAATAAATAATAAAATTATGAAATATACAATTACATCATATTTCCACAACAATATATTTATAAATATATTTTTCGAAGGGATTACTTTCAAACTTATGACTATACGTTTAAGATATTATATCAGCGTCTAGTTAGTAGTCTAAGCTTTTCAAGGTCTCTACGAATGAGGGTCTCCACACATACTATACAAAAATGTAGAGATATAATAGTATATTTCATGTATATATAGTATGATAATAACTAAAATTTAAACCTCTTCGAGCGTGAAATTTATTTTGCAAACAACATTGGATTTATCTCCGCTTGTATTAATGTTGGAACGTCTTAATTTATGTAAACCACTTAAAGCTGGCACGCCCCTCATGGTGCGATTGTATGAGGATACAAAAGTTCAGGTACCAAGTTATAATGGTTAGTGGTAGACATCAATTTCTATGGTCGTTCTATGTTGAGACGCTTACGTAAATATCAATTTGTTCTGTTGTCTTTGAGCGGTAGTTATTAGTCGTGATCATTAGGATACAGAATTCACATTATTTGTGTGTGGTGAACGAATATCGGAAAACATATATTTATGTAGCATTTACCTGCATTAAGTCCTGTGTTCAATGAGGGGTTGTTTGAAATTATTCTAATGTAAAAGAAGCGAATTTTTTTATTAATTTAGTAGCGTGAAACAACCAACATTCAAACTCAGGTCAATATCTTTTTGTTGCTTTATGTAAATGACATTGTATGTTTTCGATAAGATAACGATGATTTAAATTTTACAGCTTTACGGTTATCAAAGGTTGTTTTATAAAAAATACAAACTCACCATATATTTTGTCAATTTCGTATAATTATATTTTTATATATCTAAATTGTAATTATCTGTGCATACAATTTCAATCAACGATTACAAATAATGTAATCTTTGGCTGTGTTTACTCAAGCTTTTAATATTAGGAAATACGACAGATAGCCCGCAGTTTATTATAATAATTTTGGCAATCTCCCGTTAACGTCCAATGAAATATTATCCCGAATAATACCAGTTCATTCTCCAAAATCCATTAATACCTGTCCTTTAATGCTGTTTCACACTCCATTAGATTTCGTCGTTTTTCAAAATTCACCTTGACTTCAAAGTTTGCGTGTTTTACGACTTTGGTATTTGTTAAAAAAAAAGGTCTACTTATAGATTTAAATTGTCGAGCTGTACAGATATATATAGAGCGGGTAGTTATTTCGTAGAAAAGATTAGTCTTGGATTTATAATGTTTGTTGGCCTCGAATTACGTGTGAGGGAGTCTCAAAATATTCATTTTATTCTGTTTCACAACGACAACAGAAATACAACATCAAAATGTCTTCTCTCTAATTATTTAACATGTCCAGTTGAAAGACGGACAGACTGACAAGGAAACTTCAACAATAGTGAGCCATTTTTACTCTTTGGGTACGGAATCCTTCAAAAAACCGACTATTATTTATACTTTTCACGGTGAAAAGTGAAAGGTCCTGTTGATTTTATCGAAAAATTTTCTTTTGACTCCTCAAACTTACAAATAAAGGTTTTGCGAATAAATGAATTTATTTTTGGTTCGCCCTTGGGACTGTTTTTTTGTTATTGAGCAGAAATGTAACAATTTTCGTTGATTTTAATATGTAAAAAATAAACACTCACTTACAAAAAGTATTATCAGAGTAGGGATATTTGAGCAGCCCTTTTGCTATGTGAAAGCAGATAAAACTTTAAGCGATATAACATTATTTTTAGCAGACCAAACATCGAATAAGGTAAGACAATAATTTTATCTAATGCAGGTGGCGCGTTCTTCGTGAATCCATATACTGGCGAAGATCGGGTCGACCTCAACCAAGTATGGGTGGAGATCCCCAAGAGTCTAGTCGCTTTAGGCGGAGATGTCCACATCCTCGTCCAAGGAGCAACCGGCGCTGGCAACTTAAGAGTTCGCCTCGCGCGAGAAGACGACGACGGCCGCACCCTTCTAGCCACTATGCCTCTCGCTTTAGATGCCGAGAGCCGAATGACTCTCCCATGTGGTTACTTCTCCCGAGGAGGGATTTACTACCTAGAAATTGTTGCTGATAAGGAAACATTCTTGGATTATGGCAACGCCTCAATTAACACCATCAAAGTGAAAAGAGATGTATCAGACGGAGGTCTGATGGAGACGGGAGATAGTGTGGTTAAATCTTGGAAGTTCGATGTTCTATGGCCAAGCGCAACTCTGGATGTGACACCAGAACAAATCCAAACGTATCCCGAACGACAAGTGACAGCGATACTGCAGTTCCCGAAGGTTGTATGTACTCCAGTACAGACAAGTGCTGATTTTTGGTTGGAACTTTTGTACTGTGGACATTCGAGTGGTGGTGCCGTGTTGTGTGATGGCAAGAATACAAGCTCACATGCTCATGTGCTGTATTCAGAGCAGGTAAGCATACCTCTACTTTACATAGAAAAATTAAAAACTATCCATAAAAATGTCAACAAAAGATAAAAGAAGCTACATTTCAATTAAATGTTACAAATAATAAAAGAATTAACAACGTGACTCACGGTAAAGGAGCTCAAGCTCATGCAAATACATTCAGCTTCAAGTTCGTTTTGATCCTGCAAAGGCTTCGCTATTAAGAAAGTTCACTTGTTGTTCATATGAGTTCATATGTTATTAACCGTGCTTTATGTTGAAACACATATATGTGTCAGATTTCATTTAATACAATTACAATTTGGACCGCAAATCTTATTGACTGTAAATTATTCATTTAGAATAAAATATTCATGATAAAAACAATCGTGTAATTTGAATACAGAAAGCCGTAGCAGATGTGTAAGTCGAGAGACAAAACGCATTCCATGGGATTCTGATGATCAATATTTATTGCAGCATACGTTGACACATCATATAATACCTCACGTTATCATTTTGTGCTTCCGCAAACGAATCGTATGTACGACACATGTAGCATATATAGCAAATACATATAACAAAAGTAATTCAATATATTTACTGTTATTTATCTACAACATGCATGTCGTTGTTCATAGATGTACGCTTTCCCCGGTCGACGGACCATGACACTTCGCTGTGAGTTGTTCGGTCAAGCAGGAGATTATGCCCTCACCCTGAGGCCTGCTGCTGCTGCTGGCCCGCAAGACTTGGCTCTAGCTTTTGTTAAGGTAGCGTATATATCTTTAAGTTTGTGTATAAAATAAATTACGAAGTATTAAATTTATAATAAATTATCCACGACTGTCGTTTATCCTGCGATTTTGTGAGAATATAATCGTATGTCGTGTGAACAATAAATTAAACTGACAAAATTAGTCGTTGTTGTGGAGGCCATCACTCTGAAAAATTTTAGTCGCGTTTCATTATTAAATCTATAGTATCATTTTATAAGGCATTAAAATCTGAATTGCACTAGCAAAAGCAATTAGCTATTGTATATTTTTAGCCCCATTTGCAAAAATACGAAGTGCTCAATAAAACTGCTCAATCGACACCTGTTTATGGCTCCGCTCACCTTTTCGACATAAAAATGCCATAAACCTGTGGCTATTTATTTGAAGTACCCTTTCAATATTCTAAAGGCAAACCCGCTATTTATGAACAACTTGTTTGATGAGTTTTGTTTATTTACGCTGCCGCTCGATAACACTAAATGCTTTCGTACAAATTTGTCCAAATTCATTTCACCGAATCGTTATTTCGTCCTTTATATATTTATTAGACTTTTAGACTAGATTAGCAATATAAAGAATATTATGTGGAAATTACAATGTGCTTCTGAAAATAATAGTCCTAACTTATTTATTACAGACGCCATTGAGGCTGCTGACTAGTATAGTACGTAACATTGCAACCTTATTTCGCATAAGCTATGTTGTTTCCCTGTTATTTTGTTTCAAATATTGCAGAACGAGATTAGATAGATGATTAAAATTATGTTTTCGTAATATTCCTTTTCAATCTATAACTTAGAGGATATTTCGTCTAACTTATTAAATCGAACTTTGAAGGGTTTTGATAGACTTCGACATTACTTAAGACCCACGTCTAATACACGATATGTTCTTGGTAAACTCATTTGAATACCCATGTATGTATGTATACTATGTATACTAATATACCTCAGCATTATTTAAAGATAAGGAAAATTATACTTGGTTCTTGGCGTTTATCTATTCTTCTTTCATAAAGTGTATTCTAAAGGAAACCTGTCAAGTTATAGGCACGTGATTGTGAAAATAAAATTTCTGGTTTTGTATTACGGTTTTTCTTGTTCCAGGCGGACTGGTCGGACCAATTCGTTCTTAATGTTCACGGCGGGTCCGTGTTCCCCTGTGGGGATGGAGTAAGGGTCCTGTTCCAGTACCCCGAGTGTGTACTGGACGGCTCCGACAGGGTCCGAGTATTCGGAAGAGACAGCTCGGACAGGCTGCGTTATGTTGCTGAAAGGAGAGTTCGAAGGTGAATTCGATTATATTAAAATTATCATTTTTACTACATTTACGATATGTAATATTTTTTCAATTAATCTTAGGCATATTATTTAAAATTCATCATATAATAAATGTATCACCACGGGGGGAAATATATAATTATTGTTATAAGAGTATATATAAATATTCATGTATTAGTTCACAATATCTTTTTATAATGAGACAGGGGACAAACGAGCATGCGGGTCACTACGATGTGCTAATCGCCCATGGCCACCTGAATTCCCAGGAAGCTTAAAGATGTGTTGCCGGTTTTAAAGGCATTAGTACGCTCCTCTGTTAAAAGCTCCCAAGTTGTATCTGCTCGCAAAGACTTTTATCGGCAACTGGTTCCACAAGTGGTGGTGCGCGACAGAAACCTTGCATTATTACGCTGAGACTGTGTAAGAAATGAATCCCGATATTATTATTGTATACTTAATAAGAAATTTCTACTGTTTCTTTTCCACTTCTCAGATTTGTGTTAAGGAGAAAGATAATTATTGCGTTAAGAAAATAAAGTACTCCGCTTCTTTATTGAGTTTCGTTTGCTCTTGCAGAGGCCAGCACACAGCTTCGTTCGACTGTCGACTGTTCAGTGAGAAATACCCAGAGTATTGCTTCGTGTATGTGTCGCAGGCTGTTACTGGAGCGGTCGCGGATGTGCGGATGGACTGCTTACCGACTTTACCTTTATCAGGTATATCCGTGATTTATTGTTATTTGTCTATAAGTCTATAAACTAATTACTAAGTTTTTCAATTGTTTTGTATTTTTGCATGGAGGTATTAAACACTTATATTATTTAGCGTATTGAAGAAACCGTTGAGAGTAAATAATAAACCATGGTTACCATCAAAACGCAGCATTTATAGAACAACAGCATAATGAATGTGGAACAAAATTCTTCCTTTTAAAAAGTTATAAGTAACTAACGGTCGCGGCAGCACATTTTGACCATTTGAGATCGAGTCATTTGGACTGACATTAGTTACAATATAATTGTTGCCATAATTGGAAAGGTATACAGTCATTATACATGTACTGAACACATTCATTGATATTAATTTATGGTAATGGCAGATATTTTTCAATTTATTTAACTACAAAAGTTCATTAAATTTATTTTCTGACATAATTGAAAATATAAGGACAACCTTTACTATATAGCTCTTATATACAGATGCGAAGTGTATTTTGTAACTGGACAGTTAGCGTGTTCTTCGTATCGTAGTTTAAAAGTAGCGCAACAACCTAATGGTCGAGCTTTTTCTCACGGATGTTTGTATGAGTGTACAGTTTATACTATTTATATGATATTATTACAGAGGGAGGAGCTGGTGGTTGGGGAGAGTGGTCTCCGTGGTCCGCGTGTCCAGCACCTGAACATTGCTCCACTCGCACACGAAGCCGACATCGCTTCTGTGACTCACCGCCCCCTGCATATGGAGCCAAGTATTGTGAGGTATGGCATGTTTAATATCTTGTGAGGTGTAATATAAAGTAAATGAATAAAACCTCTTTCGTCCGTCAGACATTGTTTACATACGATTGTGACATAGAAACGCTGCAACCATAGCAACATAGCATAGTAACGTATTTGTGTTTAATCAATATAATACTGCCATCATTCCCTTGATAAATACGATTTTGACTTTATTCATATTTATATTACTAAGTTATGGCTCCTAAAAAGGATAAAGGCAAAGAGGAAGGGAAACCAGCTGGGGGAGGAGGTGGTGGTGGATTTACTGAAGTGGAACGAACTTTCCTAGAACTTCAAGTTACAGATTGTAATCGTAAGATCGCAAGGCTTCGAGCTGCTGTGGATGAATATGAACAACGTAATGAGGAGCTTCAAAAAGCCTACGACAAGTTGGATGAAGACAGAGCTGATATTATTGCCTATCTGAAAAAAACTCTCAACAACAAAAACGAAGAAAACAATGAATTAAAAGAAAAAGTAAAAGGATTAGAGGAAACAAGAGAAATAGAAACAGCACAATTCAAAGAAACTGTTAATGAGCTGGAACGAAACTTCACGATTATGAAAGATCAATTGACCTCGGAAAATAAACTTTTAGCTGGTAAACTAAATACTTTAGAGGAATTTCGTGCGATACGGGATGACTTGATGAGAAAGTTCGAAAAGCAAGAACAAGACTTCAAAGACCAGGAAATGAAATACAAACGAATTATTTATGATGCAGAAAAAAAGTTTGTTATTGGTAAAGACAAATTGAAAAAAGAAATGGAAGGTCGTCTTTTACAGCTTGCACAAGATTTTCAAGATGCGACGGAATTAAGAATTGCTGCTTCAACGCATAGAGTAATTAGAGAGAATATAGCAATCAATAACGAATTGGATAATATTTTATCAACTCAAGCAAAGATAGCTGAACAAAATGAAAAGTATAAAGAGAATGAAAGAGCAGCACGCGTAGCAAAAGAACTAGCTGAAGAAGAAAGAGATAAAGCTATAAATAAGAACGTTATTCAAGTCAAAGTAATCGACCAACTGACTATTGCTTTCCGAGAATTACAAAAAGAAAAGGGTCTTTATGAAAAGAAAAGCTTCGATTTTGAATTGTTACAGGAAAAAATACAAAAATTAACAAAAGATAACGATAATTTATCATTACAAGTAAGAATTTTAGAACAAAACCTTCACTCTAGAATGTCTGCTCAAAATAAAGCTACAGCAGAAGCTTCAAAAGTTTACAGAGAATGTGAAAAATTAAAGAAAATATTATCCGAAGCAGCCGTAGCAGTTCAAGCTGCTCTCAAATTGGATGATTGGGCGAAAAAAGATCCCTCGAGAGAAATTATGGATCGACAAATGTTGCTTGCAAGACTACTAGATATTATTTCTCAATATCATGATATGCAACGAGCAGAGTCAATGGAAACTTTAGCCTCTTTTGGCAAAATTTACGAAGAGGGCGACCTTGGATTCATGCCAAAACCAGCGCCGAAGAAAGCTGCTATCCCAACTGTGTTCTCTGCTGCATCAAGAGAATCTATAAAAGCTGACAAACGCTCATCGGAAGCTATGTCAATTTCTTCAGCGTCCTTGGGTAGCATCAAGACAATTCCGAGCATGAAGCTGGTTCCACCATCTACGGAACCCGTACCCGTGGCGCCAAAAGACAGTCTTCCATCATTCGTGACATCGTCACAATCGTCTGTATCTGAGAGCGTTGAGGCTGAAGAGGTACCAGAAAGTGAAATGACTATAGGCCAGAAACTGGAACAGAGTAAGCTTGATATCCAAAAGTCAATATTGAAAGATTTGCAGTACTCTCAAGCGGCTCTTATATCGCAAGCACGATTGTTGACGGAAAAGAAATCGGTAGTGTTCGAAGGCGAAGAAGCTGAAGGTGAACACAAGGAAGGTGATGAGATGGTCGGTGAGCACGTGGAAGGTGAACAAGTAGAAGGTGAACACGTTGAAGGTGAACAAAATGAAGAGATGATTGGGGTTGATAAGGACGATCAAGATGATGCAACAGTTGAACAGGAAGCTGACGAACAGAAGGAAAAAAGTGAATAGATATAGTTTTCATCCAATTCATGTAATTACAGCTATAATATTTTTGGAGAGTTTTAAACATAATAAATAATATACATATGAAAATCTATTATTTTTTTACGTTCATGACAAAATAATATTTGATGTTGTTATGTATGTACAGAGCCTGTGTAAATAGCTATATAGCTAAGTAAAACTATTTTAGGCTAAATAAAGATTTACTTATCTTTTTCTGGCAGTGTTGGTATCCTCTCACAAGATACCAACAATAGCTGATCGGTTTACATATTACTAATAAAAGATATCTTTATTTATTTTTAAGTATTCTTAAATACATAAAGAGTCTTACTTCAGGGCCAAGCAGTGGAACTAACAGCTTGCGAATGTTCTGCACCCCCATGGGCAGGTGATTCCTCAATGGTGGTAGCTGAGATTGGTGCACGTTGTCGGTGTGGCTGTGTGCTCCACCTAGCACCCATCGCCAGGCTTTTGGCAGGGTCTGCTAGGGCTTGCCCGGCCAGATCTTTCTGGTTGCTTCAGGTAGAGTTTTGAGTCGTTAATTCGTTATACATCTATAATAAATTATCATTCCATGCTTATAACTGTCATAACTATTTTTATCCCCAACGCAAACGAGGGGTGTTAATAGTTTTTAGTGTCTCGTTTATGCATATCAAGGTCTACAGCTTCATCAGCGTATACAATAATTGTACAGAAAATCTTAAAGATTAATCTATGCAACGAATAACACCCATTTTATGAATGAATGCTTTGCGGCTCTGAGAAGTACGCTCGTTTTGAAAAAAATTAAAAAAGTCGTTACCAAGACCACCGCTGGAAACTCGCTTGTTTCTAGGAGAGATCCGTGAAAAGCGAACTGTTGAAAAATTCTATCGATCGAGATAGTACGGATATAAGATATTTTGATTTAATTTTACATATCTAATCTTTGACGTTGCAGTAAGTGCAATGCAAACTTTCGTTATGTTGCGTCGTACTGTTGTTTTTTGAAAAGCTAAATACGTACCAGCTATAATGTTTATTAAAAATTAAAAAATTGAGGAATGAAATGAGAAGCTATTTAAATTTAATTTAGAATAAATCATCGTGAAACAACTCGAAGCAGGGTTCAAATTCCTTCTTAAAGTATAAAAATATAATCGTATTTGTCACCGATTACAAACTTTTGTTGTATTCCTGACATAATTTAATGTATAAAGTATCAATTAGGTTCTCTATATACAAGGTATGAACTTATCACAATAATATAGTATTGAAAGCAGGTGTTATAACTCAATGAAAATAAAACCGATCGAAGATACATTCATGATATATTTATTCAGTTAACAACCAAAAAAATATAAAATAAAAATTTACGAAAAGTACATTGAACATGAATATAATTTGATGTTCATGCATATTAGTTAAAATTTTCATTTAGTAAACAGGCAACTCTGAAATGGTGCAATGAAAGTTATATTGAATGTTGCTAAAAGCCATCAAAACTTGCCGATTTTCCATCGCCGAGTAATAACTCCAATACAGGCTCGTTTACTTTGCCCGGTATTCAATAATTTACCCGGAAATCAGTTTGACATCCTTTTAGATATACATTTTGCGAATCCACTTATAGTTCAAAACGTATTTTACTGAACTATTAGAGTTTAAATATGTTAATATAACTAATGATCCTTATGTTTTGGTATAGAGATTCACAATTATAGCTGTCGTAACTTCCTGTGTATCTAATAGCGAACACAGTAAATGATGTACTACCAAACATATTTGCAGAGGGAAGCATTTGAAATGCGACCTAGGAATTGTTTTGTCAAGCGAAGTCACGTCCAAGCCAATTTGCTTGACTTGCCAAACATCCTATTGGCTATTTAAAGCAGATCAACTGAAAACCCGGTTGAGATTGGAAACGTAAGCTTTGAATGATGAGATTCAAGATTCCGTTTCTACTCGAGATTGATGAATTGGTATTATTCACAGTGTGTTTAAAGCCCAATTACTTAATAAATATATTTTTTTATCCAAATAAATAAATATATATCTATAAATAAATCCTTATTGACTCGTCATCTTTCTTTACATCATTGCCCAAAGAATTTTGACTAGAAAGAGACGGACTAACAGTATAAGAGTGCAGTTGTCCTTTTTTATTATAAAAAATGAGCTACAGTATTTGGGTTTTAGTTTTTTCCCCCTTTTCAAAATCTACTACTTTAAAAGTTTTAACTAAAAATATATTATTGCGGTGATGTAATTTCCGTCTATCTATAATAATCAGAATAACGAATAATTTAAATTTATCTTACGCAGTTTAATTTGTTCCAACAACCATTATGAAGACTATTAAAATAAATTTAATGATTTTCTGAATATTAAGTGAATACTGATAATTTCAGTACTGGTCCGATTTTAGTTCATTATTTAAACTGAACTAACGAGCTGAGCTGATGACCAAGTAATTCCAAGACGTAAAATTTGCCAAAAATACTTGGAGTAAATCCATGATTGAATTGATGGTGATTTTGCTTGATAAACAAAGAAAAATTCCAGGCCACACAAATTGAGCTTAAAACTGGATTACTCGGGTGTAGGAAATACATTATTTTTATGACTAGTTTGTCTATGTTATTAGGAAATCACAACTATCGCCATTGCGTGACTATAAAATTACGTCGATAAACGTCGTTGTACCTACTGATTTTACCGTCAAAATACTAGACAATACAACTCCAACTCAGGAGACATCTGATTATTGATAGCTATTAGAAAGTGATGTATGGTAATATTACAGGCGGAAGAGGGGCTAACAGTCCGGGTTCGATTTGAGGCAGTCCGCTTACCGTGTGCGGGTCAGTCCCTCAGGGCTCGTGACGGAGACTCGCTGGGCTCACCCCTTTTGGCCTCATGGGACGGTCCCGATACTAGCGCTGTGGTAAGTTTTCCTGAAATTTACGGCTATAGTTTGGGTTCGTGAATTTTCTTACCAAAATAAATTTGAAGTATGCAGTCTTATCGTGTTTTAGAGCGGTGTTTATTTTTTTAAATATTAGTTTTTATGAGGTTTATTTAGAATATAGTTTTGATGAACGATGAAATTTCGATATTATTAATACCTGTCTTGCCGTGTAAATGCTGTCTTGAACAATTAGTTCACAATGAAATACATTGTATGATGAATTCATTGGCATAAAGTTTAAAAGTGCTCAGTAAAATGATTGACAAATTTAATAATTAAAAAAGGTGTTTATAATTTAGGCATAATTTTGTCTGAAAAGAGCAAACAATATTTGCCTATAACTTCCTCATTTAATTGACCGACGTATTCTTCAAAAACAAAACTCTTTGTAATAGAAACTAAATATCCTTTTACCAGTCCAGCGAAGTAGAGACGACGACAGACAGAAGTGGAATGGTGGAGATCACGGGCGGGAGGCACATTCTCGTCGAGCTACGCTCCAACGACGTTAGTGAACGATGCGCGGGCGGCTTTTTAGCACACGCTACGCAGAGTGGTAATAGTTTTATGAAAAATCTATTGATCAAAGATTACGTAATTATAATTCATAATTCGTGATAAAAAACCAATATGAGGATACTTTTATGACACAGTCGTATAAATTTTACGCCATTATTGTGAATTTCACTTTTATACAAAGGAATTGTTTTTTATATGCGTTATGATAAAAATTATCAGAGCCAATCCGCAACGCGTCAGAAGCGTGGGCGTCAGTAGCCACGGTGGCGTGGTGGCGCGGCGGCGGCGGAGCGCGAGCGGCGGCGGCAGCGTTAGCAGCGCTGGCTGCCTTGGCCGCCATTCTGTTAGCCGTGCATTCCGCGCACCGCACGAGGGCCTACCAACGCGCCGCCGATAAGGAGTCGCTTACTGATAGCGATGGTAATCATCGAACAACCTTTTATACTTACTGGGATATTTCTAACAAATAACATATAAACATCGGCACGTTTTTTGTTTGCGATTTTACATCCACGATTCATTATCTGTATGTGGACTGACATTAAAACCACAGGTAATTGATAAAACCGCCATACCTGTATAATATAAACTATACACTCTTATTAACTAGCAAATGCGGTTCAAATCAAGTGATTTCTATACGTTTTATTTAGGATATATATTCATATTTTTGGATGGGATTTTATATTAATGTAATTCTTCTGTGCAACAAAATTTAACAATGATGGGTTGTTATATGAGTGTGTTTGTGAATCAAGAGAAATGAAATCTTTATAACATAATCTGTGAAAAATATTTTTCTAAAGTGGGCGTGTGTTTTAATCCTAAGTTCTTACCTAAATATTATTTCAGCGTGTTCAGCATCTCTGGAGATGGGAACATCTGGATCCCGGAGCACTCTGCTGAGTGAGGTTGTTGCCGGAGGAGTGTCTCTGAGGCGGCTGCTGCCCCGAAGGGGGCATACGAGGCTGAGGGATTGCGATAGGAGATCAGGACACACAGAAAACAGGTATTTTGACCATCGTAGTTTTAATGGATTGTTCTAATTTCATAAACAAATTCGAATTTTAATTTATTTTTTAGGAATCCCCCAATCTATTTTATAAAAATGAATCGCAAAATGTGTAGATAAGCGCATACAAAAACAGCCCTTCCTTTTCCCCATACAAACGTTTTCTAACTAAAAGTTATTTCAACTTTATTGCTGTTGAATAAAGTTGCTCTCTGCATCTAAGCAATGTACAAGTGTTCCTAATGTCGAACAGTCACTTTACACTTTATTTTCGCTGCACAAAGTTCAAATTTAATCATATCTATCAAAACAGTCTGCGAGTTCTCGTTCAAGGATCTAATGTCGCGTTCTTTAACTCAATGTGTATAATATTGCGAACCCGACCAAATTGAATAGTCGAAAATATAAGAGCTATGAATAATTAGTAGTGATTTTTATTTTGGTCGCGTTAACGTAGACTTGGGCTGTTTTTTAATATTTGTTTAGCTTCCCAATGTCACTTTAAATTATTTTTCAATCAAATTTGAAACGTGAATTCGCTGCAATCGGAGTTTTTTAGAGGATCATAAAGTTCGTGGAACGAAGGTACTTTGGTCAACCGAGCTGAACACACCACCCCATTATCAGCGTGACGGTTCTGTTCAAGAGTTTTGCGCCGACTATAAAATAATCCTCATTCCAAATATTTTTGACAAAACTAAGTCGGTCGTGTCCGCTTGTCTGTTATAAAACTAAATAGTTAAAACAGCTAGTTCTATGTATATCCTAGATTCCTGACCAGTCAAACCACTCGACCCAAGGTGCGCTAGATGAGAAATTCTATATACTGAATTTGTACTAATGTAACATTATATCTCCAAAAAATCCAGCATAGTAAAGATACCACTGTAGAAGAATAGAAGAAAAACCACCAGCTTTTTGTCTTGCCTCAAGTAATAATTAATCGCCAAATAAGAAGTCATCAAAATATAACTCTTATTGCACTCAAGTGAAGTGTAATTAGTGACGGTTGGTTCCATTGTTTGTGCACGTTCAGCTTGTTTCTCACTTAATGAGGGTTTAAAATAGACGTTGCCAATCGAGGGGTGCTTTTGTTTTATCAAATTTTATAAACCTTATTTATTTGGCACTTAATATTGGTTGGCCATTTTCAAGTGTCTACTTTGTCAATGTACCTAAGGGTGTAATAATTTAAATTTTCTGGTGTCTAAGGGAGTAGGAAAGAGTTTTATTCGTAAAGTGATCTATAAAGGCTCGTTGGATCTACGCAAAGAAATATACAAAATTGTATTGACATCACATCATTCCCATCTATTCCAAAGACCACATTAATGGACTCGTGCACGAAGGGTCATACCACGTATTTGCGAGCTTCCTTAAATATCAATTTTGCATTTTAGTTGTTATAACGGTAACATTTAAATAAGACGGTTCATAAGATACAGCCTGGTGGGGACTTGCAGACAGGCAAGTCTTAGAAATACGGCCCCACTTTTACCATTTGAACAGAACCAGGATTTTTAATGCAAATACAAAAGGTATATAATTAGTTGTTTATCTACGTCGCAGGGACATAGACGACGCTACGTCTGACATGGAGTGTGACGCGGTGAGCGTAACAAGCGCTTGCAGCGGGGCGAGCCGGGCTTCTCAAGCCACAGTAACGCCAGAGAAGGTATCAGCAAGCAGCGCCCCCGTTGCTGGAAGCGTCAGACAATCGCCGCTCCGACGCTCACACACCGTGTCGCATGCTTCTGTACAAGTAATTAATGACCCTATAGTTATCCATATAAACACACAACAAAGATTCATAACTTACTCTATAGTCGTTGTATATAAATGAAAACTATAATTAAATTAATCTATTTAGTACTCGATCACATTTTGACAACCTGTTGACAGATGACGTCACCCCCGCAAGCGTCAACGAGCGAAGCAGTCACAGCTGAAGTGAGCACGAGCGTGACGAGCGTGAGTGAACGGGACAGCTACAGCGAGAAGGACCACGACAGTATGTGGGACAAGGATGGACAGAGTGTCGCCTCTTCTACGTCAGCCGCTACGCTGACTAACGTGAGTGGTCTTGTGTCGTTTTTTTTGAAAGTAATAGAAACTACAGAATTGGCACATCTCAATATCTTACGAGGGCTGTCTTTAAAGTCTAAAAATAATTTGTATGTGATAATTTTCTACAACTTTCAAAGGGACTTTAGTGCTTCCAAGAGATCACTTTTGTATTTAGAGATGCAGTGTCCTGTCTTAGGACTCTGGAACGCAGGTTTTTAAAATTTCTGCTTGGACAATCTACCCTCAGACAGGCCACATGAAAGTTGTCAAAAAACCCCCGTGCGACAACTAATCTTCGAAACTGATTCGAATGCTTACAGAAGTATTGTCAATATCGCGTAGAATGTTTGAAAAAAAGAAAATTATAGTACTTTTATTGTCTTTACTTATTTCAATCGACTAACTTAAAAGGCTGCCCTCGTCCTATTCAAAGCCTAATTTATAATTAAATCGGAAAACCCTACAAGACCTTTAAAAAACGAATTTCATAAAAAAATTGCGGCTCGTAGGAGATTTAGATTTTATTGTGAGTCTATCAGCCTCTGTTTTTATCATTTTATTCTCCTTTTATTTCAATTCAAATAAAGATAATTAATGAATTATCAACTCGCTCAAATCCTTTTTGAATTGTGTTAATGAAAAGAAAAAAATATTCCGTTTTCCAACTTTATTGTATTATATAATTCTATAAAGCAAAGTTTCGTATTCTATTAGTGTATTTTTTTTTTATAATTATATGTTTTTTTTTAACAAGGCCGCTAGAAGAGTATAAATTATAAAACAGAGTAACTATAGTACTAATGTATTCTTTTGTGTCAAACTTTCTTTTACCTTTTACCTTGTTTTATGATCGATGCATAGTATAAAAACGAATTAAAACAAACATACAATTTTATTCCCAGGGCTGGTACTCTCCAGCACTAAGCGGAGTGTCAGCCGCCCGTATTCGTGACAACCCTAAACAGACGAAAGAGAATAGTAACAGACGGCTCTTGAGATCGGACTTGAGCTTGACCTCACATCCTGAGATGGAGATAGACTATTATGACTATGAGGTTAATAATGCGGGTAAGTGATACTATTTTTCTCCAAAAAGATACAGCAAAATCATATTAATAAGTGGGTTCTTAAGATTATTAATTGATAAACAGACATATACTTTGTGGGTTCATCTTATCAACGTTGAATATAAGCTCTCTTCTTTCTTCCCTTATTCCTTCAATTATAGGCAATTAAAATGATCTTTTTATAAATATATCGTTACAAAATTGCCTTTTAATGGATGTCCGAAGAGTTTAGATTGAAATTGTTCAACCACAATTATTAATAGGCCCTGATTGCGTTAGTCAAAATATTGACCAACGGGGAACCACAAATAATGATTTGTTCAATAAGATGCAATAAAAAAATCTATCGCTCCATCTGTATGTATAAACTATATGTGTCTACAATATATATATGTACATATACATATATCAATTTATTACAAATATTTAAATTTATTTTATATTTCCATTTGTAAATGAATATTTTTAAATAGATCTTCTATATCCAAACTATGAGAGGAAGACTATAAGGTAGTAAATCAAACAACCTCCAATGTCTGGTGCTTTAGGTTATCTCCGACCAATTAATAATATATTGTATTTCAAGTCATATACTTGAGCATTGTCAAAATAAATTGTTTGACGGGTCGTGAATAACCTTCAGAAAGACGCAAACACACCTAGCCTATGGTCCTTTGAGGAGTTACACCAGCATGAAACTCTTTATCTTATTTCTTCTACAAATACACAAAATATTTTACGTCCTAGGCTCTGTTCCCGGCTCGTACTTAGGAATGGACCCGGCTTTTCTCGTTTGGATACCTCCATTGGACGAAGGCGACATTATCAGAGAGATGGATGAAAATAAAGTCCCAATATATGAAGTAAGTAATTCGTAGCAAATACAATTAGTATTGGGATGGAGTACAGTTTTCAAAGTAAACGATTTTTGGTTGATCGATCGATCTACCATTTATAAAAATCTGATTTCTAAATGTTAAATAAAATATCCAGTGATATGTTTTATAATATTTCTGTAATAAGAGAGATCAATAGTTAACAATAATAGCAACAACATCTTTGCTTAATGTTGTATGTTAACTATATCTCGGTATACCCATGGCTTTTAGATACTTGCATATATATCTTGGCTAACCCAATCATTTGAATGTTTTTTGTTCAGGAAGTCATCCCGATGGAATTAAGACCGAATCCAGGCAGCAACACTGAATCACCAGAAGACCCATCCACACTGAAGAGAATACCAACAAATCGCTCGAACGAATCCATCAAGATGCGCAAAGTTCTGGACAAGAGCGTCATACACCCTCTGAATTTCAGCATAAGTGATTTGCAAAACTCACCGAAACTGCCCAAAAGGAATAAGAGGAAAAAACCCGAAATTCCCGTGAACATTCCAATGAAGGAGCTGAATTTGATGTCCCCGGTTAAGATACACAAAAAGTCCGACGACTCGACGCTCAAACGAGTGATGGAGACAAGAGAGAAGGACAGCACGCTGAAGCGAAGTGACTTTAACGATATCAGATTTGCAGATGATTCGTCCAACGAAATTAAATTTGCTGACGACTCGCCCGACAGCAATAGGCTGACGGATCAGCTTGACGTGGAAGTATAGACAAGGTATAAAACTGAAACCTTAATATTCAATCTATATTGAGCTCAAGACTAAATTGTGTTTATTAGAATACAGGCCTGAGTTATCATAAACCAAATTTCTAGATATTATAGAGTAAAAGTACTTGCATTAAATTGATTGACAATACAAACATACGCAAACATCTTAAAAAGAGATGTACTGAGTATTCTTACTGGCCCAGACTCGCGCGGAGAGATCGTACTCGTAAATGTTATCTCGCGTTCTCGTTCTCGAATTGAGGTGAGAAAGAACGGAGGAAGTCATAGTGAGTGTGAACGACGCACCTATAGTCTATTTATAGTTCTCGGCATGGGGCTGTAAGTCTTGAGAGTTCTGATTTTTTGTTTTTATAAATCATTCCTGCAACTCAACATGCATACCTAGAGACATGTTAGATTAAATTACCACTTTGTATAGTTTCGTTTAGCTCTAATGCAATATTTATTAAAATTGTTAGTGTTGTACATACAATTATTAGTACACATTGGTAATTGTAACCCGGCGAGCTCAAAGCTAATCTACTGATATTTAGAATAGAATTGTACACAAATAAAGCTTTTGCATTCAAACAATATTGTGATATTGGGAATGCTTCACAGTTATTTTTCATTATATTACAGCTACTGAATATAATTTTCATACAATTTTAAACGAGTAAAAAATTGTAGGCGAACAAAACTACGATTCAACAAAACTGTTTTTGCTCAAGAGTTAAAAATGTATAGATTATTATCAGTGGCTATAATATTGTAGGTATGTCACTATTGCTTAGTTCTACTAAGGACCAATTTGTGAATAGAACCTTTCATATCATCAAACACATAATTCTTTAACTTACATTCTTACCAGTTAATGTCCGAATGCTTTGGTTAAATTGTTTTCCGATAGATATTTGGAGCACTAGAATAAAAAAGCGTTGTAAATTAGAGATTTATATTACATTTTCTTAATTTTGTAAGACTGACATTTCGGGCAGTGCAATACTTCTAAATTAATGATTTTATCAGGTATAAATGAATTGGGATATCCTTAAGATTTTTATTTACATAAACGATAAACATTTACAAAATTCGAGCAAAGCGATTACTTTTTTCCATCTGCCGCATGAATCAATTGTTTTGTAAGCCTAAATAATGGCAAACACACTAAAGCCGATTTGTATCAATAATTCCTTCGCGCTTGGATTCAATGTTCACTCTATCAAAATTTAATGACTTCGCAAATATATAAAAGCTCGGATTTTAGTTTTGTTTAAATAAAGCTATTATTGTGTCATGTAAAATGGAGGTTTTCACTGAATTTCTTTTATCACATTATTCAGTAGTATGCTGTATACTATCAATATGTATTTCAAACAACATAATCTTAATGAATCGTTCTATGGGGCATTTACTGTGACGGAAATTCGTAGCGTTTGTGTAGCACAAGCGTAGCTACTGCTACGTGCAATGTATTCCAGTTCAATGGTAAATATGAATATCATTAGTGTTTTTGTCGGACCTTTTATTGTTAATTAATTATATATTACCCCGAAGATATAGTATTATATCAAAGTATAAATGATTTGTACAATAAAAGTAGCTGATTGATCTCAGAATATCTAGTCGTTTAATTTTATTTACAGCTTAATGGCACACTAGTTATAAGATATGTAATCGTTAATAATCTTTATTTTAATGTAATTTAATATGCACTAAAACAATGTCATATGAATGTCCGAATGTAATTAATGTATTTTTTGTTTTACATACTAAATAAAGTGTTTTTATTTTATACTTAATATTTGTGTTATTTTTTACAACATCAGTTATTCATTTACAAACAATACTATATCGGAAACATTCGCTGCGTATATTAAGACCCATTTATTGAGCTGCTTCCTTTGTCATAATTTTACCCAGCCTCAAACCCGTTACTAAATTAATAAACCAAGCCAATCAGTGTAACATGAAACGAAAAGTAATCAATCGTAATTACAAGTACCATTTCTATAAATGCCGATTTGAGCGTAAAATTGCTCATAAAGAATTGTTTAACGACGATATTAATTAAAATTGCAATTAAGTGGGCTGCTGAGATTTTGTTACGGAAATACATAAATATGTCTATATTTGTGTTCCTAAAAGTTAAAGTTCCACGGATTTTACGCAGTTTGTCTAAACTGTTAACTCTATATAACATATTTGTCTCGTTCTTATTAAATAATGTAATTTTTATAAGTCTGTATTTACAATAAAGCGACAAATAATTGTAAACCCTAGTTCATAAATACTAATGTATTTTCGAACGAATAGTCAAAGATGTGCGGTACTATGAATGGTCTTTAATGTTAGTATTATTGGCCGTAGCGAAGCCTCGTTTTGATCCACGTAGCTTTGATATAAGCCCGGCGTAGATTAACGCTTATTCACGCCCGAAGCAGCCACACATTTGAATGAGGGATATTAGTTATTGTCATGAGCACGATTTCAAATGTAATAGTCATTAATGCAGTTACATTGAAATTTGAAAACGTAATATATCAACGATTCCAGAGGCAATGAAAGGACAATGTCTAATTTATTCTAAGTAAAAGTGTACACTTGTGAATGGCAGGCTGGAAAGAAACTCAACCACTCTTAATTTGCCTTATTATAATTAATAGAATCAGGCGTTACTTTGCGGAAGTCCATAGTACAAAACAACGCCGAACGCTGTTCGTAGAGGCAATATCCTGATGATGCTCCGATGTCGGAGCGAAACGTGCGTCGAGTAGTTGTGGGTTTTTCGCGGAGTATTGCTTGTATATTGGTCTATTGGGGTTTTGCCTTATTATTAACAAAATGCATATAAGGCGCTCCCTTCCTCAATTGAGTACTTACATTGCTTTTAAACTGCTCAGTTTAACATTTATCTGATATACTGAAATATATAATTCATACATATTCTAATATTAGCTCATTAATTATAACGTTCAGTCGTGGACCAGGCTCAGGTAATTGGAGTCGTGATATTAAATTCTTTGATAGTCACGGAACATATTAAATGATGAAATTCGTTGTTCGATTAAGGTTTAATATGTACACAAAGCAAAAGTATATAAATATAATAATTATTTGCTTTTGTATTCAAAAGTAAGTTATTTACTATCATTTACTAGCTTCGTTGGTCTCATACAACTACGTACTACGCGTACTATAAGTAGATTAAATTCGTTTTTGTCGAAAAACATTTAACATATAGTAATGATAAGATACTAGATTATTATAGTAAACAATACAAGGACTTAATGCGAAATTATATATTCATAACTACGTGAAAATATGCTTCAATAAAGTGAAAAACAAAAGTTTTGAAACTGACGTTCACTGACACACTCATTTATTTGCACAAAACATTAGAAAGCCGCGCTCGAGTGATCTCGGCTGACCTAATTTTCTGGAAAGCAAAAACTTAACAAACGTCTCTATGTAGCGAGACGCTTACACAGACATAATGATCTAGAAGCCATGGAAACTATGTTTCAATTGTGATTGTTCAATAATCGCAGAGATGTTGTGTATGCTGATATAAATAGGTCTCCAGAATTAGCCACTTTAATAGGTAATATTTAAAAAGTAATGAAATTATTTCAAAATGGAACTCTTTGGCTGTAAAATGTAGTTTGTATCACCTGACTGTTAAGGTTTTATAAATTTTGCCGCCATTTTACATGTCTACATTTTCATACTATGATTTTAAGTGTATTACGACAGGTCAACAGGTAATCGTTCGGCTTCAACCTGCTTCAAGACAACTATTTTATACCTGGTTTGCCGAATTTAAACGCATTCGTGTCAATCTCAGTGTCAAATCTCTCAATGGTCGTCCATCCACCGCTGTGGGTAACAAAATCATCGATGCTATGTGCGTATGATTGAAACACAGAGGCATAATACCTACCGTGAGATTCAAGCATCCTTAGACAGGTAGGTACTTAACATAATTTGTATGTGAGACCGCTGTGCTCATGGTGGATCCTACCCAAATTGACCGCTTCATTAATCATTTGGTGTATGGCACCAAAGCAGGTGCGTTGAAGGTGAAAAATGTAGAACTTATGAGCCATACAGTTTTGACTTCACACTTTGTTACTTTTTTCTGGCAAAAATTGAGAAGTTATTACGGGTCAACGATTCTCGTCACCATGAACAGGCCGTGTCGAAGAGTAATAAAAAACGTTGCTAAGGACACCCATGAAGTTTTCAAAATTGGTTTAATCGAATGAAAAAACAATAAATTCATTTTCGACCTCTAATAGTATTTTTTTATTCATTCCAGAATGTTTAAGCGCGATCGCCGTATAAGCGCTCAAACAAACGCAAAAAACTATATAAGATTGGTATTGATTAGATAATTATGTATAACTCCCAATACCAATTTAGAAAAACAAACTTCACGGAAGACAACGACGAACGACGGTGACGATGGTCGTCAACGATCAATATTGTGAAAATGTATTTTCTTAGACATGTAGTAATTACTGAGTAACTAAATTACTGACTATGTCGTATCTAGTCTACACGACGTCTTAGCAACCATTAATTTAAGGCAATTCGGCTGGGACCAACTAAATGACCAGACCCAAGCTATCAACGTACATTGACTTATAAGTGTAGTGGACACTAAGCCGCCTGTGAATTTGTATGAGGCGAATGAAATATTAACTCCTTTGATGTGTGATGAATTAAATTTACTGTATACTTCTGTTAACATTTCTTTATTATATTTTTATCTTTCAGTTTTGAAGTCTGTCAATTAATAGGTATTTATAATATACATATAAGTACTATAAATCGCTAACCTTGTGGCTTACCGCTCTGTGAGATGATGAGATATTATAACTTACAAAACTCGTCGTAAATAAGGTTCAGTTGCCTTTTTAATAGCATTTTCAGCTTTTTCGAAGCTGTGTGCGATGCTCTACTGTCATCTGTGTGGGAAAGACAAGATTATTTTCTGATGAGTATCGGTTTAGGTAAATTATGTCATGGTAAAGAAGATTAAGTGAATGGAATAGCTTAAAATTATACTACTTGAACTGCAATTACTATGATGATAGGAACGATTACAAAAAATTGTAATGTATGAAGTAAATCCACGAGTAAAATGAATTGTTTGACAGCCACCCCTCGCGTATTCCCATAATGAAGTACGTACTTTCATGCATTAAAACCTTTTTGTTTCGTTAAGTTTTTTTTTGTGGCTGAGTAAAAAGGAAAATCACAGAAAAACATCATATAAATTTGTGGAAAGATCCAGTTCAGATATTTCTAACAATGAAATATCCAACTTAAAAAAATGAAAAAAAGATGTGGCTTATGTTTAAGTCTTATCTAAATTTAAGTCAAATACAAACGTTGCTTTGCATATACAAAAGTTTACTAGATTTTTGTCAAATCAGAACCCATGACAGATTCGTATTATATGAGAAATAACAAGTGAGATAGAGGATTTATTGATGCACTTATTTATATGCTTACAAATTAATATATTTTTTGATTATTTAAAAACAATCAAATTTATTGTCTATCAAATATTTAGTGCGTATTCTCAAATGCATATCCTCTTAACTTTTATGGCAGCTGAGTACTCCAACCGTAATGTAATAAATTCATTTACATTAAAGCGATATTTTTTTCTAATTCTATTTGCGTGTTTCCAATAGATACGGTCCTTTTAAGTCGAGTAATTAAAATTATAAGTATTTCCAAGTTGGTTCTTTCAATTTTCCGTTTCAATTTAATTTACAATGAATGAATGAAATTTGATATTGCTTGTACGATAATGGAATACGTTTTAACTTGCCTGCACTTAAATTAAAGAGAAATATTCAGTGTTAACACGTATCTGAGAGCTTGGAAGCCTTACTTAGCGATGCATTAACCACTTACCTCAAGTAGTGATTCAAAAGTATTGCCGAGGTACTTGACCTGTTACTTTTACAATTTGAAGCTATCAAATTTACCTCCGTTTTATATCTATTTACCAATCTTTAAAGGCTAAAAGGAGAACCTACACAGCCTTTAATATTTATAATGTTTAATATTCTTCAACAAACATGTTTTTTTTTATAAAATTATGGAACTGTTCGTGCATGAGTGCTAGAAATAAATAATATTATAGTATTTGCTAATCAAATTTTTACAAATATTGTTTGTAAATTTATTATTTGAATGTTCAGATCGCTCAAGTGACATGACATAAACATTTCAATATCTGCCTCTGTATCGATTTCGTATAGCGGACATAAAATTTCGCTGCCAGTTGCCTGCCGAGAGATTCTTCACTAGCACATTGGGTGTCTAGACTGAAGTATATTTGAAAAGTTTTGAGATCCTTGTCGGATTTCAGTTTTGTTAACGTCACTGTAGCCGCTGTATATCCTGAAATATGATATCCTATGAAATATATCCTATGATAGAGCAATAAAATGGCTATTAATTGTGACCTCAAATACACCAAAATACACAAATTTGATAAATAACTAATAAGATATCAGCCCTATAGCTTTATAATACAAATAAAAAATGTTAAATCACAAACCGTCTTCCATCATACAATGTACGGAGCCTCTAGACCTGCTATTACTATGCTAAGTAAGACCAACAGAGTCTGCTATCACGCATAAATTACTTGCTGCGACGAGATGCAATGCCGTTGTGACGTCTCCTGAGTCACTTGTAGAAGCATCTGTTACACGCCCAGTTATTGTCTAGTCTTAACAGTCTATCTAGATTCTAGGAATACTATTATTTATTGGCTACAGAATGTATGAATCTCTTAGGAATGAGATGAAACATTTAAACATTTCTAATAACAATGTATGTTCTAAATATGTATTTTGAGCGCGATAAATATCGCTGCTTTCACGTAGTTATACACTAATGATCGTTTGTCAATCTCAAATTGAAAAGTCTACTAAATTGGCAATCTCATCCTCACATCTGGCAACAAAATCCATTACACTAGATTCGAATAGCACAGATTTAACAGGTATTAGTTGAAAGCTGGTAATTACTAGAGGTGGGTCGCAATTAGCAGACCCCACCCCCTCACCCCACATCCGAGCACTTTGTGAGACCAGGCAAAACCTGAATAGATAGCGACTCTCCTTTGAGTCTTTGTTTTGTTACTGTATGACTGGATATTTAAATCATACAACTTAGTTCTAGCGAAAACACTTTCGCCGTAACTAAAAGATTAAAAGTATTGCTGTTTTATTAATTGAATTACCATTACAGCATAGTAAAATTTGTTCCTTTGATTGTCAAATATGTAGTTGATAAAAAAAGTCGTTAGAAAGGTGTATCATTAAGATGACCTGGCACTGAGTGCTTTTATACACAAACACAAAAAAACTTGATTTCAAAGTACGAATATCACCTAACTCGTAAAGTAACTCACATTTGCATTTTTTTGTATTTCGTTTTATGTCTTCAGATTAAATAAATTAAATTTAGCATTTGTCATACACAACTTTGTAAATCATAAGCTGCGTGTCTTTTTAATTAGTTTAATTTATTTTACACTTATATAACTGTTGACACAACAAAATAAGTTTTATTTCGAAATATAATTTGTATTAATTAGCGTTCAGCGTTCAACAAGAAGTGTAATTGAGTTATTTTGCATTGAACGAGCCACTAAAATAGCGGTTAGACTTGTCTAAAATTATTATTTTAAAATAAGCTAGATATAAAAATAATGTCTAATAATGTTATTAGAGGTTAAAAGCGCTCGCAGGGTTCTGTAGCATTATACCTTGTTTTATGATCTCCTTAAGTATTTATTCCAGTTTTTAGCGGCAACTCATCATCAGTGAAACTTTTAACTGTCTATCTATACCGGTTACTGAGATACACCCCGCTTACAGAAGGCCGGCGAAGTCTCGAAGGGCTTTGGAATTTTTAATAACACTTTTATTTATTGTAAAAAACGTAGTTTCTAACTCACTATATTAATGGCCGAAACAAAATTGCATAAATTCATGAAGGCGGAAGGATAATTGTCAACTCCGATCGTGAACAAACTGCCGTTATTTGCTGTTCAATTTTGTTTCATTACGTCTCACCTCGTTATGTTTCACGTAATAATCGATAAAATCAACCATATTTTAGATATCTCGTATTCATCTACCACAATCAAAATATTCAAAATTTATTTAATTGTTTGTTGATTTTTTTCTATTCTATTCCTTACTAACCCTAACCCAACATTTATTTTTATTAAAAATATTAAGTCACTATTCAAATATACTTGTAACAGTGTGGGTAAGAAGTCATGTATTTCAGCAGGTGGCGTGAGCAAAGAATTCACAGATCCTTGTTTCGTATTGAAATCCACAGTCAGTTGAACAATGTACAATCTAATTAATGTGACACCAACTTAATTACAACACAAGATTTAACTATGACTCTGATTGAAAGCGATTCGTCGCAAGCTTGGTGCGCGGGAGCCGTCTCGAACCAAAACTGTCTCAAGATGGCCGCCCTTACAACCATCGACAACGACGCTTCGCTAGGCTGACTTTTGGCAACTAAAAATCAACCTGACGTCTTTGATACGCCGTCATACTTGAATAATGATAGACCTGTGGTATTGATTTATAATAGCTGCGTTCGAAATATGTCGAATATACGTAAGTATATACCTAAGTATATTTTTTAAAATATAATTTTTCTTCGGTCAAAAGTTGAGTTCGGTATGAGATCGTATAAAAAAGTAATGAATCTTTAATACTACAACCTTTTATTTAAATAGAAACATTCCCAGTGTTTTTATGTACAAATTACTTTTTAATCTTACACAAATCGCACGAGTCACAGAGCTATTACGTAAAATTCGAAGCATCTAGAAAGCATCTAAAATCCTTTGAGCCAACTCCACAATAACCAACGCAAAATTACTTTTCACCAACTATGCGCTATAACCGAGAAGTTGGACAAACTGTTTTACAACAAGATTAATGAAATTCAATTACTATTTTGTTTATACAACTGTATGAGCATCCTATGTACACATTTCATTCTAATTATATAAAAGTTTGACTAACTTGCATGTTTATAAATAGAAATTTCAGTTAATTAAAATCCAAGCCCAGCCCATCTGATAAAAGCCTTTATAGATTTAAGCTATTGTTGTACCTATGTTATATTTATATTAAAACAATGAAGCATGAATAAGTTTCTAATTCTTCTTTCCCATACGTTTGCGAACTATATAGCCCATCCATATTTATCAATTCGTCCGCTAAACGGGAAAATAATTTGTGGCACTAGAATTTACTTTAGGCGTCATGAAGTATTTTATGGAAAACAATGTCAATTTGCCGAGAATGTAAACGTTGTCCAATGTACTTGTGATCGCTGTACTTGCGAACAATACAGTGCGGTCTGAACAACTAGTCTAACCATGTTTTAGATATTTTAGAATATTGTATTGAACTGGAGGACTGATAGTGAAATATCTCTATAAAAATAATGTCAATATATTAAAAATAACAAACTTTATGTCACACTTTGTATCGACTGCGCCGATTGAACATAAATGGATTCATTACGACTTGTAAATAATGTTCAGTTACTGAAATGATAATCAACGTAAGACATAGAGAATATAATCACTATGTTAAAAAAGGAATCCATTATCAAATCTAGAGGTATTGTCAGAGTAAATTGAATTTCTGAAAGCATCATTACATAATTTGATCAACAAATTAAGAAGATTCAAACTGAAAACCAAAATAATACATTCAGTTTTTACCTTTATAACTTAACGATTAATACGAGGATGTTAACAATCATTTGAATAAAACCTAGCCATCAACGCTTAAGCAACTCAATTCGACATCTAGGTTAAAGGTAATGGTATCGTAACGTTGATTTTCCTTTATAGAACTTGTTCGAGGAGTCTGAAATCTGAAATTGTCTATAAGTGTTGCCACAAGGAGTCCGTAATAAATGAAAGCCATGGACACTACCACAAATCCGTTTTATTGACCGACAATCTAGTTTGCTTTCCACTCTATCACATCCCATCTATTGCACAGCAAATGCTATAACGTCAATATCAATAGGTTTCTTCTGCAACCTTGAAGGAGGTTTTCAGTAATTCAATATGCTTAAATCAAAGCAATGTGTAATTGTAGCCGGGATCTTTTAAGTCAAAATGAATTAAATAAATTGAACTGTAATCTTTTAATTTTGAAAAAAAAAACTTTTAAAGTATAGAATGAATGAAACTTTACAATGATAAAGGTAATCAGATGTCATTGAACATGGAGCAACCGTTGACACTGCTGTTCTAAATCTTATAGCTGTAGATGCCTATACACCAACAACTCGCAAAATAAATATTTTATATGTGTATTTAAAGTTTATTATCAGTTTCTTAAAACAGATATGAATATTGCTGTAATTCATTTCGCGCATCCTCTTAAAGTGGCGAAGCCTGCTTCATGAACATCTTTATCGTGGTGTTGCCATGTAGCTTTGAGAAGTAGGGATACTTGAAGGTGGTGGATTGATAACGTTAACAGGTGTTAAATGTGATTGAAATAGAGGGCCTCATCCCCAGCATAACCAAATCATTCTTAAGCATTTGGCATTCGTATAAACAACATATAACAAACTTCTTTGTCTTATAAAATTACAAACTATTTTTTAGATAACTCCATAGGTTATAAGGCTTAAATAATTTTCTTCATTATATATAGAGGGAAAATATGTGCTAAATTCACTTACTTTGCAATTGAATTGTATTTGATAAATAGTCAAGAATTGTACAAGGTATTATTATACCGTCAAACGAGGCATTAAAGACCAACATCAAAGGTTATTTGGAAATCATTCACATAATAAGATATTCGGTTTGCTCAATCGCGATGGACCCTTACTTTGATGTCTACTTAATATTTATAAGTACCAGAGGTCAAGAGATTATGTACAAATATAATTCGATGGAGCCGTCATCATTTTGTATACAATATCCAAGTAGCTGGTTAGCTGTCTCAATAAACCCGTTTCTAATGTCCGACTACATGTTAACAGACACGAATGTTGCTCTATGTTATTAAATCAATAATATTCAAACATATATCTAAATATATGTAGATAGATTTTATTTAAATATATAACAGGAATTTGATTTGACTTTACGTCAGCGAGAGACACCGTTATAACTAATGTAATGTTTTTAATTATAGTTTATAAGTAAGAAGTTTCTGGCTTCTGAACAAGTTTGTTTTTAAATTTCGAAAATAATGTCTAGCCGGAATGTAAGAAATACATAAATCGAAATTGAATGTTAAATGACGTTTTTTACTGTGACATCAAATAACCAATTTTTTGATATCGCAAACTTAAGGCATAGTTAAAATCTCATGTATAAATATTACGATTACGATTCGCATATACTTGCGTGACAGGCTTGGGGCGTTCGTGTTTATCCGGTTAAATTTATTTTAACTTTAGTAACAAATGTGTATTTGTAACTAAATGTATATTACAAAGGTTGTATATTACAAAATTATATTATTCCTTAAATTTATTTCTTCGTTCCATTCCATTATTTCTTGTATCTGTTTATTTTTGTAAACACTGCACTAATAAAAATATTCAATCAATAAAAATAAATACATATATTCGTAGTAACCGTGTAAATATGAAAGCACATTATTGTACGTCCAATAATCATAAATTTAATGTAAATTCATAAAATGGCCAATATTCCGTGAGCTTTTAAATTATTGCTAAAATAAAACTCCATAATGTCTCTCAAAATCTCGTTTTTCACTTCGCTGTTAAAAAATATGGCTCCATCGTTACTTCTTCAAGTTTACAGCATATCATTGTATCCTTTTTAAGAGCTTTTGGTATACACTGTGCTAGGTGTTTTGAGTCAAATATTTTGGACGTAATTACATTACTGAAAAAAATAGGTAATCTTTCAGGTAATTTCTAATAATAATAAGGTAATAAGACCCTAGGTCCCTATGAGGCAGACGTCGTCCACAACGCTTCGCCATCGAGTCAATTTTGAGCCACGCACCCCAAGCTTGCTAGGTAACAGACGTGGTTTTCCACGTCTCTAATTTAACGAAATATATTTTGCTTCACCACAAGCTTTTTGATTGCTATTTGGAGAGAAATCGTGAGAAAGGGCTGGCTATATAATTCCATACACACATAGTATATGTATCCTTACTCACTCTATACAAAGGCACGTTTTTATTTATTATACTTTAATTTTATCGTTAACCATGGTGCAGTTAATTTGCATTAAACGGGCATGCAACGTCTAGACACGCGAGTTTATAATTAATTCCTATAGTGAACAATGCAGTGTCGGACAAAGGGCATTTAATAGTGGGTACTTTCGCATAGAGATAAAATAGCGAGGCGTTTCAAAACTTACTACTGGAATTTATTCTTGTGGACTTGAGGCTTGAGGCAGACGTATACAGAATACTGTATAATATGTTATAATAAGTAGAACTTAACGTTATTAGTGTTAGACAAACTAGTGTGCACTACCAAAATTCAAAGCTCATACTTCATTTGGCATATAAACAAACTCATATAATTGAAATCTTTTTTGCATAAGATTTAACAACACTAATTGCACTCAATTTATTCAATTTCTTCAACTAAAGAATGATAAAACAATATTTTAATCTCAAATGATATTAAGAATGCATTAGATTGTCGAATGCCGTCACGTTCGTACCATCAGTAAGTAGGCGACGCGCGGAGGTAAAACGCATTTTTACAACCTTTAAAATTTACGACCCACCAAATTGGAATAGCTGTGAAAGGCTTGAATGGCCTTTTTATTAGTGCCATTCATACTCCTGGCTTGTTTTTTAAAAACATTACTTCGTTATAACATACTTATATTAATGCGCAAAATCTTTTAAAAATATTTCCTTACCATATTGTTCTGGCAGTCTCTCAGTATCTCTTGGCTGTGAACGTTATATGTATTATATGTTATAATATATATTGTGTATTTTCACAAAGTTATTTTTATTATTTGGGCTACCCATGACGAGCAAGCTTAACTTTGAGCTAACCGACCGTATGCCAAATGAGTAATAATATAATACTATTTAAGTATTATGGGCATTGTATTACTGAATCTAATCCTTGTATTTTCTATTCTTACATATAGTAATTAATAGTTTTTAATACAATGTTATTTGACGCGCTTTTAGGCCACAATGGGTAATAGGACTGTCACGTACGTCTGATTAATTTTAGTCAAGAACCATCAATCTTAATTCTTCAAACACATCGCGAACACAAGGGTCTTTTTCAGGGAGCTGAATCCAGTGGCTTATTGTAGAAACCACGCTGGATTATATATATAGTATTATGGATACCCCCTGTGTAAACGTTTAAAATGTTAAAAGCCTATTTAATTTTATTGAAGTAACAAAATTTAATTGAATTCATTAGCAGACAAACGGTTAAGTGTTATCGCATTAGTGAATGTATAACTAATGACGATATTCTAAAACTTGCTTAGTTTGCGATCGACTATGGCTATTAAAGTCAGTTAGAATTGTCTAGTAAATTTGACTCCAGTTACAAAAGTAACTCCCTGTTATCCCTGGGGAGCCATGAAGACGCGTAATTCTCGTTAACAACATTGTTTCGGACCCGAGTGATAATGTTATTGAAATTGGTTTTCGATACTACTATCAGAACTCGATTTGCCAAAAATCATCTCTTCAAAATGGATGAATTGTGGAACCACTAATCGCCTAACTAAAGCTAAGGTTACACTGTAAATAGATAGGCATTGACGTTGTTACCACTGAGCTTTTACAGGAAAAAAATAATAAAGGGCACGCGGTGCGACACGACTGTGAATACACTACAGTGTCGTGTCGTGTCGTGTCGTATACGGCGTTGCGACACACGGCGTGACTCTTAACATAACTTTAGCTTTAGCCATGTGATAATCAACTGAGGTCTTGAATTTAGCCAAATCAGAAAGTGAAAAAATAGTGACGAATATTGAATTCAGGTTTACAATTAAGTAAAAACACTAACTTTGGGCACCATCATTTAATTGCAGAGTTGAACCGTTAGCAACACATTTTCATATTAAACAGGAATATACTATAATATACAAAATATAGACACTTAAATATCTATGGTTATAGACTAAACATATATCTCAACACAGCCCCTCAATTTATAGAATTTTGGAAATAATGTATCCATACATAGAGGTACAAACATTCTTAAATTGCAAAATACAGTGTTCAGATTTTAAGAAACAATAGATATACTTGTTATACAATACCACAACTAATAGCAATAATATATAATATAATAAACACCACCTTCTTTGTAACTTAATCTTTAATATTTTGATTTGATTTCAATATGTGTAGAGGCTCTTGTATTTATTTGATTTTGTATTAGTTTTATTGTACTCTGATTATCAATAAGCAAATGAGCTGATATAATGAGCTATTCATTAGCTCTGAAAGAATACCTTTAATGTGAACAAGTTCACTTGCTGCATGTTTGTTTCCTTGAAAACCATGAAATTAAACCGGCGGCGTTTTGCAATTTTCGGGGACTGCGTCTCTTTACGTCTATACCTATTGGATACCATCGTTGATTTGTCTATAGCCGTATATTTATATTGTGCACAGCGTCAATATAAAAAACAATTATTGTATTATTTTCAAAAAAGTATTTGTAAAGAAAGTATTACAATTATTCCTCATGAACTTAATATTGTTTTGACCGGTTCTATGTTATAAATCTCTACAAATAATATAAATTGACTACGCGAAATTGAGAGTTGTTGGAGTAATATGTATACTAAAGCTTTTTAACATAGGCAGTCCATGTGTATGTATAAACCATAGTTGTATGTCGCGTATGCTTTTAATTAAACTCACTAGTTTATAATAAACTCGCACGCCAAACGTCCAACAGTTACAGTTTATGATAACGTGTGGGGAGGCAGTTCGTAACCAGTACGACAGCTACGATGCCATGACTACGAAGAGACCGCAAGTGCTTCGACCTACAGGCCTGAAGGCTGTTTTTATATTTAAATATGCTGGTAAAAGTTTTATTTTTTAATGCTATAATAATATACAAAGTAGTGCAATAACCGTGTGGTAATTCTTCTTCATATTTTTTATTTGTTTCACGATAAACTTTATGAATAAGTAACCTCTTGAGGTTATCAGGCTTGTGTCGTTGATTTATTAGTCTGAGGCATTTAAGGCCGGCTGCCTGACGAGGTTCTCCTTCGCCATACGAGCTCGCGCAAAGAGCACACACTAGTAAGTCGCGCCCATAAAACGAAAAATCTATTTGTGCACAGGTGGGAACGCACGTTCTTTGGAACTTTCAAGACAAAGCTGGGTATGTTTTTCTATATTTACATATATAGCAGAATATATAAGTATTTTAATATTAAGTTTAATATAATTTCATTGAAACCTTTATAACACGATAGTTCTACCAACTATATTTTCTAAAATAAAATACATTATTACCTTTCTGCTAGGGCAAGCAATTAAAGTTGAGCCTCCTTCTCAATCCAATTTGTTGTATATCATTTGAAGAGCCAGTTGGCGCAATGAGTACCATGCCGGACTACCGAACATTCGATTCCCGGGGATAGACAGTCGTTCGCTTCTACTACTATAGTGTTATGAAAGGTAGGAAGGTGTATAAAAAAGTATATAAGTATGTATATTAAAATGTTCAACAGCTATGTTGGCATGCAAGTTATAAATACCTAACATTGGGGATAACCGAACAACTGTGTAAAAGTAAAAAAAAACTTTAATTTAAAACTGAAAATTATTTGTTTCGTTGTATAAATCATTTTCATCAAGGAAGTCTACAGATGCAAATTAAAAAAAAATGAGTTTTTGCAACACGTCGAAGATTACAATTTACCAGTGAGACATAAAATTTGGAATTTTCTTTCTTAAAAGCAAATCAGTTGATGGATCGCTTGCGACTGATTTTGTCTTCGCGTTTGGTTACTTTGTATTATTATCAAACAGAGAGGAACTCGTAATTATATGGATTTCTTAATATTGTTCTTTTCTTTTGATTTAAATAAAATAGGGGAAGCAGGAGGATCACAATCTCACAATGCTGGATGCCTCGCAAGTGCGCTACCGGCCTTTCATATGACGATACGTTCTTTTGTTGGAGGTCCCTAAGGCAGCTGGATCCACACATCGATGGTGCGCGGCAGAAAATGCCTTCTGAAGCGCTTAGATGTGGAATGGCGAACAACGAGGTGATACGGGTGAATTTTGTATTCTGTCTCTATGTCCTGTGCATGCCATTACATATAACGTCATAGAACATAGGTAGTATGTATATCTAGTATAAGAAGAGGTGTTCAAGTAGAATCCCTCTGATATATATATATATATATATATATTAAAAAATCATTTAGAAATAAATTTATTTCTACCAAATGTGCTTTGAAATACATTATGTAGCACTATTCAACATTTTCATCATATATTGCATATGGGTAACTCTAGCGGTTTTGGCAGCGCACGACAGAATATCTCGTAGATGGTTTTTATTGTTTCCTACTTACTAAATATTATCTTTATAAGCTGTATTAAGTACCTATAATACTTTATAAGCCGTTCAGTTGTTTTGGCGTGAAAAAGTAACAAATATCCATCCATCCATACTTATAAACTTTCACGTTTATAATACCTACAAGTAATATTTCCAATTAAATTGAAAAATGTATTACATGATGAAGGATATATGTTAAAATAAACCGAAGCAGTCTGTGAAATATGCTATTTCTATGAATAATAATGAACAATGTTATACTTATTTCAATCGTTATTGCCATCAAAATAGATTCTGTATTTATCGAAAAGAACTGGCAATAAACTCATCCTCACTTTCAATCATCAAAGTAAATACAAATATGAAACAAACCATTGTTCTTCATAAGCTCTGCCAGATGGCTGGCCATCATTACATCCCTGGCCTGTCTAATGATGAAGACACCGCGAACACATTTTCGTAATTTCATCAATCAGTTGTTCCGTACGTAATATGTACCGTGAAATATCTGATTTAGTAAAAATATCAGGTTGATACTAAAAATGTTATTTAGAAAGCTGATAAACGAAGCTGCCGACCAGATGTGTCGGCAACGCATAGTTTTAAGTTTAAGAAATGTTAGATTTACGCAGCCCGAGCCGTTTCGAACGGACGTTAGTTACTAGCTTCGACATAACTAATTTTACACAATAAAGAAACGTATTAACCTTTCCTTCGAGTTTCATTTTAACGGGACGTACGATATTGGTATGAATCGATTCGTACGCTAACAATTAAGGAAAACTGAATAATGGAGAACATTTTTTGAAGTAACCTATAGCAGAATACGGTACTCAGGACTGCGGATCATCGGTGCAGTGAATATCGGTGACCTGGGAGTTTGGAAGTTGTATTTAATTGAAGTACATGTTTATTAGTTGTGTTAGCACCTATTACAAAATCTATAAATTAACTTGGGGCAATCCGACCGTGTGTAAAATAATAATTATTTATAATATATATCATATATATAATATAATAGTATTGTATAGTACTAGTGTTTTTTTAATGAAACAAAATTCAATCCAAAGAAATTTGATTATTACAGGAATAATTAATAATTTTTTTCAGCTCATCATGCATGTGTTGTTTGAATGCCAATTGTATTTTAGGCTGTGTAATTGCATGCATAAGTAAAGTTATAATGGTCAAAAAATGTGGAACGCTTCACGATTTTGCGTGTCATCCTTGCGCAGGGGCCATGCTAATCTTCTCTGTATCGTTCCAATTTTAGTATATGTACTGCCGAAGCGAGTACACTATCTCATGGAAACAAATTGTATATAGAGTTACAATGTCTAGAGACGCCGCTAGCGCGATTCAGGATTGCGATATCCTTATAATCAATATCGCAGGAATTAAGGAAATGCTACAATCAACGTCCTTTTTCCTTTTTTATATACGTACTATACCTATTTTCCACTTGATTTTTATAGAAAAAGGTTTTTTTACATTAAATTTAATTTAGACTAATTGTTTAAAGCGCCATCTATACAGAAATACTGAACACAATATAGCTTTAATAACTTAGTAACATATTTATTTTCTAGAGGCCGTACAAGATGGCGCTCTTAATGCAACGTCGACGTCGATTTTGTAGAATCCCTCTATATTAGTATAGATGGCGCTTTAAACAATTATTCTAAAAACAATTTTAATGTAAAAATTCTTTTTCTATTAAAATCAAGTGAAAAATAGGCATAATACGTATAAAAAAAAGGAAAAAGGCCGTTGATTGTAGCATTTCCTTAATTCCTGCGATATTGATTATAAGGATATCGCAATCCTGAATCGCGCTAGCGGCGTCTCTAGACATTGTAACTCTATATACAATTTGTTTCCATGAGATAGTGTACTCGCTTCGGCAGTACATATACTAAAATTGGAACGATACAGAGAAGATTAGCATGGCCCCTGCGCAAGGATGACACGCAAAATCGTGAAGCGTTCCACATTTTTTGACCATTATAACTTTACTTATGCATGCAATTACACAGCCTAAAATACAGTGAGTTTAATTATCAAATTTCTTTGGAAATTCAAAACTAATGTAGTCTCTACTATAATTTTTGACACGCCCGACAAATGCACTCGACCGGATCATATACAAATAGCTAGTGAAAACCAAGATTTAAAAAACAGTTCATGTAAAATACACCGCCATGTTTGAATTTCAAATTGGTTAAGGATGAATATTTAAAACCTAGGAACGGATTTACGATTTGCTATTGGATTTAGCGGATTCACAGTGTACTATTTAAATATTTATTTCATTTAAATTCCTTCAAATCACTTACTTCCTTTAAATAAAATGGTTTAGTAGATTCAACTTGCACCGTCTTCACGCTTATGAAAATCGTTTACGAATGAAGGAAACAAATTGGGTACAAAATAAATATAAAAATTTTAACATCTTCGATGTGACCACACCAGGCTGAGGCGATTTCCTCTCAGCTCTCTTAATTATTAACTGTGATGGCATAATTAAAGAATTGCCTTATTTCTTTTAAGGTTAGTAAAAGAAAGAGAAAACCATTTCAGTGAGGTATGGAGAAAAACAAAAATGATGTGGAGAGCGCTCGAAGGAGAATGACATTGATTAAATATGCCTTGGTCTGATGTGATCATCCCTCTACATGTTATTAAAATACATTGCTGTTGGGAACAATATTTTAAGATTCACATATTAAATCTTAAAACGGGTGGTGCAAAAGACAGGAAATATAAACTAGAATTAGTGTTTTATATGCTACGAATTTTTTTTACGGATTTGATTATTATAAATACAGCCTACACGATGCGGCAGGATTGGATTCCCGATGAACATTTGCGTGATGAGCTGAGATGATGGCTTGTACTGTTAGTGTTACAAAATGTATTAATATTATATATCTAAATTACTTTTACCACTTTTGTACAAAAGCTTAGCCCTCAAGTGTGTGGAAAGTTTTCTTATATTAATTTAATTAATTTATTTACATAATGCGCTTACAGGAAAAGTGAAAAGTAAAAAGCGGATAAAGCATATTGTGTTATTGCTGTATTTGTATATTACCTTATATGGAGCAGCCAACGATTTCGCCCCGGCTCAGTGAGGCCGCACGTGATGTATATATCACTTTTATTTATTGAAAAACTTCGCAGCCCTTGGAGAGTATTTATGAGAAATACTTTAGGATATGAACGCTATACTCACAGAATTTAAATTGAACATATTTTTATCACGTATGCTCTGATTCTAAGCCCGTTTTATTGAACTTCTTTACGAAGTGCAATTTTATTTATTTATAGCTGTTTTAAAAATACAATAAAATTAGGTATTAATATTCATTGAGAGGTGGGTTAGCACGCAAATTAAAGCACCAAATATATTGTTATTCTATGCCTGGATACGCCAATTACCTTGTATCGAGTACTCATTATTTATAGCCAATCATTTCCCTCTCAGACAAGATGACACAGGGATAACAATAGAAGTACATGGAACGCTAAATGGGACAATAAATAATACGTACTACAGAATAAAGGGCAATCGCTCAGTGACAAATAAGTATCGATGAAAATAGAGCCCACATAATATATCGCATTCTTTGACACAAATCGTATGATATTCGCGACTGTGGGGTGACGACTATTTTGATCGTTTAAAATATAAAATTTTACATATTATCATTACAATTAATATAAATGTAGTGGAGCAATTAATAAATGCAATATAGTTGATTATTGTTTCTGTTAGAGTTTGATTGAGATTAGATGTAGGTAAAATAAGGGAAAATTTATCAAAATATATCAAATAGCTATACTATGAAGACGAATCTGTTTTCATTATTTTTCCACCTCTGACCTTTTTAGTTTTTAAAAATGTTTGTGTGATTTGATGAAAATGTAAACCCGACCAACCACAAACATTATGAAACATACATTACGATGAGGTAAAATGAATTTTAAAAGTAAATTCATGCTTAACCTACTCAGCACTTGGGACAAGTACAACGGCAAATGAAAAAATCGAAGACGTGTAGACTTGTATTGTGCTGAACAATTTATTTGTTCACTTCAAATTTCTCATTCATCGAGCCAAACTTGAATGGGCTTTGTTTTACCCGACTTTGTAGGAAGACATTTAACTATATTGTACGCATCAATCAATGAGACACGCTTCGTAAACGCGCATCTTCGAAGATAAAATCAAATGCCGCGACTGTATTTGATTATTATTACTATCGAGTTTAGAAAGTGCTGAGCAACTAATAAATTGGTTTGAAACAAATATGAGTAACTAAAAACGGTTCTATTGACGCAGTCTTCAGTTTGTTACAGACATTTTATATTACTCCGTATGATTTTCGGAAAAGTTTTACAATTTTCCAATAAAAATATTTTTTCAATTAGGCAAGTAGCTCCCATGAGGCGCTGCGTAGAGATGTAAGGTCTCTATACATCTTCTATCGCATTTATGAGTTGTTCGGATAGATACTTGGAGCTGATTTCTATCATCAGATATCAAGGCAGAATACGAAATTACATCCATGTCATGTTGATGGCCGTTCCAGAACTGTGCAATTCAGAGGGCCCATTCAACCGCGCACCATCGCTATGTACAACCAGCTGCCAATAAAGGTATTTCCGCACCAATACGACTGAGGGACTTTCAATAAAAAAGCATATCGTCATCTAAAAGGCATTTGATGATGCGTATCCAGCCTTTGCCCCCTATATTATAAAAAAAATTATAAAGTATAAATTTCAAACGCGAATTCACATTGACATTATAATTATTTAAAATCTATATTATATAAGTAAAGATTTTCGTTCAACCTCTTTAGTTCCATGATATAAAACAGTCCACATAAATATTTAATGTCGTTTCTTTGTTTTCAGGTAAGAACATCTTATATATATTAAAAATAATCATTATATACATTTGCGGATTTGAACCACCTGTTCAGATGTAAAAAGACAAGACAGACAAACAAAGATTCAGTTTACAAGGGTAATGATGAAAATTACTTTCAAGCTCTAATGTTATCAAACACAAAATCCATTCTATAGGTTCAATATTTTGTGATGAAATATGCTAAATTGCTGTAAGTGGTGTTGATACGTTGCCAACGATTAAATTGGCTTCAATCTAGGCTTTGGCATGCTATTAACTTGGTACACTCATTGCGCCAACATTGTCTAAAGCACATAAATCAAGTTTCCAAATTAACGAATTAGAGTTTCAGTTTTTCGTTTATTTAGGATAATTCAATGTGAATATACTTTTAAACATACAACTTGTATATCAGCGTCATAAATTAATATATTTTTTTATTGCCAGTTCTAAAATTATATGATACATAAGGTCTTAAAGGCCGGTAACTCACTTGTGATATCACGGCGGCGATATCATTTACAATCAGAAGCGCCTCCTGCCCGTGGAACTGACGACACGATCTAGCAAAAAGCTCTCAAATAATTCAATTTAAATGACGCCATCACAAGCTATTTGGAAAACAAAGTCTCTTTTATATATTTATATTAATATCACGAATCAGAAAAGCTAGAAAGGTGTGACAATTTAAAAACGTCTGTTATATCTCATATTCAAAGCTAATTGGTGTGGCCACAAGTTTACTACCGCTACCGATATTAATTTATAATCAATAGCTATATTGACGGGGGCTTGGGGCCAGCAGGTGTGTACCGAAATTGATCGACCAATGTCCCGTAAAATGTAATGGATTCGGATAGGGCTGCTCAGGCTTTGCATGATTTATTTTCGTCCAATACTGTACTGTTTCGTATAGTAAGGTTAACAACTCATACATTTAGATACTCGAAATTTTATCTGAAACAATAGTCACTGGTTAGTAATAGAAATATTTTTGACTAATCTATATTCTCTATCTGCAAAGATAAAACGACTTCTTAAACTAAATGTATCATTAAAACGATCGTGTAAAATAAAAGTGCGGACAAAATAATATAAACATTACAAATAATCTATAATATTTCAATCAATCAAAGATTCATTGAGGTTTATTTACTCCTAAGTGGGAGCCCTAAGGTCTTTCCAAATTGCCCATTTACAAAATAATACGTTGTGGGTAACATGTGGATTTAGTTCGGTAAACAACACATTTTTAACACTGAATATAACCATTTAAAAAGCAGGCATTCAAACCGTCACACTTCTATAATTTCCATTAATCTAGGCTATTATGGGGATAAAAAGCATATTTTTAAAGGCCTCGAAATGGACCTTAGTTTTGTAATGAAAAAGATTTCACGGTCTCAAATTTAAATTTACAAATAATTTGAAAAGCCGTCAAACACTCGACGCACGTTTCGGCCCGATACCGAAGTATTCTCAGGATGTTGCCTCTCCGAACAGCGTTCATTGAGTGAATGAAGTCTGATAATAGGCCTATTAGAATTGTATACTACGGACTTCGCCAAAGTAACGTCTGATTCTCTTTATATAATTTACAATACATAACTAAACAAATCATTTTTATAAACTTTCCATACCATTATTTTAGGTAATAATCGCAATTGTTGCGTTGGAGTAACTTTTAATATTTCATTTATTTTGTTATTATCCTTGTTATAGCGTCAATACAAACACTAGATCACAACTATTCATAAAATATAGTCAATTATCAAATTCCTACAACGCCTGCAAACGTTATTATTCGTACAAAAAGTTTGGTTTTACTCCTTATTGCGGTCAACGATAAGATGGGACACTTTTGCGTTGCCATTTCACGGATCATTGATAGCCTGTTTTATAGCAGATGAAAGATATCGAATAGGCTTTTCATAGCCCCTAAACAAACGAATGACCCGAGTGACCGGATAATAAAATTATATAGGACAGAAGTTACCTATATAACTTTAATATATATGACGAAGGGACATTTTTAAAACGAGTGATGTCATACATTTATTTGGTACACCCAACTTTTAGTTTGATAAGCAAAGTTCACAAAATCCATCACGGTTTTGTACTCGTCATGCTTCGTGAAATTTATAATAACCGAACATTTACGATCGTCAAATGATACCATGATAACACGTGTCTTTAAAGATAGTAAGCAAAAATAGAGAAGTTTAAGTAATAACATATTACTATTGAATAGTGAATAATTTAGAGATATCTCAATACTGTAAACCATGTACTGTTTATAATACATTTAGATTTAAAATTACTTTAACGTCATATTGTCTTTTATTGACATAACTATTACTCATTTAAAGAAAAACAATTGATTAACGGATTAAGCTATGTATTTTTACAAAATTTAAGTATATTTAATAATCCATAGCTTAATCCGTTAATAAAGTGTTTTTCTTTTCTTTAACGTCGTTAATTGTTATGCCTATATAACGTGACTGCTCCGATATACCTTCAAAAACATTAAGGTTACATTAAGGGGATAAAATTCTCTTCCTAAATCGTGACTAATTTTGTAGAATTTTGTTTGAAAGCTGGGGCTGGTCTATATAGAACCAATAAATTGTTCTTATAATGAATGAAATTAAAGTTTTTCTTAAAATAACTATTCAAAGTCAAGGCTGTCTGTTTCCCGACAGTGTATTATAGTACTAATTTCATAAAGAAAACAATGAAAAGTATATATTAATTATAATTTAATAACTGAAACATGAGTCTATTGCGAATATCTAATGTATGTAATCTTCTCATTAGGCATAAATCAATACATCTGAATGAATTATATGAAGTCTTATAATCATTAGGTGCGGATCATGCCAATCAAGATTTTGCCTATTCCAATAATCCTTTAGTATATTTAATTTGTTTTCAAACATGACAATTGTCAGTGCGTATCAAATTTAGATCCAAACTTTGTTTAGCAAATACATTTTGAAACAAATTTAAATTTCCATTTATCAAGGATCAAACCCGATCCATTCGTTCCGCTAGCAAATGATATTGCATTGTACAGTGAGTCTCATATAGGGCGATTGCTTAATCAAAAACGTCGTATCAAACACCATCGTTGCTAAATTAAAACGGACTTTAATTTATACACTTACAAATTAAAATCGCGTGTTTTATTTTTTCATCCATAATCTCTTAGGTTTAGTAAAGTCGTATAGCACGTAATTCACATCGTTGAAAATGGAACTATATCTTTTGGTTAACAAGATTGAAAATTGAATAGCATTTGGAGCTTGAGAGCTCGTGACCTATTAGCAGTGACAAAACATACGGTTGTCAGCGTGATGTGGGATTTATTGTGCCATAACGTTTTTGATGACCCCCTCCTTATAATTGGTCTTATTGCGAGAGCAATAAAGGAGGTTTTAGTGTTTGTCCTATAAAATAATTAGGTGCGGAACAGGAGTACACAATTAATTTATTGCTTCGTTCGTTTGTATGGACTTCAGATTGCAGTTGGTGAATGCGATAATTTATTTTTCATGGGTGCTTTTTTGGTTGTTTAAGCTTATTGTTATTTTAATTAATTTAAAATGTAAGCTAGGCACTATAAACATAAATAATCTATTCATAAACTTATATCTTTGCATATGTTTATAAAAATGTCTTTTTCTATTGGATTTAGATTAAGATCTATAGGACTTTCACTGCATTTGTTTTAGACTTTAAAGTATCGCATTAATAGTTATACAAAGATACAAATAATTATTTCGCGAATCAGGACAGAGGTATGTAAAACAGGGCAAGGTAATGCTTAACATGAGGGATTAGGTGTACGTGACTGTTTCGAGATGTACTATTGGTATTGCGAATTGAATACGGAATATTGAAACCATTGTTTTGTAAACATATAACCTATATTTTTTGACCTGATTTGGAATTGGGGGGATTACCACCTCTTTGCTAATATTATGAAGGTTAGTCTCGGACGAACAACTCGTCCTATAACAGTGTTTCCTCATTCCTTTAAAAGAGACTGAAATAGTTGCTTTTGACATTAAGAACAACTGCTTAATATTGCCGTGAAATACTTAAAACAATCCGACAGCTTCAAAAGAAGTGAACGATTGGATAGGTTAATCGAAATTTTGATTGAACGCCTGAATGCAAACAAATTTCAACTGTGATTTGCATAAAACAGCTATGGCGACAAGCAACACACTTGAAAAAAATAAGTTTAAACCTAATTCAGTTAGCAGTATTTTAGCTGAAGTACTGTTTGACCTCTGTGTCGATGAATACATTAGTCAAACACTAGAAACTAATACTTTTCACCATTATTCGTTCAATTAAGCAGAAAAAAGCCTTTCACCAGACAGTGACTAAATTAGTGTAAGGATAATAAACACATTTCATCTTATAAGCAATATTGAATATCTACTAGGTATTCGATAGAAATATTTTAGTTGAACACAAACAGTCTCTCACCCCGCACTAACCAAATCACTTTAGTAAATAAATCAGACGCACAATCACACTTAATGACAAGCCGAATGTAGAAGATGCAATTGATGAAAAACAAATTCAAAATGGTTTCCGAAATCAAATAGATACCAATGAAGCCGCGTGGCGTATTATCGCTTTGCCACGTTCACTTGGACGCTAATAATAATATGTTACGCTATTATAGGTCTTATTACTTACACAATAGGACTTATAGAGTAGCTGGTAACGGCAAATTAAATATTGATGTTATGGCTGAGCACGGCAGGGTTCGAGGGATACACAAAGTTCTATATGCAGATACAAAAATAAATGCTTTAGTTTATGAACTCTATGTTAAGGGAATAAGGGTGACTTGAAATTTCTGGATTGTTTGTTAGTCTGGTATGTTGTATGGATGCACGCGGCACATAGATAATAAATACTTTAGACAAATAATTACGTTATTTGATGTTCGACGGATGATGGTAGTTGGCAAATATTCTCTCGTGGGATATTGTGGGGATTAGATTCGTTAATTAATTGGTGCGGATATAATTGCCTAATTAGTGCTAAACACTCGTTTAATGGTTTCTAAATATTTTGAATATAAGCTATATTGGTGGCGAACATTAAACCCTATTGCTATCAATTGAGAAATAAACATTAATATTAAATTATACATATAAGAATAACCTTATATTTAAATTTAATTTAGCATGAAAACTGGTAGTTTAAGTTAAAACAGTTTAGTTCACTGTTTATTTATTTATTAATTCATTTATTAGGAAAACACAAAAATATCACTTTATAGACAGAATGGTAGAAATAAATTAAAACAATGGATATCTCCTTAAATAGTTTCACAAGTAAGCGTTGATATATACAATTCAATATATACATTTCTAGTCTAGATAATAATAATTACTTCAACTTATTCTTAAGTGAGAGGAGAGCGAAAGCAACTCGACAGAAAAGAGGCACGCGGAAGAAAATATTGCTTCTGGGAGTACAGGCTAAAGGTTTTGTGAGCTCGTAAGGACTGGACTAGAAGGTTGCAATACGTACTGAACAAGATGGTTCATGCCCACAATTCATTCTTAAAGTGACACAATATCAGATGACGTCTTTGGTTTAGTGCAAGAAGTAAAAAACCTTCTTTGTACATCCTCCTTGTGTGCCAATTGTGCGACAATTATAATGGGTTTAATTGATTTTTTTTTCATTCCCTAAATATAGATCTCGCTTTTAGGTGACTGCTGTCAAACATATATCTGAGGCTATTGATGAATTCAATGCTCTAGAAGAACATAAAACAAAAACGCAATCACGCATCTTTATGCGAATTTTACTCTTTAGAAGCATTTACAAAGTTATGGGTTCTCTTACAGAGAGTAATTATAAGCACAGCTGGGTCAGCTTGCACAAATCCATGCGAATTTGATAGTTATCTAAGTGGGATCTGACCTGTATAATGAGTTGCCATTCCGGCCGAAATGTGGCAAATTGCTTTTGTCTATACCGCAGTCCCTATACTTATTATATGTTTAAAATATTATAATAACCAAATATGTATAGTCGAGCGAAGGCTTAAGAGATACATAACATTTTATTTTTATTGTTATAATAATAGTGTATTGAATGTCGTCTCAAACACACATAAAAATGAAGTTTGGTTTGAAGACTTATGTGACCCTGAAATCCTACTCACCCATTTGGAACCAATTTACTATGTAAGACTTACAGGTAAAGTAGTTTTTTTATATAATAAACTAGCTGTACCAGCGATGGCCAGCATGGATTAGGTATAACAACTGAAAAATACTTATTTTAGAATGTACATCTACTATCTACGTCACTAACTAAATAAACACAAATGTACTTTATTTATAATTATTACATAAAGACAAAAAAGGAAAGCAGCAAAAATGAATCACAATATTTTGAATTAGACTACAGAATTTTATACGTTTTTTATTATGTAATTTTATTTTAGCTTTTTATCGGCGTAGTAATAAATACACATATATCTGTGCAAAGTTCCATCTTTCTAACACTAACCGTTTCGACGCTACAGTGAGAACGGGCGAATGAATGGACATGACGAAGGGTTCCATTACGTAGACTGCGGAACCCTAATAAAAGTAGCCTAAGTGATTCCTTGTTATATCAGCTACCAATCAAAAAAAGTCCCGTCAAAATCGGTCCAGCCATTCCAGAGATTAGCCGGAACAAACAGACATACAGACAGCCAGACAGACAGACAGACAGACAAAAATGTTAAAAAATGTCATTTTGGTGTATGTATCGTATATATATTCATATGCATGTAGTAAAAAACACTTATTTCAATATTAAAAACAGACACTCCAATTTTATATATTAGTATAGATATTCAGTATCAATAAATGTTCAGAAAATACTAAAACGACACGTTCGAAATACAAAAACTATTTCGAGAAAATATCCTAAATCTAAACCACATTAAAGTGAAAATTGTACGGGTGTTAAATTATTCAGGAGAGCTGGAAAGTATCCAAATTAATCATGCAAAACTTTACATTGAATTTCCAATTTATTGTGTTTGTTGATGTTCCATTTGTTTGGATGTTTCCTTAGCGGAACGCAATAATAAGGAGTGTCTTGTATACCAATTAATTAAAAGAGTAATTTATTATCTTAGTGCAAAATTCAAAGACATGTACATTGATTTACAAAAGAATCTTGAATTACTTCACTTAATTATTGAAAAAACATAAAGCCTTCAATAATGTCTGTGATTATATAATATGTAACTTTAAATTATTAAATTCTAAATGGAATAAAGATCTTATGTTTATAAGGCCCATTATATAGGAGGTATTTCAAATTAGATTTTCAATTGGAATACTTGCCCTAGGTGATTTGTTGTCCCTTGACATTTTATGAATTCACCCACAATGATTCGATTAAAAATACCGTCGAAATGAAAATACCAGTATAGCATTCATAAAAGTTATTATTTCTAACAGCTGTAGATTTTTATAAAAATATACCTCGTCGCCTTTATCGTAAACTATTATAAATTACTATTTACATAAATTATTTACTTATACTAAACTATTTTAGATGGTCAGGTAGAGTTAACATTAATTATATAATTTATTATTACAGTCAAAATATCTGAAAATCTATCATTGAAAGCATGCACTCAGGAGTACCTTGACAAATTTTGCGCCTCAAAGCTACTATTATTATCACTGACTACATCAATTTGTTCATTGTCACACAATTCGCTGGAGTCTTTTGACGAACAGGTGGATTTCGCACAGCAGCATTTCTTGGTTCTTCCGTCACTCGCCAGAGGACTCTCTTCCTTCTTCAACTTAACGCGGCGGTTCTGGAACCAAATCTTCACTTGTTTCTCGGAAAGTTTCAATCTAGATGCAATTTCGATTCTCCGAAGTCTGGACAGGTACATATTCATTGAGAATTCGCGTTCTAACTCAAGCAGCTGCGTCCCTGTGAAGGCGGTCCGAATACGTTTGCTCGAGTCTTCTTTTAAAGGAACACGTTTCAAATCCTTGGAGTAGCCGGGCAGGAGTTCTTCGGGATGAGCGAGCGGAGGACTTGGGGTGCCATTGCGGCTTTCACTCGACAATGATGGAGATCTTTGCCCTTGGCTCTTCGAAGGCGATGTCGCTGTTGCCTTGTATGGGTGGTGGAGGTAAGGAGAAACGGACTTTTTCCTCCTATTCACGTAACTCACGGGTTCCTCTTCAGTTTTCACATAACCTTCAAACGATCGTTCACTTTGCGTCGATTCGTAAATGTCTGGCTGCCGCGGCAAATGATGAACGAGCGGGTAACGAAAATTTAGATGCTCCAGAAACGGCCTGAATAAATCCGGGGCTCGCTGTTGATGTAAACCAAGAGTCAGTAAATTATTAAGAGGATAGGGATACGGCAGAAACTTGGGGCGCGGATCCATTTGGTTGAGACCAAAGTTGTGTAAGGAAGTCACTTCTGTCTTCTTGCAGTCTTTCGACTCACTGATTAACGTATCTACTAAGAAAGACCTCGACATCTTGCTGTGTACTGGTCGGTGCAACGTGTGCTTTGCAACTGATTAAAGAGGGTGAGATCACTGGAAAGTAACAATTACAAAAACTACCCCCACTTAGTGCACCCCATTGTAAATAAATACAATAGGCCTCACTCGAAGCGTTTTGGCAATTATGTGGCCCGTCCCACCCTTTTGTCGGTGAGCCGTACCCCATGATAGTTGAAAAAATCGTATTATGAATGAAGCATTTTAGTAGCTATGAATAATTTTGTATGGGACGTTAACATCCCCAATATCAATCCCATTAAAATGGATTTGGTTACTGTTTTACTTGTCAATATGATTTTATAATTCTATTATTTTCTTTGGCTCTTGTGTTGTACGTTTTTAAGATTAAATTAGGTCTTCAACATTTAATAAGAATTTGGATTATACTCAATTATTATTTTATAAAAGCACAAAGAAGTATTTAAGCTTTAAGTTATAGGTCTGCATCTTGAATTAGTATAGTTTACTAAGCGTTTGGAACAACATACCTAATTCTGAATATTTATGCACACTTAACTCCAAAGCTTCGAGTACCAAAACTTTTCGTTTCCCCTATAAGCAAATTAATTAGGTATGAATACTCTATAATATGGACCGTATGCTGTTCACGTGATTTTGATACTCGTAAAAGAAGTACAAGGGAGGGAATTTACTGGCCCCGCCCAAAGCTCCCTTATTGAGACCGGTTTATGAAATATTAAAGGTCGCATTGTGAGCTTATAATAATTTCACCCATTATTATCATGTCAGATGCAATTTAAAGTAACTCTTCAGATGTTGAACTTAAGTGCTTTATGATGAGCTTTTGTGTTTATTAAATCTTGTTTTGAGGCTGCATTTGGATTCATTTGGGCTTAATTGTTCCAGTTTTACATCTTCTTCGTGTTCATAGTAAAGTTGTTAACGCCCTGTTATTGTAGAAGTTTTGTATAGTGTATGGCTAACTTTTAAAATAATGACAGCGTATATATTATTGTAATGTTCAGATTCGTCTGCACCAAACTTGAGCTGGTTTGTTCAAATCTTGTATAAGCCGTCTATCTGCGCGTTTGTACTTTACAAGGAAGAATAATATAATGAAAGAGATGGAATGATGTGACCAAATAACTTTATTATAATGTACAATGTAATTAACCTTTGAACGCTATATTCAAACTCTTTAATTCTCAACCAACGCTGTTCGTAGAGGCAACATCCTGAGGATGCTCCGGTGTCGGAGCGAAACTTGCGTCGAGTGTTTGAAATTTTTTTCGAGGAGTATTGCTGGTAAATTGGTCTATTAGAGTTTTATACTATGGACTTGATTCTTCTAGTCAGAAGTCGTAATCGTGTAAAATTAAAGATTCTAAAATATGCAGTGAAATGAACGCTGTTAATTATTTTGAATCAAATATAAAACCTTATCTGTATATATATCTTTAATCTCATCATTCAAAGAAGCCCAAAAGGAGTTGACTTGAAAAGATCTCTATAGAGCTCAGCCATTTGCGAAATATTGAAGCCATTGTTAAAAAATCCGCCGAAGCCAAATATAATCACGATGTGAGCAAGCAAACAGTTTTCAACGGTAGGTAAACAGTAGTTTATCTAACGCATCTCTTTATTTTATTCGCTAAGGCTTTCTATTCGCGAACGTGTATTATATAAAATGACTTTATCTTACTTACTTACTTACTTAAATTTTGTAAAAATACATAACTTAATCCGTTAACAAAGTGTTTTTGTTTAAATGAGTAAAAATCTGTATTTATATCAGTATTAGTAGCACTACTTACTAAACAAAATATAAGCCTTCAGAATTACGAAATAACGATGTGCACTTAATTGTCTACAATTTTTTTATCGTACGTATATTTTAGTATATGAAGCTTTGCAACAGCATATAAATATAGAAACCAGATATAGTTCTTTAGATCTGATTCGAGAAAGATTGATTATGACCAGACCGTATATCGTTACGCTGACTCGTCGCTCGCCAACCTTACTTGAATTTTGACTTATTGTTCATCCACCCTCGCAAATGAATCGGACAGGATGATAAGGGGTTGTATTAAACCAATGCCAAGGGTATTGTTGTTACCCGTCGGAGTAATTTGGCCTTATTAAATTATTACACGAAAATTGTTTCTAATGGATCTTAATAATTTATAATTACGTCTATCTCTATTTCTATCAAATATTTATGTTTCATTATAAAAGTCCGTTACAATTTAGTTTGATATTTCAGCTTTATTGTCATTGGGAGTAATTCGTAGTAACTTTTCTTTAAATCACGGTGTGTTTCAAACGTAGCGTGAAAGGTTTTATATCTAAAGCACAATCGAAGCAGTTTTATAAAAATTCGATCGAAAAAGCGTTTGCAAATCGGGAGTGCCATACAACTTAGTAGGTATCGCTACTCGGTTGTCAGTTAACTTTTTTTTTTCACTTGGCAACGATACAAAACACGTTTAAACACCAATCTATTATACACTTACTTAAAACGTATCACAAGCAAAAAATCAATCAGCAAACAAAAGGCGAGCGGAAATGAGTCCGAGAAGGCTATTTAATAAGCACCTGCACGAATAATGGCTGACCAACACTTCTCGGAATTGTGTGAATGTCGCCGAGGTGTCTGAGCGTCTCTGCGGGTCTTCATTCATGGCTCTTACGTTCATTGAAGGTTTTGCTACGGTATCAATGGGAGTTATTCTTTGTGTTTTGTTTACGAGCATTGGATTACCCATGTATACGTTGAATTGGCTCAGTAATTGGATTACGCTAAGCCGTTACGGTTAGTAACAGCCTTTATTCGATGTTGAGGATCGTGGTATTGTACCGGATATTGCGAAATAGAGCAGGAACTTGTACATAGAACGTAGAACGAAAGCGGACTATTATTTCTAATCATTTATTAATGTCAATCGAACATTGATTGTTAAATATCTTATACCGTCAAGTTAGTAATTAAAAATAAAACAGTTTTAACCGACTGTTTTTAGTGTACTCGATTACCGAAGAATAAAAAAATTGTATATTTTTATTCTTAAGTTTTGAAACAGATTCAAATTATGATCGTCATACCAATATTACATCAACCATCCGTGTGTTATTCCGGCGCTGCCAAAACCGTTAGAGTTAGACGTATGTAATGTATTATGGAAATGTTAATCTTCGATAGTCCTACCAAAAAGATCATCTCGTTGACACTAAAAGAGAGGTTGTATGTGAAAATTTAGAACGTATCCTTTGATAGTTGATACTCTGTTCAAAATAAATGTAAAGAGGTTTTATCTAAATATTCTATTCCCTTCGTTTCACTAATTAAAAATAAAAATAAATTGTTTGCCCAACATTTTTATTAATAGAAGGTGATGATGTTTCAAAATCTTGCAATGAAGTATCCAATTTAATCACTTTCAATTCCCAGTACTTGAGATTAGCACTTTTAACCAAACAAACTCATCAGTTTTATAATATTTGATACATTTATTAACCATCATTAATTAAAAGCACAAAAGGATCAATCTGATACATGCACGAGTATTAAAAGCTTTTGTTTTAAATCCAAATAATGTAATTATAAAACTTAAGTGCTTCACGTTGGCGCTCAAAACGTATGCTGTATCAAATTAAGCCGTATAAAGGGTTGTAATAACATCAGCAAACCCTCGCCAGTCGCCACGTGCGCCAATTCGATGGAAAAGTAATTTAAACACGACTTAATAAATACGGAAAATGCTGAAATGTACTTTAATGTGACGATTTCACTTTGTTCAATTGTAATGTGAAAATATACTTCAATAAAAGAGGGTTTATTTAAGACAGTTATAAGTGTATCCTCATTTATCTAACTTTTTTTGAACTATGCTTATAAGAAAATGAAACGCAAAAGTACCATTACAATCAGCCAAGTGAATTCAATTTAAATGTCATATGGAAAACACGTGAACAATGTCAATATAACTATGAAAATACAGACTTTGAATTATATATTTTACTACTACAATTTATAGCAATATTGCTATAAATTGTAGTAGTAAAATATATATGATATATCTTTATATATATAATTCTTCTGTGAGTGTGTATGTCACTGAACTTCTCTCAAGCGACTGGACCGATTTTGATGAAATTTTTTGTGTGTGTTCAAGGGGATCTGGCTACCATCGCAGTGTCAAATTTTAAATAATATTCGAATAATTAATTGAAAATTGAAATCACATGTATGGCAAAACAACGTTTGCTGGATCAGCTAGTATAATATATATTAATAGTATAGTATATAATTCATATGAATTAATTGATTTGACATCATTTGAATAAGAGCAGTATGGTAAGTAGGTAAATTAACAAAGTCCGCAATGGCTCGGATTCCTCAGGTTCAAGAGGCCTCTAGTTCCCAGAGTTGCCCAGAAGCAATCAATGCCTTGACATCAAGTGTGCTTAGTGGTTTGACATCGTTGACAAACTGTGGTCCCAATCAAAAGCGTCGGCATTTGATTCAAACGCAAGAATTCCTAATTTCGTCCCCGATATTAATAAATCATGTAATCCTACTGAATATCACTCAAACATATGGAATTTCATTTTAAAATATACATACTATTTAGAGAGAGTTTTTTTGTCTAAGGCATTAGCAAAATTCACGATTTTGGGTCCTGATAATCGCCTCAGTTTATCCCTTACACTACATCACACCCTTACCACAATCGAATCACAAAATGTTGGCTTTGTGCAACACAAGAAATGCTTGACAATTGCGATTGTGACATTTAGCGGTATTACAATCGTTCACTGTTTTGTTCGTTCAGTCGTTCAGTTATTGTTTCCATTCACTCGAAAGCTTATTGTTTAGGCCCCAGCTTATTTATTGACTGTTTTTGAATATTTCAAGTATGAAATGATCGGAATTATTCATAATGAGCTCAAGTAGTAAGTACAATATACTAATAATGGATTGTTGGTAATATATTTATTTAAATCAAGGTATAATACGATTTTTTATTAGAATGAGATTTCCTCAGATTGCTGTAATCGGTCAGGATGATTCCATTTTATCAATAGGCAAGTAAGTCTGCTTTATACCTGACGCCTTATTTTTGTCTAAGTCATGCAGGTTCGTTAAATGAATAGAGAAGAAAAGGGTAGAAAGAAAATTTAATTAGTGCTCAGCCAGGATTCGATCGCACGACCTTAGGGTTGACAGTGGCAGGCTGACTTTTTTATACAACACATTATAAGTCTTAATTTTAATTAAGGTCCTATGTTAAACATTTAAAATAAACGGCCATTTTAAGTACTAAGTGTTCCGTTTACCAAGTTTGCTAAGGTCAAGATAATAAAACGTTTGAAAGGCGTCAAAGATTTTTAACTTCTGCAGTTACAACAATGAAAGCGTCTCGGTTATTGTCTTCTTCTTTGCGTGCCTCTCCATTACTGGAGGTCGGCTGTCAGACTTTTGTAGCGTCTCTTGTCTCGGGCCAGGTGCAGCAGTTCCTCAGCAGTTCTAATACCCGTCCACTCCCTAACGTTACGCAGCCATGATTTCTTCCGCCTACCAACTTTCCTTTTACCTTGGATTTTTCCCATCATTATAATTTGGAGCAGTTGGTATCGGTCATGGCGCAACACGTGACCTAGGTATCCGACTTTACGCTGTTTGATTTGTACTGTAGGTATAATTAACTATTTTAACGTTTCCTTTGAGCTTTGATTTGTCATTTTTTAATGGTTACTCTTTCGTCTCTTTTTGCTTGTTTACGCTATCATAAATATATACTGTTTTAGAAAGCTCGTATACGAATTTACATCATCACTACGAAGCTCAAGATTAAAAATTCGTTTGCGTTTCATAGTTAATTATTCAGGAAGGCTATGTTGTATCTGGCTTATATCACAAGAGTAGATCATACATGAAAGGTAAATGGTAAATGTAAACGTAATAACGGGCATAATCAGATTTATAGGAGTATTTAATTAATAAAGCTCAAACCTGGAACAGCTAATTCAATGTAAGAATATTGAATCCTATACGTTACTCCTCTCCTAAAATTTGTAGTGTGAAATGAAAGGGTTGTTAGTTCAACACGTGCGATACCATGTCGGCACATTAGATGCTTTTGACACCCGCTATGTGTCGGTGAAGGATATGAAATGATCGATCACTAGAAATACATTGCTCCGTTATATTGGTTCGTTGCTAAAATGCCTTTGTGTCTGCGGAAATGGAACGCGATTGTTAAATGACTTATATGATTTGAAATATCTGTTTGTGATTTTTTTCAGATCATTGATTACTGCAAGCTAATTCTGCCTTTGTTGCTGACATTGACTTCTGGATTAGCAGGAAGATTTCTTGCAGCTGACAAGTGGTGAATATAGCTTTTTGCAGAGAAGAGAGGCTCTATAAAGATATATTTTGCGTAGCTGACTCATTAATTAGTAACATTCGCAAATGAAGAAAAGACATTATATCAGGAGTTACAGCTCCTGTCTATATTAAATATATATTAAATGCTAATACGAAGCTTCGTATTACTCAGGTTTAATACGAAGGTAGATAGAGCACCACTTTTCATATTGATCCATTCTAACACATCTCTCACTCTCCAGACACAGAGAAAACTATACTGTACGTACAGGACATTAAAAAAAAATGTTTCCTTAAAAACCTTTCCTTAAAAAAATTGCCAATGATAGTTGGGCTGCAGGAATGAAGCAGTCTCGAAAAACATCGAATGCATTTTAAAATCGTCGTTATGATATCAAATTCGTTTACCATTTCAAAGTGAACTTATTTGATCTATACTTTGACATTACATAGTAATGCCATCCATAGTTTATTTGTTTACGGAATTCTTTATATTAAACATGCATCGGCAGCTATGTCACATTACGCTGTGATAATAGCACAAGCGTTGATTAAAAACTTTTTACAGAGGGGCAAAGAAAATTAAATTCCAAACATGTCAGGCCAAAACACAATTCGTTTCGCACACTCGGCAAATGCGAGTCATTCAATATATTTGCTTTTGATTAATGCTTCATCCATTGGCTGTGCTAACCAGCAACTGGCGAGGGGTGGCTCTCCAAGATATCTCGGAATTTGCCAAAATAACGATCTTAATGAGCACGTTTGGCAGGATTCGACAGATTTTGCGTAGGACGTAAATGTATTCCTTTTAATGTATTGCTTATGGGGCAACGGTCACCATATCGGAGTTTTGAACACGGGGTTCCCAAGTTCGATTCTCGGTATAGCATATTTGTGGTATATAGAGCCAATAACATAACAAATAATATATTGTATCTACATTTTGTTTGATTCGTCTCATTTTTAACAAAAAAAAAATAACTTCCGTAGCAATTGTATCACTATATAGTGAGGTAATAATCCGCAAAAAGCAACAAATAAAATAAAAAGCGTCCTATCAAAATATCCCGAGGCTTGTATCCGGGAACTTGCAATGGGTTAATGTGATTTGGCAGGGTCACCATTGTAATTTATATACGAAATTTTATTTGTAACGGAAGGCTTATATTTGAATTAGGTCTAAAGATTAGTATTAAATATCAAAACAAATGAAAATATATTCTTCCGTTATTGAAGTAACTTAATTATAGTATAAGGGTGTGTACAAAGATCGTGGCCAGTTTAATTTAGTAAATGTAAACAGGAACACTTCCCTGCTTCACTGAGCGGAAAATTTCAAACTTAATAGGACTAAATGAATACACAAATTGCAGTTTTAATGGAATAAAACGTAAAAAGTAGTTTTCCGTATACGGCTATTATGGAATGGGCCGATAAATTAGTGTGACGATACTTCCGGTGGCGTGGCGGACGCATCGACGTCATCAAGCGTCATTTCCGGTCGAGGGAGGAAAGGGAAGTTGGATTAATGACGATAGCGTTTATAGATTTTAAATTTTATACTATAATTTTCTTTTGAAGTAATAAAGAGATTATAGAATCCTTTTTATTTATATGGGAACTTTTTTAACATCGAAATATTTATACGATTTTTTTTTATTTCATAAAAAAATGCCCTTGAGGTCTATGTAGCAAAATTGATTTGGCGTAAGATATCTTTTTACTTGAACATCACTTTGTAAACTAGCAAAGATGAAGTTTCTTTATTGAGTGTACTTAATGGTTACTTGGTCATGCTCACTTGAATTCATTGATAATCGTAACAATGACACTCGAGTGTAATTGTGTCGAGCGCAAAGGATTTTCGCCCCTAACGACGAAACAAAGTGAGAAGAGCTAAAGAAAATCCCGGCAAAAATGCCTTGGATAAAAATCCAAGCGACAGAATTCTTCTTATAATGTTGAGGATGTTAACGTCTCAATAGCATGGAATTTTCAGCTTTATACCAACGAGATATAAGGCGGTTTCGCTTGAAGTTATCATTTCTTTATTGAAGGCTGTATTGGATATGGTATGAATGAATGTATGGGACACAAAGGCGTCGGAGTGTGAAAATATGACAGTATTTAAGTAGCGGTGTCTTTTAGTCATGTTGCATTTTGTACTTTGCCATTTTTGTCTGGTTCAGACCGCCATTCACTGATGAATGGAATAAGGCAGATATCAAGTAACTAAGTTTTTATGGATACACTAATCGTAACATTATCACATATTTGTATGAAATATTTTCATTTTAATATCGGCCATACTTGCCGAAACTCTTTTGTCGTGAAGCTATATGATCCAGTACTAAAATAGTATCAACCTGTTAATAATGTATCTCGAGTCCTCCAATATAAATGCTGAGGCAACTGGATACCGCTATTCTAATAGATAAAAGTATTAATTTTAATATACCATATTCTTCTAGATAAGGATAGTTAAACTGCAATTATTATTGTTATAGCTATTCAAAGCATAATGTCAAAAATAATAACGAAATACATAGACCTCATAGAGGAAATGAACAAATGTGGAGGCTTCAAACAGCCACAGGAATATTTCCAAAATAGTGCAGTTAGCATTACGAATGATGTTATTATAGAAATTCGCCCCAATACATATGAGTTATAGAACTATAATAATCCTCAACAATTTTTAAAAACTATGTTCCTTATTGTATACAATTCGTTCTTACATGGCTTTGGATTGTAGATACATACATACAATTCAGTAATAGCCGAGAAAAATCACCAAAAATTCGTCTATGTATAAAATATGCATATATACTCAAAATAGTATTTGGTACATGGTATCTGTGAAATTTGAATTGTTTGCTGTCAAATTGACGTCGCAGTACCTCGCTGAACGCGATTGCAAAAAGCACTCAGAACGTCGAGTTTCATCAATACTGCAGTAATCAAACGCGAAATTTCCACAAACCAAAGGCTGTATAATTCCTTGAAATTGCTTTTTTATTCCCTTTTTTGCAGTCCGGAGTACGTTTTCAAAAGACGTGCCGAGCACCGCCCCCTCTAATCGGTTGCATCACCATTACAATATCCATTCATTGGCACATTCATTCACAAAGTCATTCGGCGACAAATAGCCTTGCCATTCTTGCTACGTGCACCCTTACTGCCTGGACATAAGGCGTCTTAAACATCGCAAACTTATACTAAACTATTGTTAAATAAAAATCATTAAAATGACACGGTGTTATCGTATTATAGTTATAAGGTATTGTGTGATGGAATTTCATGCATGCCTCCGTATTTTTTGAATTGTCAGACATATTGTCGCCATTGTGAGTGAAGTGCTACTTGAATGGAGCGAACGAATTAGGAACGGTGAATGATTGTGAATGTGCGGATCGTTAAATGTATGCTATTTATTAATCTTAAGTGCCTTTATAATATCCAGATCTGGGAACGTTTTATTTATATACTTCTAGATTTTATGTCCAATACTGTAAGAAGCGTACTCCTTTAAGGGTCGGTAACGCAAACACTAGAGTGTATGAGCTGCGACTGTTGTCACTTATACCACCCGCAAGCTTATTTGCCCACCATTTTGTATAAAAAAAAGAATTATATTTTTCTCAAAATATTAATATTATACGCCTGTATAGTTATATAAATGAAGACGAATATAGACGATGGTGATAAAACAAAAACAAGTCATTGTGTTGCTAGTTGTCATTATTATTTCCCATTTATAGATATAATTCGTACAAACTTGTTGCTACAACCAGATGGACTCTCAAACACACAAAGGAGACACGAAAACCATAATTTAACACAAAATGCATCAATAAAATATCAATTCGCATTCATATAAAACACTCGCGTGTCGCATCTGTCCCCGTTCGCCACGCTTTCCTCTTATTATCCATTTTTATATCTTATACAATAAATTTAACGCTAAATAAAATTCCTCGCCACGCCCAAACTAATAAATAACTATTGGTTTACAAAGCACCCTTCAAATAAACGGTTGATTTTTTGCGGTTTTATGGAATTTAGGGAAGCATTTAGTGAGATAGAATTCACGTTATTAATAATAATAAGAAAATTGTCTTAAAAAATTATATTACACGCGGTTCATATATTTTGTATATTGTGAAAAAAAATGAAAAATGGATTCTTCAATGCCTCCAGAGAGATTTGAACTCTCGACCCCTGGTTTACAAGACCAGTGCTCTAACCCCTGAGCTATGGAGGCGATGTGTGGCTAGTTGAAATAGTAGTTTGGAATTAAAAATATTCAATTTATATGTTTATTATAGTATATGTATATGTTGTGTATTTGTTAGTTATATTATATTTGAAATGTATATCTTGATATTTCGAACACCTGTAACTTTGTGAAACATTTTAGAATGTCGATTGAAAGACATTAAACATATACTTATAATTAACGATACAATACTAAACAAACGAGCATGATATCATCCCTTATTTAAAATACGCACAAATTATCAGAATAAACATAATATTTATGTCTCGATATGCCCTCCGGTGAGTGCGGCCGACACGTGGCCTGAGATAAATAGATTAGCGCCAATTTGTGTTTGTTTGGATTATATACGGAAAATAAACATCTAATATGCCAAAAACTCTTCGTCCATTACCATCTCTTTGATTTTCACTGAACTGATTTCACTGAAATATGAATTGGGATGAATTTCTATCTTTCCCATCATCTCCTCTCATATTAGACTATTACTTGTAAGTTACTTGTAATATATTCTGTTTAAGAATTGAAGTTTTAATAGCAAAAAATATTCCCTTATCACCCTTTTACATTTTAAATGTAAAGCAAATTGCGTGTGTAATAAATACCTTGTTTTCTCTAGCCAACTCAACAATTAAAACATTAACAAACCAGTCGATCGTCAACCTTAATAACATTACTTTAAAGTCTATATTAAATACACACCGTGACGAATCCAAACAGTTGGTGTATTTTGAATATTTTAATTTGTATCTTTTATTCGTTTGCGAATGATTCGATTTGCTGACGTCATCTGATTAATTAGGGTTTATAAATTATTGTGATGTCCGTTATTGAGAGGGACATCTGTTACGGGTTGTTGTAATATATGTAGGTATATAATATATATACCTACCCGTTTCTATAATCGGCTTCCGAGGCCTATTATGCCTTGAAGTATAATATTAATAAACTACAAAACAATGAGATTCGATTAAGTAATACTGAAGTGTATGTTTCTAGAAATCACTTAAGTGAAATTGTAGGTTAAAGAGTTGGACATAACCATATCAATCTCATGTCACTAAAATCACGAAGCAGGAAGTTCCATAATTAATCAGTGATATTAAAACCCAATAATAGTGTATAATCGACTAATCCGAGTATTAAATAATCTAGATCATATTGAATAGTATACCCCCTTCTGTTTTTTGGAAGTCAATCAAAAATAGCCTGGCTAATTTGTTATTCGATAATATTCATCTTATTATAATAATAATTAATTTTTTCGTAGCACAAATCTGTGTCTTAATTTGTCGAGGACAGTGAAGTTGTAAGTTGGGTTGCAGTAATCAGGTGCTTGGCAAACTTGATTACGTCCAGGATTGTGCCATTACAAAGCATTTAGGTTGGATGTGCTAAGATATTCTTGCAATTTATTGTGAAATAAATTATACCACATATTAACTATCCGTAATATAAATATTACATTTGTGGTTGTACCAAACGAATGGTGTAATTTTTCGCTAATATGTATAATTTCGTGAATGAAGCTTTAAAATAATAGCTGTGTTTCATTCTCAATCACTTGATAAACAGGATTAAGAACTGGTCACCTATTTACGTATAACATATCCATTCTTAGTTATTCATGTCTAAATGGTCGTTCGTTTTATTTTTATGTCCTCAACATCACCAGTCAAGTAGTTCCCAGCGAATGAGGGCCTCGCTATTATTCTTAATTCACCTCGTATAGTTGGTTGGGAAATATGAGAAAATCTCTTGCATTTTGGTAACAAGCTTCTATAGAAATGAATTTACAAATGCGACGTTTTTAAATTGTGTAGTGTACATTGAATGTTGTCGATTAATACAAATGATGAAATGGTAATATACCGTGATGTATAACAACAAAGTATAGAAATGAGAACTGTAAGAATGGTAATTCAATCACGCCGGAACGGAGATATTGATCGTAATTCAATTTGTTATACGTCACAGTTTTCATTTACTTTGAAATAAAATTGTCATTCATCTTATATATAAAATTCTCTTGTCACAGTTTTCGTTTCCATACTCCTCCGAAACGGCTTGACCGATTCTCATGAAACTTTGTGTGCATATTGGGGAGGTCTGAGAATCGGACAACATCTATTTTTCATCCCCCTAAATTTTTATTTTTATTTTTAGACAATTTTTTAGTTTCTATTTTTTTAATGATACAACATATAAAAATACATACAATCCTAAATTTTCTCCCTTCTACGATCAACCCCTATAGTTTATTTATTAATTGAAAATTGAAATCACATTTATGGCAAAACAACGTTGGCTGGGTCAGCTAGTTTTAATATATATAAATATACGTAAGTATATGTTTATCGCCGCACTTAAGCAGAAGTGTCCTGATAATTATATATCTTAGTAACTCAGCATCCCATTTATAACATAAGATGAGTGTCAGCAAAAACGATAATTATCTCGTCGCGTGCACACTTAGATGGTGTTAAGTAATAAATATTTATTCGCATCGTCACGCCTACGTGACAGTTATATGCGAAGATCACGCAATCGGCGAAAAATCTCTCATATCTTAAAAAAAACTTAACAAACGTTAATTAAATGTGCTTTAACAAACAATTCATATATCGTTTATTAACACACACATGAAAAACAGGTGATAATGTGGTCGCTGGTGCGACGCTGCCTTTCTGGTTAACTCATGAAATACACTCAAATGTATGCAATTAATACAAGATAGGCTAAAGGAAAATACTTTCTATTTTCTTCATAAAAAAATAATTCTAAAAGGTACGTGAATAAATTTTCGCCGGGATTCGCACGTACCGTTAAAGCTCCAAGAAACATGCAGGTTTCCCTATTGCAAAGACTTTAAGTTTTCCCATAAGGCAGCTGGACCCACACAATGGCAACGGTGTTAGAAGTGTGTAACGAACTGGAACTTTATATTCGGGAACGATAAGTGAAATTCGTATAATAATTTTCATCTGATTAGGTTTCGAGTTTCTTTATGAGCAGTCCTTGGAAGTGGAGATGATAAGGGCATTACTGCGTTTTAAGAACTAAATTATTCATTTAAAATTTGATGTATATATAATAATAATATGATTATAATATAATTGCCTATTTTAATTCCCAGGAGCCATGAAGTAATGAAGAGGAAATTAGCGGTATCGCTGACAATTTGTCACAGGTGAGGTGTCTTACATACTGAACGCAGAATTCCTGAATAGTGTAAGATATCAATATTATATAAACAATTTTGATTTAATAATTTCACCGTATAAAGCCTTTATTATTATGATAGTGAAGTTATGCTTATCATTTTATAAAGATTAACAAAAAAGCGCAAGCTAAAAACACGTCATATAGCCCTTACCTGTTAGACAACCTATTTGTTGAAACATTATTAATTGTGGAAAGCCATATTGGAGATAATGAAGGTAACTTTTTACGTTAAAAATGTCAAATGCTTAATATACATTACTGTAGTTTTTACCGAGATTAAACATCTGACTATCGTTATCTTATATTTAAAAGAACATTTTCGGTCATAAGTGGATTGATGGAATGACTATCAAAGAATAAAGTCCAATAGTTTGAGTTAATTTTGGTTACAATTTTTATTAAAATTTAATTTTTAAAATGCATAGCATTTCCTCAAACCATGTCAGATATCAAACGAAACTGTATATATATGATGAGAGAGCAGATCAACTACATTCTTGAAAGAAACTAATTTAAAAATCACTTTGTGGAGATGAAGTCTGGTTAGGAATTTAAAAGTGACAGCGTCTCTTGCTGCTTCGACTACTTGATATGCAACGACATACGTTATAGTCGCCTTGGCCCAACTCACTCTACATAATGATTACTCACATAACATTAATATCAAATTTTACTCAAATTCCGAAGAAATTTAATTGCGAAATATTTTTAAATAGTATGGTAAAATGTATTTCAAAGTTGTATGTGCCAGATCATATTTAATCGTTTCGATTTCATCACCTTCTTAAATTTGTAATCTACTGCATTTTTTGATTGATCTAATCTAACTACTAGCTAAAAGTGATAACTAATTTCGTGTTGGGTAGTCCATTTTCTGATGAATGTACTATCCGTCACGAAATGAATTACCGAAGAATCAGAGGGAAGGAAGAGATATCATCGTATTAATCAAGGCATGTATTCCTTTGAATTTCATATAGATCCTTATGGCAACCTCTCATGCAGAAGTTTATATACGAATAGTGGGCGGTGTTTCTTGGCATATTAACAGACACATCTTTTTTGCGTCAGCAGCTGTGTGTCACGAGGCAAGAAATAAACGTTTAACGACGCTTGATTGATATCGACAAATTTCACGCATCAATGATTTTTATATTAAAAGCTATGGCTTGCAAACACCGTTGCAGTTACAAATTAGTTTATACAAGCGCTAGTCAGAGTCGCATGAATGGTTCCATAACATTATTCGAGCCAATACGAGTAGAGATTCACTTGTTTTGTATGGGAGCCTTCGTAAATGTTTTATTCTTTGTGCATAGTGAAAACAGATCATGTGTGAAAATTTCAACTGGTTAAAAATCATAGTTTATATAAAACATACAGCGACAGGCAGATGCGTAGTCTCAGTAAATGGGTGCTAAACTTTAGGGAACAAAAAATAGTTAATATGTAATAGCAAAGTCTGATAAAAATATTTACACAGTGTTAGTAGTTTTAAAATGTTTTTTTTTTCTTCTTGATTGTATTAATTTAAATTGATAAATTGAGACCATTTTGTGGTTTTACGATACTCAAAAATATTCAAGAGTTAGGTACAACAAGCTCCAGCACTCAAGACTTCGATGGAAAATATATATTTTATTTATACAATAAATAGTGGAATATGCGATATACATATATATTTGAGTTGATATTAGAAATTTTCAAGCGAATCCCCAAGCGATCCGAACGAGCCTATGTATAAATGTACAGTCAACAAAACATAATTCGTTTGTATTATTTAAATTTCATTCTCGTAATGTTTCGATTTAAACACAACACAACAACTATTAAAGTCATGATACTTCATTAATCGTTATATAAATAATTCTGCTTCTTGCTAATTACAATATATTTTTTAATAAAATGAATTGTCTTCACAGACACAAATCATTTAAAACATGACGATCTAGCCTAGATAAAGACTAATGAATTAGTAATTTACATCCAACTTAAATTGCTAAAGAATACATAATATAAGAATAGTGTCCATTAACACTTCTTACAGTCTCTAATAAAAGCCTGACACATATTTAATGTGTACTTTAAAATGTTTAAATATAATCATAGCACATCACTTATGCCACTAGCTCTATAACACCAACGCGAATGGTTTTTTCTAATATTTGTTTTTATTTTTCTAATAATAATATTAATGAAATAATTTTGATTGAAGTAAAAACATCTCATTTGATGACTGTACTTGTAAAAGTTAGTGGTCTCGATTAGATTGCGTCGGTGATGTGGGACTATATTGTACAACGCTGTCTTTTAAAAATAAACCAAGTTATATTTTCTATAAATAATCACATTTACTCAAGCCGTATGAAGTAGCTTTACAAACACAATTACATATACATTACTAGGCAGTAAAGTTCTTTAAATTATCTCCTTTCAAAAGAATATATTACTGTTTCTGGTAACTCTGCAAGTTGTGAAAGTTAATATCAAGATTATTATACAAATTCGATTGACGTCGGAGCAAGCCTTACAAAGTGGAAATCTGTGAGTGAGAATTCTATATTTATTGCCGTCCCAATTGAATAATCGAGTGTTCGCTGGCCTCCTAGTGTTGTTTTTGAGTATTTGCTTGGCAAACTAAAGTCGAAACTTACCAACTCTCCCGAGCAAGAAGTACAAACAGTTTCCCCTTGGCGATTGTAACTTTACAGATACGGATTGTACTTATTCAATAAACAATCTAATATAATATAAAACGCCCACTACCACTATGTGGAATCAGCTGCCAATAGAGGTATTTCCAAACCAATACGACTTAGGATCCTTCAAGAAAAAAGCGGCGATCTTAAAGGGCGGCAACGTATACGTGGGGCTTCTGGCATTGTGAGTGCCCATGGGCGGCGGTATCGCTTACGATCAGTTGGGCCTCCTGCCCATTTGCTCCCTTCATCATTTTTGAAAATTGACAGATATTTCCCATTACAATGCCAATTTATTTTTTTTCTTAACACGTACCTACCAAATGTTTTCGTTGGATTTTTTAAACCGTTGTAAAAAGAAACAGTATAAACATAAACTAATTGCAATTGCAACACTTTATCTTCGATTCATGAATGCACAGAGTGAAAATTTATTTAACTGTTGTATATAATCAAAATTATCCTTTTCTTATATACACATTATAAGTAATAAAAAGTCATTTCTATGTTAACACAAAGAAGGCTCATTTGCTGTCAATAAAATTCGGAGCTACACTTTTTTTAATATTAAGAAGAAATTTTTATTTTTTACTTTTCAGATTGATTTCTATTGAAAATCCAGCCCACATGTATTATTTACAAGCCAATAATGTTTGCTTAAGGAGTTTGTATTTTACTTTGTAATAGTTTAATCTATTGTATATATAATATATTGATTGTTTTTGTGTAAATTAATTAGTAACATAAACAATGCTTAGGTAATCTCACAAATCCATTCGGAACGAATTATTACTGTCATTGAAGTTCCATTGAAGGTTTAAAAATATTTACTGATAGGCCAATGCAATCATTAGTTAATTAATAACTGACCACCGCTATATGTATGTGTGGAATGGTAAAATGTTTTATTATTAGTTCAAGATTGACATACGCAATCATTAATTATAATCTTGAATGATATCTGCGATTTAAATAGAAATAATCAATACACGTTGTATATTAACACAAATCCCCGTTGGGATGGCGGGTAACGCTGTCTCAAACACGTTTCGAAAATATAATCTAGGTGCGATTTGACGAGGTTACGATTGACACAGTTGAAATTTTATCATTTAAAAGAAATAATAAAACACTCAAAGTGAACCGCTTCAACACCTCTCACAATAGTTTCAAATTACCAACCGAATAAAACGGAAAGGATTCGTATTACACACTCTTTTGTGCTGTCGGTAATTGTCGCTTTATTGCCGATTAAGCGATTGCAGATATGAAGATTTATCGCACAAATTATATAGTGTTAAACGCTATGAAATTGTCAGGTTTTGTATTACAAAGTGATTTGAAATGCAGCGGCTTGTAATTTAATGATTGACTTTAATAACAGCAATTAGTTTTAAATGTTCTATTCATAATTTGAACATGTTTGGCTTATTCGGCAGGACGGTTTATGAATATTTTACGAAAGCTTTTAAATAGACATATAAAATAATATACAGCAATAGTGTCTTAGTTTAAGTGTCTAATTATTCTTGTTAAGGCTCCTTATATTGTAGTATAGGTAGCTGATAAATTGAATGATAATATACCATAGTAGACATCAATATCAAATAAAGTCAGATTGCAACATGATTTTTTCTGGATTTCTCTCAATGTAATATGGGTGTCAATTTCACAATTAACTTTGGATGTAATTAAAGTTATATGTTTTATTTTATTACACTTTGTTTGTCGATGATAAAAGCCAGGTTAAATTGAAGCTTGAAAAATTTGCTGTCAAATTGTTTTCAGTTTTAAAGGGGTAAGCGGATCCTAAGTATTGGAGAATATTGATAATAGTAGTTTAAATTTGGCAACAACTGCGGGCTACAATGTCTATTTTTTTTACCCGTATAGAAAGTTCTATTACTGTGAAAATTCCATGAATCGAATACACGGACTCAGGGATGAGTTCTTGAAAGAAATACATCTCAATTATACGTATTTATTTTTATTATACATCAATATTTTCAACCAATTTCCAGTTAATCTTTAACACATTATAGACAATAATAAACAACAGTTTGTAGCGGACACTCAAATTCGTATCGTTAGTCGGATCTAAATAACAAAAGAACGTTTTGTCAACTCATGCGCATCTGTTACCACTTCGAAGGGGCGTGGTCTTATTTGACCCCACCTTTTGGCGATAACCCTGCGTTTGTATGGCTAAGTAGATATTGAACTAAACTAAACAAAAGTGTTCTAATTTATGAAATATATCTCCTTCGATAAAAATATTGTAATCGTTTATTTTGAACAATTGATAATTACACTATAAGTTTTTTGAGTGAACTCATATTTTTGAAAATGTTCATTATCATTTCAATTTGTACGAAAGTAGGTGATTGTACTTTCACCATATCATATGATTATTATGGTTATCGGGACTGTATGACTCTCATCTTCTCACAATACATTATACTTTAAACAAACAAATGAATTGCATACAAAGAAAATATCGCGCGCTTGAATTAGAAATATTATCAAATCGAATAGAATACTTAATGAATCAGTTTAGTTAATAGGGTTTTATCCTCAATACCAATATATCTCAAAAGTAAACGTTTTGTACTCGCAGTCATTTGTAGCTTAGAGCTTTCGAAGCGAATCTCATCAACAGAAAAGCTCCCTCCGTACCTGCTAATTATAATTTATGGCATTACAATGCAAATTGACCCCGTATGAAACACAATGGACATATTTTATTCGTTTGTGCTTCTAATTACCAACATGTCTGCGATTTACATGATAATCGTCCTAATTGTTATTTACAGTCGCTATTTGACAGTAATTGTAGTGGCAAAGAAATTAATATGTATGTTTTTTTGTCTTACTTAATGTACCTAAGTGGTATTAGCAACTTAGCAATGATAATAAAAGTTGCCTTATAATAGACATAGTATTCTAGGTTTTATTTCCGTTTTACCGTCATCAAATGTCCACGCAGGAATACGGTACTTATCTATAGCGGTTAAAATATTTTAGCAGCACACATAATTGCGTCATTCAATTGTCAATTTAATGAAATATTAAGGAAAGGTCCATGAATTATTCACTACTACGAAGGCCGGTAACGCACTTGCAAACCCTCTGGCAGTGCTAATGTTGGTGTTATCACTTAACGTCCGATGATCCTCCTACCCGTTTGCCCTTGTAGTAATAAATGAAGTATGAGTGAAGGATATGATGATCTAAAAAGAGAAAAGAAATCTGAGTCTCAGATCTTATGACCAATTTGAAAAACTTATTTCCATGATTTATGGGAGCCATCTCACGTTTCTAAACTCTCGGTTATATTTAAATTACGTGACTCACACTAAAAGACAAGATATATCTTTGCGCTAAGAAATATAAGCGGTGTTTTCCTAAAATTCGTGACATTTCGAAGTAATTTCATATTATGTAACTAGAGGAAAATTACTATTATTTACTTCTTTATATAATCCAGTGATTATTAAATTGTTAATTATATATTACTTTTAAACTCCATAAATAAACTTATATAGCAATACAATAATATGTACTCATAGTCCGTCAAAATAATTTGCTCGTCTTGTTTAATAGGGTGTTAGTAAGTCTCCGATAACTTATTATAAACAAAGATTGCGTTTTCTGAAGAGTTTCAATTCTTACAAGTGCCGTAAGACACAAAAGCTATATGTATCAACGAAAATTTCCCAAATCCAAAACCCTTTATAATTCACCGCAAACGCATAAAAACGCGCATCTGCCCCTACATCGGAATCCAATCGATCACTCGAATTCAACAATCGATTATCTTTGCAATTCGCCGATTGCGACTTTTGAGAATTACGTGCGTTTTAAGATATTCGGCAGATTCGCTTTGACGTAAAAAAACGTTATCGTCCGCCGACATCTGAACTCCGATTCCGCCAAAGGGTTTGAATTTGAAGATAGGTTTTTGACGGTAAAAACCCATCAAAGGATACCCTCTTTCCTGTGCAAGTTACTGAGTATATGAAAACTGTTTTCCTAGAGCTGCAAATATTTCATACGTGGGTAGTGTTCATTATTTTATTCCACATAAAACAAAAGTCAAAACAAAAAATGGGATTGTCGAAGTCTATTTCCGGTGATGTTTGCCGATAACCGCTCAGTCGCATAGTGCGCTCCCTCGGGGCATTGGATTATTATTTCACCTTTATTCCGTCGAAATTCACTTTTTCCAACTTCAACGAATATTGGCTTGAAAATATTTATATTCTGAATTCCTTTATAGCCTAGAAAAGTACTCGTTTATTATAATCAAAGTTTATCATCAAGGATAAATCATAATAAACTAGTACCTACTGGTATTAGTGGTACTTCTCATGTTTTTTAACTTTATTCACTGAGGACCTTTGATATACTCAAAAATTATGAGACACTGCATCGCTTAAATGTTTCATAATATACATATATTTATTTAATCCATTAATTGGTCATATAGGACCAGAAAACTTCAAAGTCAATTTACAATTAGGTAAATTGCATTGTTCTTACACTTATTTTAGTTTTAATTTACATCTCGTTATTAGCGGCATCTGTTGATGAACTGTAGTTATTTTATAGTGGTTAATATTAAAAATTTTATTATTATTTAAAATTCATTACAATGTTTATAGTGATTTTTGAACTATACGGCATTCAAGTCAGTTCCGAGTTAAAAATCGTCTAAAGATAAATCAAATAAGTGAAAGGTTCCAATATCATGAAAGAAACGCAAGATGGAAACTGGTGGAGAAAAATAGATTGTGTTATCTATTTTTATTTGTGTTATCGACAACACACATAGACAACCACTCAAGAGATACCAACTCTACAGCTGACTGACAGATAAGTGACTGATATCAAGATAGATTGAAAATTCGTGGGATATGTGTACGAAGCAATGACAAGTTCGCACCGCCTGTAAACTTGACACCAAACGCATACGATATGTATCGATTGTGTTACATAGTACGTATAGGTAGATTAATAAAAAAATATACTCTCGTGTTTAGTCCGTCGTTAAATTTAATCCACATAATATTATTATAAACGCATGTAACAAGAAATATACCCGGTACCTGCTTCAGCCCGTAACAATGACACGACAAGCCACTTGCCTATGAAAACCTAATTTAACTTCGTACTAGATCAAAACGCAGTTTGTTTGCGACAAATTTCAAAGGCCACACATTTATCAAGAAGCCTAACAAAAGGTTGAAAGTGACGCCAGTGTGTCTGCGAATTTACGTTCATTCTTAAAGTCTATTCGATATTTCGACCATTCATACTGTCTGTGGTCAATGGTACAAGTAATTTATTACCTCAGGTAAAATTGTATGAATGAAAGTTTAACACTACTTTAAGATATTTTGGGTATAATTGTAACAATCGGACTTTTTATTCTACCTGTATCGATCCTTGTTCGCGTGGCGTTAAATAGATTTTTTATAGAGGGCAAGTTTTGTGAATTGAATATAAATAACTGAAGTTATAGCGGAGTAGGACATTGTTTTACGATTGATAACGCGCAACTGTATCTTAATAACAACGAAATGTTACTATTAAAGTTATGAAATCACATTAAATTTGTAATCCAGTAATAAAGTCTTTTCCCTAGAATAACTTTGTAGACACAGAGTTTGATGTAGAGAGAGATAGATATTGAATTGTACAAAAATAAAATTCAAGACATTTTTTCAGCGTTTCCTTAATGTATAGTAAATATAATGAGCTAGCTTGGTTGTTGCCATCGCTCATCGTCGAAGCTCTGATCTGTGTTAATTTCCGGGATGTAGATGTATTGTCGCTAGATTACAACACATTTGCATTTTAATTAACTAGCAGTTACAGCACTTGCCCTTTGCAGGGACGTGTTCTTAATGAGTTTTATAGGACCAATATACACATAAGTTCCTACTTTATTCAAATGATTTCCGGTGGCCTTAAATTTTTACATATTCAGTTCTAATCATTAGACGTAGGAATAAGTGATAATTGCATATATTAGATACTTCCACTCTCTCTACAAAGGCACTAAAGTAATTCGAGTTAAACCTAAGGGAGCAGTGTCTGTTATGTATTCATTAATGAAACAGTGGTAATTCAAAATTGGTTTCTTTGTGTTCTAGTATGTGATACTACATTAATGTGTTGTCATGCTCCTTTAGTGAATACATTAAATACGTGCCGCCAACGCCATTATAGCTGCAACCGCATGGGAAACCAAATCATTACACGAAGCAAAGCACTTAGTTAAATAATTAGTCCGTGGTTAGCACCGATAACTCTGCAGGAATATAATGACCTCTCTAGTTCTCATATACAAGACTAAATCGTACGCTGGGTGTTGGGGAATTTCTAAGTTAAAAATCAATTTTATAAATCGTTCACAAATACAAATTATTGCCACTCTTTTGTCTCTTTCGTTGAAAAGTTGTTTACACTGTGATAAAAAGAGATAGTACATTAATGAAAACGTTTAAAGTTATAAGAATATTTAGTAAGAATAAGGGGAGACTGGTTTTGATAAAATCCGCGTAGAAAGAGTGAAATGAAAATGGCCATAAATATATGGCAATTATACCCCTAACGCAAAAATGTAACCTGCAAACCAATATCCTCACAGCCATCCCATTAATATTAACAAAAAATATGTTTACAAGTAATATTCACAAACGTTCCTCGCCCAAGGGCTTAAAATTCGCATTAAACCAACATCCGACTTTGACAACAATGTATTATCGAATTCATAACTTTGTTTAATGTTCTCACAGTGCAGAGCGCTCTAAATTTTATTAGCTTTACTAAATATGTGGTCGTGAGATGAGCGTTTTTGCCGGCGGATTCTGAAGCGATAGCGATTTGCAGTTTTTAATTGCAAATTTTTACAAGAGAAATGAATTAACAGTATCATTTTTGATGCTCACCCTCACCCATCAATTCAATAATATAATTAATAGAATCAGGCATTACTTTGCGGAAGTCCATAGTGCAAAACCCTAAGGGCTATTAGGGTTTTTAACTATTTCTATTGTCAGAAATATATAGCGTATATAGTTTTATACAGCTCCTTTAATCATTCTGGTAAGAAAATACACTTGAATAATTTTCATAGCAAAAGCATTTCATAGGATTTTGATTTTTAATTTATAAGTCACGCCGGGTAGGCAGAGACTACAGACCTCGTTTGTTTCCTAGCCCCATGCATTTTATTGCGTTACATTTTAATCCCAACATTTCAATTGTACTCCGTTTAGTTTAGTGTAAAGTTTGAATTATTACAAGCTTTTTATATGATGTTAATTCGGAAATATTGTTGAGTAAACAGTCCATATTTTATAGATCAGGTTTGAATAGACCTTTGATGTTTGTATTAACAAAGTTTTAGGGCGTTTCTAAATTTATTATACATATTAGTCTCATAAAATTCTTATAACATGCGTGTCTTATTAATAAAACTATTGACATAGTTTTCTTTTTATCACTCAATTGTCTGGTTTCATGTAGGAAACTACTAGGACATTTATTTGACAATTCTAAATTAGTACTTTAATATAATAATATACTGTTTGAGGACAATTTCCTGAAAGCCTCAACCAGCTTCGGAATTATTCGGTAGTTTTTATGGGAAAGGGTACGCAATCCATCTATCCATACTTACAAACATTCGCGTTTGAAAACAGACTTTTAAAAGTATCTTTTATCAAATTGAATTAATATTATAGCGTGTAGCCGCTAAATAAAAATTGTATTTATACGAAGCGATCTCTCGTCGTGACGTTGAGGGACAATCAGAGGGACAATGAACTCAGACGTGTCATTTATATGGCTGCATATATTTTTAAATTTTTTAAATTAACTAATGCGGGTGAAATTAAAAAATAAAATATTTTCTACTTTCGTGACAAGTTGTTTCTTTGTTAACTTAAATGATAATCACACCTTCATAAGTACATGACACAATAATAATAATTATTATTTCAAAGTAAATGTAAAATGAAACATTAATAATATATTAAATAGTCACGACACATTTGTGTTAAGATAACCAACACTTTAATACTTTGTTACCAACATGAATAAATATATTTTGACTTTGAACAAATGGGAATATTTTTCGGCGTTTTATGTCCAAACAAACTCATTAATACGTGAAGGTTGCAAAATTCGTTTAGGGTCTACCTTCCTTTTATAAATATTATCACCCGAAATGTTTTTAACATTTTCATAACACATTATGCATAGCAGGCGAAATGTGTTTTCCCTCACACCGTCCCAACGAGATCTCGGATTATTCCAAAAAACGGCGGAAAGTATGGAAAATGCAAATTGTTCTTATTCCAATTACTTGAAGAGCTTTTCCCAAAACAAGTGAATGAAAATGAAATTGTCATTGCTTCTTGACTGATTGTATGATTATTTCGTGTTGTCTTATGTAATTATGTTTGTGCAAAAAACACAAGTGCTATTCTTAATTAATTTTTGTATTATTATAATATGTATACTAATGTCACAAATTTAAAGGTGTTTTGGGCATCCCACAGAAGACTAGCATGCAGAGGCTTCTATATGCTCTAGTAGTATCTATCTATTAAAAAAAAACTGTCATGAAACATAAAGTAATCCTCTGTCTCTTTTCATTTCAGTGTCATCGAAATTTGAAAGAATGCGACGAAATAACATTGTAGTTAAAATGAGCTCAATTAAACTGATTTAATTTTATGAATAGGAGAAGTTTGCATTTGCGTCTCTGCCTCGCTTCTGCACTAAAACGTCACACAAAAACAATCGATACTTTTTTAATTCGATCGAAAAGCCCAAAAATTTCAATTCAATTACACGTCGAGAGCACAAAGCGAAAACGAAATCCTTCTAAAGAATGATAGCCCTTGTTCGTAAAGGGAGAAAACGCACCGACACAATCTGTTAACCCTTCAATGCTATTTTTAAACATACCTTTCTGACCCTTAATTTTTTTGCGAGATTGATATCACGTACACGAACCTTTTTAGTTGTGGGAGTAACAAATACGATTTGTTTGAGGACAATTCGCAATGATTGTGTAGGTGTTTACGATTGATTAAATTGCCTCTACCTGGGTTAAAACACCTCAGCAAAGATTATTATCAAACATTGTACAAAATAAAGAAATCGTGTATTGTTGTAGTATTAAAAATTGTATTAAGTTTTTATTTAGCAATTTCAATTAGCAGCCTTTATAATGTCGTTGACCTAGAATTTAGACAAAATCAAAGGCTGGTAGGGTTATATGAAATTATCAAAACTGGTAAAAAATCATAATCAAACGTACAGCCAAAACCTATTAACGAAGCTTCTTTCTTCCCAGAACTCTCTATTTTTATAAAGTTCGGTCGATTAATATTATAGAGGGTTTTTGCCATAATATTTGATCGCATAATATTTTTATCTGGTAATGAAAAAGTCCAACCATTAAAATAAAAAGTAATAGAACTTTGAATCGGATTACTTTTCATTGTAACTGAGAGTCAAAATCTCATAATTGCCCAGGAAATTATTTCTATAAAAAAGGACATAATAAACAAATTATCTTCTAATCTCTAAACAAAGTAACAGAAAGATCAACTTAATCCCTATTATTCGTTTCCCTAAAACGCGTCAAATCTCCCCAAAATGGCTGTGACACGTGTCAAAGTGACAATTATCCTCTAACGATGACAGCTGACGAGTGTCAATCATTGCGTAATACTGATGACAAAATGTGGATAAAATAGATGGATTACTTAATACCCGTAACGTAGTTATTATCGGAAAATAATTAATATGAATGGCGAACATTTCAATATAATGTTTATCAAAGGACATTAAGAGGAGGGAAAGAGCTTAAAGGTAAACTTTTTTTATTACATATATTAGTATACAAAAATAATTTGTCACTATTTTACCGATAGTTATGATATTCGATTAGTTTCTAATACTGTCAATGGATGGCGCCACGCGTGTAAATTTTTGTTAAATAGTTTTATGTTGGGATGGTAACACTAGTTGTACCAAGGAAAGTTATTGCCGTCAAAATTATACACAAGTATCAGATATTTAAATAAAATACTTCGCTGTATAATAATAAATAAGTATTTATTATTCCTGAACATAGCAATGAAGACAGTAATAATAAACCGATTTTACTTAATAAAATCAGTTCTTCTCTTTGTAAGTCTAATCTTTTCTTGTTAAATTCGAATTTAATATAAAATAAAAGCCAAGTGTTGAATATGTAACTGGGTCGTGAATATAATGGTGTTGTCAGTTCCTCTCGAGAGGTCTCTGACCTGCCCGAGCTCTTGTTCTCACTTACGAACATTGAAATATTCGTACTATTTAAGGAAAGATATTCTCTCCAATACTATATATCAAATATGTCTCTCTTCTTTCTATCTTTATTGACATTTTCCCACAACTGACAGCTTTACATTCAATATTAATGTCCATTCTCAAATTACCCTTTTTTTTTTTTTTTTTTTTTTTTTTATAACCGAGGAGGAAATGCAATTTACGCATTCCCCGCAGCACAGAGGCTACGGGGATATGTGGGGCTCAACTCACACCGGCACACTCTCTGCTTCTCAGAGAGCCGGGTAATCAATACCCACTAAAACACTCCTCGGGTGCGTCCCACACTTCCGCACAAACAGAGACTCCCGGGGTCGCTTTCGCATTCTACCGGGGCCTCCGCGGCTTAGCCTGCTGGCTACCAGCAAAATATTACGCTTAGGGTAGGAGAGGAGCTCCTCTTCTCCTACGCTGGCCTGCCCTTGCTGCCCGGATGGGATTTGTGGAGTAGCGCTCTCTCAGTCGCTCCTCGGACTCCTTAATCAGCATGACCGCCTCACTGAATTTTACAACAGCTTTCCACGCCTCACTACTATTGAGCATTTCACGAATTAAACAAGGCAAGGTAAGGTCGTATCCCACTACAGATGTTAGGTCATGACGGAATTGCGACCACTTTGGACACTCCTCCAGCGTATGTTGTGCCGTATCTTGTTCCGCTCCGCAGTTATGGCACCTTGGTGATGGCTCCCTTTGGGCAATCTCGTGAAGATAACGCCCAAAACACCCATGGCCAGATAAAATTTGGACCGAACGAAATGTGAGGGCTCCTGTCTTTCGGCTTACCCATTCATTTAATACAGGACGAATAGCCTCCACTGTTCTGTGGCCAGCTGAAGGAGTAGCCAGGTCTTCCAACCAACGTTCCATAGCAGAAATTCTTATCCGCTCAATCTCTTCACGTGTGGGTAGAATACCGACCGCCCTTCGTTCAACCCGGAATTCATACACCTCTGCAAGACTATTTGCTTCACACTCCCATGGAGGAGTACCCGCTAAAACACAAGCCGCAGTAAATGATACTGTTCTATAGGAACGAATTGCCCTACGAGTAATAATCCTCTGAGGCCTACGCAGAAGTGTTTTATTATACTCCGTTAAAGAATAATTCCAGATGGGAGCCCCGTAGAGCGCCATACTGCGAATTATGCCACAGTAAAGCTTCCGAGAATTCTGATTAGGGCCACCCAAATTTGGCAGTAAGCGTCCTAGTGCACCTGCCACACCTACTAGTCTTGAGTCTAGGCATTTAAAATGTGCCTTAAAATTCCAACGACCGTCCAATATGAGGCCCAAATATTTCATTTTAGAACTCACAGGGATACGCACGCCATTGAGTACTATAGCCGCTCCTGGTGGTGGACCTCCCCGCGGCCCATGAAAAAGAAGGGCGTCAGTTTTTTCCAGAGCAACCTTTAGACCTAATTTAGTAATTCTCTCTATAACCAGACTGGCACCAATCTCTGCAAGACGCGCTGTCATATGAAATGACTCACTATGGGCCACGACAAGTGTGTCATCTGCGTAACAGAAAAGTCGCATTCTACCGAGAAGGGTACCTCTGAGGGCCCAATCAAATCTAATGTTCCAAAGTAAAGGCCCCAAAACTGATCCCTGAGGGACCCCACATTCCATTGGCCGCCGAACCATCTCTCCACACTCATTAATGTATACAATTTGACGTCCCTCAAGATAGCTAGCTATCAGATGTTGAAGATATTCAGGGACGCCATGGTAACGCAATCCTTCCAAAATCACACTAAATGGCAAAGTGTTAAAGGCATTGGCTATGTCTAAGGAAATTGCCAATGCCTTTCCCCCGTTCCGAACCACATTGGTTGTATACTCTTTAAGAGCTGAAATTGCGTCAATTGTGGATCGTCCAGCTCTAAAACCATACTGAGCCTCTGAAAGATCTGGTCCCTCTTCTAACATGTGATGTTTAATACGTGACACAATGATTCTTTCTAGTAGCTTCCCCGCTTCATCAAGGAGTACAATCGGTCTATACGCCGAGGGAGAGTCTGGTGGACGACCAGGCTTACGTAATAGGCAGAGATGGCCCTCCTTCCATATATGTGGGAAGCACGCTGTTTGAAAGCACTGATCGAATAGCGCCCGTAATTCCCCCTCCAGGTACTTTAAGGAGATACATAGTACACGGCCGTGTATTCCATCAGGACCTGGAGCCTTCCTATGTGTTTTAAGTCGCTTAATAAGTAAATCATATTCCAGGTCCGTAACTGGTGGTATCTCGGCTGCGTCGCGACTTACGGTATCATTCGAAGCCATATTTGGTGTGGCTATATTTGGTGCTGTTGGAAATAACCCTGACACTATTTGAGCGACAAAATCCGACTGTAGGGTCTCCGTCAATGGAGGACCTCCACTACTTAACTTATTTCGCACAAGTCGATATGGACGGCCCCATGGGTCTTCATCAAGACTTCCGAGAAACTCCTGATATGCTTTGTTTTTGGCTTCGCAAATTGCAATTTGCAAGGCTTTTTTACGTTCCTTGTATGCAGCATGGAGTTCCTCTTCTTCCTCAAGGTTACGTGTCTGTCTACGCCGATAGCGTAGGTACGCCCTACGACTTCTATTGCTGGTTACTCGCAACGCAGCAATGTCTTGATTCCACCAGTAAACCGCCTGCCTTGATGGACGACGCCTCCATTTCAACATCGCCGTGTTACATATATTTGTCAAGACACCACGAAAATAGCTAGCTCTCTCGTCTGTGCTTAATGCAGGTGTATTTGGCGTGCACCAAGCCTGTACAATAGCGGCTTCTTCTGCCAATTCCCTATTGAGTGAACTCAATACCCATCGCGGAAATCTATGCCTGCTATTATTTGCATCGTTTGGTCTTTGAGATGTGGACAAATGGAATGCGATATATTGATGATCAGAGAGCGTTTCCATGTCTACTACCCTCCAATTTCGTACCATTTGCGCAATAGTGGAAGAAGCAAGTGATAAGTCCACTACTGACTGCCCTTGTGGGCGCACACATGTTGGAACACCGCCACTATTAAGTAAAGAGAGACCCAATTCAGCCATCCATTCTTCTAACTTATCACCCCGTCGGTTAGTTATAGAGTCCTCCCACACTTGTGATCGGGCATTGAAGTCGCCCATCACTAACACTGGAACCGTCTGAGCTCGTCTTATCGCAAGACTCAAATTATCCAGAAATGCCTCAAACTCCAACATTTCCCTGTTAGGGGAGAAATACGCACCAATTATAATGAGTTTTCTCCATTTCGCCACTACAAAGCCATTTCCACGCTCCTTTAAGGTTAAGGGTGTTCCCATAGAACGAGGAACTATTAAAACGTCGTTATTAAGATCTAATAGCCAATGCGACGGCGGAGTTATATACGTAGATATATAAGGTTCAGCCGCGACTGCTACGTCAATATTGAGCTCCCTGATAGTCTGGAGAAGAAGATCTTGCGCCCTGGCACAATGGTTAATATTAGCCTGTAAAAAATGTATACCCAAATTGTTATCCATCATTCCGAAATATTAGAGATCTCCATATACTGATGCTGCTCCATAGTCCTAGACGGTAAAGCCGTCCTTATTCTAAGTGGTGGAGGATTGCATTCCTTTCCTTTCATCATATGGCCCGCTGGTAGTCCGGCGTCACTACACACGGCACAGTGTAACTCGGCAGTACACGTTGCTCGTTTGTGTCCATCTTTTCCACACCGGTAACACAAACCGCTGCGGTCCACTTCAGAAGGACACTTTGAACTAGTGTGGCCCACACCATGACATTTATAGCAACGCATTGGGCGCTCTTCCATAACCTGTACGCTAGCCGAGCTCCAACCCACAAGTAATCGATCTTCCAAAACCTTTTTGGCCACCGTGACCGGACATTGCACATAGACCATTCCGCAACCATCGTAAGCTTTGTGAAGTTCACCTGCTTTTATACAATCGGGCTGGCATTCTCCCTTAGTAGCTATCGCTGTCACTACTTCTTCTATAGATACGGAATCATCCAGGCGTCCTACCCGAAGTACAGCGCGCTTCACCGGTCTGTCCACCTTAGCAACTTCAGACAACACACCTCGAAGTTTGTCTGCAAGCTTATCCGCTTTCTCTGTATTTTCATTTCCTGATAATTCAATTAAGCGTGCGCCCGTTGCAGTCTCTCGAATTTTTACCTGGGTAACACCCAAGTCCGCCAGTGCTACATTTTCTCGCGCCTTTCTAAGTACCGCCGCATAAGTCACTCCTTTGTCAACCGCTTCCTGCTGTAGCGTAATTACGACAGCAGCAGAGCGCGGCGTCGTAAGTTTAACAGTCTTAGGAACTCGTACTTTGGCTATCGGCTGAGATGGTTCAGAGACAGCTTTATTCGAGGCAGTCTGGGCCTTTCCTTTTTTATTTGATGTAACCAATGTCCAAGCTTCGCCCCCGTTTTGAATAGGTTGGTGAGATTGGGAGTTATCAGCAGTAGGAATCTGCGAAGCCGCTTTATTCGAGGACTTTTTTCTCTTTTCCTCGCGCGCACTACCTGGCAATGTCAAATCGGTTTCCAACCTTGTTTCCTCACTGAGTTTTGTGCCCCTTAGAGGGGGACGAACGACTGATGCTGGTAGCAGACGATCTTCTAATGCCGCCAATTTTGCGTCCATCATTTCTCCGACCGAACGCATTATCCCTCCTTGAATCTCACTTATGAGCTGTTTCAAAGAATCTGGCCCTAACGAGACTGGAGCCACAGATGGCGATTGCGGCGCAGTCTTCTCAGAGAACTCCCTTCGCAAAGCCTTCAAGGAAGATTCCAGATCTACAACATGCGCCCGGAGGCGATCATTGTCCGCCTTGAGACGCCGGGTTTCCTCCGCGTGCGAACGGGATGTCAAACAATGAATCATTTCCTGCATATCTTTAACCGCCATTTTTAGGTCCTTTACAGAAGACTCGGTAATATGCCCCGATTGATGAGCAATTTCCAAAACTTTTGCAACCCTCCTTTCACCCCTCTCTCGAATCTCTAAGGCACCCAAGGACTCGATTTCCTCATTTAATAAGGACACGTCATCTAATGCCGTCTTGGATGATGTCTTACGCATCGTCTTACTTCGCAACTGTCTCTCAAAGGCTAACTCTGCAGCTTCATCTTTTGCTTCTTTTAACGCCTTTTTAGCCTTGGAAATGCCAGTTTTATGGCTACCACCCTTTTTTTCACTTTCTCCTTCCGTAGTACGGATTCCTCCGTTTCCGTATCGGAAGCCGTTTTATTATCGACCGCACATGGAGTTTTCATGAACGACCGCTTACGAGTCAACGCCTCAGACAGGCTTGACTCAGAGCTACAATCATCCATAGTTTAAAATAAACGATCATGGACTGAAATATTTATATATATTGACTGAATTTTATATATTAACTGAATATAAATATTATATTCTCAAACAAAGAAACTTAATAAAGAAACGAAACAGCAATTAACCAAAAAGTGCGGAAATTAATCAACGCAAACACCAATAACTGCAATATGAAAGAAACATCAACACATTCCAACGCAGTGACGCAATCGATTATTACGAGTCGCATTCACTCACGCAGAAAAATAACGTACGCTCTCGACACGTCTGCCTCCGCCGAGCGCCCGACGGCGAGTCCTCTCAAATTACCCTAGAAAATATCTAATAATTATATCAAAATCAATTTTAAATTTTCCTATAAGAATAACACTACTAGCAATAATAAACACATTTAAATAAGATCATGGAAATTATAGAAATTGTTTAATTCGTACGACATTTAGTGTCTATTTTCAGCTCCTCAATGAAAAAAGAATAGATGAAAGGGTTTATAAAATATAAAATGTATAATCAAAGTGCAATGTGAAACCTTTTTAATTACACACAGCAAACGTTTATTTATGAGTAATCCAATTTTCCAATATGTTACACAGGATTGTTTTTCTACAATGTAGGTTTTTCAAGGAAATTTAATAAATTCATTGATTGACGAATATATTAGTTTATTCACACCACCAGTTTTAATACTACCAGTACTTTATAGAAGAAAAATATAAGGAACTTTAATATTACTATTACTTATATAATATTAGGAACTTTGTAAAAATATTCTGAGAACAACTTATTGTTATGTAAAGATAAAAGGAAAAGATAAAAGAGGATCAGTCCCTCAGTATCTTTAACAAAACGTCGAATTCTCATGAGTACGAAGGTACCGTGGATATATTTTTTATTATTCTGTAGAGGTTTGGTTTATCCCTATTCTTATTAGAAAAACATCTGCTATTCTAAAGTGTTGATAGTAAATAATCTCTATTAGATTGTAAACAGAATTATGTGTAAATGTTGGTGACAGCTCTGGGAATAATATTTTTAAAAGAAGCCGCATTAACTATGTCTCTCGCTCAATTATTGCACAAAGACAGAAACATAGCGCCTGAGAAAAAGACTAGTAAATAATATATTTGTCAAAGACGGCGAAAAATATTTTGTTTGTTTTCTCCGAGGCGTAAACATCGTTTGTTTTAACCTAGGGCTTCTTGTTGGGCTACGAAACAAAAAATAAACCCAAAAACTCACTAACGCTACGTGGACATATGTTTGTATATATGTTTATTCATAAAAATATAATATGAAGATGTCACTTGCCCAATACCAGTTCAAGATTAAAATTCCAATAAGATTATGAACATCCCAATACGAATTACACTCTAGGCAGGAAATTTTAGCGAAAGTTCTATGGAGACTGTATGAAATTCAGCTTGATAAAGTTCATTTTAATTATTTATTTAATTCCTAAACCTATACAAGGAGTCAACCCAATATATAATAGCATTTTATTTTTAGTCAAAAATGATTTATAAACTGTCAAACCAAGATTGGAATATTTAAGAAGACGTATTTTGTTGCTTGAATATACTTGTAAAATGAGTAAGTGGCGATCTCGAAAGGAAATATTTATTATAGATTTTGCAAAAGATATTGAATGTAGTGGCCCAACATAAGGACGCTAAGGGATAATGATGTTTATTTTATAAATATCTTAAAAGAAACAGACCATTAATGAAACATTTTTAGACTAAATATCTTGCTAATGATAATTATAGCTAAAAACGTGTTTGATATTAGCTTTTACATCCTTAAGAGGACGAAAATGAAGTCATTTTTCATTCCACGGTAAAACTTTCGTCTTTTTACAGTTGGCATTTGATAATTTTGTGTACGTAACAATTATTCATTTTATTAAGTATATTTTTACAAATTTGTTTCAAATACATTTGTCGTACAAATTGTGGTTACAGTGAGTAGACGGTGAAGAATAGCACTTGTGACAAATTTATCGTTCCACGTGAGATAGAGTTTAAAGTTTAAACACTTTATGAGATGTGCTCTGTATTTAGTTTAAGATACGTGATGCACCGTCACGGTTGTAGCTATAAATACAGTGTGATAATTAGTCTTCCATCTTTGATATAGACACTTAATTGTTATGATCGATGAAGTAGAAAATAATAGTAAACTTTCCACCTACACAAGTATTTTCCCAAGTCTAAAAATAACTCAAGATAATTGTATCACTTTTAGAGTGTCGAGCTGTAAGTGGCAGAAATACCTCAGTGATCGAAGCTCAGGTGATTGATGGATCCGGTTCAAACCGGTTAGAGATGGAACGATGAAAATTCTATTAACCCGCCAAATTGACGTCGTTTCCGCGGTCTTTTCTTTTTATTTCACCATAAATAAGAAAGGCTTAGTGGCTTATGAATGTCCAATCCTGTAGAGTATTCTCATAATTCGTGATTTCAACTCGAAACTCAGGTCACAAACAGAAATCAGTCAGCCAATTCGTATTAGGAACCTTACGGCTTTCTGTATAACAATTTCATTACACGTCTATAAATATCTTGACATTTAACAAAGTAACAAACCTGCTATTATATTATTACTGTTGATCAGTCACTTGTAATAAAGCAAGAGATATACAATCAGAATTGTTTTCTAAGATAATACATTCAGAGCCAAATTTAAACTGCTATTTTTAGCTCTTACAAGTCGACTTTACTGTATTTATTTTGTAATGTGACTTCTCCGTGGATGCTCCGACACAGTGCTTGGATGAATTTAGCGCCTAAAACGCCTTTAACATAAAATATACAAAACTTACTTCTCTTTAAATATTTACCAGACCATTAGGTAAAAAGGCTTCTTCGATAACGTTAACTAATTGTTTGGTATAACGAAACAGACGAAATACATGTTATAAAATCCGTGTTTTCTACTTTATAAATTGCCAAAGTCTTATCTCTCGTCTTTTTAATAGATATATGGATAAAAATGAATAACCCAACTGTAAAAATATGATTATTTATATCATTAAAAAGGGCACTGAGGGGTTTAATCTTTTATTAATAGGATTATTGATGTTTTAACATAAAACTTACTAAAAATACCAGTATCACTCTTCATAACAAAACTACTTTTAATATATATACTTATAATTATACGTATAATACTACCAAGTTTAATTCTCGTGAAATGTCAAATGGCGTTATCAGAATGGCAAAACCATTGTATTTTTTTTTAGAATTTTAGTTTCAAATGTAAACAATCTCACTCGAACGGCGCTTTTGTCGATTCTATCTGATCGTTATTTGATCTCTTCACGAATCATTTCAGAGTGGAATGCGCTGTGTGTGTATCAGAATCGCACGGCTGGTGAATATTTTGCAAAACATTTATCATTAACATTGCTTTAAAATGTATAGAATAATCACAATTTTTCCTGACAGCGTCAGGAATATTTTATAACACGTACCGGATTTTAATGTTATTATTACCAGACTTACTGAGCGTAGTACAATGTTCCTCGCATTTTCGCCCTTACGCTTAACTATTAGTCCAAAAGAATAAATTCACACGGGCGAGAATATCATCGAATAAACATATTCTTCAATATTTATTAGTATTTCTTTAAAAGCATCCTTGGAAACAATAATATTCTCTTATACCAAGATATCCTTAATTTGAATACTGTCTGACACAAGAATGGAATAATTTCGGTCCATCTTTTGTTTGGTCGAAGCTTCAGAGCGTTGACATTTCTGACGAAACAAATTAATTGACCTAGATACAGGTCAAGAGGATATGATGCGAGTTTCGATATATATTTATGCCCAAACATGGTACATTAGCAATAAAATGGGTTTTGAATCATGATAAAGGTGGAAAGAAATATAATTATAATGTTCGCATTAGCCTTATAGTTTATAGGATGTTTACATTTGTTTATAAAAAAACAAATATATAATAATGAAAAGTATGTCCTGGGACAAATAAATGTAGCTTTAGAGAGACACAAGCGTTGAATTTATAAAAGGGTATTTTTTAATTTGAGGATTTCATATGTTTACTTGAGTTACTAAATATAATTTTGATGATAAAGTTGAATAATTCACCTGATATGAAATTATACAATTTTAATTCAGTTATCAAGTACAAAGTTTTCTTAAAGGGTTAAAACAAATAGTTAATTTAGGATTAAATAGTTGAATATATTATTTACAAGATGCCAACTTGGTTAAACATTGTATCGATCATTAAAAAACAAAACTATAACTTCCGCAAGCTCTTGAGCGGAAGGCTAAGGAAATATTATGCTGAAATTTTTACGAATAAAGTTATAAAATAACACAAAGAACCGGTTATTTGAATCAACGTTAAATAATGGAGTTGGAAGTTCTATTTATAGAAAGGGCAGAACATTGGAAATGGATTACTTTTCAAATAAATTTTATGCGAGCATCAGCTTGTAGAATATAATGTTTTAATTTCCAGCAACTGCAAGACTTTCATTCCATTTCCCTTCGCTCCTTTCAATTAACGATGCTTAATAGTTTACAAGAAGCTGACATTAATCATTTCATAGCGCAACTAACCGATTTGATAAAATGCAGTAATATAATAAAACCATTAGGCAACTAATGTTTCGTCTATAAAGTATTTTATCAAAGCTTCACAGCTCATTAGCGAGAAAATTCTCCAATCATCAGGAACACATTAAGAGGGGGCACTCATTTTGCTTTAATTCACTCGAAATTGAGAGCTTTTCAGTATATATATTGGGTGATATTTTGTATCCTACTATTTAACTATACGTCTAAAACTTAAAATAAACAGGACATCTTTTCGCATACATTCGATAAGCCCCCAAGCCAGCAATATTGTTGCTTGTGTTGTGTGGGTTGCAAGTGTTGTGTGGGTTGCAAGTTTCGAATTAATACAAACTATTCAAGAAATTATGCATTTTGTCTTCGGGATAAGTCGAATTATAGTGGCCACATATTAAGTGTTGAAAAATTGATCGCGATGTTCGAATCTCTAGAAAAGAGTTCACCGATAGCACAAATTGTATGTAAAAAATACTATTAAAGTTATCTTACTCACTTTTTCAAAATGAAAGAGAAGAATATGGTAACTTCAATATATATGATACGGTATTATAAGAGGTATAAATAGGCCGTGAATTGTTTCATAGCTTGATTTGTAGTATATATAAATGTTTCAAACGAAAATTAAAAACAAAAAACTCTCCCCAAACATTTATGAAATTGTATAAATCTCCCATACATAATTCCAACTACTACGTATTTTATGTCATAAATTAAGCAAATCTTCGAAAGTTTTTGTGCTCGATTCACTGCTTTGTACAACATACCTATATCTCCGTAGAGGCCTGTTGTAGCTCAGTACCTCTAGGACGCGCGCTCGTAGCGGACGTCTACGAGCATCGTAGCCTACTCTACGATTCATTTCGTTTCTGTATGTGTGAGTGACTTTGACAGTTTTGTAACTGTGTTGGGTTATTTCTCAAGGTAAGGATTTTTGATATATTTTCATATCCTTGATTTTAAGGACGTATATTGAATGACTATTCATTATGTCTGACATATGCGTCTTCCGTTTGTATGAATAAATTATGTGTAGATAGATTATTAAATACAGTCAGACAATAGATTTTTAGTTTATTTCAAGCGAGTGAAAAGAGAAAAGTGAAATTTGTACATCTATTTGACTACAAAATAGTCAAATAGATGTACAAATTTCACTTTTTATATATAATAACCTATATAAATTGTAAATATTAAATATATCTATTTAAAACTCCATATATATAATATTGGATTATTCTATAATGCCATTTTCAAGCCTCTCAAATTGTTTTTAATTGGCATTTCGGCCTCAGAATACCACGACTGCACTTCACTCACGACTGAGCAAATATACTGCGAATACGCGGATCAAAGATGTAAAACTCTTACAGACAAGTCGTAGATCTTTACAGTAGAAAGTTTTCATAGCAGAATCCCCTATTTTATTTATCAAGATGTAAGCTGTGCATACTGTATTTATTTCATCAATTCTCATACGGTATAGCAGCGATGTAGCGCTTCCAAAAACAAGCCCACACCTTTATTCCTATTCTGTGTGGGAGCAGTCCAAACACATTGGTATCCTCCTGATTTCTAATGATACTGATGATTTTGAAGTTAATAATAGCATCATCTACGGCTTGTTGTAATTTAGAATGTAAACAGTCTCCCCTCATGCGGAAATAGCATTACATAATATATTTAGTTAATGAAGTTATCGGTTTATGCGCCTAAAACGTCTTATAATCTTTACTCATGTATATCTATTCACTAACTTTTTCCTGAGAACTTTAACGTAACCTACATTCACTACATTCATACCGAATTTATCTTTGTACGTTTGGAAAATGTTTCAACATTTTCAAAATAATCAAGAAAATCATTCTAAATAAATTACCGATTTCCAGGATCGTTTTCTTATTTTCAATTAGTAAATGACATTTCATGAGTCGTAATAGTCGAGGTAGTACCTACTTTCAGGACGAGAATCACATTACGCCTATAATTTCCTTAGGGAAGCACTGTATCTAATATTAAAGAGGTCACAGGTTAAATATATTGCCTGCCCGACTCGGAACCTATACGCCTTGAAAAACAAGCTTATACGAGAATACAGTTGAATATCGATAAGAGCTTTAGAAAATGCATCTGAACTTATTGATTGAATCTGGATTTTTACTTATGTTTTAGTGTAATTGCATTCAACAAATTCCAAATAAGAGGGTTTTCTGTTGAATATCTATTTTAGCATTTTTCGAACAGCAGCGTAGTTAGGTGGTCGATTCTCGACTCGAAGGTGCCAACCCGCACAGCCAGGATTTTGGATAACAAATATTGAAAACTCTTCATTATTATTAATTCATACTTACTTATATAGCTTTAGAATTTAATCCTTATTCCATTTAAATATATATATAAAGTACTAAAAGGCTAGCACTTATCTTCCTGACCAACCGAAGATTAGGATTTAACCTTTATCTCACCCATATCCACTATAAATAATTTCATTTGATTTGTTTGATTTTATTTTTAAATATAAGTGTAAGCCATTATTGCTACATAGCTCAGTTTCTCAAGCCTCAACAGTCACAAACTAGTCTTATTAAATTAGTGTGGATGGCGTTTGTGGGATTTCAAGTTGAAGAACAATGGATTCTCGCTTTGAGATGTTACTGGGGCACTTCCATTGAAAGCTATTTAAACACTACTAAGCCCTTTACTGTGAAAGTAGTTGATATATCAAGCTTTTCATTCAATTAGTTTATTATAGGTATATATGTAAGCTTTCGTTTATAAATGTTCTTTTGATGGTATTCCGATAAGCCAAGCTATTTAATGTTATATCCTAATCACTTTTGTCACTGCGAACTATATAATATTTACCTATTTAATACCGTTTTATGTTACATGAATGGGGAAAAAATAAAATTAAGCACATTGCTTAAGACTACTTATTATATAATTGAGTTTTTATAGCTTATGTCTGAACACGAGTAAACAATTATATTATTATGTGCTGTATTTCTCAAATATTGCTTTAGAGTATGGTCGAATTTCTAATAACATATGACTGCGATAGTATTTCGTAAAATATTATTATGTCAGGCCGAACAGGCGTAATCCTGGCAAGCTTCGATCGACCGTTTTCACATAAATCATGACCTAGATTTTGTATAACAAGAACTTTAAAAGCGCCTATTACAATTTGTCGACGTATTTCTATAGGTCTTAGAACCTGCGTGTCGATATAATTGTTGAACCTGGACGCAATAAATACCGTGAACATGTAAATAAAAGATTATAAAAGTGATTATTTTATAATTAGCACGCAATCACTTGTTGAAAATGAATATGCGTGACGCTTTAATAGAAAATATAATTGCAATATTGACGTTATGGTTAACATAAAATATCGAAAAGAATTTTGTTTTGTGAGATTAACTAATCTACGTTTTGTATACGAGCTTATGTCAATAACTCTAATTGCTGTCAATTTGGTTTAGCATGGGTTGAGCTAGACATATGGAAATAGACTTTCTAGACTTCGATGAGTCTTCGTAAGTTTTTCTCAGATTAAATAAATAATAAAAAGCCCACAAATAGCTTGAAAGCTCGAGAATGTATATTTACAAAATTTGATAATAACATTGAAGGCATATAAAAATAAGGTATGTGCAATCGACACACAAATATTTTTTCATAAATCTGTATTGTAGAAATCACTACTAATAAAGTTCATGGATATCCTTATCTGCTTGATAAAAACTGGAGTGTTATTAATACAAAATAGCGTAATATTCTTTGTAGAAAACACTTTAACTACCTGAAATGAATCATATCATAAGAAAGCTGTCTCTTAGCGGACAGTGTTTTACAACTTTTGAATCTACTTGAAAGAATACTAATATTTGAGTGGCTGCAATACTGTTATATCAAGAACGATTTTATATTTATGGAATCATAGATAATCTTACTATGAAATATCTCTGTTCGAAATCTCATTTCATAATTCTTCCCTTGGCAAATATTATTTTATTTTCACTGTAAGGGTAATTCGCCGATTGTCTCCTAATTATTGAAGGACTCTTATATAACGTAGTGTAGCATCAAAATTTAATTAAACAAACAATAATCTAATATAATGAACTATATTTAAATGTTTTAGAATCGGCAACAGGCTTTATTGTAGTCTGTAGGAACATACTCTATCAAGTATTGGCTCATCAACTCAAAACTACTCTGAATTATCACACTCAATTCTATTTTAGGCCAGTGGTGGCTCATTAGTCATAATTATTAAAATCTAGCAAATTACTGCTATAAAGAACTTAAACTTAGAAATTCAAAATTAAACTTTATAAATCAAATATCAAAAACTTTAACCGCATATTCATTTTATTATTTATTTATATGATGTGAATAAAAATACCTGAGCTTTTTGATCGTATAAAGTCCATTTTTGTCCTGTCATAGTTGTTGTCTAAATGTAATTTGAATAAATAACAGAATACGTTTCTTGAAACACTACCTATGTTTTGAGAATTTTAGTTCAGTATCGACACGTAATTTATATTATAATTAATTTAAAAAATAATTCGATAAAATTTAAACTCATTACTAAAATGTTATAAATTTAGTGTTTCTGCATTCTCAATGCACCAGGATTAGAGTTACCAGTTATGTGTTAGACTTTTTGTGTCATTCTCAATCATAACAAGAGACTACTATAAAGAGAAATAAAAATGTTTTAAAAATAGAGTGTAAATTAGTCCACTATTTTGAGAAATATCTTGCTATTCCGTGAATAGAGCTTAACAAACCCTCTTGTGTACTTCGAATTGTCCGTTTGACGAGAAAATTCAAGGAGTTGGCTTCTTGAATAGATTAACTAAGACAATCCAAACTCAGAATAGTTTGCCTAACTAATAGCAGCTGTTGTATTTAAAACACAAATATAAGTTATTACGAGATACACTTATAATATAAATGAAGGAAAAGAAAATCAAAACTCGTTACAGTATAAAACTAATTACATTTGTCAATCACTTGACTGATGTTAAAAATTCGAGTATATTAAAACAATTTTAAATGATCATTATTCAATTGAAGTGGATAGATAGCGTTTAACAAATTTATGTCATTAAAACTATCCGAAACCCAAAATTATCCGAACATTGAATGGTTTTCGTTTGATAAAAACTTGATTGGAAACTTTCTTTGAAATAGCACGCTAGTCGTAGAGTTTTGAAGTGTATTTAACCAGATATCAATGAGCTTATCCTCTCCATCGGATTAATTAAAGCAAGTTTCTCGTTAACAAAAATAAAAGTTTTCGTTGCAGGATTTACACAGAACGTGCAGTCAAAGTGCCGTATCTTATTTGTCGAATAAATGAAACAAATGCATGTAAAATAGAATAAAAAAAGAATAAAGTTTCATTTTAGATTATGGGCAAATATATATCAGGTCTATAATCTTGTAGGTACCAAATTTTGATATCTGTTGTAAACGTATGCTGATTGATATTTAAACCTTAACCCGTTCAAGAATTTTGTATTTAAGTAACTCCTAGCTGGAAATGCCGCACAAAAAAAAAATCGCACGGAGCGTGTGGGGTTTGTGTTTCAAGTTTGTGGGGCAAACTAATATTCTCTCAGGAAAACTTATTTAATCCAAGTAAAATGACAAAGCGCCAGAAGCCAGTGAAATTTCGCGGAAATGTCTTCGTAACTCTAGTGTCGCGAAGCCTAAACCATTTTGCATTTACTTTGTGAGTGCTAGATTAACTCTACTTAAGTGTAGCGGTAATTTAATACACTGCAGCTCTAGGTAAAGAGTTAAATTAAATGAATATATTAAAGTGTTTAAGTAAACAAACGATTCAGTGCGATGTTAAGTAAAATGCTTTGTCGATTTCCTCCGAATAATATAGATTTTAAATTGATATCCTTAGCCTTTGTTATTACAATATTTATTTATAAAAGTAACTATTGCGACACTTATTTAAGGTCGCGTTTTTAACTAGAATCAGACCTCCGAGCTTGGAGCTTGGACTTAATGGCAAACAATGACATTAACAGTATGCTATCAGTGAAAACATTTACATTTCCGAATTAAAATTAGCATAAAATAAATTGCTGGTTTGTTATTCTGTATTATTATTGAAACATATCTTTGATTTCTATACCATGAAAACGTATTGTAATTGTTAATTATATTTCCATCGAACTATTTATTGGAAATGATATATAAAAGATATATTGTTCAGGAGTTCAAAGTAAACTACATTTTAATGAAATATTATTTCAATTTCAACATTTCAATGTAAGCCGGCCTTTGAGTCATATTTTCTTTGCAGAATATAGCGGTTTTTTTTTAATTTGCCGCTATAGCAGTAATATAATAATGTGATTAACATCGTGCGACAATTTAATTGAGTCCGTGCAACCGCCAGCTTAATTACTAAATTATTGAAGGAAGCCAACAGGGAGCCGCTAAATTACCAATTACAAGCTAATGTACTTGCGATTAATCTGGGTAAGCTCTTCTAACGGTTACTAATAAGCAAAAATATACAAATAAACTCAATTCACTTCAGTACAATTATTAATTTGGGTTGTGAATTATATTAAATGAATTTGGAAAATCAATTCACATTACCTATTAACTTCAAACGAAGGAGAATTGAAGCCGTAGTTTGCTACGGCTACGAATTGTCCATAGAAAACGTAATTGCAAAGTGAAGTGAAGGGTCCAAATAATTAAAAAAACCAGTCAGGACGTCGATAACAGGCGCTCCTGCTAAGTGACACTTCAGCGAATTATAAAATCTGACCTTTTATCTCAATTAGTAGTCAACGTGATAAATCTGAGAAAAAATATCTTTGATGTGAATATAAAATTAGGTTTTCTTAACTCAATGGCTCTTGTGAAGCACTCAAATTATCGAGATAATGTAGATAGTGTAATAAATTCACTTTTCGCATACTTTGTTACCTTATTATTAATATTTAAGAACGTTAGGTTGTAAACATATCTAATACGAAATATAGTTTTTCCAACTAATATGAAAATGCGTGCTCCTATTTCGTCATGCCTTTTGCTGATTTGAGGCTAATCTGTATTTTTTTATTTGATATTTCGTTCTTAATTGCTTAAACGTTCGGTGAGTTAATATATTATATATACTATTGTGTATATAACAGTGTTTTTATTCGGCTTTTACTGAACTCAATATATATTAGATATTTGTGGTACTAATGGTAGTACTCAGAGAAAACTATTATTTAGTGTCTATTCATTATATATTCCATAGAATATTTAAATTGAAATTGAAGACTCGGTTCAAACATTCAATACCCAATAGTTCAGAAGGCTGCGCTGTGTCGTGGCACAATCACCTGACATTGCTGTTTGCACGAGTAAACGAACGGAATATTTTCCTACATTTTCACGGAAAATGCTACAAAAATGCCTGGATAACGTCAATCTCAATTTATTACATGCATAGATTTACTTCACGCTTTTAAAGTTATATCAAAAATAGATATTTAAAGAAGGAGACTTATTTTCTATTTCCTATAATAGCACATGAAATTATATGCTATGAGTGACGTTAACAAACGAATGATTTTGAAAATAGTATTTTCAATTTACTTTAAATCATTACCAACAGCTCCTAAGCCTGAATTGTTACCAACTGTATGGATCTCGGGCCAGAAATAAAGTTTATAATGACTATTTCACCAGACGCCTGTTAGCATAAGATGCTGGTTCCCCGGAAGGTTTACATGCTAAACAAAGACTTAGGCTCCAAAACTCAAAACTATGTAATGAAAAATCTCACAGCAATTTGTCTTTCACGTAGTTTCGGTGCTCTGTGGTTGGTTTGTGAAATTCACCTCCTTTTTCAGTAGACGCAAATTCTAATATATATTCAGCCAGAGCTATAAATTCATCAAGTGCCAGACAGAGATTTAAACGTTTTCGTTATCAAATAAATCAGTGGGGATTTGAGTTATTTGATATTTTCACTGTAATTAGGTTCCAGTCATCTGCTTTAATTCACGAGATTGATTGTTTTGATATGCTATCGTTTTAAGATGTATCTGTAGTTGCTGCAGATTTATATGTAACTTTTCTTCTTCTTCTAATTTTAAATTAATTGAATTCGATTTTTTTAAAGCTAAAATACTGGGGTTAAAGTTATAAATTTTAATGTGTTTTTATATTTATTAATATGTGTGTAATATTTATCAAAGTGTATCTTATATATATATTATCGGCCATATTGTATTAATCTGAATGTTTAATAAAAAAATATGTTAGATACACTAATCGAATCTAGACGCAAAAAAATTGTGAAATGAATTTGAGTGTAAAGATGTATAAATATTGGAAGCATATACATTTCCGATAGTTCATCGATAAACCGAGAGGAAATATAGTCGACGTGGCCCTATAGAGTACATTTATTGCGCAGCGAGAAATCATCACTCTGTAAAATATATGAATATATTTCCGAGTTGGAATACGGGATCAATAAGACCCAGAGGTGATTGTTTCTATGAATATTTTATCCAATTTAAGTTCGCTATTGTTTTTATGGAGACGGTAAGTTCGGGTCCTTCAGGGGATTGAATGGGTCGGAGTTGAGGGTTATTTGACTCTCAACTCTATAATCCCAACGATTAAATTGAAACTGTAATTGTAAACATCATATGAATGATATAATATAATAATTCCTTGAAATAATTGTGTCCAAAATTGTTTTTCATCTCATAGATACTTTGCTCATGATAACAAGTGTATATCTGTCTTCATATTAATATTCGATACTGCAATAATAAAAATCATAAACAGAACTCGTTATTCTCTGATACTATCCAAATATACGCGTAAATAATACAAGGCTCCGCTGTTCTTCTTGTCTGTTACGACAGACGTTATAATTTTTCACTGTTTGTTCGGAATATTGAAATAATATGATAATAATAATAATATTGAACATTTATACAATGAGTATTTATTGTTAAAGACAACTTTAGAGTATAGAAGTATATATTATTAGGAGTATCCAAGAGTAGTATTCAAGGAGTATGCCATTTCAAACGTTATTATAAATTAAAACAGATAAATGTGGATGAAAACTAAAATAGAATTGTCCGTAAGGAGTTATTATTCTCTGTTTGCGCAGTGTTAATTATAAACCATTATGTAATTATGCCAAATGGAACTATACTACTATTCTCACCTCAAGCCTGAACTCCCAAGAACAGCTCCTTCCTCTGAACTTGACCCTCTGACGCTGCGTAGCGGTTTAAGGCGATGTAAGGTCTCTTTGCATCAAGTATCGCATTTATCATGGAGAGTGTTTGTAGGAGATTTAAGGATTGAATCCTTAAGCTGAATCTCATAATCGCGCGATATCCTCCGTTCCACAGAGCGCTTCAGAGGGCTCTTTCTGCTACGCACCACCACTGTGTGAACCGCACGTGTCTAAGCTTAGGAAAACTATCATAACTAAACGCCGTCATATTTTAAATTTTGCCCTATAAAGTATAATATTGTCAGTAGAAACCTTTTGTTCTCATATTGATTTCACAAACAATAAATTTTCTCAGACTTTGAAACTCAGTGTTCCTACTTTGTTTGTTTTATATTCAATTGAAGATGCTCCTTTAAACAATGTATATAATACTATATACATTGATACTTATGTAAATAAATTAATATAACTCGTATTAAAGGAGCTTACACAATTGATAATATATATAGCCTTTTTGTGATCTTGATTGGATCAGGAATAAAATCCGGAACTTCGTGTGTGTGGCGTAAAAAAAACATTAAACATTAAACGGAATATACATTGTAAGGAACATATATTGTAAGGAACAATATAAAGCGCATCCAGATTATTCTAGAAAAATAACTTAAAAGGAAAGTAATTGAGGCTGTGAAAATGCACTCCTGTCAAAAAGGAAGCCTTTCCAACGCGCGTGCTATGCAGCATATATATGTAGATAATGCTAGCTGAGTGCTCTCATTCAATTTGCCTCTTCGTTTACGGTCTGACGGTTATTTTTTAGGTGCACTTTTCTCTAATGTAAAAATTGTTAAATTTTTAATCCATCGTTCGTGCCAGGTAATAGGAGTTTAAAGTATTATTATTTTTGAACGTATAATTTTGTTGTCTCTGTTAAAAACGTCAAATACATGAATTTTTATTATGAAATAATGCTTCCCTCTGTTTTAAAATGTCTTGGAAATATTAAAATATTGAAACCGCTGCTAGAAATTATTTTCTATTTTATTACTTTCTATACTGAAAGTATTTTCAGTATAATGTAATAAACATGAGCTTAGCTCTTATTAGTGAATATATTTCGAATAGTGTGAACTTAGTCAATTCAACTAACAAAGCTATTAAGCTTTAATATTTGATTTGGATTTTCAGATTTTCCCATGAGATGTTTGTATAAATAGCAAATTTCATTATAAATGTAACAAAAATTAACTTTGAACACGAACGCGTAATCATGTAATTTAACTGAAGTAAGTCGAGATGTCTGCGTCACCACAGAATTAAACCTTTTCGGAGGACGGATATTTGTGTTATGTCTGTTGTAAAATTAAAAAAGTTCCAAGGATTGTAATTACACTTAAACAATGAGCTTATACCGTAGTTAGATTAGGTTTAGCTAAATTTTGAATCCACGATAACGTAATAATATCTTTTCCAAGTTTTCCATAGAAACTGAATACTTAATAGGTATTAGGTGCAAGACTAGAAAAATAACAGGCGTATATTTTAAAAATATAAAATTGTAACGGTATTTCAAATTTTGGAGTCTCATTGGAGGATTATTCTGATTTGATTCTCAGTTCCGGGATTCGGCTACTTACCGTTCAAATGATGCAGCAGTTAAGTATTTAAAATAAAGTATTCCACTATCGTGTAAACTTCTATAATTGCGTAGATAATTTTATTATTAATAAAATTATCTATCTGCATCACACACCACGTAGTTGAAGAGAAATTGCGCTTCAAATTATTTACGCCGAACGCCGACCTTCGCCACCAAACTAGACTTTAAAAATTATAATGGCTTCTATGACATAGATTAATAACTCGACTCGATAAAGTCGTTTTTTATTCAAACAACCAAACAGTAAGAAAAATGATGACTTATTTTGTTCATGTACAAAATATCGGTCGATTACTACAATAGTAATGATTCGTTGGACCAATGTTCGCATTCCCCCTAGTCGCCACGAAATATAATTTGATAGTGTTGTCTCTTTAACACGGATGTCTATAATTTGTAAAAAATCAATAATCTAAAATTAGCCGATGGAGGTCGCGTGTTCCAAACTACTAACCATAACTTACACTCGCTCAATAAATCTTCACCCACAATAGAAGCTATTAACCCAAAAAACAATTATTGTTTATACAAAAAGATTTAAATATCCTGTAAATCCACTGTACGAGCCAAGGCTGTTAATTTCTTAGCTTTTTAAGTCCGAAGATTTCGTGAATCATCAGAGTTACAACCCTAGAACATGACCCGCTGTTTGCACTGTCTATTATTCACCTTTGTTATACGCGACTGTAATAAAAGTAAAAGTAATATCTTTAATTTCCATGTTCATCCTGCTCGAGGAGCCGTATATTTTGGTCCTTCGAGTCGGAAGGAAAGAAGTCGCTACAATATATTTTATATACTTCGATTGATATAGTTCAGCCAAAGCAAAGTGTTTATACTAACAACCGACAGAAATTGAGGTAGTCTTCTTATGATGATTGCTTTTTCGTGATTTTATCACTTCTGTGAATGTGTCAAGTGTCGGGACTTATATAAGCCTTCTTAAGAACGTTTTAGATATAGGCGAGTAAATTTGATAAAGGGACACTCAGAGGCTAATTGGCTAAGAGGCGTTGTAAAAAAATTGTGAAATTCAAAGTGACGACTTTTTAAATTAAACATCTTATGTCTGGATGTACCTCGAGCAGGCTGTGTGGTTTAAGTTTGTAACTCAACCCTGAAGTTGATTTGAATTGATTCGAATCTCGACTATAAACCAATGAATATTTATTGCATGATGAAACAGTGTATGGCCTGTGATATGGACAATAGAAAGAAGATGAAATAATGCAGTCAGTCTGAAAATTAGTTCTTTGACAATTTCATACAACGTCCGAGAATTGTCTTACAAATATATAAATCGTATAAATACTGAAGTATCAAGTATGCTACAGTATAGATTTTATTTTTTATAATGCATGGAACGACAGGGAAATTTTTTATAACGATTCTAACGTTGAGAAATATTTTGTTACATTTGTGTTCTATAAAGTTACGTCGGGATTAGACAGAAAGAAAAACCGCGGTGATATGTTAGATTTTAGAACAGTTTAATAGCCTTGTAACAAACGTTCACGAAACTACCATATTCTACTACAGAATAGTGACAATTCATGTTTCATCTGTCAATGACATATTAAAAATGGTTTCTAAAGTTGTATTATTGGTAGCCTCCTCGTCTTACGTAGACAAACCAAATAACAACGCAAATGGTAGTTAATTAATCTACTTTGTTGAAGGCTTAATGAAAATGTCAACAATATCAGCCATGCCTAATAATTTACTGTGTGACAAGGGTTACGTATAAAAAAGCAATTTGGCTTTCTTTGTAATCAGTATAAATTATTGTGTGGGTTTAAAACTCATTGGTGTAGTCGTGAGGTAGGGATCGGAATAATAATTATTCTTTCCAACGTAAGTGTTTGGCTTAGTAATCGATTTTATGTTAATGAACGGTCCTAAGTCTAAACATATTTTGTACGAATCTATCTCTAGCTGATACAAATAAAATCAAACAAATCTTAATAATGAAGAAATGTCCCACCAATAGATTTCCTTGCCCACAGAACGAAAGAGCAATAAAATAGAGCAATAAATTAGACTTCATTTCAAAATACGAGATTTAAATTTAATTACAAAGCTTATCTATCGTTCAATAATAGTAAGAAATGAAACCGACCTTAATTTCACTCATTCTCTAAATTTACCGAAACTGGGGACCGACCCAATTTTACTAAAACACTTTTAATAAGAATTATTATCATCCCCAAGCGTTTTCCTATACCAAATTGATATTTAGCAATTTGGCCAAATATGTACCAATATACTTTAATGGATTAACTTTGTGAAATCTTAAGGAATACTACAAAATCGGTATTTTATAAAAATGAAAATATGTATTGACAAGTAATTTCGAACGTTTTATAATTTGATATAAATTGTATAATTGTAAACATAATTAAAAGGTACGTTTCACAAATTCAAAGAGCCTAATATTATACAAAATACGCGGAATAATTTGGCCTAATAAAGCTGTATAGCTAATTTGCAATTCAACCCTTTGTTACGAGGCAGTTCAGTGTAACATAAAATTACGATTTGCTTGGTATCAGCTGGTCAATTAATTTGGAAAACAGAGTCTTATCTCGACACACAGATACTATCGAAATAACTTTTGATTGATTATATATCTATACATAGTTTAGTTGTATAATACACTATTTATTTTGAAACAGGATAATTACATTTTTATATGGCTCGTATTTTATATCGCTCTTGATAAAACGCGAAAAAAAAATCTTTTGTATGAATATCAGTTGACGTTTACACTATTTGGCTAACAAGTGAAAAGGAGGCTTCTGAAATATAAAACTATGAAGGGTTTTCGTTGGACATGATTAATGTAACTTAAATCTATATTTTGTTCTGCGACTGCGACAGGCATTCGGCCTGAACTCAATCATGTGTCAAGCGTTACTTTTATACTTAAATATAAAATAAGTCTTGTCTAGACATCTCGATTACAAGTACAAAATTGAATTCGATAGTGCCTTTATCAGTGTATCTAACCATATTTCAAATTAATATTATCGTAATTAAATGGAAATTTTATAGAATAGCAGAAGTTACTTAGTTTACTTATATACATATGTGTATATGTATAAAAAGTGTCGGAGTGGCCACGATTTGTGGGTTTATAAATTAACAACGTTAAAAATTTACAGCGTTTAGAGGTCTATAAACTAATGCCTATTATTATTTATTATTTAAACTATGGAATATAAATTATGATAGATTTAAAGCTTAAAATTAAAGTAATTGTTTGACAATCGTCAGCTCAGCACTTGTTAAGTGCCGTTATTAAACTTTGATATTGTTATAGTCCCCAGTGTTTGCTCATATTCGAGTTATAAATACAGGTACCAAATGTAGCGAAGCTCAGATCGGTTGAGTGGTCGAACCAAGTAGATATCTTTACTTTAACAACTGAAAAGTTTAAAGTAAAATGGCTGAAGCTAACAAAGTAATCTAACATGGCAACATGACTCACTCTTTAAAAACGAGTGATTCTTTTCTTATAATTACATATTAAATTATAGTATTTTCTTACCAAGAATTGCAAAGTACAAATTTAATTGAATGATTAAATATTTAGGATCGAGACTTAATATCTTAATTAATGAACTTTTGTCATAAAAAAAACCAAACAGATGAAATGTTATCTCTTACTCTAGGTTGATTTAAACTTAATACATCGGTTTAAATTACTAACCGTGCGTGCAAGCATATATATATAATTGTCTGAATCTAGTAAAATATTTAAAATAATAACATTATTAATTAACCTGTAAAAGTGATAAATTAATCTAGGATCGAATTTGAGATAAAACTTTTCGCTGAAACTTTGGCATCTCGCTAAAGTTTAACTGATTTTGTCTTATAATTAATTTAACATGAATTAACTTTTTTAATAATAGACGGAACATATTATCGCACAATTTTATTGTTTTAGCGATACAAAGGAGTTCTGTATGCAATTTTTTTAGATTATCATTGCTAATATTATGTCATTGTCTATCCGAAAAACATAGGTATTGTCTTGAGGCTTGTCTTGCCTTTTTAAATATTAAAAGTCGCCAGTCAATAGGAGATCGAGAAAGAAACTCTGGGGACCAGTGTGTTTTTGCATAAATACTTTCAGTGCATACAAATTCCATGTGACTGCGAGCTTTGAGCATTACATATGTCGTATATTAACTTTGGTATTTAGAAACTTCTAGGATATGGCTGATTGAGAAATCTGCCACCGCAGATATAAGGAGTCTTAGTAATTCATTTAGTTCTAAGTAACGAAAACAAATAGTGTGATGGCTATTAAGTGTAAGGCATCGTAATGGATGAAACACGAAAACGCTTTCCGAAATCCCTTAAAAACTTAATCCATTTATATTCACTTCTTTTCGTTTTGAAGTAATTGGGCCGTTTAGAGCTTTACCAAAGCTGATCTTCAAATTGAAAGTATAGATTTCTGAGACTCTGTGTGCTTTTATGTATTTAGCTAATAAAATTAAAATGCTTTTAAAACAAATTGCTGAATTTGAAAGATAATATTGCAAAACCAACAGATATGGTTACATGGAGACAGTTACTCCCGTCACGTGTTTTTGTTTTTAATTTCTTGTTTTCCGATATTGTTAGGTCGGCGTCGATAAATTTAGGACAGAAGTATACATTGATCAATTTAGATTTTGTTAGAACTGCTTAGCTTTAAAAAATCGTTGGTCTTGTGCAAATTCGGCGGTGTTACTTTCCATAGTATACAAATCTTATAAATCAATTCATAAACCATAATCCGCGTATTGCTAATAAATTGATCTATTAGTATCTGTAACTCAATATTAAATTTATATACCTTATTATACTCATTAATCGTTGGAATTAAGCGAAACATTTCTCTGCAATTAAAATTAAGTACAAATTACGTGACATATATAACTCGCTATACAAACTATATGATACTTTAACAGTCTGTATCTAAAGTTAAAATTAAACGCCTTTGAAAGAGAACATTTTAAGAGAATGCTTATGAAATAATTTTATTAACTTGATTTCGTTAGCGGATAAAATTAATTTAAGATATGCAAATTATGATTTGCATGCTGATGCTTACTGGCTTCTTTTTGTGTTTTTTTTTTAAGTATCTAAGCAATTTCAATTATCTTACGAAATGAGGCTAGTAGAGAATATTATAGATTAATAGATTTAAAGAAAAACACAAAATACATAAGTTAAATCCGTTAATAAAGTGTTTTTCTTTAAGTGAGTAACAGTTATGTCAATAAAAGACACTATTAATAGATTTTCATTGGATTGAAATGAGTTGGAAATGGAATGATTGAGTTCTTCTAGGAAGAATAAAACATTTACGTACCAAATATAAGAACACTCCGCTAAACCGCAACTTCGCTAGCTGTCATAAATGACATCAAAGTTCACCATTCAAAATCAGAGGTCCCATTTTTAGAGTTCTGATTTAGGTTGTACCGATTAATGTTTGCATTTAATAAGAAATTGATTAATGCTACTGAAAAAAAAAACTCATAAATCAGAACGTACAAAATAAAAAAATGCGATTATCAATTGTCCAAGGAGCTTCGATCCAGGGATTTCATTAAAGTTATTTACATAACAATTTCTCTCAAAAGAAACCTTAAGCGATTCAATTTAGCGAAAGCCGTGAAAAATGAGTCGCGACACGGCTAACGTAGATTTATTGCTTGGATATTAAATTAAATAACTGTTTTTTGTCCCGTGGGATTAATTGCGCTCCTTTCTTTCATGAGTGTTCTTTTGTACCGAACAAAGATCTTATTTCGAAACAAAAAATTTTTGTGCTGTTTTACGTGTAAGGGAGTTCCAAGTGGTTGAGCTTAACTGTGATCAGCGTAGGTAAAGTGAAACTACTGATACGTATCATCGTTTGGAAATTGGTCCCGACACGACATGCTTTATAAATTTCATTATCAAGCGATACCAATAAATATTACTGTAGTAAACGATTGCATATTGATACAATGTTTGTATTTGTTTCGTCACCATTGTGTCATTGCTTAAAGGAAAAATAATAAAATTATCACCGAAAATCTTTTAGCCAATAAAAAGATAAAGAAACTTGGGAATCCGTCCATCACATTCTACAGATATCTTGACAGCGATTATTATGTATGGCATTTCTGCCATGTGCTCTGAAATTGGATCGTTTAAGTTTCGAAGCCAAGACGGAGCCTAATTATTTCAGTTTGTGTAGATTGTAGCAAAATTATTATAGTTTCCCGGCTTTGTTAAGAAGAAGAATTAAGCAATTTGGTAATTGAAAAAGTTTTAAATCGAATTGAAATGAATGATATAGACGAGATTTATAGATTTTATTTTATTTATTTTTTTATAGATTTATTTAATTTTTAATTATAGATTTCCTGATATCATCCTGACATCCTTACAATCCTCTAGGTTTAAACCATACAACCTGATTTTTACTTCCTACTAGTATGTACTACGTACTAAGGATTACTACAGCGACGTTTCTTTATTGTGAATGTGTTATTGGTTTATTTTTTGTGTTCATCATGATTCCGGTCACGTTTTGAATTATTAAAAAAGGTTGAGTTTAAAGCCTAAAGCATGATCTCCGCATTAAGGAGCATCTTCGTTCCAATTAGAGTGATTACTTCGGAGCCATTCAAACATAATTTAGATATTGGACGCTTCGCTCAAACTTTGAATTGAGGTCTCAGACAGCTTTACTACGTTCCCAACTCCTGAATTGAATATAAAATATATTCGAGCTTGTTTTTTAGTTCCGAAACGTATAATATCAGATTTTATAATGGAAATGAAGTTTTTGGAATATTTTTGAATTATGATTTATAATAATGCTCATTTATAATTACATTAATTCAACCTTCAAACATTTTATGCTCGAGGAATTGTGTGAATTATAAATACTCATTGTGGTAAGAGTTTTTAAGAGTATTGTATAATAATAATACATTTACATAAAATACTGTATCTCTTGTTTCAGATGATTGTGAAACGAAAGGGAGCAAATAAATAATGCATAGATAATCGGTACTGTTCAACAATGCTACACAGAACATCCTCATCTCGGCGCCGGAGAGCATCAAGAAGTGCGGCAACCTCGCCTCAGACCAGATCTCCGAGACCATCCGCACAAACATCGAGACGCGCCTCATTAGCAACAACAGAAACAGACGATGAACTGGAACCTCCACCACAACGCAGTCCTAGAGCAAGTCTCGCTCCAGATGCAGCTCTAGACTACCCAAGGAGTCCTCGCTATTCCCTCGTACCGGAATCACGATCAGCAAGAAACTCAATCACTCCAGAAACTACTCTTACTAGGAACACCCTTGCACCTTCAAGGAACAACCTTGGCGTTGAACAGGCCTACGGATCTCGGCTTAGCTTGAATCCACAAGACTTCAATCGCTCGCCACGTAACAGTATCACACCTGACGCATCTGCCAGAACACCACGACGAAGCTTAGTACCAGACGCAACATCATGGAACCAGCCAAGAAACTCATTAGTGCCAGACGTCGGTAGAAGTCCTAGACATTCTGTAGCCAGTATACAAATTGATCCTGCAAGAAATCAGAAGGAATTGGGGCCAAGTCCTCGAACAAGTCCTTGGGGCAGTGTCGCACCAGATGCATTGAAGAAAGATTTCGCTGAATTAAGTAAGGCTCCAAGAGGTTCTTTGATACCCGACTCACAAAGGAGCCCCAGAGGTAGTATTGCTCCATCTGAAAGAAGTGGCCGAGGAAGTTTAGTCATTGGAGATATAGATGCGTCAAGGTTAAGTCCCAGGGGAAGTTTGACATTAACTTTTCAAGAACCACTAGTTTCGAGAGAAAGACGAGCTAGCGATGAAAGCCAATCTGCAAGTAAGTATTCAGACTTAAAACAATCGCTCCTGAAATCAACTTTTGCCACACGGGAGTAATACATTAAATAACTTTTAGGCGGCAGAGGCCGTGTGTCTCCGTACCGGTCGTCTTTGGGAGGCCGTCAAGGAACAGGCCTATCTGATACTGGATCACGAAGAGCGTCAAGTTCAGTCAGCCAAGTGAGTAATATTTACAAAATGGAAAATAATATGGCCTATACAGTCGAAACACATCTTAAATATTGAATATGTATTAAGAACTAGCAAATTCATAGTATTATGCTATAGTCTTTCAATTAATTTAGGTGTCAGGTGATGAGCAACGAAGGCTGTGCGGAGAACAGAGCAAATATGATGATCGCTCGGGTCTGGGTTTGGGCGTTGGATTGACTACTTATGGATCGGTGGCGTATCAGCTAAAAGACGCTAACATGGAAGCATCTGGCACAGTGGACTTTGTTTGTCGAGCTGCTAAAATAATGAATAGAACTAGTGAGTATGTCGAAAAACAACTGTTTTACCCTACATTCAGAGATCTGTCAAAGGGTTGTAGATAATTTCAATTTTGTAAGATAATTTCTAAGATAATTTTTTTGTTTATTTTATTTTATACAATATTGAAGGGATATTGACTAATGCTATTTAAAAAATGCTTTTTCTTACAGTTGTAATGACAGTATTTCTTGCTGTCCTGTCAACTCTTCCTGTGATTATGATGATTATGGGTAAGTTCAAAATTAGCGTACACTCTTGATTTTAATGAGAAAAAGCGGAAATATTGTATATTAATCGAATATATAATATATATTATATTTATGTAATAATATAACAAAAACATGTATTTGTTAAAAAGAACACTGACAGAATCCGCGTCTTCTACGAGATTAAGTATACGACATATCTGGTAGTTCCATACACATAGTAGACACATATATTTTAAGCTAATAATGGAAATTGGAAAATCTTTTAATCTTGATATGCAATAATTATAAATATGAAATACTAACAAGAGACTAAATTTAAAATAAATATATAAAATTAGACAAGAATGGATGAGGTACATGTGATATTCAAAGGATGAGTGTGAGGCTTAACGGGATAGAGTCGGGTAAGTAGTTTGTCTCACTTCGGATACATTAAAATTTACGAAATAAAAAGACTATGTTATGTGTTTGTTACAATATAATTTATATGCCTATGAATTGGCAATTTTGCAACGCTTTTAGAAAATACACCGCATTTCAGTGGCTTTATACATTGTTATCAGAAAAAAACATACGTGAATTTCGAATTGATCCACACATGAAAGCTAAACCTACAATACGACGTACAAAACAGGACATTGATTGAATGGAGCACACACAATATAAATTCTGAACACCCAGAAGCGGTGTCGGGTATTTCATGAATATTCACCACACATTCAAATTAATATCTACCTGACAATAGGCACTCAATATTTTATTACTGGGGTCAGGTGTCGGCATCGAATTTCCATTCTATAGCCAAGATTTTACGACTCAGTGTTTATGTAACATCCCAAAAGGATGTCCTTCTAAATTGAATCCAATATATCTAAATAAGTAGTAAATTAGTATAGGTTATCTTGATAATTAAATCACCTGATATAGAAATTGTAAACAATTTATTTGAATTGTTAAATAACAGAAAAAAATTATATATAATATAATATGAGTGTGGTCAAACATTAATTGAATTATCCGAGAAACTCATCTGAATATTGTAGGAAGATTATTCATTAACATTCTCGAACGAAAAGAAACTCGAAGAAGATACACAATTCGTTTTCAAATAATATCATTAGTGTTCACTGGCGCGCGAATCACATTCCAACATTGATTTTCCTTTTGTACATGATAAAAACGAGTCAATTGGGTTAAATATAAACGATAATTTTTAAAAATCATCGAAATGACAATTTACAAGCCGACACGACTTGGGTGCCTTCAAAAATAGTGCTACCGCCGCCCATGGGCGGCGGTAGCACTATTCTAAGCGACCCGCCTGCTCGGTTGCCTCCTGTCTCATTAAAAAAAAAACAAATAGAAATAAATTCAGCATTTTGATAACCGTGATAAAATTATTATTAACTAATAACTATACCTGAAATTTAAAATATGATCGAATCAAACTTAATCGAATACAACGGAAATTATTTACATAATATACATACCTTGTTTTCTTTACCTTAATAAATTGTATCTATCCTTTATTATTATATAGTTACAAAACTGAAGAATATACTTGACTTAAAGCATTTGCTATTAAACAAAAAGTTTTATAAAATCAGAGTAGCATTTAGCGATATTGAGATTCCCTGCCAAGATTAGGTAGCGGCTATGCATCTCTTCATTCTGTCGGAATTTATATTAAGAAACGTAGTGCCTCAATAATGTTTTTTGTATTGAGGGGTTCAATACATACGGGACTGCCCTGCGGAGCCTCGTCTGCCAGTCTACATGGTTGTGGGGGGAGTAGCTGGGGGAACTGGCATCTGCTGGCTATTGTGGGCCCAGCTGGCTAGCCGCAATTCCAACTCTTCAGCATCAGTGCCGGAGAAAATACTGGCCTACACACTCACTGTATTTCTTATGGGATGGTAAAGAATAATGATAATTAAGCTAAAATTAATTAAACGTAAGCTTTTACAATTTCCCAGGCTTATTAATATTGCTCTAAATTAAAAAAAATCCAAACAGATGTTATTTGGATTTAAAATATAAATACTATGATTTTCAGTCAAAACCTTTGCCTGATAAAAGGCTAAAATTAGCTAACAATTAAATAATGGTTTTGAATGATGTCGAATAATATATTTAAATATGACGCTTTTAATACAACTATATACAACAAATTACCACCACGTTTGCCCTCGTTTTTTCGTCAAACGTTCTTGTGTCGCTAATTGGGACATTTCCCGAGAGGGCTTTTCGAGTTCGGGAGTGCTATTGGACATGCTATTGTCAACGATTTACATAGATATTTCGACTCCTCTAATTTCTTGTTAATTTGTACTTGGCAGTTTAAAATTTTAACGTAACAGTAAAATGTTACGTCACATAATGTGTTACATTATGACTTTTGAATTTCGAATAAAATGACAAAGTATTTATACACACGTTCTAGGTTCGCTTTTGGCAATTACTGGACACTGGGCATCATGTGGCCAGATTATGCGCCCAGCCTTTTCGATCCAAACAAGTGGTGCCACCGCGCACTCTATGTGTTTGCTTTAACCCAACTTGGCGTAGTGTGGGGAGTACTGGCTTTGATGTCACTCTTGCTGCTATCGCTAGTCGTCTGCCAGGTAAAATACAAACATAAATTTCCCAAATATGAAAAAATTGCTTCTTGCAATTTCGTTATATGATCTATGCTTTGTGTACCAAGGTCTTCGGTTGTGGGTGGCTGGGCCCGCCTCGCTACAAGTAGCAACGGCGAAGCGTCGTGCTGGAGTTGTGGCACAGAAACATCAATAATACCATGGACGTGGCTGGAGCGCTGCTGCCCTTCACCCAGGTCGTCCGCCCAGAGCTCACCATCCATGTCCAGGAAGTGCTCACTCAAGCAGACGGAGAGCAGCCGAAAATAGAGATCAATGCACCCGAGGAGGATAAGAGTCCAAAGGGTCCAGCTTGATGGTTATTCGCCGGGCTTCCGAAGAAGCACGTACACTTTGAGACTTCGGACGTTATATACTACTTCTGACTAGTATAGTTTTAGCAGAAAAAAAATCTAAATAGTGTGTCAAGTAAGAAGGCTTTATGATTTACGTTTTTGCTAACAAGAAATTGTTCAAGTATTGTAGGTTCAAATCACAAAAACAAATATAAAAATCAATTTCGGCTCAATTGATGTTGAGTGTGTAATAGTAAATTGTCAAGATCTCAAAAATAAAAAAACGTAAATCGTAGATACCATATTAGATATAAATGGTATAATTTAATATACTATATTTTATTGCAGTCGTCGGCAACATTAAAAAAATCGGTGAATGACTCACAAATTATATAAACTCAAAATATATTTATTTAAATAAAAAACAACGAAACTATTATATATTAGTAAAGTATTAAATTAGTTGAATTGTAGCTTAAAGCAATTGTAAATATCATAAACTTAAATGAAACATATCTAAGCATATTCGTAATTTTACGTATTATATGAATATTAGATGGATGCACCATTATTAATATTTTGTGTATTTTATAAATGGCTTGTGTTATTATTTATAAAAGGTTCAAGATTTAAAGACCTTAAAAACAATAAGAATATCATGAATTTTGCTTTAAACTTTAAAGTAACGAAATAAAAAATTTATTTCAAAATCTGGAACCTGCTTTATCACGTGAAATGCATGGATCAGGCTTTAATAATACATTTTGTGGAGACCTCTATATTTTTTATAAGTGCTGAATGTTAGGAATATATTTATGCTTAAAAATGCGAAAACTATTTACTACAAATTAATGGTAGAATACTTTAATCTATTAGAGAAATATATTTAAGATATTTCAAATAACGAGTCTAATATGCTCCATTTTTGTTGTACAGTAACCTATACAATGAAAAACAATATCTTTTACGTTCATATACCGTAAAAGGAACACCTGTGTAGTAGCAATTTCCTCATGGAATCGCTCCCGCAACATTGTAAAGAATACCTTTTAACTTTACTATCTAATCAAAGGTTTTGTTGAGAATTTTTTCCAATATTCGGACGCCACAAATCAAATTCTAATAACTGCTACAAAGCAGTCTTTACCCAAAATAAGCTTTTTACAGTTTCATCGAGCTACAGCATAGTTAAAAGCCAACAGTCGACCAAAATACACTTTTATTTTTATTTTATTTATTTAAAAAGGTCATCCATACGTACATTACACTAGCATCAAATCAAAACTTAAAACTACCTTACAAATTATATTCTACGGTGTAACATACTATTAAAGGACGACACAACATGCATATAAATGTCGTGGTACACAAAAAAAGTACTTAAACTAAACAATAATTGGACAAAATTAATTTTAGAAAAATTTAAACAAAATTAGAATTAATCAGCTATGCTGGAGATCTAAAATAAGCACTTATCGCTCGGTGCGAGCTCCGAAAAATGTCGAAAACATCATAGTATCTGTTTGCAGTTTTTAACAGTCTGATAACGGGAGAATTACAACCGGAGACAGTCTTACGTAAAGGAGGGGAAAAAAGCACAATTTTAGTTCTTGGAAATTTAGGTGGTATACGGAAATTGATTTTATTTAATAAGTTTGTACAGTCAATTTCATTGTTTAATAATTTAAGTAAGAAAGTTAAGTCAGCTATTATATGCCTATTTTCAAGTGATGTCATTTTAAAGTGAGATATTCTTTTACTGTAAGACAAAAATTCTTTCTTAGGAAGCCTTGTAAAGGAAACCAAGTGCCACATAAATCGTTTTTGAATTCTTTCTAGACGTAATGTATGTACTGCAACAAACACTTCATGAGTAGATATTGAATTTCGCTTCATAGCTTCAATCCTTCGCCATTACTTTAAAAGCTTTATACGTACTGAAAGTCGTCCTAAGCAGACCAATTTACCGAATGCTTATTATAGCTTAAGATACCTATACACTGTACCAATTTGGTCAATGAATTTATTTTGTACGGTGCTTTATTTCGTAAATATAACATTTGTAAATTAATGCAATGCGATTAGAATTGAAGCATAGAAATAATTATTAATATTAAATACTTTATATAATACGGAATTGGCAACATGTTCTAGAAGGCATGATGAAGTAGAATGCGATTTTTCGATGTTTTTTGCTCTAAAACCCTGCGTGTACGAAAAACGCCTAATTAACCCCTATCGATTACATCTAGTCTATAAATTTAGGTTAAGGTTATAGGAGTACATTTTTTCTGAACACAAATTGTCTCCTTTGTATCATAATTAAAATAAATAATCATATCTATGAAAGTCAAGTCTATAAAGAACGTTTTGGATAATTTTATATATAAACTGGTCAAGAATTCATTGAACCAAATACAAAACAAACTCTAAAGCTACTAAGAATGATTAGAAAATCACTAAAGGAGAAACGAGCGAATTCATTTAAGGAAACAACTACCGCGAGGCGTATACACCGACTGTAGCCATATCAACTACTTTTAAATTGTAAGTAGACTCGATTTGTAGTGTCCAAGATCTTTTACAAAAAGTATTAACCAATTTATATATTTTGTATAAAATCTATAGTCTTAGTCGTATTGGTATAAAATAAACGAACTTGATTCGGGAACATAAAATACGTAGCACTTGGTAGTATTTTTATAGGTAAATATTATAGTATGTAGCACAATATAATATTTATGCAACTGTGTAAATTGTCTGTAATTTAAACGGAATTAAATAAATGAATGATGCATTTTTTACTTGTTTTATTAATTGGATATTACTTGGTCAGTTTGGTGTTAAACTCAGACATATAGATCAAAACATAGACATATAGGTCATTAGTGTCGATGGTATAATAAATCACGCAATAGCACCCAATTCCCTGCTCGATTAGCCACGTTCCGTTGCTTTAAGCTTGGCTCAGACTTGCTCAAAATTTACCTTAAACTTCTCATAATACAAATATGAACGTAGATGTTGAATTTTGATAAAGTTAATTTATACTTGAGTAAGATTCCAAGTTGTAGAAGTCACGTCCAACTACTGATAAGCTCCTCTATGTAAATGGTTTTTCAGTTGAGTAGTGAATTTTATTGGTCGTTGTAAATAAAGTTTTATTGGAAATTTCATAATAAACGAATATAGACACCTTGTCCCTCGTTTCATTAAAAATCACCTCACAGACGTTGCCTAAAAATCTAGTCAATAAAACCCCATTTTACCTCCTCAGAACTTGAGATTCACACAGTGTCGGGTATCGTAGTTTTATCTGCAAACGATGCCTTCGGGGCGTACGTTTCAGTATCTTTATCGCATTGAGAAAAGGTTTTCTATGTTATTCAAGACAGTTGATCCATACTTATTACTTATATTGATAGGTATAACGCACTAAATAATTTCATTATTATAAACTAGAAAGATCAATCAGGGAGACATCAGACTATATAGCCGCTGGCCCTTTCCAAGGTCTATCCAATGCAAACAAACTATTCAGCTTTATAATGTTATATAAAACAGGAAAAATAAAAAGAAAGGACCTTACTGAATTTATATGGTACATTTTAAATATAACCGTAAATACACTAGCTCGTTGCTTTTTGATAAGAAGAGAGAAAGGTGATGAAAATTATTGGCAACGGAAGCGACACGAAATGCCTCATTACAATCAGAATTCCATTTATATTCCTTCTATATAATAACAGTTTTAATTTTCGATTATTTCATCAAATTTTCGTAAGCAATGTGGATTTACAAATTGTTGAAGCCGTAATATTTTCTGTTTTTGTATTATTTATCATTACTGTTGCTTTTTCACTGTGTTTGTCCCTTGTAATGATATTTAAGTCATTTTTCTTGCGTGGGAAACCTTTTTATCTTGTCCAAAGACTGCCCTAAAGTGGCCGCCATCCATCAAGGCTTCCTGCGACCAAGTAAGCACTGATTCAGGATAAAGTTTTCGGATATTACCAACTATAGTATATATATTTGTATAAACGCATATTTTATATTTTTTGCAACAAGGCCATTGTTGTTTCTCGTATAAAACAAAGACTGGCTTTTCAACAGAATATATAGAATTAACAACATTAAGCCTCACCAAATGTTTACGCTGTTAGATAAATACAATGCTCCATTATAAGGGATTACATGACAATATATCAAAAGGTATTACGAAAACATGGGTAAGATCTCTTTGACTCGTACAACAGAAACGTACCAAGTCACGAGAAACGTCAATCCATTTTTAAATATCTTTCTTTAGTTGTTTTCATGAGTAATCAGAATATGACTATGTTATGGCCTAGTTTAACAACTCTATAACATAAAATCAAATATTGAATCATAAATGCTTTACTAACATAAGACAAGGAAATAATGAGAGCACGGCTGTAGTTGAAATAATTAAATTACAATTTCCAAGTAATAATTAAAGCTAAACAAACGGCTCTTTCAAAATGGAACATCAGTCACCACGTGTGTTACTTAACTGGCTAATGGGTGTTAGGTAAGCTTAACAAAGTTAAACAAGAAAAAACTTAGGCCTACCTTTTAGTTAGAGCATTTATCAGTTTCTCTAGCACCATATTAAGTATTCTTGCATTCTGTATTGTCAAGGAAACTCGAAAGCATATGATTTAATATATGAGAATGTGAACATTCATATCCAATCTTTTTCTTTTATTGGCAATTTTACCATCATTTGCGACGGTTAAGCTTTAATTGCATCCAAGAAGCTTGGTGTGCTCAGCAAAGCGAGACGTTATTTGACCCCGAGTATCCACTAGCAACTTTACAAAGCGCAAATGGAATACCGTTCTCATCTCTGGGCGGGAGCTACCCGGAGCGGAATTACAGAAGGCACTTTTTGTCGCGTACCACCTCAATGTGGAACCAGCTACTAATAGAAGCATTTCCGAACCAATAAGACTTAGGAGCTTAAAGGCCGGCAACGCACTCGTGTGGCCTCTGGCATTGTGAGTGTCTATGGGCGCTTTATGGCGCCCGTTTACTTAAATTGATAATTATTTTATACTTTGTAAGGTAACTAAAACATTTAAAACCCACTTTACTTTTTGTCTAAAGTAAGTAAGGCAAAGGTATTTAGATGCGGGAGGGATCGAGTGTTTAAGAAGTAGGGATCCGAAATACAAGAGTTCTTGTGAGGGACCGCGTTGAAACGTCAATAAAGCATCGTCAGCGTTCCGCAAATGGCCCTTAATTCTTCAACTTATGGGATTTTGAATTTGAGGTTTGTATGATCAAATTTATATAAGAAGTTATTATGAAATGGCGAATTATTAGCCCTCTCTGAAGTATACAAACTTAGGCAGAAGATACTGGGTACGCGTTGAATAATCACCCACAATTTATTAAGTACAAAATATTTAGGTACCTGTATGAGGCTGTAAACACATCGGATGTACAAATAAGTAGAGAATATTTAGGTACGTTAATTTTTCTATTAATATTTATATTGACTATCGCTTTCAAGACACTCGTATTAAGTAAAGTTAAAATATCTTGAGACTCGCTATATTCCTTCAACCCTGATTAATGATCTGCCAACCCTTTGAGAGATTAGCTCCCTATAATGATGAATAGGCACAGTATATTAGGGCGACACCTCAAGATTTATGGATATTTGTGGAGGGTTTTTTATTTCATTAAAACTAATAATTGATATCCTTTATCAAACCTAGTTCTAAATTGTTTATTAATGGTATAAGCTATAGACCACTTATGAATGTCGGAAATATTACGCTGATCTTTATTGATTAAAGTTAAAAATAAAATTCGTGGAATAACAAAATAAGTGCGAACGTGGACAGCGGATCAGTATTTGTTTTTATATTCTCCCACTTTACGGCTTTTTGATGTTAATTTTATTATATGCTGTATCTGAAATTTAAATGCTTTCACTCACACATCAATAAGTCATAAAGTAGCGGGTCGACCGTTTGGCAAATAAAAAGAGTAAGTTAAAAAGTATATGTTGATGCTATATATGCTATATACTTAATAAAATGGTCATTTCTGCTTGGCTTCAAATTCTGCTTGGACTTTCGCGTTCAATACAATAATCAACAACTTAATAAAACATCTATAAACGACTTTCGACTATTGAATAAACTATCGAAGAAGGAAATAGGCAAAAGGAAGTGAGCCGGAAGTGCACCAGCTGATTGCGTTCATTCGTACATTCAACTTAGAACTGGGTTGACTTAGGTCAGCCTTTACGAAATAAAATTTCTTTATTTTTTCGAATTAAAGCTCATGGTGGTCACGGTGCTGAACTGCCGAACGTAGCGGGTACAATTCGCGATACGATGTGTGATGAACATTTCAGTTGGCTTCAGTCTTATATAAGAAATGATATGTTTATGCTTATCACTTGCTGGTTATGTGTTCTAATATTAAACCTCACACTGAAATGGATAAATAAACTAAAAATTGAGCGTTTATTCTGTCCTTATTCCGGATTTTCACTTGGACGTCGCTTGAAAATGCAAAAAAAACATCACACGCACGTAATGTATCCACTGGTAGAATATCTATGCAAATCAGTATAAATTGCCAACAGTCACATGAAAGCCAACTTACACAATTACCCAAATGTTGGATGTGACATTTGAAAGTTAATTTTAAACGTTGATTGGGCCGTGTGTCATCCTACATACTTAAATAGGGCGAGGGGCAACCTTCGAGTGAAAACATACGGCACAGTTTATTTCTTTAATGTATTATTTAAGCTTTATATAAAACGGTTTTAATTAACATACAGTACTATTCATACTATAAATAGTATTGCAATGAAAACATTGGAAAATACTTCTTCATTTATATTGCGTTATGTTGTATCTTAAATACTTCCCGTTTTGAAAATTTCTATGACTGAATAAAAATGGCGCAGCATCATCAACTTAGTACTTCAATTGGAAAGTCTCCAAATTAACACGACATCAGTTAAATATCTGTATACATTGAATATTATAAGAGTAGCAATACTACAAAAATGTACAAGAAAATGTATCAGACTTTTCATTTAAAATTCATGGGAAAATCTCTTGTAACTTTATAGTTTACGCGACTTTGAATAAAGTTTCTTTCTCGAAACCCGCATAGAGTTAACAACGTCAAAACGATAAATATGATATGCTATAAAATATCTAAATGAAAACACTAGTGCTCAAAGAAGTCTTTATCTTAAAGGTGTATATCACAAATGTTATTCAAATCGTTGTTTTAATTTATCTGTGTAAGTTGTTTGACATAATGGTAGACGGAGAAACTAATTAGTTGATTATAAAATAAGTAAGTAATAAAATAAATAAATATTGTTTTGTGTATCTATATACAGTACTGAAACGAGCCATGAAAGAAGGTGGAATACAGTCACTAAGCTTAGTGAAAAAAATTGTGTAGACTCAATCGTGACACCAACATTCCCCAGTCTATTTCGGCACATAATTACATGACTCACGGGTAGTACAATGTCATACAATGACAACAATTATAAATCGATATAATTCACACAGCCCATAATACATTAAAATTGTGCTCCATATGCAAAAGAAAACCAAATCTAGAAATATAGTTCCAGATAATACTTCATACAAACCTTATTACTGTGAAATTCAAGGTTCAAAAGGTACCTCCGTATGTATTCAAATTCTTGTTATTCGTAAGGGAAGGTATCAGAGCCCTGCAGGTTTAGCATTTACATGTTTTCGTTACGATTAAGCCATTAAGTACTTCTCTAATGAACATTAATCATTTTTAATGAAACAGAGCAAATGAAGAGGCGGGTCACTTAAAAAAAATGATAAGCGCCGCCCGTTGTCACCTGAAATGTCAGGAGGCTTACAGATGTGTTGCCGGCCTTAAAGGGATTGGTTCGCTCTAAGATTTGTGATTAAAACACTAGCTTCTATAAACTTGTGTAGTTTAAAACGGTACGGTTTCACTATTGTGTGAAAAAATAGTCGCGCTATTTATTATTTGCTTTACAAAGTTTCAAATCAGATGGTTGGTGTCAATGGGTGTAAGCTGTATGGGAGTGAGAAAGAGTCAAGGTCGCATAGAACAGAGTTTAAGTCAAATGAAGGGTCTTTAGTTTATGCCATTCTGATTATCATGTCGACATTAACGTTGTTTTTTTTTTCATTAAATAGCCTCTTCTGGTTATATTCTACTGAGTTATTAAAATGTAAATTAGTAATTAAAATGTGTAGAACGTTTGAAAAAACGACAGTAATAGTTAATTTTATGTCACTCTATTATGGGTTTCATTGCGTGTTCTTGGAAATAATATAATATAATGATTTGGAATCGAATGATCTTTATTAATGCCTTATGTTATTATTTATAAACATTACCACACACTTCTACATTTTGATGAAATCTAACAATAAATGAGTTTACCAAATCATGTTATCGTAACGATGCTATGTATTGGGGTCAGGTATGTAGATACTAAGTTCTAAAACTGTTTTATATTATATAAAAACATAATTTTTAAAACTGTCGACATAGTCAGTAGAATTGCCAAAATTTACAAACCTAAGTTAAGAATACTATATTTTCTTGTACCATAGTACCTCCTTTCACGCTCGCGTTCACCGACGACATTAGAAGGAAATTGTTCTGTAAATTCTACTTTTAGTTCTTACCTAAAATGTTTCCTGATGGCCTCTTAATCTCCGGAGAGGGTTGTCTTCACCAAAAATAATTTTAAATAAGTTGAGAAATTTCCGGACAGTATCTTTCTGTTCGATGTTAAAATGAAAGTTTTATCCTCTTGGTCTGAAATATAAAATCAGTTGTTAGGGAATATTACTGATCATTATAATATCCAGATTTTAAAATGTAACAACACGCTTACTTCAATTAATAAAAAGTTTGGTATTATTTCTTTAATAATTAAAACGAGTTAGCCCTAGCTACATATCGTTTGGATACGAGAGATTATTACGAGATATTTACTTTGATATGTCATACTAGTCCATGAGAAGTCACTGTATTGTAAGTAGGTTATCTACACTTCCAGATTTATTATTAAACACTGCGTGCTAACGGGCAAGAAGCTCACCGTTAAGTGATACCACCGTCCACGGGCGCTTGTAATGCCGAGGGCTTGCTACGGCATCGCCAGCTTTCAAATGACTATACGCTCTTTTCTGGTCCCTAAGTCGTATTGGTTCGGTAAATACTTCTATTGGCAGCTGGTTCACATAGCGGTGGTGCGGCCATTGCATTTCATTTTGTTTATACTGAAACTTAATACAATTATATTTTAAATGTTATTCAAATCGATATGTGAAGCAGCTGTTTATGACAAAGGCAGTGATGTCACACTGTGGTATAAAAGTAAATGGAGGTGACCGAGGCGGGGAACCCGACCCATGTAGCGCATGTGAATGTAGAAATCGACCACATACTTTCGTTGCCCCTCCCATTGCAGCCGCTTCCTCCTACAACGGTTGACGAGGTCAAAGGTTAATCAGCTTCTTGGTTAAAATCGACAAGATTTAGTCGACCCAGTTCGCGAGATTACACAGTAATGCCTCGATTCAAACACATGAGTGTTCCAGAACTGCTCGACAATATTCGCACGGCCGGTGTATTGCATCCCTAGTGCATTCATCGACATAGCTATGAATGCTATCCAGTTGCAGCATGTCCGTACTTACTGCAAGCCATTACCACCCCCTTGCAATCAATTGCCTCTTCCTATACATGTAAGGTATACACGAAGATCACCAGCCGACCAAGACTAATCAGCTGGTGACCTTTTAGGTACTCAAATAGCTGGCCCGGGGGCCCCTGTTTTTATCCTTTGCATACCAATGGACCCTAGAAAAAGATATTAAAGTATTCTCTTTCAAGGTTAGAGTACAGTACACTTTATAGTCGTACTTTTCGTACAAGGTGGAATTTCGTTAATGAACGATAAAAATTCAGCACCGCCATTTCACACCTAAGCTTTATACCATTGCATCAGAGCATAAAAATTCATAAGATAGCTGAGGAGCTTAGGTGTTTCGTATAAGGCTGTGTACAAACAATTTATCACTGATCTTAAGGCTGGCAATAAACGAGCGCGCCGGCAATAAAGTGTAATTGCGCGAATATAACTCAGTGTTATCACGCGCGTAGGCCTTTTGTTATGATCTTAACGTGCTGAAGGATCTTCAACTCTGATTAATGTTCTCTGGTATTTTAAACGCGGGTTAACTCTGTAATATTCTAAAGATAATCTATCAGATTTAGTCATTAAGAAACATTTTTATACGTTTAAACTGTTGGATGATGACTGATTATAAAAAGCAATCTGTTTGTTAATTTGTTAACCGACTCGTTTCTGTAGCGATTTCGTTTTTTATCTGCTATACACGATTTATTTATACATATCACAAAAGAATATTGGTAATAGGATAGAAGACTTTTGAACTTGACAGGTAGTTTTGCAAAGGGAGCCACAACTTCTTTTCTAAATTAGAAAACTAGAATTATTGTGTTGTGTATACAAACTTGAGCCCTATTTATGACATACCTCCGTTCCTCGTTTCTTGGTGAATGAAAATTACGTAATTTTCCATAAACTATTTCCCGCCTACTGATATGCTAATATTAGCCGAGTGCGCGCACACTACAATATTACGTTCATCACTTAGTTAGTGGAAGGAGTAATTTCACTCCTTCCTATATTCGAATGCAAAATAAAACGGCTAACATATGCGAATAATGAGCGAGCGAGTTGAACATTTTATACTGGATCTAAGGATCGGAATATAACTGAAAACTAGGTCGTGCATTCGTGATCTTTTTTTCACAATATTGGATATATAAGTATTAAATATAATAAAGCCATCTTTAGATCACTCTAACTTACAATGGTTTGAATTTTCTTCATGCCTTTAAAATTCTAGTCGCGCCCTTTAAGTGAATATAAAATACAATAAAGTATAATTAATTGAATCAGGCGTTACCTTGCGGAAGTCCACAGTTCAAAATCCCAACAGACCAGTATGAAAGCAGTACTCCGCGAAAACCCCACAACCACTCGACGCACGTTTCGCTCCGACACCGGAGCATCATCAGGAGATGTTGCCTCTACGAACTGCGTTCGTAACGATTTATACAATAAAGTATTCATCAATTCGTTGTTAAATTACACTCATTACTTTGTTTAGACTTATATCATATTATATAACATATATTTAAATAATTCAGACTATCTGTAGTTGGAATATGAATTTCTGAAATAACAACACTCCAATTTGAAGTCAGGAAGTCTATTTGGGATAATAGAGCTAACGTGAACTGTATATTGACTTCTCTCTCTCTCTAGCCAATTTGTGAGATCAAATAGCTATCTACCTTTGGTTGGTTGTTTCCATAAAAAGGGTAGCAAAAATGTTGTTCGAATTTTAAATTTTTTTCTGTTACAATCACAGATCAATAGCGTAGCATTTTAATAGACTTTATAAAACTAACGAGTGCATACGTTTTTTTAAACCTTTTTATTAATTCTCAATTTCTAAATTAGAATAAGATATCATTCGGTGTACTAATGACAGTTTTGATTGCGAAATAGAATAAAGGCAGGCTCTTCATCGTGGTATTGCAAGGAAATACCGTACCGTGAAATACCGTGGGTGAATACATAAGAATAATACTTGCGAGACTCACTCGCAAAAACTTCGTTGTACTTTGTACGACTGTTGAGCATCCAACGTAATAATGAAATGTTTTTTATTGTCACCAAGGAGGTTTACATTTTGTATTCTAATCCACTTCATAACAACTAAAAACTTACTAGTTCTAAATTTGAATAAAATAATAGATAAATATCACACTACTAGACGCTAATTACTCCTAGCACCTAAACTAGGTAGAGCCTGTGTCTTAGACACTAGTAATAAACAAACACCAATGACAAATTAACAAGTATTATACTACCTGTCACAATTTTAAGTACAATATTTGTAAAACAGTAACGCTATTTATTTGGTCCAAAACTTTCTTAATAGTATAATCACGTCAAAACTCAACAATACCTAATCTCACCACGTCTAGTCAATTTGTTTACTAGTCATGTAAATTGCTGCTCGACAGAATACAAATGAAGATCTTTTTAATGCAAATATCTGTTTGTGGAAATCTTTGGAAGTCAATTTTCGTTGTAGCGAAAAATATTATTGGTGTTAGACGCCGTGTAATGAGGGCGGATTCAATTTTTGCGGGAAATTTTACGTGAACCTCTTCAGACATTCATTGGAGGTGAAAATATTCAAATAGGTTTTTCTCGAGATACAAAGTGACATAAGGGAATTTACATTATGGTTTATCGGTTCGCATTTTTACTTGGAAAAGCTGCACACTAATACTGAAGTTTGATTTAAATAATCTAGAATACAAAAGGTGCTTAGCATCCTAACGATAGGATATGAGTGCTTCGATAAGCTCTTCTTTCGAAGTAGTATATCTACTTGTTAAGCTGAAACAGTAAACTTTCACTTTTGTGGCTTCAGTAAATGAAATGTCAATTCAAAGAAAGAAAACTTATGAAGAAACAAATTTAGCTCTAATATAACTTTGATTGAGAACGGTTAGTCATACTGTAATAAAACTTCAAAAGGCAAGAAAATAATTAAATAAAATCTCATCCGTCAGAAGCGCCCTCCGGATGCTGAAAGACATTTATAAGAAATCAAATTAGCGGCTCAGTAAATATGTTGAATTGAATTATATTAACTGACTGCTGCCTGCGGCTACATCCGCGTTTATTACGAGACCCGAGTAAAAAAGAAAGGATTACCCTTGATTTCACCTTAACTTCCATTACTGCTTCGCATAAATGGAAACAATAAATAATAATTTTGCATAAATGGACTATCATCAAACTGTGCCTGTGAACTTAGCAGAGCACTTGCCAGCAGAGCATCAAAAAATTAGAGTTCTGATAGCATGCGCAATAGTTCTAGAGTTCCTGATAGTTTTCAGAAATAGTTCTGGTCATTTTGGTCTGGAAATGAATTTTTTTAAAAAGTGTAAAATGCTCTGCCAGCTTCCTGTACGTAGCAGAGCACTTCTTTGGAATTAAAGAAAAAATATTTTTTACATAATCAAACATACTTTTTACAGAGTTCCTCATATTTTTTTTTGTAAAAATTATTATTTTATATATTAAAAAAAAAATAAACAAAATTGGAAAAAACCTAAATTTTTAGGAGTTTACATACATTTACACATATAAAAAAATAACTAAGCAGCTAAGACATGGGAACTCAGCGGTTTCTATTAGACCTAGAACGTGTCTAGGCAATACAATGAAAATCTAGACCAGAACTCTTCGCTTTCTTTCAGCAGAGCATAGGTGAATACTGAAAAGTGGTGATTTTTAGTATAAGAAATGAAAAAAATCATAATAAATTATCAAGACCCTCCAGACATGGGAACTCCGCGGTTTGTATTAGACCTAGAACGTGCCTAGGAAATACAATAAAAATCTAGACCAGAACTCTTCGCTTTCTTTCAGCAGAGCATAGGTGAATACTGAAAAGTGGTGATTTTTAGTATAAGAAATGAAAAAATTCATAATAAATTATCAAGACCCTCCAGACATGGGAACTCCGCGGTTTCTATTAGACCTAGAACGTGCCTAGGCATTACAATGAAAATCTAGACCAGAACACTTCGCTTTCTTTCAGCAGAGATAGGTGAATACTGAAAAGTGGTGATTTTTAGTATAAGAAATGAAAAAATTCATAATAAATTATCAAGACCCTCCAGACATGGGAACTCCGCGGTTTCTATTAGACCTGAAACGTGCCTAGGCATGACGATGAAAATCTAGACCAGAACTCTTCGCTTTCTTTCAGCAGAGCATAGGTGAATACTGAAAAGTGGTGATTTTTAGTATAAGAAATGAAAAAATTCATAATAAATTATCAAGACCCTCCAGACATGGGAACTCCGCGGTTTGTATTAGACCTAGAACGTGCCTAGGAAATACAATAAAAATCTAGACCAGAACTCTTCGCTTTCTTTCAGCAGAGCATAGGTGAATACTGAAAAGTGGTGATTTTTAGTATAAGAAATGAAAAAATTCATAATAAATTATCAAGACCCTCCAGACATGGGAACTCCGCGGTTTCTATTAGACCTGAAACGTGCCTAGGCATGACGATGAAAATCTAGACCAGAACTCTTCGCTTTCTTTCAGCAGAGCATAGGTGAATACTGAAAAGTGGTGATTTTTAGTATAAGAAATGAAAAAATTCATAATAAATTATCAAGACCCTCCAGACATGGGAACTCCGCGGTTTGTATTAGACCTAGAACGTGCCTAGGAAATACAATAAAAATCTAGACCAGAACTCTTCGCTTTCTTTCAGCAGAGCATAGGTGAATACTGAAAAGTGGTGATTTTTAGTATAAGAAATGAAAAAAATTCATAATAAATTATCAAGACCCTCCAGACATGGGAACTCCGCGGTTTCTATTAGACCTAGAACGTGCCTAGGCATTACAATGAAAATCTAGACCAGAACACTTCGCTTTCTTTCAGCAGAGCATAGGTGAATACTGAAAAGTGGTGATTTTTAGTATAAGAAATGAAAAAATTCATAATAATTTATCAAGACCCTCCAGACATGGGAACTCCGCGGTTTCTATTAGACCTGAAACGTGCCTAGGCAAGACGATGAAAATCTAGACCAGAACTCTTCGCTTTCTTTCAGCAGAGCATAGGTGAATACTGAAAAGTGGTGATTTTTAGTATAAGAAATGAAAAAATTCATAATAAATTATCAAGACCCTCCAGACATGGGACCTCCGCGGTTTCTATTAGACCTAGAACGTGCCTAGGAAATACAATAAAAATCTAGACCAGAACTCTTCGCTTTCTTTCAGCAGAGCATAGGTGAATACTGAAAAGTGGTGATTTTTAGTATAAGAAATGAAAAAATTCATAATAATTTATCAAGACCCTCCAGACATGGGAACTCCGCGGTTTCTATTAGACCTGAAACGTGCCTAGGCAAGACGATGAAAATCTAGACCAGAACTCTTCGCTTTCTTTCAGCAGAGCATAGGTGAATACTGAAAAGTGGTGATTTTTAGTATAAGAAATGAAAAAATTCATAATAAATTATCAAGACCCTCCAGACATGGGAACTCCGCGGTTTGTATTAGACCTAGAACGTGCCTAGGAAATACAATAAAAATCTAGACCAGAACTCTTCGCTTTCTTTCAGCAGAGCATAGGTGAATACTGAAAAGTGGTGATTTTTAGTATAAGAAATGAAAAAAATTCATAATAAATTATCAAGACCCTCCAGACATGGGAACTCCGCGGTTTCTATTAGACCTAGAACGTGCCTAGGCATTACAATGAAAATCTAGACCAGAACACTTCGCTTTCTTTCAGCAGAGCATAGGTGAATACTGAAAAGTGGTGATTTTTAGTATAAGAAATGAAAAAATTCATAATAAATTATCAAGACCCTCCAGACATGGGAACTCCGCGGTTTCTATTAGACCTGAAACGTGCCTAGGCATGACGATGAAAATCTAGACCAGAACTCTTCGCTTTCTTTCAGCAGAGCATAGGTGAATACTGAAAAGTGGTGATTTTTAGTATAAGAAATGAAAAAATTCATAATAAATTATCAAGACCCTCCAGACATGGGAACTCCGCGGTTTGTATTAGACCTAGAACGTGCCTAGGAAATACAATAAAAATCTAGACCAGAACTCTTCGCTTTCTTTCAGCAGAGCATAGGTGAATACTGAAAAGTGGTGATTTTTAGTATAAGAAATGAAAAAATTCATAATAAATTATCAAGACCCTCCAGACATGGGAACTCCGCGGTTTCTATTAGACCTAGAACGTGCCTAGGAAATACAATAAAAATCTAGACCAGAACTCTTCGCTTTCTTTCAGCAGAGCATAGGTGAATACTGAAAAGTGGTGATTTTTAGTATAAGAAATGAAAAAAATCATAATAAATTATCAAGACCCTGCAGACATGGGAACTCCGCGGTTTCTATTAGACCTAGAACGTGCCTAGGCATTACAATGAAAATCTAGACCAGAACACTTCGCTTTCTTTCAGCAGAGCATAGGTGAATACTGAAAAGTGGTGATTTTTAGTATAAGAAATGAAAAAATTCATAATAATTTATCAAGACCCTCCAGACATGGGAACTCCGCGGTTTCTATTAGACCTGAAACGTGCCTAGGCATGACGATGAAAATCTAGACCAGAACTCTTCGCTTTCTTTCAGCAGAGCATAGGTGAATACTGAAAAGTGGTGATTTTTAGTATAAGAAATGAAAAAATTCATAATAAATTATCAAGACCCTCCAGACATGGGAACTCCGCGGTTTCTATTAGACCTAGAACGTGCCTAGGCATTACAATGAAAATCTAGACCAGAACACTTCGCTTTCTTTCAGCAGAGATAGGTGAATACTGAAAAGTGGTGATTTTTAGTATAAGAAATGAAAAAATTCATAATAAATTATCAAGACCCTCCAGACATGGGAACTCCGCGGTTTCTATTAGACCTGAAACGTGCCTAGGCATGACGATGAAAATCTAGACCAGAACTCTTCGCTTTCTTTCAGCAGAGCATAGGTGAATACTGAAAAGTGGTGATTTTTAGTATAAGAAATGAAAAAATTCATAATAAATTATCAAGACCCTCCAGACATGGGAACTCCGCGGTTTGTATTAGACCTAGAACGTGCCTAGGAAATACAATAAAAATCTAGACCAGAACTCTTCGCTTTCTTTCAGCAGAGCATAGGTGAATACTGAAAAGTGGTGATTTTTAGTATAAGAAATGAAAAAATTCATAATAAATTATCAAGACCCTCCAGACATGGGAACTCCGCGGTTTCTATTAGACCTGAAACGTGCCTAGGCATGACGATGAAAATCTAGACCAGAACTCTTCGCTTTCTTTCAGCAGAGCATAGGTGAATACTGAAAAGTGGTGATTTTTAGTATAAGAAATGAAAAAATTCATAATAAATTATCAAGACCCTCCAGACATGGGAACTCCGCGGTTTGTATTAGACCTAGAACGTGCCTAGGAAATACAATAAAAATCTAGACCAGAACTCTTCGCTTTCTTTCAGCAGAGCATAGGTGAATACTGAAAAGTGGTGATTTTTAGTATAAGAAATGAAAAAATTCATAATAAATTATCAAGACCCTCCAGACATGGGAACTCCGCGGTTTCTATTAGACCTAGAACGTGCCTAGGCATTACAATGAAAATCTAGACCAGAACACTTCGCTTTCTTTCAGCAGAGCATAGGTGAATACTGAAAAGTGGTGATTTTTAGTATAAGAAATGAAAAAAATTCATAATAATTTATCAAGACCCTCCAGACATGGGAACTCCGCGGTTTCTATTAGACCTGAAACGTGCCTAGGCAAGACGATGAAAATCTAGACCAGAACTCTTCGCTTTCTTTCAGCAGAGCATAGGTGAATACTGAAAAGTGGTGATTTTTAGTATAAGAAATGAAAAAATTCATAATAAATTATCAAGACCCTCCAGACATGGGACCTCCGCGGTTTCTATTAGACCTAGAACGTGCCTAGGAAATACAATAAAAATCTAGACCAGAACTCTTCGCTTTCTTTCAGCAGAGCATAGGTGAATACTGAAAAGTGGTGATTTTTAGTATAAGAAATGAAAAAAATTCATAATAATTTATCAAGACCCTCCAGACATGGGAACTCCGCGGTTTCTATTAGACCTGAAACGTGCCTAGGCAAGACGATGAAAATCTAGACCAGAACTCTTCGCTTTCTTTCAGCAGAGCATAGGTGAATACTGAAAAGTGGTGATTTTTAGTATAAGAAATGAAAAAATTCATAATAAATTATCAAGACCCTCCAGACATGGGAACTCCGCGGTTTGTATTAGACCTAGAACGTGCCTAGGAAATACAATAAAAATCTAGACCAGAACTCTTCGCTTTCTTTCAGCAGAGCATAGGTGAATACTGAAAAGTGGTGATTTTTAGTATAAGAAATGAAAAAATTCATAATAAATTATCAAGACCCTCCAGACATGGGAACTCCGCGGTTTCTATTAGACCTAGAACGTGCCTAGGCATTACAATGAAAATCTAGACCAGAACACTTCGCTTTCTTTCAGCAGAGCATAGGTGAATACTGAAAAGTGGTGATTTTTAGTATAAGAAATGAAAAAAATTCATAATAAATTATCAAGACCCTCCAGACATGGGAACTCCGCGGTTTCTATTAGACCTGAAACGTGCCTAGGCATGACGATGAAAATCTAGACCAGAACTCTTCGCTTTCTTTCAGCAGAGCATAGGTGAATACTGAAAAGTGGTGATTTTTAGTATAAGAAATGAAAAAATTCATAATAAATTATCAAGACCCTCCAGACATGGGAACTCCGCGGTTTGTATTAGACCTAGAACGTGCCTAGGAAATACAATAAAAATCTAGACCAGAACTCTTCGCTTTCTTTCAGCAGAGCATAGGTGAATACTGAAAAGTGGTGATTTTTAGTATAAGAAATGAAAAAATTCATAATAAATTATCAAGACCCTCCAGACATGGGAACTCCGCGGTTTCTATTAGACCTAGAACGTGCCTAGGAAATACAATAAAAATCTAGACCAGAACTCTTCGCTTTCTTTCAGCAGAGCATAGGTGAATACTGAAAAGTGGTGATTTTTAGTATAAGAAATGAAAAAAATCATAATAAATTATCAAGACCCTGCAGACATGGGAACTCCGCGGTTTCTATTAGACCTAGAACGTGCCTAGGCATTACAATGAAAATCTAGACCAGAACACTTCGCTTTCTTTCAGCAGAGCATAGGTGAATACTGAAAAGTGGTGATTTTTAGTATAAGAAATGAAAAAATTCATAATAATTTATCAAGACCCTCCAGACATGGGAACTCCGCGGTTTCTATTAGACCTGAAACGTGCCTAGGCAAGACGATGAAAATCTAGACCAGAACTCTTCGCTTTCTTTCAGCAGAGCATAGGTGAATACTGAAAAGTGGTGATTTTTAGTATAAGAAATGAAAAAATTCATAATAAATTATCAAGACCCTCCAGACATGGGAACTCCGCGGTTTGTATTAGACCTAGAACGTGCCTAGGAAATACAATAAAAATCTAGACCAGAACTCTTCGCTTTCTTTCAGCAGAGCATAGGTGAATACTGAAAAGTGGTGATTTTTAGTATAAGAAATGAAAAAAATTCATAATAAATTATCAAGACCCTCCAGACATGGGAACTCCGCGGTTTCTATTAGACCTGAAACGTGCCTAGGCATGACGATGAAAATCTAGACCAGAACTCTTCGCTTTCTTTCAGCAGAGCATAGGTGAATACTGAAAAGTGGTGATTTTTAGTATAAGAAATGAAAAAATTCATAATAAATTATCAAGACCCTCCAGACATGGGAACTCCGCGGTTTCTATTAGACCTAGAACGTGCCTAGGCATTACAATGAAAATCTAGACCAGAACACTTCGCTTTCTTTCAGCAGAGCATAGGTGAATACTGAAAAGTGGTGATTTTTAGTATAAGAAATGAAAAAATTCATAATAATTTATCAAGACCCTCCAGACATGGGAACTCCGCGGTTTCTATTAGACCTGAAACGTGCCTAGGCAAGACGATGAAAATCTAGACCAGAACTCTTCGCTTTCTTTCAGCAGAGCATAGGTGAATACTGAAAAGTGGTGATTTTTAGTATAAGAAATGAAAAAAATTCATAATAAATTATCAAGACCCTCCAGACATGGGAACTCCGCGGTTTCTATTAGACCTGAAACGTGCCTAGGCAAGACGATGAAAATCTAGACCAGAACTCTTCGCTTTCTTTCAGCAGAGCATAGGTGAATACTGAAAAGTGGTGATTTTTAGTATAAGAAATGAAAAAATTCATAATAAATTATCAAGACCCTCCAGACATGGGAACTCCGCGGTTTCTATTAGACCTGAAACGTGCCTAGGCATGACGATGAAAATCTAGACCAGAACTCTTCGCTTTCTTTCAGCAGAGCATAGGTGAATACTGAAAAGTGGTGATTTTTAGTATAAGAAATGAAAAAATTCATAATAAATTATCAAGACCCTCCAGACATGGGAACTCCGCGGTTTGTATTAGACCTAGAACGTGCCTAGGAAATACAATAAAAATCTAGACCAGAACTCTTCGATTTCTTTCAGCAGAGCATAGGTGAATACTGAAAAGTGGTGATTTTTAGTATAAGAAATGAAAAAAATTCATAATAAATTATCAAGACCCTCCAGACATGGGAACTCCGCGGTTTCTATTAGACCTAGAACGTGCCTAGGCATTACAATGAAAATCTAGACCAGAACACTTCGCTTTCTTTCAGCAGAGCATAGGTGAATACTGAAAAGTGGTGATTTTTAGTATAAGAAATGAAAAAATTCATAATAAATTATCAAGACCCTCCAGACATGGGAACTCCGCGGTTTCTATTAGACCTGAAACGTGCCTAGGCATGACGATGAAAATCTAGACCAGAACTCTTCGCTTTCTTTCAGCAGAGCATAGGTGAATACTGAAAAGTGGTGATTTTTAGTATAAGAAATGAAAAAATTCATAATAAATTATCAAGACCCTCCAGACATGGGAACTCCGCGGTTTCTATTAGACCTGAAACGTGCCTAGGCATGACGATGAAAATCTAGACCAGAACTCTTCGCTTTCTTTCAGCAGAGCATAGGTGAATACTGAAAAGTGGTGATTTTTAGTATAAGAAATGAAAAAATTCATAATAAATTATCAAGACCCTCCAGACATGGGAACTCCGCGGTTTCTATTAGACCTGAAACGTGCCTAGGCATGACGATGAAAATCTAGACCAGAACTCTTCGCTTTCTTTCAGCAGAGCATAGGTGAATACTGAAAAGTGGTGATTTTTAGTATAAGAAATGAAAAAATTCATAATAAATTATCAAGACCCTCCAGACATGGGAACTCCGCGGTTTCTATTAGACCTGAAACGTGCCTAGGCATTACGATGCATGCATTTTCAGTATTCACCTATGCTCTGCTGAAAGAAAGCGAAGAGTTCTGGTCTAGATTTTCATCGTCATGCCTAGGCACGTTTCAGGTCTAATAGAAACCGCGGAGTTCCCATGTCTGGAGGGTCTTGATAATTTATTATGAATTTTTTCATTTCTTATACTAAAAATCGCCACTTTTCAGTATTCACCTATGCTCTGCTGAAAGAAAGCGAAGAGTTCTGGTCTAGATTTTCATCGTCATGCCTAGGCACGTTCTAGGTCTAATACAAACCGCGGAGTTCCCATGTCTGGAGGGTCTTGATAATTTATTATGAATTTTTTCATTTCTTATACTAAAAATCACCACTTTTCAGTATTCACCTATGCTCTGCTGAAAGAAAGCGAAGAGTTCTGGTCTAGATTTTCATTGTATTGCCTAGACACGTTCTAGGTCTAATAGAAACCGCGGAGTTCCCATGTCTGGAGGGTCTTGATAATTTATTATGAATTTTTTCATTTCTTATACTAAAAATCACCACTTTTCAGTATTCACCTATGCTCTGCTGAAAGAAAGCGAAGAGTTCTGGTCTAGATTTTCATCGTCATGCCTAGGCACGTTTCAGGTCTAATAGAAACCGCGGAGTTCCCATGTCTGGAGGGTCTTGATAATTTATTATGAATTTTTTTCATTTCTTATACTAAAAATCACCACTTTTCAGTATTCACCTATGCTCTGCTGAAAGAAAGCGAAGAGTTCTGGTCTAGATTTTCATCGTCATGCCTAGGCACGTTTCAGGTCTAATAGAAACCGCGGAGTTCCCATGTCTGGAGGGTCTTGATAATTTATTATGAATTTTTTCATTTCTTATACTAAAAATCACCACTTTTCAGTATTCACCTATGCTTTGCTGAAAGAAAGCGAAGAGTTCTGGTCTAGATTTTCATCGTCATGCCTAGGCACGTTTCAGGTCTAATAGAAACCGCGGAGTTCCCATGTCTGGAGGGTCTTGATAATTTATTATGAATTTTTTCATTTCTTATACTAAAAATCACCACTTTTCAGTATTCACCTATGCTCTGCTGAAAGAAAGCGAAGTGTTCTGGTCTAGATTTTCATTGTAATGCCTAGGCACGTTCTAGGTCTAATAGAAACCGCGGAGTTCCCATGTCTGGAGGGTCTTGATAATTTATTATGAATTTTTTCATTTCTTATACTAAAAATCACCACTTTTCAGTATTCACCTATGCTCTGCTGAAAGAAAGCGAAGAGTTCTGGTCTAGATTTTCATCGTCATGCCTAGGCACGTTTCAGGTCTAATAGAAACCGCGGAGTTCCCATGTCTGGAGGGTCTTGATAATTTATTATGAATTTTTTCATTTCTTATACTAAAAATCACCACTTTTCAGTATTCACCTATGCTCTGCTGAAAGAAAGCGAAGAGTTCTGGTCTAGATTTTTATTGTATTTCCTAGGCACGTTCTAGGTCTAATACAAACCGCGGAGTTCCCATGTCTGGAGGGTCTTGATAATTTATTATGAATTTTTTCATTTCTTATACTAAAAATCACCACTTTTCAGTATTCACCTATGCTCTGCTGAAAGAAAGCGAAGAGTTCTGGTCTAGATTTTCATCGTCATGCCTAGGCACGTTTCAGGTCTAATAGAAACCGCGGAGTTCCCATGTCTGGAGGGTCTTGATAATTTATTATGAATTTTTTTCATTTCTTATACTAAAAATCACCACTTTTCAGTATTCACCTATCTCTGCTGAAAGAAAGCGAAGTGTTCTGGTCTAGATTTTCATTGTAATGCCTAGGCACGTTCTAGGTCTAATAGAAACCGCGGAGTTCCCATGTCTGGAGGGTCTTGATAATTTATTATGAATTTTTTCATTTCTTATACTAAAAATCACCACTTTTCAGTATTCACCTATGCTCTGCTGAAAGAAAGCGAAGAGTTCTGGTCTAGATTTTTATTGTATTTCCTAGGCACGTTCTAGGTCTAATACAAACCGCGGAGTTCCCATGTCTGGAGGGTCTTGATAATTTATTATGAATTTTTTCATTTCTTATACTAAAAATCACCACTTTTCAGTATTCACCTATGCTCTGCTGAAAGAAAGCGAAGAGTTCTGGTCTAGATTTTCATTGTATTGCCTAGACACGTTCTAGGTCTAATAGAAACCGCTGAGTTCCCATGTCTTAGCTGCTTAGTTATTTTTTTATATGTGTAAATGTATGTAAACTCCTAAAAATTTAGGTTTTTTCCAATTTTGTTTATTTTTTTTTAATATATAAAATAATAATTTTTACAAAAAAAAATATGAGGAACTCTGTAAAAAGTATGTTTGATTATGTAAAAAATATTTTTTCTTTAATTCCAAAGAAGTGCTCTGCTACGTACAGGAAGCTGGCAGAGCATTTTACACTTTTTTAAAAAATTCATTTCCAGACCAAAATGACCAGAACTATTTCTGAAAACTATCAGGAACTCTAGAACTATTGCGCATGCTATCAGAACTCTAATTTTTTGATGCTCTGCTGGCAAGTGCTCTGCTAAGTTCACAGGCACCATCAAACTTGAGAATTATTCCATTTGAAAGAGTAGTTCTTGTATTAGTAAGTTTTACTTGAACACATACTATTTGTACAGTTTAATTAAAATACATTATTTACAGAACAATCTTATAAACGATGGCCAATGAAGAAATATTTATTATATATTTATATAAGTCACGCCCATTCGGATAGGCAAAAACCACAGACCTCCACTTGCTACGTAGGCAGTGAAGAATTGACTGCGTTAAAACCATTGAAGAATAATGTACCTTGCGTTTTTTCTGAAATACAAATAAATAATTTCGATTTGTCTCTTAACATACACAAACGTTGTCAAATGCTATACGTGTGGTACAAATACACATAGAAATCTTGAGTCATAACAATGTTTAACGCAACACAGATTACACATTAATTTAGCGACGCGTAGGCTGTGGCAATTTGTATTATTAGGTGACACGATTTCTCAAACGTAATTTTCTCTACGGGAAAAGGCTCGAAAATATTTATTATTTCTTTGTTATTTCATTCCAACGCTCCAACTTGACATACACAACTGTTTTGTATTTAAACAAATTATGTTATATTTTTTTAATAAGACTAATTGTTATTGTATTTCGTTAATACTAGATAGTCATAAAGAAAACCACAACAACCTTTTTTTAATTTACACAATGTTTTAAATAAAAATATATTAAAAAATCTTCTTTCTCTTCGTTGTGTTCTTGAGTAAACTTTAGATTTTGTAGCATTATATTTCCAATGCTGATTATCGTAAATTTAAACGAGTTGTATCAGCTAAAAATTGTATTGTATTGTTTGTCATCCATATTTAAGCCAACGTTTATCAAGTTTAATTTTTCATTAATTTGGCTTCATCTAATTTAAATAACAATATAACACACCTGTAACGTATTTACTTTTACAAGTGCGTTCTCAGAGTGCAGCTAATTGCAACATAAAAAGAGGTCAAAGCTGTTTGCGAAAGAAATAAACTGTTTAGTATTTGCTATTTACACTTTATGTCTGTTTTAACGTTTAATGCGACAACTTCTAACAGCTATAAAACTCAAAACGAGCTTAGAGATTTTATAATTCCTACTGTTGAGGTAGATACACTATACATTTTGATTTTAGACTAATTTAATTTAATAATTTACTTGAGTCACAGTCAAGGGCCGTAATTCATTTATACATATTCTATACGAGAGATAAAATCACAATAACAATAAAATATTACAATAATTACTTACAAGGTAACATATCTCATTAATATATTCAAATAATAATCGTAATATATTAATCCTTTTTCTACTTTATCTGCGTATAACATTTGAAGGTAATTTTATCTCGATACTAAAGTAAATTGTAAAGCGTTGAGAGCTCTACGAAGCGATGAAATAAACTTTATTGAGTAGCTATTTGGCGAAATACGGCCGGGACTTACAAATACAACATAAACTAGCGACTGAAATTTACATTTTATAGCTCTAGTTTTAGCTTACCCTTTTAATATGGAACTACTATGGAATTAAGATCCTAAATGTAAATCATGTTATTTATTTCATATACTGGATTAAATAGTAAACAAACCTTAGTCTTTGAAATGTTTCGGTAAATAAGTTGTATCGTGGTTTGGTCTGGTATTGTTGATTTATAGTGGTTGTTTCAGACCGTCCCTCAGAGCTCCAATAAAATTTCTAGATCAAGCAACCTCCCTGGAGGGTTTCGTGTTTTTGACAACAAATGTTTATAAAAACGAAGCGCCGAAATATACGAATAACTACATCAGTTTGGATAATGTTAAAAGGATTTTCAAAATAACTAACAGTTTGTTTTTTAATCTCATAAAAGTGAGAGTAGGATGTGAGGAGACTCTCCAGAACTACCGTGTGAATTGATCTTTTTAAATAAACAGGATGCTTTTTCACACATAGTAAGTAATAAATGTTTCAAATGTATCAGTATGACGTGATAGAACTAGTGTTACAGAAGTCAGACGATGGTCGGTTTATGAAAGCTCAGGTTGAATACTTAAATACGACTGATTGACTTTGTTAATTGTTTGCACCTCCGAGAAATTGCATACACGATACAAAATTTAATTAACACTATCTTGTGCGGCGCTCAGTTTAATCTAGTTTTAATCAGTCATACCTCCACCTGAGCGCTTGAGATTTTCTCAAGTTATAGTGCTTAAAATAAATTAATTTAGGGCGATTATAATTCGTTATATGAGTTTGTTATATTGATATAAGCTTATTACATTTTGAGCAGATCAATAGACAATATTTATAATTGTTTGTTGACAACCTAAGAGTATCCAGCACATTTAATGCAATCTAAAAAAATTTTAGCGTCTGTTAACTAGGGAAGATAGTATATAATTTGTACTTTTTTTTCTTAAAACTAGTCTGTATTATTTATTGGTTATTTATATAACTCTATTGTGGGGTAATGCCGTGTACAAAAATTATTAAATAATGATCACATTTATTTGTGACAGTGTACCTTAACAACACTGCATTTATGTTTCACTAAATCTTTAGATTGTAGGTGTTAGTTCATTTAAAAAATTACGTAATCGAGCTATTTATGATGGAACATAAATAGAGAAATCTAATACACGAGCAGTGATGTTCACTCGATCATGATAAATCTTTGTCAACTAATATGTTGCTAAGATAACCTGTTAATATTGAATGTTAAGGCGTAGTTCATATATATAGTTCTCTTGTAAACATCACGAGAATACCAGATAATACAATATCATGTGTGATTGAAATGATTATTGTCACTATTTGATCTAAACGTCCTCTACGTAATGCTCTTATTAACTCGGCTTACTCGTAGCTCTTAGAATACAGTTTGCAGCGTCGCACTTAATTGGTTTCCAGATTATACAGAACAGCTGTTATAAGATACAGACATTACACAATTATCATACAGATTGTGTCAATAACTCGGAAGAAGTCTGGATTGCTTTTTGTATTGCGTTTTAGAACGTAGCTAGTGGTTTTATTTAAATGTCTGAGGGCATTTGAAACCGCGAACTTCTACGTGAAAATACTTAAACCTGAACGACTATTGAAGGAGATTGCAAAGTAAGTTTAATTTTTTCTCATTGTCTTTGTAACTCACATATTATGATCTGGTACATTCTGCAATGCAAGAGCTAAAATTTGGTATAAAAATTTGGATTTCTGTTAAAAGGAAACCTATCAAATCTAAAAATCCAAGAATTGGATTAGTTACAATAAATTATATTATAAATGTTATTAAAATTATAAAATGTCATGTCTTAGTATCCAGCCAAACAAAAACTTCAGCATTAACATAACTATAATATAACAATACTAATACACTTTCCCTAAACAAAGTAACATTTAAGCAATCCGGCTATAACTAAAGCTGTAAAACTAAACGATAAAGGAACAACGCTCGTCCCATTACAGCTCTCGGAACAAGCTCGAACTAATCTACGAGAAAATTAACGAATTACGCAGCGGTTACGTGAACGGAAATTTTAAGACAATTTAAATTTGAGGCTTAACATAACAATAATTAACGAGAGCCAAAGCCTTTTTTGACCTTAATTTCTTCAATATTTTTAAAATATACAAGAAATGTATTTTAATAATTTTCCTAGAAAACCATTAGTTCATAGCGGTCGTTCACTGAGTATTCACGACATCCCTAACAAATTCATTTTTGTACGCCAGAAGTGGTCGATATTTCGAGATGCTGTTTCGTTATTTGATATATACTCGTAGATCAGTTTTCAACTTAACTTCGGAAGAAGGCAATACAATATATTGGAGCTCAAATATTATATTTTATAATACAATTTTAACACGGTTTCACGAAGACTCTGAATTATGGTATAATCCTGTGTTGAGTATTTTTTTATAATACAGTGGGCAAACGGGCAGGAGGCTCACCTAATCATAAGTACCGCCGCCAATTGACACTCGTGATTAATATTTAATATTTTTTTTTAATATTTAATATTTACAATTAATATTTTAGTGTAGGCATTATTTAAAGTTAGACCTAAAGCTTTTACTAATGTCTTGTTTTCTTAAAACAATCTTAGAATTTGCTACATACACTAGAAAGTCTTTAAAACAAAGTTTTCTATAGACATAGATAGTTTATATGAAACTAACTAACCCATAACAGAGTTCTACAATATTATCGACCCATCAGTGACTCCCTGTCTCCTTGACCTTGACTACGTGTCTTATATCGCCTGCGGTGCGGAACAGTACCGTTATCTTTGTATCGAAGGTGGCCTGTTTCGTAGCTTTTAAATATATTGATATTTAAAACACTATACATGAATGATGCTTTGCAAATAACACCTTACTAAGTAAATTTTGAATAAATAAATAAAACAATAATAAGAGTAAATAAAAGCTCCTGTTTGGAACTGACAGTATAATTTGAAGATTGTTATTAATAATTTGATGTGATACGGATGTAATTCTTTACCTACGCGTTTAATTTGAAGTCACCTCGCAATATACAGGTGTTGAGTTTCAAATAGAGTAATACGAATGAAAATGCGTACGTATAATGTTCGTAATATCGAATGGGACGACGGTAGGAATTCATTTTATTGCCACTCACTTCACGCGCAGAAAATATATCACAGCACTTTCAAATCCTTCGAAGGATTAATCTGTTACATTATGTTATGAACAAGAATATTACGGCACGTTATTCGAAGCCAAATAGTTTCCTGCTGAACTTTTATTTTCTTTTATAGCTCATGGAACAATTATTATTGCTAAATATTTAAATATATAGCCAGAATTACTCAAAGTAGGATAGGATGTATAGTTAACATTGTACACTTATTAACTCAAAAAAATGTACTTATATGTGTCTTAATTAATTTTACTATCAGATCACCAACGAACGGGATAAATCTCTGTAGATGACGCCATAACTCACGTGTAGTCAGTCTGTAGAGGAAAAACTGCTTTGAAACACATTTATTGGAATGGATGTTATATCAACACGTGACTTGCAAATTACTAAGTACTCTCCTTCATCGTTATATTCACAATTCAATTAAATTTTAAACAGTGGACTCTCAGTATGTTCATAATTTCAGTGCAGTTTCACACATTATTTTATGGTCATTTTCGACATGTTCTCATGAATTGAAAAGTCACACTTAAATATTCTTTAATTTTACTAAAAAAATCTTAGAAATGAGCCAATTACACAACTAGGTGAAGTTAAACCTGTAAAGGTGCAATTTCTCGTTCGCTTTAAGCAAAGTTCGGAGCGGAATTCCGATAAAAACTTATTCAGTTAGGTCTTGAAGTTAAAAAGAAAAATAAAGCCGCTTATTTCGTTTCCTATCGCGACGTGGTTCCACCCAGTTCCTCGCTGAAATAGAATAAATCCTCTGAATTATTCTTTTGTAAAACTTTTCCTACTTATAGTTGTATGGGAGCTTTTCGAATGATGGAACCTTTGTATGACGCTTATAACTTTTCTTGCTTGTGTTTCGAAGTGTAAGTAAGAACAGAAAGATCTCAGAGCTTGTGAGTTAGTTACTCAATACCGAACGACCAACACTTACCAGGACCACGAGAAATGAACCATAAAACATATATAAATTGATACCAGCCATGGGCGCTCACACCGCAAGAGTGCTCTACCGATATTTCAGAAATTCACATACAAACAAATGACTTTAGCATAAAAGTAGGTATATATAGTAATAAAACCACCAAACTAATGTTGTTCAATTGATAACAGTCAATGTACTGGTATTAATTAATTACAGCTTTGAATTATATCTAGCATTCACAAATGTATGTATGCTTTGACTATCTCTTACATTAGCTACGTTTATTATTAACAAGTCGCTAATATTTTCAGGTTTAAAACCTTATCAGACGTCTTTCACAATTTCTTACTTGTCTGTAAAATTAAACTGACTTCGTATATTATACAAAATATTCATAAAACCGGAACTTTTCTTTATATAAAACGGGTAATGTATAGTTGTAATGGACAATTGCAGTTTTCAATACTAATCTATCAACAAAAACATGTATTAACGTAATTTTTGCTCATAAAAATAATAACATCCTTGAATATTGTTTGGTTATTTGAAATTAGGTTTGATATTTGTCACACACTGAGAATCATACAATATATCCTTATTATGTTAAAATTAATGTAGTCAACCGAACATATTTCAACTGGCCTATTCACCGGAATGTAATCGAAATAACCGCCTTTAGTATCGATAGTTGAAATTGGTCGGTATGTATTTGGTTGAATGATCTTTGACAACATTTGTGTGTAACATGTAATATTTATTTATAATTTCCGTTGTATGTACTTAGGCAAAGGAATAAGGAAAAATAAAAGCTTTCAATTTATATATTACCGCCTTCGTGACTAAGCTGGATTCCACAGATAATCGCACTGTACACCGGCAAATGGAATATTTCTCAGGCTATTAACGAGTAGTGTCGGAACAGTCTTGTGTCTGAAGTCGAGGCATTGCAAATCTCCGTTTTTCGTTACTTCTGGCTTTGATGACACTCTTCTTAAAGCCTCAGCCAACAGCGGAATTCCTGGCGTTGACATATCGAACGACGTTAAATTCCGCGATCATTCGGCTTCGTGTGCTCATCAAAATGAGAAGCTATTAAACTCCTAGCCACCGAATGCAACTTTACTAGGCGTAAATCGCCCCAACATTGAGGCCGTACAACCATTCACATGCATCTGTTTGTACTAAAAATGTGCATATGATACATGATGTTTATGTTGGACATCATCCAAAAGGTCCTCAAATAAAGATTCATAATGTACTGTGTAGTATCAGTGTACAGCGTACGCTGGTATTAATTGAATCCGAACAGTCGAACGTATAGCACAATTTAGCGTTAAGTTTCTGTCGTTGATTGAGAATTGAGGTAATCCTGAGAAATACTCTCGCAGGGATGAATCTTGATCAATTTTCATAAGTTAATTTGATAGCTCAGCTACTACTACCACTAATTAACAAACATATCGGGTGACTATCATCATGGAGACTATGTATATGTATGAGGTCTTGTCACACAGGGAATAAAATTCGTAGATGGCTCCTAAGTTACAATACATTTGCAACCGTTCGTCGGCGTTGTAAGAGCAGAGGAAGCTATTTCTCCGCGACCAAATACTACACTATAAAATTTCAACTGGAAAATTAATAAATTTGATTTTGCATCCGATTGTTTATTTATTTATTTTATTTCAAGAAACACAACAAACACATCAATTTTTTACACACATACAGTAAAAATCAAAGATATACGTACAGATGCGTTCTTCAACGCGTTTCACAAATAAGTACAATGAATAATTAAAGCGGGATGAAAATCAAGACGTAAACATACAAGCAAAAATAAATTAAAAATACGGTTACATGAGAATTATAACAAAAGTTACGATTTAAGTTTTAAAAACAATTCGCACCTGAAAGAAGCCGTGGAGCCCGAAAATATGTCAATATCTAAGAAGAACTGATTGAAGAACTTGTTGACTGAGTAAGTATAATACAGTAGGATCAACATAAATATCTCTGTTTTTACTTAATTGAATTAATATGCTTAAATATTATAAGTGGAATACTGTTCTCATATCAGTTCTTTCCTCTTCATCACATCCAAAGAAGAGCACATCGAATCGTCGACCAGTCACTTTCGGAACGGCTTCATGCTTTGGCGTTGCGTAGAGATGTCTCTCTGCATATTCCAAAAGTTTCTCTAGTTGAGGCCAATAAAAAATAAATGAATGAGAAGAAGACCCACGTAACGTATTTAGGTTGTGAAAATGAATTTAGGGACTCGATTATCGCAAAGCTAAAGGACTAAGATAAGGACACTAGTACATGGAAATATTTTGGGAAACACTTGATCAAATATGGCATTTGTCTGACTATGAGCATATTTTATCAGAAATCTTAATCGTCTTCTAGTTGTAATAAATAATCAGTGAAGGACATACATAAAGCCTCTTTCGTGCTGTTTCGTTACACAAATTAATAGTAAATGCATACTTTAAGTTGGTCAATCCAAAATCCTTGGACTACATTTGATATCATCCAAGTAAAAAGTTTTGTTCACTTTGAAAACTGCTTTTGCTGCAAATCTTTTAAAAGTTCCGTTAAACTAAAAAGCAACAAAACTAATCTGTCACAGGCTGGGTAGTACTGAATTACCAAAATGACAAAATCACCATTATTTGACTATTTTTATTGATAATACAGATTAAATCTACTTAGATTGACCACATTAGGTCAGACATCTTCAGTGGCGAGCAGAGTGACCTTTACAACCTTTCACAATAGCAAATTTAGCAATACTTAAGTAAGATAACAAAAGAACTAAGTATTGGTAATTACTCTGCAGGAGAATCGTATCAACAAGACACGGCATGACAATAATTAATATCATTGATGTATATATTTTCCGAAGCCGTTTTAATATCGATAGGTTGACGTCTTTCAAATGTTATCTCGTCGAAAGGACACAGTACAATCCCGACCCAATCATTGCGACGACTCTCGCGGGTCATATTTTACAATGTTATCTAAAAAATAATGGATTATGTCTGTATGCTTTTATTTAATGGTTTTGACACAGGTAAATTACCAGGGGACTCGGAAAACTGTAGGTTGTAAAACGTTAAGTTTGATTAAAACTAAGTTTTGTGTTTTAATGGCACCTGGACCCAAAATATATGACACACAGATATTGACCGTACCAGGAATCGAACGCGAGTCTGTTCGGCAGTCCGGCATGGTGACCATTGCAGCATCTGAATCGTCAATAATTAAACATACGTAGGTATGAGTAGAATGCGCGCGCGCTGTTATAATCGCTGCCATTTTCGACACTTAGGCCTGCGTGTCAAAAATTGAGAACGATAATTATCACTTACGACTAACATGTCTTCAAGACAAAAGTTATATAAAATATATAAAATTATGTATAATATTAAAAGCGTAAACCTTTTCTTATTATTAAATTTTTAAAAGCTGCTTTTGTTCCAAGTCGCACCTTGAACATGTTTCAAAGTCAAGACTAATTAATATAATGCTAAAAAAGTTATCCCGTAAAATTATGTAGAACATAAAATATTCATCCATAGATCCGGCCTATAGCGAAAACTTTTAATGGACAAAGTTTAATCTACCAAGAAATGGATACGTTGATTCGGTGTTGCCAGCGAAAAATGGGACGTGATTTATTTCAAACTGTATTTTCTTTTTGTTAAAGTGTTTTCGTTTACTTCGCCCATAAATTCTCTGTTTGGAAGTGAACATAATGTTTTTGTATGGGAAATTTTGTTGTTTAGTTCCAAAAGTAAACATAAATATATAGCATATAGCTTATTTAGTTGTAATAATTTAATGTTTAATGTTACCAGCTCATTCCTCTTGATCGCATCCAAAGAAGAGCATTTCGAATTGCCGATACCAGTCACTTTCGATCCTACGCTGCGTAGAAATGAAGTATCTCTCTGAATCTTCTATCGCATTTATGAAGGAGTGTTAGTAGGAGTTATTTGGTTTGACAATTGTAGATGAATTCATCAGACTTGTATCACCTCTATGAGCGCTACCGCCGTAATGTTGAACCAGCTGCCGTTAGGTTACCGTAATATTAACACGTTTAATAAGAGTTTATCGTATCTTAAAGTTCTGCAACGCACATGTGAGCCACACTCACAATGCCAGAGATTGTGAATGTCCGGCTGCATCACTTACGATCAGGTGAGCCTCCTGCCCATTTGCCCCTTATTTAAAAAAATGTTTTTAACATATAAATTACATGTTTTTATTATTATATGGGTTTGAAGTCCCAAAACAGTGCGTTTCTAATCCACGGGAGGTAATCTATTTTTTATAACTTACAAACCATTAAGTTTTGTATTCTTGAAAAAATCCAGGGGTCAGTGAAAAAAAAAATTGAATCATATAAGGATGAATATAAAACCATTTTACGTCTTATAGCGCTCGATAAACTTGGCCCAGATCCAATTCCCAGGCTACCACTTCAACTCCATTGTTCGGATAAATTTCTACCTGCTTTATTTTCTATAAAATGTGAAGCTGTTTCGCTTTATGATTACAAATTACCTTTTTTATTTGATTATTCGACAAATTTTAGTGTATAAAATAATAATTAAGTCGCTTAAACTGGCCACATATTTTTTTTTAATAGGCTCATAAGACTGTAAGTGATGCCTCCTTCGGGTTTCCGGAATCGGTAAAAAATTTAAATCTACATACACCGTCGTTTTTTATTTAATTCATAATAAAATGAAAATACATTATGTTTATTATATATAATATATTACATATATTTTAAACAAATAAGAGTTAAATCCAAGTCAAGTTTTTATTTATTGGAATAAAACCCGCTGTATTTACAACAATTTTAATTTAATAAGTACAAAATTAATGCTAATATGTACATTACGAGCGGCGCCGTACACTATTCAATATCAAATGATTTATATACACTGACATCTTGTAAACTCTTGGTGAGAACCGCCATCTCTCGATCCTGTTTGGAAGCTGTACGCTTAATCGGAGTTGATCTCTTCCGCTACCTGCTGCCACTTCGCCACCAAAGAGGAAACTGTCTTTTGCTTCAGACCTATCGAGCTGGAGATCTTCACCTGTTAACAATTTAACTCATATTAATTGTATCAAATTATTCGAAATACTGTGCGCTCCAAAAATACGTACACTCAAATAGTACATTTATTTCAAAACGAAGAAAACTAACTACACTTTGTCAATCTGGATAATTATACTGACTTTGGACTTCTTTCTGCTCTTCTCATCTTTCGGGGGCTTCAAGCTTTTCTCTCGTTCACTCCGGTCGTACCGGCTCTCTTCTTTCCTCTCCTTCCTGACTATTTCCTTCTCAGTCTTGTCTTTCCGATCAGGCGAGTTGGTGGCGGACGATGGATTGGACTTCTCCAGTTCGGCCAAATCATTGTAGAAGGACATCAATTCGTCGCCAATTTCTTTCTTGGACTCCTGCAATATAGTCAAACAACATTATTATTTATTTTTGTGCGAGTGTATATTTTAAATTTAGCCATTTTTGAGTATGGCAAAAATTCATAAAAATAGCTCAATAATTAAACAATTATTATGGAATACTTGTTTGTTTAGTAATAGTAGAGTTTTAAGCATTAAGTTTTTCTGGTACGAAGATTGCCTTTTAAATCGTGTCTTTTAACAACCTGAATTTGCAGAAAAGGGGCATTTACTACTAAGGGGTTGGATTCTATTTCGGAGTAAATTAATGTTTAAAAACCTAGTTTGAACACAAACAAAAGAGCCTATATATCGCGGAGAATTCTTTTAAAAACAAGTATATTAAAAGCCTTTGGATTTATGTCTGTGAAAGAATCGTTAATCTGAAGCTTTAAGGGGCTGTGAGATTTGGTATAGTACAGTGGCAAACGTTGGCTTGGCCGGCGGCAAAGGTAAGTGAGCATCGGTCCCCGGCGGCGGCGGGTCGTGCCAACTCGGCGGCGGCGGCGTCGACACGCGCGGCGGCGACACCAGCCGCGGCGGCGTCTCTTCCTGGAAGCACGCGCATATGTAAGTTGCTGTTGGGAGCCCGTGCTTCGCATGTAAGTGGAAACGCACCACAGTGTCTGGCGGCGGCGGCGTCGTGCAAATGTCCATGTCGGTGCTCGCGACAGCGGGGTACTCCCACTGCACGAACCCGTCAGCCTCTCGCTTGTAGCTGTAGCGGCCCTCCGACCTGCGGCAGACGCGTGCGTACAACCCTCCGCTGTGCTTCGCGGCTCGTGCCCGGCGGATTCATTCCCAGCTCACGGCTTATTCAATTAGCACACTCAATTTACTCTTAAACTCTCGCGTGCAGGAGTAAAACCGCGGGGCCTTAAACTATCGAACTGTCAATTTATGGAAATAAATCGACTGTGGATAACAATATGTTACTGCTATAGTAATTTCACAATAAATGTTATACTAAACCCATAATTGAGCTGTAAAGCTGCCGATTGCCTTTTTAAAAAATACCGCTTTTGCGGTATTATTAAAAAGGTTTTTGGAGCCGTCGCCGCAGCTGTTCTGGAAAAGATCAAAGTGCATTATCGAGGAAGTGAGATGAGAAATAAATGAATGTCATTCTTACCAGAGCTCGTGGCCGCCATCTTGTTTTGCCTCTCACGCAGTTCGTCGAACCTTCGCTCTTGTTTTGCTTCAACAATTTGTTGTTGCAACTTTTAATTCTCTTACAATTTTAAGGGCAGGGAAACTTCCAAACTATTTTATATTTACGTGAAACAAATTTGGGTTTACATTTAAAAAAACTCAATGTTAATATAAATGCTTTATTTTAAATCTAGAGCAGGTGCGCTTATCACAGACTGTATTTCACGATATCGTTTCTCACTATTTCTTACATTAATAAAAAAGATAGCAAAGTATTAGTATAAAATATTAGATACATTTATATATATTCGCTTTGAGACAGTTAAATTGTTCTCAGACATGATTTCTAAATGTGGAATGACTTGACTGACACTGTTACAAACATATTGTAATGAACCATCTTCAAAACACAAGATACCAGCTAATGCGTGTTTGTTCTGTAGCATTAGAGACGCAAGGGTGTGTGGGTGTGTGGGTGTGTGGGTGTGTGCGTGCGCAGGTTAATAGAGAAGGGTGTACCTCTGGAAGACGCAGAGCCATCCCGCGGGCGCAGCCTGCAGCTCGTGCGCGGAGAGCGCCTGCGCAGCGCCCTGCACCCAGCGGCGCCAGTACGTCGCCGTCAGGGCGCCGCAACGGAACGCCGACACCAGCGTCTGCAGCCAATGGGCTCTTACAGTGTCATTCTCGCCTAGTACTTGACTCGTGCCGCGATATATTATTACAAATTCTATACAAATAAATGTAAGAATATTATTATGGCCACCGGTGGCCTATGATTCATCTCTTATAGTGTCATGATCGCCTAGTACTTGAGTCGTGCCTTAAATTTTTCTTTAATGAATACTAACTACTACGAGAATGCGTACTAAAATTTTCCGACATGAAGAACAAAGTACTACTATTTTATGGAAAAAAAGGCATTTATTGTTTCTCAAAATACTTTCCCTTATGTTTTTAAATATGGATATATTGGTTATAGTCGTATTAAAGCCACGCAATTTTTAAAATGGCGTCAAATTATAAAAACAAGTGACAGGTAGATGAAACAAACTGCATTCTACAATCAAAAGAGTTCCATTTTCAAATGTAATTATGGCAAGTGGCCAGTTTTGAAAACATTTAGTGCAACCTATGTATAAGTATTTGATATTGGATGAAACAGTTTATTTTTTGTCATAACTATTATACGTTTAAGCTATAATATATTATATTTAAAAATGTTGCCTACCTGCATTTGAACCAACATCTCTTGAAGCGGAGAGAGTGTGCTTGGTTGCACTTGGCTCAGAAACTTCAACTTGGCTTCCACCAAATCTGCCATGTCGTCCAACGCTTCATCTTTTTCATTCAACACTTCTCCTCTCGTGAAGAGCAAGCCATTTCCATAATTAATTGCCCCTTTCGTACTACTTTCAGTCACTTCGTCCTTATTGAAACCTAGGCCAATCCGCTCAGTTGAAAACCCTTCAATAATCTGACTGTATTTTGTTGTATACACTGGTGTTTCAATTTTGTGTTTCTTTGGTAAAACTGAGTTGGATATTCTGAGCTTCTTTCTCTGTTCAGTGGTATTTGAAAGATAAATATTTTCTTTTTTCTCCTCTGCCTGTTCGGTTGAAGGGAGTGTATTCAGTTCTTTAGAAATATTAACTGCACTAGGAAATAAAGCCGGCCCATTCTCTTTAAAGTCTTCAATTTGTGGCTTTGGGGAATTGGAAGCACTATTTTTATCAAAGGTATCACATTTAACTATTTTCGGTAATTCTTTCTCTTCAATTTCCTGTAGAAGTTCATCAATGTCGAGATCTTTAGTTGATTTAATAGAACCAGTATTTGATGAATCTTCTTTTATAATCTTTTGTAATTCAGTGGGAATTTCCCCACCAAGCTTTTCTAATAATTTTGCTTTGTCTTTTAATTGTTTCAATAATTCACTCTCTTCTTCGCTATCCTCGTCTACTTTTAAAACTGATTTTGTCTCCTGAAACAAACACAAAAACATTCTTACTGTTTTGTTAAAAAAAAGTATATATATTTTTTACATTATCTAATCTCAGATTGAAAACTTGACCATCATAGTGCATGTAACAAATTCAATGTCCGTAACAATGTTTCCAATATTGACAAGATTTTGGACCCATTATGTAATTTGAAACATAATGTGCTGAAAATGTATGCCTACATTGTAAATGTAATAATGAAAATAATTTCAGAATTACATTTTGAGAATTGCACCAACCTTGAACTGTTACTAAAGGCACTTTTCAGTTTGTCTTTATCATCATTTTGAGGACAATCTCCTCCATTTAAATTTAAAATAACATTGATCCAAACAAAACATTATAATAATTATACTCTAAAACTTGTGTGTCTCTACCCAATAATTTTGCTTCCTCCACATTATCATATAGATAATAAATTATTAAACAATAATATCTAAATTAATAACAATACACACACCTGTTCCTTAACTTCATTAATTGTCTCTGGCAACTTTGACTTTTCTACAACCAAACCTGGTGGTAATTCAGGGCCAATTGGTGTAGAATAGCTCTGATTTTCTGGTAATGTGGGTCCAAATTCAACTGGCTTGGTCTTCTGCTTTTTCAGTACAGGTTTGGCTGGCGTTGGTTTAGGTTCTGGTTTAGGGTCCGGTTTTGATGCCTGTACGGGTTTAATAGGACTTTCTTGTTCATCATTGGACTCAGAATCTGAGTTATGATAGGATGTTATCAATTCTATTTTGTATCTGGAAAGTGATTTATAAATTTATGAAAACTATGATTTTATAATTGATGTTAAATCTAATAATACAAGATAGATGTAGATTACTTAGTTTCTTAAAAAATACTTTATTGTGGATTAAAAAGCTATTTTATTTTACTATTATTTATCCACATAAGGTATTAATAATATAAAAATAAATCACATATAATTCATTGAGTAGTTTTTTAAATTCATAACCTAAATCTTCTATAGAGTAAGATTGAAACTGAATTATACTCACTCATCATCACTATCACTTGATGGTCTCTTTTTAGAACTCTTTTTATCTTTGTTCTTTAAACTATTCTTGCTAGGTTTGGCTGTAACTTTGGGAATTTTATTAGAAATTTGTTTTTCCACTAATGCTTGCTGGTATAGCTGCCACTCTTCAGCTGATACCTCTGTGTTTCCTAATAAGATTTAAGAAATTGTCTGTACATTTTGTATTAATAACATAATTAAATACTATTGTCACATAGTTTATTATGAATTTATTTATGTTTTATACACTATCAACATTCTCACGTCTTGAAGAACAAATTTATTAAACAGTAAAAACCTTTCAGTATTTAAGCTACACACCTGATGTTGTTAAATGCTGTTGTGCTAATTTAAGTGCTAACAAGTACTCTGGTGGAGCTTCCCAAGTGACCGCATTTGTCTGCTGATTCCAATAGTAAGTGAAACCACTGTTTTCATCATAGCAGGCAGACCAAGCTGTAATAAGTTTAATATTTAAACCACATAACACTACAAAATAGAGATTTAAACTTGTTGTAGCTTATTAATAACTAAATACCGAATTAAATGCATTTGCAATTAACTTATTTACGTTATTCTCATATCATACTTATATATTGCATGCATGATAATCATTAACAATGTTTTCACCGATTGCTGCAAATGATCTTTTCTAGGTCATTTGTGGCCACAGTATTATTTTTGATATTGACTAGTAATAGGAGAGAAAAGCCTGCCAGTGGTCCAATTTAAATAAATTATTATCTACCCAGTTAAACCAAAACAAATGAAAATAATAATTATGAGATATTTACCTTTTTTATTATGATATAGACTTGTTACTTTTTTTATTAGGTATTAAGTTTAAAAACACTTACGACAATGTGAGATTGGCGGAGGGTGAATCGCAGCAGAAGCGGGGTGATTCGCGTAATTCGAGGGTAATGCTGCAGGTGTAGCCTGTGCAACTTGCGGCATATTTTTAATCGGCGAAGTTTCTTCTAACTCTTCATCGGAATCACCATAGTTTAGGAGTAAGCCTAATGGATTACTTTTATTCATCTTTCTGTGAGGTTGTTATTGTATGCCGACGGTAAAACCACACTTTACTACCGTTCGTCAATTATAATTTACATTTAACTATACCTCCAAATCCAACATTCAACTTACATTGTGAGATTTGATTTAAAAATGAGTTATTTAAAAGTTCCTGCCTTATGAATAATTTAATAGTTGGTAAAATAATACAATGACAAATTCATCAAACCAACACTAATTATTACCACAATTTACCACAGAGAGTGGCACAGCTGGCACTATCAATATGACAATTGACAATTTGTTTGTGGTTGCTTCTATCAAAGAGTTGGACACTCGTGAATTTAGAGAGACAACCGTGCGTAATGCTACCAGTAATAAAAAGACAAGTCTAAAACATTTTTTTGCAATAGTATCTTTTATTAATTGTGTTGAAATGTTCATTTTGTGAAATAAATAATATTTATGAAATAAAATACGCATTTCTATACTTTATTGTTGGTATAAGTTAACCTAATCTTTAATTTACTTTGAACCAAAGTAAAAATATTTTATTCATAAATCCTCGAAATTAATTTTAGCCGAAACAACCCTTCATGAAGCAATCTGCATGACTTGTGTTTCCCTAATTAAAGCGAAAAATATTTTTTCGATGAGAAGTGGCAACACAGTCACAACTGTGGTGCCACTTGTTGATAGTGTTCCAAAGTAACAGATTTTTTGCGGTAAATAAAATTTAAAAACTACTCAATTATTATAGAAATTGAATCGGTATGGTATTCCTTATTCTTTAAAATATCATTTAATGTGAATCACATAAATCAAATATAATATTTTTGTATGGCTATTGGCGCCAAAACCTTTTCGCGCAAGTCTGATTCGCTGCCCGATGCCCGGTTTTTACACATCTACAAAAAAATGGTAATTACAATACCCATACACAACACACTTCCGCATATAGTGTTTTTTAAATGTTGATGAAATTGCGGCTTTTATAAGGAAAACAAAAACACATGGTATTTCTTAAAGTAGGCTTTTAATTTAAACTTATATTTAACAAAGGCACGAATAATAAAATAATCTAAAAATTAGGTACATATTTAATATTGTCTATTTCTGGTGAATATCTTACGCTAATTGTTATTTTGTGCTTAAAACAGAAAATGTATGTATCTCACAACGGAAGAAGAGTAACTATAAATGCATATAACAATTGCAATGCTTCATCAAATTGTATATTGAAATCAGTCAGTGATATGTTGAATACAAATATTAATTTAATTTAGTCTTTGAGCATTATTTTTGTCCAAGTTATTTCAATTGAGTTAGAATAATCACCAAGGTCCTATAATTAGGATGTTAAAGTACTTGAATGTGTGTTACCGTTTAACTATACATGGTTCACAGGTTCCAGGATTTAAATAGGCAGGGTGACATTGAGGACAGTCAGCCTTCTCTCCATAACTTGACCTGCCTGGCCTTGACACCTGAACTTGAAAAGATGTTTGAGCGTCTTCATCACCGTACCCTGGATGAGGACCGTCCAGAGGGAATACGTAGTCGGGTACAAAGTAAGAGCTTATATTATACTCTGTGTTATGAATACTAGGTGTGGGTTCAGCTGCTTCTGTAGTTGACCGAACAGAGCTAAATGGGCGTTTTCCTGGTGACTGCTGTGAGGTACTATTTAATGTGAAATTTCCCACTTTTGGAGGCTCCAAATCGAAAGCCGGTACTGCCCACTTCCATTGGTAATAAATTGGAGGACCCATTGTCGTAGTCAGACTCTGAGCTGGAAATTCTAATTTTGGTGGAACCAAGTTTCTATCAGGTTCTGACACAGTGTTACTTGAGTCGCCTGTATTCACTTTGGAGTTGATAATATCACTTCTTGATTGTTCAGCTTCACCTTTCTTCTTTTCGTTGCGAACAAAATTAAAATTGTTGCCGAAGTTTTTGTTTACTCTCGCTGACCTGTCTTCTTCGGAACTAGCTTGGCCAGATGGCAGTTGTTTGTTAATATCTAATATTTGAGACTTTGTCATAGACGTTCCTAAATTAGTATCCGGAGAATTTGGATCGAATCGATTGATGAAATTGTATACTGGATCTTTTTCTTTCATCCTGATGTCTAATTGGTTAGCTCCATCATTAGATTTTGGCAAGAGAGGCAGACTTAAGTCTTCAGACGGTGGAGCTATCGTCATTTCTGTTACTGGTGTCTGAAGTGTTGGTTGAGATATAATACTGTCATCATTTTTATGTTTAATTCCAAAGCCGTTGTTCGTAAAGCCTGTACTTAGATCATCGTTGGCGTTGAATTGCTGGTTGTTAGGAGACTTAGGTGTTGTGGATCGGTGACCGATGCCTGTAGACCAGGAAGAAGGTGGTCTATAGTTCTGTTTATCTCTGTCGAGATCATTGTTATTACTGCTTGATATAGAATCAGCTATTCCAACAATACTGTTTCCCGGGTGAATTGAGAACTGAAACAAATATTCAATTTAAGTTTTATATGCAGTGTGGTACTGTGTGTGTGTATTACTTTTTTACAAAATCATAAAGGTGGAAAAAGCTTCATATAGAAAGAGTTAGAAATAACTTCAAATAACAAGAGTTACGTTAAGTGTTTTTCACGTGCCTTACTGAACGTATACGAATAAAGATTATATATATTTCAAAACCTTTGACTCCGATTCTCGTAATCCATCGTAGTAATTGGTATTCGGCGGCACAGAGAGTATGTCAGGTCGTGGCGTACGCTGACGCATTTCTTCTTCAGATACGAACGGCTTATCTCTTTGACCTGAAATGTAAATATAATACATCTCTTGTGACAAATACATTTATCCGAGGCAATAGCTTTATTACGTTTCACATTATCTGAATAATAATGAAGTTCAAATCGAATTTACTCTCATGACATGAACAAAGCCAGCCTTTTATCAGTTAGGTCTATAATAATTTTTAGCGGGTATTATACATACTGTGGTACGAGTGGTACGACAGTAATGACTAATCAAAAAAATCTATAGTTTATATAATATACAATTAGAGCTTACTAGACAGACGGAATTAACCAAGGGCATTGCTCTCTGTTTCGTCCGATGTATTCAAAACAATGTTAATCATACAATAACTTTAGTTCATTAGGTAATTTTCCACAGTTACCATTATTATTATGCGAAAAGTAATATTTAGTAAATGCTAAGAAAACAAGTAATATAATTAAATAATAATTAATTTTGTATGCTTTATTATAAATCTTAACTATTCAATAACCAATTGTCGAATAACACGAAGCCTTCATTTCAACTATGCAAAGGCATCTTGTTTCCTTAATTGTATTACAATTAAATATAAGCCTGCGAATTAACCCGCAATCTGTGCTATCCTTCATCGGAGGCCATACACAAACCTTGCTACTTCATACTACTTATATCATATTGTTTAATTTACTTCTCTTGTTTACAATCAAAAATGCATTAGGCTCAGCACGCGCAGTCAATCAAATTAATCGCAGAAATAATTCTATAGTAAATAGGAGTGATTTTAATATTGATTTGAGAATCACTATATACCGGATCTTACCCTCTTTTTAATAGAAGAGTAAATACTCTCAGTTTTTCAAATTTAATATAAAATATAATTGTTATAAAGAAAAATTAATAAGTATATTTCAGAACATTAGATTTAATACAAAAATAAAAAGTTACCTATTAAAAGGTTTGCATCGTAATCATCCTCTGAGTTGGTGCAATTCACCATGTACCAGTGGTCACAGACTAGCATTCGCTGCTGGAACAGAGTGGTGTTGGGGCATGAGTAACTAAACTGCCTTCCCAGACCATCACACATGTGGTAGATCTGAAATCAAAAAAACAATAGAATAATAACAATTATGCATAGATAAATAATCAAATTTATTAGAAACATAGATCATAGATTTACATAGAGGTTTTAAAGATGAGGAATAATGTTGCTCTCCTTATATGCTGCATAGGGACAAAGTAGCAGAACTGAGGTGACAATAAAATATTTTTCAGAAAAAAAAAGGTAGTGTAGAGACTGTAGAGACGGTCGTTGCAATGACAAAAAGTAACAAACCATTTATCTTATAATACGAATCATTACAAAACCCCTACTCATATTATATTACTATGTAAGTAATTTTAAACGACTTCCACGAAATCATCAGTTTTGAATAAGTTCTATGACAAGATGTAAGATTAACGAAATTAGCGGTCACAAGATTATTAAGAACAGAAACATATCGATCTTGAAATAACGTGAACATTTGTGTTATCGCTATATGAATAAAGTTATTATTATTAGTATATTATCTGCTGTAGCCATGGCCCATTGTCCCACTGGGATCAATTCGACTATCAACGTTATCGACCTTGAATATATTTTTTTTTTGTTTCCCGAACACAGAATATATATGATGATCTCTATAATTACTGTAATTGCATGTGTAATAACTTCATGGATTCCGGCATTTTTTAGGAAGTTGTGTGCCGGAATGATTACATGATATCAAATCAACATATTATTGTTTACGTTCACACATGCAACATACGTTTCTATGTTGGGTTTTTTACAAATATGTAATTTATTTATTTTAAAGTTTAACAAAAAACTATTAGAGATTACTAGATTAGGCTAGAGCTTACACACAATATATATTTAGGAAAGATTGTCAAATGTAACCGAATATGGGAGGTGGATATGGTTTTGAAATATCAAAGTCCGACTTATATTTACCTCTATATACGTGTGGAATATATGAGTGGGCACTGGTTAAACATTGATGAGAAAAGTAAAGTCAATTAAATCAAATCGATCCTTGGAGGCATTACGCTGAATACTTAAAGACTTAAAGTTGAAGTGCATCTGTGAAGAAGGATACTTTAAGTTATGACCCGGGAAAGGCGCCTGACATATCTTTTTTGAACCCTGTCTAGCCTCGATGTGTGTGCGGTAAAATGAGGTCGTAAGTCATAATGCATTCAAGATTCAAGATGTGTATGAACTGACAAGATTTTTACTGTGTAACTTAAATAATATTTGAGACACTATGCAGTACTTACTAAAGTATTGCTCTAAATTTAAAGCAATAAAATAACATCCTTTAAAGAAGACAATAGAAATAAAAACAATCCCACCAAGTCAAAATAATTGGTTTTGGTTTGCACTAGAACACGATTTTTGCAAGGTCTTTTATAACTTCCTCATTCTCTGATACGCCATCAAAAAAGCTATCAAAAACGAACTACGATGCTATGAATAAATTAAAGTCTTTGTTGTTATTCTAATACGATATTTACAAGATTAGGAAATATCACGGGTTATATTAAACAAAAAATAGTTTGTTGCGTTAATCATATGTGGACCTGTGAGTCAGCCGCCCAATATCTCAATGGACCGTCTGGCTATCATAATACTGTGAACTGTCTTCCTAAATAATGATTATTTAATTATTTAGTAACTCCAGAAAATATATACCATAATATTATGTAAACAACGCGTCATGACTTTCGTCTATTCTACCGGAAAATTTTACACTTTTCAAGATTTGTCTAGCGACACTTTTTTACATTCGAGTGGATAACTCACTCTATCCTACTTCAATAAATCATTTTCGCCAAAAAATACATAAATTGATTGTTTTTGTTTATTGGTAACGGTAATCAGATCTATTTCTTAACTATTTCGCAATTAAAAACCATATCGTACGAAATATCCATAACTAATAGAAAATGATTATATTTTTAATGACCAGCTATTAAAAAAAATACTTAATATAGAGAGACTCATTTACGCAGACGTTTCGACGTAGGTAAATACGAGTGAGAGTCAGTCACCTTGAACTTTAGGTTTACGCAATCGATGATAGTGAAATTAACTTGCCGTACAGTCTCGTCGCGTGAATTATAAAGTGACTTCTTTTTACACAATAGTGACGTAATATTGGTGATGGGTTACGAATAATTTCCTGTTCTATAATGTTATAAAAAGGAAATTATGTAATTTACATAATTAAACGTGTATTCATTGTCTTTGTGTCTACAGCAAATTCTTCATTAATTAACTAGAATGATTTTAGCCTGTATTTACAGGCAGGATATATGTTTTTTTATGTAATGCATGAATATATAAACAAATTTTGCAAGATCTACCTGCGTAAACAATAACCACATAAAACAATGGTGTGTTGGTGTCGTGGCTCTAAACGTACCACCAAATTTCTACCCTTGACCTTATCTTACATAGCAGAGTGGCAAAATATCTCCCAATTCATTAATTTGAAGTACAATTATATTACATTCAAATACCTGTACTATAAAGCAAATCGAACTCCATCTCTCATATTGTGCAATTAAACTGCATTAGTACTAGCTTTAAGATTTTACCTTCTCTTCTTATAAAAATAATGGTGAGTATATTAAAAATATTTAAAATATAATTAAAACACAAAGCTTGGGAATGTAAGATATAAAATAAACAATGATATCACCAACATTCAAGGCACTAATTTCGTACTTAATAATATCGACACTTATATTTTTTTAAATTTTAAAGTATAAATATTTGGCCTGGCCAGAAAAATAATTAATTGAAACGTTACACTTATTACAGAAACGCTGAAAACGTAAAAGCCCGAGGGATCAGTTTTGGCTATCATCTTCATAAATCAATCTCTGATAAAGGTTTAACTAGGGGACTAAAATTAAAAACCATATCGCCTAAACGACTCTACATACTACTTGTAACACTCATTATAATTCTATTTAAACTTAACAATTCACACATTAATCAACAGCTGATCGTGCGGATATTTTGTTATATTTTAATTTTTTCTAATCGAACACTTGTAGTAATTCCTGGCGAAGCCATTCGACTACGCATTGTCAACAATTATAACGATGAATAAACTATCAATTATGTTTCGTAAAACAATATCAAGATTTTTTAAACAAAGTAGCTAATATTAATCTTCGTCTCTATTATCTTTGGTTACGCGAGCAATACGTATTAAAATAATAGCCTTATGTTAATCGAGAACGATTAAATGATTTGGATGTTTTCAAATATGGGTGTTCACAAGCAGTTACTCTTATTAGCTCGTAAAACATGATTGTTGGCAATTTTGTAAGACTGTCGTAAAGCAAAGAACAATTGTGGGTTCACACGGCGAGTCTTATTTATAACGTAACAGTGGCCGTGACCCGGGAATTTCTTTAATATCTATTCTTTTAAAAGTAAATAAGTTCTCTCAAGTAAGTGTTTGGAAGGATCGAGTAATGTTTCTGCTTTTTGTTTTTACTGTTTTCATACTGACTTTTTTGTTTATCACGTCACAGAAGGTATTTGTTTTCGTATGGCTGTGAATTATAAATACGAATCAATGAATTAATGATTCGTATACAAGTTATATAATATGCAAATAATAATGGTAAATATATAAAAACATCGGACCCGAGAAAGTATTTCATAAAAAATTAATTAATACCAAAAAAAAACCGAAATCTTATAATAATCAATAAAGCTACTTGGAAGATTTTTATTTTATTTTAATCTTTCTTAGATGTAAGTAAATATAAAGATTAGCGGAAGACCTAATCATATTATCTCATAGTTCCTTCACAGTTCTTAGTCAATTTTAAAACAATAGTGAACACCTTGAATTTAGCTTATTAAATCATGAGTTGTGATTAAAATAAATAAGTTATAATTATACCAAAAAACAATGCATAAAAATAATATAATTAATGAGAAAGAAAGTCAATATTTATTAAGGTAATTTTAGTTACATTTGAAATGATAACTTCGTGAGCAACAAACATTAATTTTATATATTCAATAATAATATAAACTAACAAAAAATCTGTTCTTATTTTTATGTAGCTTAATATTTTTCAAATCATTGCAAGCATCAACAATAAAAGAACCGGTATACTTAATCACTAAACACTAAATCATTAAAATAAAAAGATTTGTGCGATTCTTATAAAATATTTGATTTCTTTGTAATAAAGTTTTATGTAAAAAGACAACTGTGGACTTTGTTCTTAAAATGTTATAAATTTAATAATTGCCTGTATGTTCTGAACATGTCTCAATATATTCTTCTAATATATGGGTTTGTATGTTCACCGTTTGGTATTATTTTACAATATGTCTTGTAACACTTTAAAAGCCAGTAAAAAGAAAGTTTGTTAAAAGGAATGCGAGGGTGTTATCGAGTGTGGTTCTGTTGATCCTGTAGGATTGGACCTGTCACCTGTTGGACAGGATGTAATTTTCGGATCGCCTAAAAACATGTCCTACAGAAAAAAATATGATCATTTAATAAGCATTCATATTTAAAATATATTTTATTTCGTATTGTAAGGAAATTCATGGTGCTGGAGGAACAGCACCACTGCAAAGGTTCCCATTACCAATTAAGATTACCAAACACAAATCTTATTTACTGCATTCACTTGGCTCGTGCCCGTAAAAGTGGCAAATATCAGCCGCAGGCAGAGCAAAAGCAAATCAAGAGATAAAAAATTCATAATGACTGACAATAGATACGTATTCTAAAACACAAACAACATCCTAATCCAATGCAGTAAAAAATTGTCTATCGTTCTAGCATTCCAAATTTCATCGGTGATTCTCGAAACTTATTAAATGCCATAGATTTTATCCATTCACCTTATTTATCCTACTCGCACGTATTACGTGAGAGTGAGTGGGATGATAACCTACATGGGGCAGGCATCTGCCGCAGACGACCTTGACTCGTGAAATGTTAACGATTATAAACTATCTGCATGCCTTTAAATTACGTATTCACATAATTACAGTTTGTTAACTAATTAACAGGTTACTGTAATTTGGTGGCATTTTCTTTTCTTGTTTAACTAAAGAATATAAATGTATATACTTGTTTTATGGTTCATTATAATATTTGTATTTTTAATACTCTTTCTTTAAAACACAACTGAAATTAATTCAGACGGTATAATTACATTCTTACAATGTTTTTATAACACAATTCAAATGATTTATATGGTGAGTGTGATATTAGAAAATTTGATAAAAGCAGACGAATGAAATTACATATTATAATGAGGGTTTCCTTAGTATTGTAATTACTTTGCAGCTAGATGCGAACTATGCCATTATACATCAATAATATGGTATATTATATTTAAGTTTATATTTAAGACGATCTTTAAATCAGTCCCGATGTCAGAGGCATTTATTTATTGAGTGAAAAATTTAAATCACTTTGAGAGGTCAGATTTTACAAAAGGTATTCAGGCAAAGGTCGATCTTATAGCAAATGACAACTCATTTTTCATTATTAATGTATTCTGAAATATGAATTATTATACATTCAGATCCTATAGGTACCACAAGTACAACAAATCTTTTCGATTTCATTCAAATCCGTTGAACCAGTTCAAGTTAAATCGACGGATATTGCATCCTTACTGTTCAGTATTGCGATATTGTTCTTTGACTTTGTTTTTCTTCTTATTCTTTGGGGATACATAAATTAGAATACACCTTAGATATGTTATGTAAGTATCTGTTCCTTTTTAATTACAGTATAATAAATATATAGGCACTATGATATAATTAAGTACATTTATAAATGTACCATATACATAATAAATATATACATTTAATAAATAAAATACCGACTTAATACTATAGAGATCATTAACGACTTGACACATGTGATGCCAGCGGAGAAATTCGTAAATTCTATTTGCATATTTCTTAAACAATACTAAAGCTTGTACTATTACTATTATCATATATGAGGTATGATATAACGCAGTGGACTTATAAGTATTGAGCGTCTAACAAATCTCATTATTTTGAACTCATTATGCAATAGTTCTTGGATAGTATAGAGATACACCCAGGGGTTACAGCGCAATATCCCAAATTGAAAACGAAACACAAGACTACTTTGTTAATTCGCAGATAACATACAAAAATGTAACAATAACATAGAGCTTTATAAGGCGCCTTATGTCATTATAACTTCACGTAAATCTTGTTACGTAACATACATCGCACAACAACAATCAATTTGTTATCAAGTATGTTAATATAATTGACTATAATTTTCCGGATGCATATTTTACGACTCATCGGCTGTTTGCCTTCGAAGGAAGATTGTTTTTCATATCATAACTGGAAGATTACATGTGCAAGTCTTCAAATGTATTACAAAATATATTACAACGATAGATATATAGATTGGACAGACTATTGTTTTTAAATTTGACGTTCTTATATTAACGCAAATAACGTCTATAGCAAAAAACTCCTACTGACTTTTCTCTTTTTAATCTTTTTCTAAAAGTTTAGACGTTCAAATTAATTATTATATAATGAATGAGTCTCTATTTTGTTACGAAAATTGGTCCGTTGCTTCCATAAACCGTTGATACAACTAAAGGTACTGTTTCACTTACTTGACAACCAGTCTCGACATCTGCGTAGTATCCCGATGGTCGGCCCTGGCAGGTGAACCGTGTTGGTGGGACTTTTACTCGATTCCCACTCTGGCGAAAAAATCACAAATTAATATATTGAAACAAAACTTATACATACAAAACTTATTACTTATCGTGTATCTTCAGGGAAAGAAACTTATCAAGGCTATGATTACATTTGCTTATTAAAATACGTAAACATTTTAGTGGGAGTTTTATTTAATTTCGTCGACTGTATGATCGACAAAAAAAGGAAATTCTTATAGATCAATTCCTACTAAACCACTACAAATACTAGAAATACTCCGCGAAAAAATTATTTCCGCAAAGTAACGTCTAATTATTTTAGTTTTAAAAAAAGGAAACTTTCTTTTATGATTGGAAAATATTACGAGGAAATGCCTGTGATTTGAAAGGTGGATATATTGTGGATCCGCGGTTTTTTATATAGTTTTAAGTTAAACGACAGAACTATGAACCTTTGTTGTGTATAAATACGATAATTAACATGGGTGTATTACTTAACTCTTGTTCAGTGTACGCCGGAAGCCGAACGCTCTATTTTCCTGGCAGATTATCCAAGACTTCTGTTAGCTAACCTGGTTATGTAAACTAATTGTAGGCTTAGCGTGGGTGAAGGGGCGAAGTGCTATGAACGAGGTTAAAATTGCTCTAAGTAACAATTATTAACAAACCCATAAAGCCTTAAAATATCAGTTTTATCTACAAACATCTACTTTACCACTTTAAAGTGAAAGCTTTTTCATAAGTAAACTAAAATAAATCCTCTAAATTTGTTTATTTCGTGTTTAAAAGTTCTTTTTTTAACATTAAAATTCCATAATACCATTTGCTATAACTAGACTAAAAAAGTAAAAGTTGAAGGTTAGAAGAGGCATTCAGATTCGATAAAATGGAGTGACATTACCACACCCACACACATTATTAGAAAGATAACATTTTAATAATAATGTGTCACTATAAGACTCCACTTATTTTAAACAGTTTTATTCATATATTTCATAGCCGTTAAAAAGTGGTATATTTTAAGAAAATTAAAACTATACCGTCAGCCTGTATTGTTTTATTAAGAATTTGTATAATACATTTTTCATGTTCGATGGCTTCGTCGTTCGATCCCTGGTATGGTCAACCTTTTTGTCATGAGTTGGCTATGGTCTGAGTACTATATGCGTAAAAATTATCAATCTAAGTATATGTTTACGTTGTCTTAGCAGACATAATACAAGCTATAAACAGATAACATTGGGTCTAACCGATCCTGTGTAAAAATGTGTCTCGATTTCCTTATTATAAATAAAATGTGTAAAACAATTCACCAACAGATTGACGAAAAAGATCAAATTTGACTGCGTTGAATTCTACTTGCAATATTTGATCCATTGAATGAGCTAAATCCTTTGAGTCAGTCTTACATTTGGCAAGAAGTTATGTTTCGTCAGTCGACGGATAATCTCCTTTTGGCTTTGGCCAAAAGGCTTTTGTCCTGTTAACTTAATCTCTTGTTAAGTGTTTCCTAATGTATACATACGGCTGTTAGGCAACGGTGACGAGCTTTAATGTACTTTTGGCGGTCCACTACTAGTAGAGATACAAAAATGTGTCTGCGAACGTTGTTCTGCTGACAGGGTTGTCTGTTGGTGGGCTTTGAAAGTTTTTAGAATGAGTTGATAACCTTTATTTCAATAATATTTTAAGTGTTTTTGATCTATTTGAGCTTACTAGAAATATTTCCTATTGTAAATTATACACATGAATGGTATACATGCGAAGGTATGTCTGTGACGTTGTCACGTGTAAACCACAGCACCAATTTAACGCTTAAATAAGTTTACAATAAGTATAGTAACTCAGGCTCAAACAAGAGGTACTTTTTTTAAATACATCTCCTCAATGCGGATGATGCCATGGGTAAGAAGCTAGATTAACATAGACTGAGATAATAGGCTCGATTCTTTATAATGTTAAAATGGGGACTCTCGTCTAACCATTTTTGGCGCCACATTAGATTTTCCAAGGCCGTACCTACTTAATATTAGGTTATCAACGAAATAAATCTTAACTTGTCACTGAATAAATGACGGTTAGAGCATAAATGGATTCTTGTAGGTTTGAACTACACCTACATATTATGAATCATATTAAAATAACTACAAACTCGTCCTGGATAGATCATAGTAATTTATGTAAGTTATATGTTTAGAAAAGAGTACCTGTCGTCTCTGTGTTAATAATTCGTTTATAATTATTATTTCAGCGATTCTATGAAAATTAGAAGATCTGCAGTGGATTTTCAACTTTTTGATTAGAATTAACTTGTCACTCACTGGTTAAAGCGGCTTTGATGATATCATTTGGAACATTGAAGTGGAAATACGTTCACGAGGTACGGCCATAACAAATGAAGAAAAATAAAGATGTTCGGATGCTTTTCGTGGTCAAGGCCAACGTTTCTATCTGTCAATAAGCCATATATATTAACGCCAACTTTTCCTATCGAAGTAATGTAATAACGTAACGTATCCAACACCTTAATATATTTAAAAAAAGTAAACTAACATCGGCATTTATAATAGTAATAATAAGTTACTCTTTGATTCGTTAAAAAGTATTTAATTTAAATGTGCGATGCTTATCACTATACTGACTTAACAAACAATATTAAAACTGTTTTATCTTTTCCATTAAGCTATAGGGTTCAAGTAAACATTAGCTTAGTAAGTTTCTCAATACGAATGTTGATAAGTAAAATCATACGAACTGTGTTATCTATTTTATAAGCATGCCAATGAACTGACAAGTTTCCTCCAACTTGTAGTGCGAACTGGGCTGAACAGTGACGCCTTTTTCAATCACTTTATCGGTTCATTTGTTTAACAAAGTAAGGCGCTATGTACAAATTACATAACAATTCTACATATTCTCTGTGTCATGTTCGCTGACAGTCGCACTCCAAAAGTGGTCAGGCAACATTAAAGATCCGACAAAGGTCGGACGAAGTTAAGACTGTCTTCCAGTTTAAAATCGCATTGAGCATCGTAATTATATTTTAAATAAAATTGGATAAAAATTAATGTTTTTTACTACAGCAATGGATATTTATAGTCAATATTTTAAGCAAAGGTAATTTATGTTTTAACCTAGCCCTGATTTAAATTAACCAATTGTTAAATTAATTACAAATCGTAATCATATCCGATAGTAGATGTAGATATACAATAACATTTTCAAAGTGTTCAGTATATACTAAAACAATAAAAGTTTTGTGAATGATAAACTTTTCTAAGTATAGTATAGTAAGTATCAACTTTATGGCTCCCACAGTGATGGCGGGCGCCGATTGCAATATTTACCTACAATTTATGTACCACTACAACTGATGACATGATGGTTACAATCTATTGTTCACTTTCCTATTCCACTCTCTACATACAGTACAGATCTAGAGTATAACAGAGAATAAGAGTTCTATTTAACACATCAATTCCTGTATTCTCTGAAATTTTATTTGGTTAAAATAAACCTCTCATAAAACCGAACACCATTAAGAATAATTAAAAATGCACAGCAGAAACTTTTTATGTTCCAAATGTCAATTTACCTGGTATGATTGAGCCGTATTATGGTTTTTAGCATTATTTAGCTTGATTTGATATAATACCGTATTCGTTTATTTTCGTAAATTTTACACATACAGTACATGTATTAAGCTTATCGCTAGTGAATCATTGAATATAATGCAAGATAATTGAAGCGTAAATTATATAAAGTTTCTCTTTAAAAGGACTTTTTAAACGTAACTATACCTTATTCGGCAGTGTACATTCATTTAGAAAACCATTCGCAGGAAGTAGGAAACGAGTTAATAAACCACGCAAAAAATGAAAACAATCTTTCGAGACTTATTTAATTTACTTTGTTATATCCGTTGATTTTGTTCAAGTACAAAAAATAATACGTTAATGTATTATTAACACTTATTTACACCGCTCAGCTGCCGCACAGTCATGGACCTTAAAAAAGAGGTGTAGACGGCGGATATCAGCTAATCAATATAAATATAGCTATTATCACTCCCAACAGTCGTAAAACTAGATTTACGCGTGAATATTCAGATACAGTCGCCTTACTGCTGTTTATTTTTATGGATAGTGTTTCAATCAAAACAGAAATAAAAGTTTTTCCTTTATTATTACATCTTCGACTAGGTATAATGATGCAGGTACAACTTCGCCGAGTCTCTGACTAACAAAAGTTGCCGGCTTAGGGAGTATAGATATTACGGGAAGGCTTTATTACCGATAGAGCAATTATAGTTAGCACAATGAGCTAATCACCCATTTGCCCCAATATGATTAATGAATCGTATAATGTGGTTTGCTCCTCTTTCTATATTTTCAATCAACTTGAATATGCCGGAAAAGCTTGTTACATTATTGAAATAAAAAAGGATTTTTCATTTTTAATATTAATTGTTATTTATAAATTCACTCCTTTTATTGCCATTTATTGTGATTATAATGTTATTATAGTAATTTTGCACGAAGATTCACACAGGTAATTGTATTGTTTAAGAGCTTAAGTGTGTCATAAAGGTATATTGCGCTATTTACTAGAAGCTGTGTGCTTATTAAAAGCCTCCTAGGAATGTTTAGTGTAGTTTTAGAACTTGTGATAGCAGTTTAAGTTATGTTATCCATTATATGGGATTATATTGTCAAACTACACGTCGGAGGCGATTTAATTGTCAAATAATATTGAATAAATTAAAATGTACTCTTTCTTGGTGATGTGTGGCCAATGTATAGAATACCTTAAACGCTGATGTGTTGAATGAACCACGGATATAGAGTTGATCGGATAATCTCTATACTCTAGAAATAATAGGCTCGGCGAAGCATCTGAAATATGTGTCAAGAGCGATCTCGCATTTCATTACTTTGTCGCTAAAGGGCAATCCTTTGAGCTTTGATTGTACCATGCAACATTTAGCTGACTAGTTTATTATATTCCAATACAAATACCTAAAGAGTCTTCGACTCCTTGCGCTCATAAATGCGGTGCTTTCTGTATCCTATATAATGTTTACAAATAGTTGATATTAATTTTATTTACAATCTACAATTTTATTACTTATATAAAGTAACATTTGAATTAAAAATAGTATCGTACTCTCGGTTTTTAAATGTTGCTTTTTGCAATAATTTGAATCTCACTCATTATTACACTATCTACATTGCATTCTCGTGACATTTATCAAACAATCAAATGTTCTCGATTAGGTAACTCAAAAATCGATGGCATCGACAGATTACACTTGTATCGTTAAGATGACTTAATAACAGATCTGTGACAAATGCGATCGTCTGATTTACCGATTCTTGGCAAAGATATTTGAATGTGAGAAATATATTATAGTTAGACGTTGACAATGTTAATTTATATGTATTAAGTATGGCTCTTAATAATTATATTTAAAAGCAATACAAAAATTACTTATAAATAAAAAAAAACCCCGGATGCTCTTGCAAGATTTACTTCGGGGCAGAATAAAGTCTCGATACAATCGCACCCCAAGAGGCTGTTAATTGTAACAGAGTTTATAATAAAGTTATGAAGTGGTATACAAATAATAAATATACATCAAATTGAAGACATTTATTTCTTTTGCAACAAAGTTACAATCACCATTTCAAACGATTCACGGCTATAACAATCAAGTCTTAGAGCTATAAAATGGTCAGATTACCACACTTGATGCTACAAATTAATATAATTTGACAAACACGGCCATGTAATGCCCAATTTGGTATCACACGAGTCACGCATCTGATATTTATATGAATTGGTTTTAATAATGGATGTGGAAGATCACCATTTTTAGGTCAATAAAAAATATGAGGCTCTACGAATAGTGGTCATGGTAGGAGCAGTGCTACGCTGTAGAGGAATACTTCCTGTAGATTCCATATTTAAAGGAAATATTATTTCGGAATTTTATGGGTGGTTATTCAATTAAAAGGGAAACATGTTTAAATAAACATATTTATTTATAGATATGCTTTTGTTTAAAGAAATTTATAATTCATCAAAGCATATAAAAATTGTAATTGACGTTTACTTTCGAAACTAATGCTTATTGCTTCCTTTCGTATATTTGATCGTACGTAATAGTTGCCATTGGAAATGCGTTGTGAAACACAAAATGCATTTTTAGTATAATTCATTCAAATATGCTTCTTATATACAGTTTAAACGTATGACCTAATTTAAACTTTAATCTAGAAACCTGTTTCATTGTTGCAACAAAACATTGTTATTAATAAGTTAAGGTTACAAAAATAATTTGTTCTTCATATTTTAACTATTGTTTTTAACCATCTAAAATACTAACAAAAAGACAAATATATTTTCCTTTCAGATATATTGTGAAAGTTGTTATAGGTAAGCCTCGATTGTGAGAGCAAATATTATAATTAGCATACACATGAAATACTACGAGTACACGAATTTAGAACGTTTTTTTCTTGTCATCTTCGGTTTATTATTGAAACTCTTTACCAGTTCGTAATTAAATATTTGTCATCAGTAGGTCATTTGGCAAGGGAAAGCTTTGCTTTATAAATAAAGCTTCTATCAATATTGATGAAAAATTTTGCAATAACGGGAAAATTTCCTTGTTCTTCTACAAAGGAGATACTCATATCTTATATTCATACTTTAAAACTGTGTCACGATCTTTTTTATCTGTATAAAAATCTTTACCTATATTATAAACTTTTATTTTATGTGTAATGAACGGCGCTATTTAACTATCTTATATAATATATAATTCATGATTAGTTAACGACTAAGTATTTAAGTATAGAACAGTATATTATATATAGCATAGACTTTTAAGCTTTATTGGATCTTGTCAACTTATATTAATCTAAATCAAGTAATAAATAATAAATAATTCTAAATTAAAATATAGGACAAACGGACTCCAACAAAGGGCAAACGGCAAATTATTTGATAGAACAACAAAACAATTTGAATCATAACACTTGATAACCTTTCTCCTTGACTCGAGGCCGGCAAATAAACTTGTAATATATTATTTTTATATTAAAGCTTAGTTTGCCAATATGTATAATTAATGATAAGTTTTTTTGCAATAACTCCATAGATAATATTTATATATAGTTTGGTAAAATTCTTACCTGACTCGCGACGGTATAGATCCAAAGCAGTGTTGCACACAATGACAGAATGCTTTTACGATTCATTTTGGCACGATATACTCACTGTGCAAGTAGCATCACTAATAGTCACCTGGAAAATGACGGTTAAGTTGTACTATTAACATAAATTAAACAACTCTGAACTTATCTAATTTAAAATGCATATTTATCTACTTGAACAAAATCTTGTTTCCATCAAACGTGTGCTCAAATATCAATATATTTATATGAAATAATGTCTAGAAATCAATAAATATGATAATTTATAATTGACCTAATTTATATGACTTCTGTTCGATTTAATGTAGTATAATAAGACCTCCAAATTAGCTCGTCAACTTACTTATTAAAATGTAATTCCTCAAATTCTACTTCGATTCCATGCAGATTCGATTCGGAATAAATTCGTTGACGCGGCTCGTGCGAGAAACGCCGCGATTCGATCGACACTGACAATACGATGAGCACTCAAGCCGTATACCCCTTCTTTGCTTACGTCCTTGTATACTTTAGGCATTGAGTACGGCGCATCCGTTCATTTAAATCTAAATGGGTCGATCTGTGACAAAAAAAATTGTGTGTCAAAGGTCGCTATTGTCTATGTTGTAGCGTGAAATAAGTTTATCTAAGCTATTTATTTGAATATACTTTTTGTCACTGACATTCAATGGGATTTTTACTCGAACTGGCTTATTTAGTGCAACTCGTAACTTTTACCTGATATTTTATTTTTTACCTAAGATTCCAAACTCGTATAGATAGAGCCATCTGTTTTATGTCTATTAATATTCCTTAGTCGAGATTTTTCTCAAGATAAATAAGTAACATATAATTTATATTTCATTTAATAAATACGATATGATTGTATATTGCTACGCATCGCAGAGGAATTTATATAGATAGTTATTTGACCTATTACGAGTACAATGTACTACGAGAATTATAACTACTCATTACATACTGTGACAGATTTACTTCAACTAGCTTTACAAATGAATTTTTCACATTTTTTACGATAAAATTTATTATATTTACGTAACAGACCTATACATTTGATGCAATAGTCACCACACTAGACTGCGTGAATAACATTCAGCGTTTTTCTAATGAATCAGAAAAAAATCATTCTAGGATATTCTTTTACATTCCTTTAAAGATGTTTCCTAATTACCACAGTAGATATTTGAGCAAAAAGCGAGACTATCGTAAAATTTTAACTGTATTAAATTATAGAATGTTATGGTCAACCGGTCTAGAGCTTTGAAGTAATGAATCACACTTGGTTGAAAAGCCTATTATATAAAAACCCACATCTGTATACGTAAACGCCTTATTTACTCTCATTTTTCTCAGTGCTATTTTGGCTTTAGTATTACTATAAGGTAGAAAGAGAAATAACATTGTATTTTCTTATACAAACAAAAAGAATACAATACATGATAAAATTGAATTTATGCGTCATGATGTATCCAAAACACAGAATGGGAAGCTATAAAGGACCGGACAGTACAGACACCTTCTTCAATACTTTGTACGTTGATTAAACATTGTTTTAAGTCAATCAAAGTATACCGCCCTGGGCAAGGGTCAAACACAAAAACTTGGAGTAATTAGGCGAAGCCGGGTGAAGGCTGCACTGGTGATTGACAAACTGACAATTGATGCGTGATTAATGATATTCTGATTAACACGATGCAGTAAAACATTATTTAATTATTTATCAAATCACTTGACACAGTTAAAATACTTTGCATTCTGTGTAAATGTCAAATGGAGATTAGAATAGTCATATATTCACTGTGATTGTGTATAATATACTAAACGTGACACTAAATCCATTGTTTATATTTGTGAAGCCATAAATTAGAAAAAGAAGAAACGTTTAATATAATCTATATTATAACGATTGATGGCAACATCTGGAAGTCAAAATATCTCTCTCTTACTTATTTGACTCTTACTCATCTCCTTTTCCTCACATAATGCCTGTTAAGTCTATATGAATTATAAAAATATGATATTATGTTAATTATAAAATCTTTCTCCACAATAAAGTCTCTTTTTTATGAAAAATAGCCAGGCGTTTGCCTGCATACCGCTTGATGGACAAGCTAGGTAGGATCACGCCGTGATGATGTAATTTGATGCTGTTTCTCATGAACTACTTTTTCTAAAATAATCTATTTTAGTATCGCTGAATGCCATTTTAGATAGTAATCTCTTTCTCAAAGAAAATTACACAATTACAAATTAATCAGTTAATCAAAATTCAGTAATGGATTGCTCTAAATACTCTATCAAAAGATCGAACGTTCGATTGTCCTACATGCTCATGCTGTATGATATCTCATGTATGACAACTTGTTATATTCTTAACGTACATAATTTTATCCTATTTGATCTGAACAAATGATTAACAATGAGCTTAGAATGAAATTATTACAGATGATCAGATAAGCAACGGCTTCCATGATATAACGAGAAAATGTCAATTATTTGGAGTAAATGCATACTATATTGAACAAAAAGTAATATTTATATTTTTTATACCTAAGTGTTTTTTAACATCGTTACTTGCTATATTATTTCAAGTCTAAGTTAGAAATATAACTTGGAACAAATGGAAATGAACATAACCGAGGTGTTAAGAGCGTTTAGGAAATATTAATACAACTGCCCAATTATTTACAATAAATTGATAACAAACCTTTTTTGGCCGTTTCTTTGCCAGAGATCAAACCACACTGTTGGAAATAACAATAAACGAATGGATGCCAAGTGAAGTTTCAAGCCTAAAATTCAGTGCTGACATACTTTCTTTCATTAAATAATTGACCATTCATTCATTCCATCATGGCATTGACCAATTAGTATATTTTAACTACCTACCTATGCACAATTTATAGAATAAAATTGATTTTATACAAACATTACTTTGTGTATTTTATAATAAATTAATATTTTATAATGTATAAAGATGTTGTTTTAAAAAAAAATATCAATAAGATAATTTTTACATTTGAAAATACTAATTCTGTAATATATTGTCATTAAATATTATTCCTATTTCAAAATATGGCTCCCTCCCATACACGCATACTTCAAAACCGTTGCCGGCTTTAAGAATCGGAAATCGGAGAAGAAGAGTTGCATTTCACCGGTGAAACGGCTAAATGTTATTTGGTTAAGTATTGAGAGCGGATATAAGGATCAGACGTCGTACGCTTGGTTACTTATCGCCTGGCGAGATTTGTTGTATGGAATCAGATGTTAACCATATGTTAGCGAATTTCGAGTTTATTTCACTAGTAATAGCCGTGAAACACTGATTTGTGCCCTTAGTCGTATTGGTTCAGAAATGCCTCTATTGACGGCTGATTCCACATGGTGGTAGGCCACGGCGGAAAGTATCACCAAACTTCTTGGAAATTATTTTAGCATTACCCTCCAAATGATCGCGGAACGTTGTTCGTTACATCAATGCCAAGAATTCCGATGCTGGCTGAGATCTTAAAGGGAGTGAATCTGTGAGTCTCGCTCACCGCACGAAACGCGAGTTTAATAGGATGTACCTATTTCGTCATTTGACGCCGGCAGAGGCAGAGGTACCTCCCGGTCGAGCTTGGCCATTTGCCTGGAGCCTGTGTGGCACGCCAAATAGGAAAAAGGTAGACTGATCGCATTGGTAAACCCTTTGACCGTCTGACACGTCCATCACATCACGTCTCAATGCCGAAAGCCGACGCCCAAGTTTGATAATACCTAATAATTCCATCCAAATAATTAGGAAAATTAATTGATTATCCAGAAACCATAGTCATACTAATTGTATTGTCATCGTTGTGCAAGTGTTTAATTGTTCTATTATAGCCCCGCCCGGATGTTGGTAAAGAGATTTTTCTTTTGTACCTCCGATGCTTTGGCGCATTATTTAAGTTTCGTAACATATTATGAATAGCCAATAAATCAAGAATCTCCTTTATCTTTCATAGGTAACATATAAAACTAATGATAATACTCGTATATCTCTTGTAGGTCTATTGAGCGAAGTACCCAAATGAGATGTTTGTAATATGTGTGGGACACAAAATAAACAAATTAAGGAAATGTCAAATTGTATTTCTAAACATATTCAACGATTGATAGGTATCGGTTAGTAGTTTTACGACACATTGTTGTAAGTTCACACTATTGTATTTGTTTCTACACATAATATGCTTATTTAGAAGGTTAAAAAGAGTTATAATACCCTGGGAAAGTGTTAAGTGTACGAATTTCTTGTAATTTTGACAAACTAATCTGTTAAACAAGTGATTCATTACGAAACATCATTCTAAGTAGCATATTTTTGGTCACTGTTATCTTTATCCATGACTAAGTTTATATGTTAACATATTCGTTACACAATTGGTTCTAAGACAAAACCCTTAATTAAGTATCGGTTCCTGGTGATGTAATGGTTTAGCACCATTTTAAGTGTCGTGAGATCTCAAGTCTTTGTTTTGCATCTGAATAAGGTGGGCGGGCCTGGGCACCGTATATTTCTAACACTTCAAATGTCTTAAATAACGCAACTCTCCGAAATTACATAACTTTTGTAAACCTACGTAAAAGATTAGTTTTTTGATATATACAATATATAATATGTTAGTTAATAAAATTATTGATTACGAAATATGTGTTTAAATGAGGCCTCTGTTAATTTACTGGCTTACTTAAGGTAATTTTACTCGCAATGTACATTCAGCTTTATTCTATTTGACGACCTTTACGTTTTTTTTAATATATCAGAACACATATATTATTACACACGCTCGCTTAGCGCAAAGTAAACTATTAATATCTTGTATTATGGGTGCTCCCACAACTGATAAACATATATTATGTACAGCCAAAAGTTGTGTGAGGAGCATCGAACCCTCTATTCGGCACTCCAGCATGGCGACTTCAAAGGGTCGTCAAATTTACTTTGCATTGTCAAGAGTACCTCTAATTATCTAAGATAAGACTTCATACCCGGAACTTCGTTTTAAGAAGTCACGTAAAGATCTTTTAAAATTTAATCGTGACTGCCTTGCGCTTTGTCGTCGCCAGAGAAACCCTGCCTAGACTTTATGTAATGACTAATTACGGTTATAAAGTGTGATATGGATGGAAGAAACATTGAGTCATACTATTTGCACAGCGATAAAAATCTATTTCATTTGTGCATCTTTTTAAATATGTACCTAACTTAAATCTAAACTGAACTACAAATCCAATTACTAAGTTTTATTTGATATACAACGTGTAAGAGACATAGTCATTGATAGTACTAAATAGAGATCAACATTTTCTTAAGAATAAAGTAATCTAAATATGTAATTTCGACACGGTTATAGAAAATTTTACATCATTATGGTAATTAACTATAAATTGTACATGCGATGTGAAACTTCTTTTGCTTATGTTTTATATACAAACACACTACTTTTATAAATTGATACATTAGGTATGTAATCCTCATTACGAATTATTTGACGGTTGAATCTTGGCACAGCTTGCAGATTGTTTGAATGATCTTTATATGAGTGTTTCAGTTGAGTTGAACCGTAACCGTATTTTAAAAGTTTGGTTTACTAAAACTGTTGTTGCATTCCTAAAATGATCTTGATAGGTTCTATTCAAAGTATTGATCGATGAAGATTTTGATAAGTCGACAAGACGGCCTGTCACTTCTGTCTCAGTGATCGCTGACACGCGCATAAAGTTATGGATGGAGCTTTCGACAATTAATCTATACTTTTATTATATATTACTCTTTTTAGTTTAGGATGTGCAAATCTCAGTAGCTCCTTATTCTACTTGAAAATTGTTTGTGTACATGTGTCGAGGTCCTTCCTCGTTATGTACAATCTGGTCCTGGTTACGTGCACGGGTCCATAATTAACACTGGTGAACCATTACACTCTAAAAGTACCTAATTTATGTCATTCATAAATCCAGCTTAATAAGAAATTAGTCGCAGCTCATCCTTAGCAATACGTAAATGTCTGAAGAGACATGAACCAAATGTGCAGAAAATCCACTCGTTTTGTCCCAAATTGTTCAATTTCAATGTATATTATAAATGTCTAGTAAATGTATAACATGGTGTAATCAGTTTGTTGTTTAAAAGTGCTTTTGTTACCGTTCTGCCGCTGACCCCTGACTCCAAATAGATCACGATTTTTAAGAATTTCAACCTTCGCATAACTGAATGATATATGAGCCACGAGAAGAGCGCTCATTTATTTTACGTCAAATCTATCTTTGTTTGAAAGATTATTTATCGTCTTAAAAGTATAATTAAAGTATTTCAATAGCTGCCGTTGGCTATGTAAAATAGATAAAATGAATCGTAACGATTTGGAAATACCTAGATGGGTCAGAACAATCAATCGGATATTTGCAAGACCAATTCCCCAGCCCTGACAACCTCCCGATGTATCACCTGCTCATAGAAGAAGACTATCCCAGATGTGGTCTCTTCGGATCGCAGTGGTGCCTCCACGGATAGCTTTCTTTTCTTAGCGATACGGTTCTCTTGCCAATTCATTACATCTCTTTCGAAACCCATTCAACAGTTCAATAAATGTATGTCAGTTAAAAGATAAAAGAAGGGATCATATTCTCCGCTATCTCCATTCCTTGCTGCCTTTACCAGTAGACGTCAAAAAAAGTTAAAAATAATTTGGATTTTTTCTAAATCTTATGTTAAAATTGTGAGTGCCAGTTCACAAATCAAGGGCGTAGAGCCGACGAGAAAATCTGTCAAGAATTCTCCACCACTCTTTGCTATTTATTAACATTATGATGAGTATATATAATTGTCTTAATAGACGTGATCTAGTAAGTATTGCATCGTTATCAATAGATATGAGTAAGATGTCCGCTATCAACAGCTATCACTCTTTCACCTGATAACAGATAAGTACTGATAACAGCCGCCAGTGTACATTCAGTTGTTGGAGCTAAACAATGTTTCCTAATACGTAATAAAATGGTAAGTTTGTTTTAAATACTATCAAAAGATTAAAATCTATTTTCTTGCACTAGAAAAATAATCTAGTTTATTATATACATTATCTGATGTAGCTAACATTTTCATAATATAAATTGTACTATTTTTATTCGCAGATACTACATATTTAAGAATTGTATAAAAGTGGACTAGTGTTCTTTTTTATCGATATTGGTTTCGATTTGATGTACACTCTCTAAACTAAAAATCTCTAAATGTAGCCTTAGAGATTTCAAACATGCGTAACCAATTAATGTTAATGTTGTCAATTTAGAAATATGTATACAGAATAGGTTACGCATGCTTGACAGGTCTAAAGCTAAATTTGGAGATTTTTTGTTTAGAGCGTGTACATCAGAATCGCTCCCATTTTTTCCTATAAATATTTTATTTTGTGACGATTGTGACATTAACATAAATTCACTTCTGCATTGTATATTCTACAATTTCAAAAGAAAATCAATATATGTAGGGAGATATGTCGTGTTATCAATATTTGAGAACATTCGAATGTTTCTTGCGTGTAAAGTTATCTCCTTTAGCCAAATCCTCTCATAGCTTGCTATCATTGTTTATAAACATGTTTTTGAAGAAAAGAAAATTATTACATTTATATCATCAATTTTACAAATTAGATTTGTTTCCAGTAAAACCTTCTTAATACGTCAATTTTTTCTGAAAAATTCTTTCGAAGACACAGACAAAACACATTATACATATAATACAGGATATATTGATTGATAAAAGAAGATAAAATTCTTTGATGAAATTGATTAATTGAAAGTAATTATTTATACGTATACTTATATTATCTTGTAAGGAATTTATGCTATCAATAACGCCTGTTGTAATAATCATAGCAAAAAACACTTATACGCATAAAACGATATTTTGAATTCTATCAAACAGAACAACAAGACACAATATTTTAAAATTATCTATCATATTAAATTAAATTGTAGTTTGTGTAAACAATTAAAATATTTTTTAAACATATAAAATGACAACGATCATGTAATTATTTCGGTTTTACTTGTATGTTTTTAAAAAGCGCATATTTATTCTATCTTTACTTCCAGGACACCAATACGATAATAATCGTGAGCGTCTTCGGAGGTGCGTGGGTGTTCCTTCTATTGGTGTCTATAATTTTGTGCACACAAGTGGCCAGCCTCCGGCGCAAGATACACGATTTGAATAACTCAGGACGACTACGTGTGCAGTAAGTGTTTTCGCCCGTTTTTTGTCAGCTTACTTTATTGCAAGCCGATATAAAGACCGACAACATACTAGTGACTCTCCCAGAGTGGGGTGTGTTCATGAGCAAATTATTCTAAGTGACCCGATTGCTCGTTTGCCCCGTCTTTAAAAAATAACTATGTATTTATTAGCATTTTAAAGTCTTTTACAATTACTTTGTTGTGGTCACTTGTATTAATATGTTTATGTATTTTATGAATAGGAAACTTAGAATGAGTCCCGAGGGAAACCATGCTTTCAACAACCCCAGCCTCGTACCTGACGAGGAGTTATCTCGCCGGGGCTTCTCTATGTATCAGGCTTCGGAGGAGGACGTCGAGAGTGGCAGAGGTACTGAGCGGTATGACCTATTCTTCATTCATTAGAACGTCCGTCTACTTATTTGGGCCGTCCCACAAAAAATACATGCTTTATATATTGTCACTGTTTAAATTAAATGTCCCATATCTTCTTCAGTTCATGTTGTATGCCATATTATTTTTTCTAACAATACAAGCTTTAATTTCATTACTAATTTCTATATTCACCAAGATCTGTTAATTATTTATTCGTTTAAAATAATATTACTCAATTTCTTCCAGGCAGACGGGTGGGCAGTTCGTAGAGGAGCTGACACGTAAGATAGACGACAGACAACACAGGCAGAGTCAGGCTAACGGCCAGGCGCCACCCTTCTTACTCCAGAGCATAGAAGATAATAAGAGGAAGAGCAGACAACTGGCTAATCCGGCTGCGAATAACGGACGCCAAAGTGACACCAATCCAAACTTTATATTTTAGTATTTCACAGTAATATAAAGAAAGGGTATTATTGTCAACGTTATGAGCATAGAGGACGCAAATTATGTTCATTTCCGCGACAATATTAACTTTAACAAGTATTATTTAACTTTATACCAATGACTTTGATACTATGCTTACTGTGCTCACCACTTACTTGGCTCTCCTTTATAGAAACAGAATTCGCGAGTAAAAATGCTACGATTTTCTCTACTTTTCACTGATTCGAAAAGGAGTTTGAAAATTGTTTACGATAAGGTATTGTTAAGTAATTAATAAAATTAAGTAGGTTAACATGAGTTTTATTTCACACGATCGACAGTGTTTTTAAACTTAACAATAACAGTACAATAATTTACCAAACATAACAATCTTAAATACTTAAATCTAGATTATAAATATTGCACGAGTGGGCAGTCTTGAAGCGGATCATGCCAAATCATTCTCATTGTATTATTACTTATACATATATTGGCAGGCATAACTTTAATAATATGTTCGAATGTAACATTATAAAAACTTACATTTATTAATCTTGCCAATTATGCAATTCTATAACGCTTGATTTTGCGGATGTAGGGTCGTGAGCCCGATCTATAAGGAGTGGCAAGCCTTTTCCGGCATCTGCCCGAACGGCATTTTGATCGTAGGCTGTTATTATTCAAAAGCCTTACTTTGCTCTTCATTGGCTTCGCTTTTGCAGCATATCTGGGGAATTCCTCTTCATCGTGAGGATCATATCTTGGAAACTTTTCAAAACTATCGTTAAAGTCAGACTCCTTTTTACGACCTTTGTTGGCTTCGTGGGCATCAAGGATATCTTGGATACTCCTATAAGCATCTTCTTCTTCAGTCTTCGCTGTGAAGGGCTTGAAGTTACTTTCGGTTTCTGATAGATCAGTTTTGTGATTTTGGTAATCCTCCAGGTGTCTGAGATAGCTGTACATTTCTGGGTCACTGGAGTGACTGATCGGTTTGGAGTTTGACAAACTTACAAAGTTCAACGGCTTCGTCTTCTTTACTTTTTCACTTTTAAAGTTCTTGCTAAATAGGTTTGCATATCGATCACCGTATGCAACTGGCTGAAATAGCTCTTCAGATCCTAAATCATCATTATCAACAGAGGAATAGCGTTCCTTCTTTTTTGATTCTTCCGCTTTAATTTTTTTATTTAAATCGTAATCAAAACTTATCGGTGGTGGTAAGGTTGCTCCGTACAGCTGTTTGTCGGACGTTTTGCCATATATTTGGTCCAGTACTTTAATGTCATCCATCCAAAACTGGGCGAGACCTGAAAATGTAATAAAAAGTAATCAGTTGCGGAAATATAATCATTATTAATTGAGATCTGTTTGTGATTTGTGTAACAATGGTTTGTTAGGTCACCGTTATCGTCTCTGCTTAATTTTATGCAATGACTCTCTAAATTTGTTATTGAGAACGTACACAGTTTGATTTTTCTTACTACACTTTCGAATATTTCTAAAGTTACACCGTCATTTTGTATGTCTCACTCATCAACTACTATCTAACTTTTGAATTGTACTCCCCAATATTAAAATCGCCTCTTCGGCTGTCTAATAATAGATATACAATATTAGTAATAATTTGTACTGTTATTAGCGATTTATAAAGAATATTTATTACCAGAGGGCTTAGCAACTCCACCGCCTTGAACCGCAGACACCGCTAACATGAACCACAATGCACCCAACGTATCCATTTTTTACTGAAATGTTTATTATTTATTAATAATATTCTGCTTATTATATAAGGCGCTACAGGAGGAAGGAAGTTGCAGTTGATTGTTTGTTGTTCATTTTTGTAATCCATTTGAAATGTAAACGAAAGTAAAAGAAAGTTACCAGAATTATTGAAGCAATAAATTTATTGTATTTTAAAATCAGAAAGTTTTTATAGGAATCTACAGCAAATGCGTACACTGCGTAAACGATCAAAGTGACATAGAAGCCGTTGTAAAATATTTGTTTTAACAGTTTAATTATTTTAGAAAGAATAAGTAGCTCCTATAGTGCTCCACCTTTTTCTATAATTATGATCCTTGGCCTTATAGAAAAAAGTGGAGCACTATACCTTGGCTAAACAAATACGATAATTAAAAATAGTTTACATAAGATTAGTAGTAGTAGTCGTTTGATCTCTTATATTTAGGTTATAGTTTAATTTTTGAACAAAATTAGGGTAAAAAATATCATATATAAATAATACTGCCAATTTAAGGGAAATTCCTCACTATTAATATAAGACATATTGTTTGGTGATAAAATCCTCAACAAACGGCCATTTTTGCTCTACGGGGTACAGTTAGAAAGATAATATCTTAATGATATTATAATAATTCGTCAAGCATCATAAAACTGTGTAGATTACGTATCACATTTTTGACTACCGCTACGGAAATTACGATTATCTTTACAACGTCTCAGCTAGTCTTTCAATGATAACATATTTTACAGTAGCCGATCCCTGCGGTTTCACCCGCGTTAATTAGCATTTTTGCTTTTAACTGTTTTGGCAGCGCCGGAATAACACGCAGATTGTAGATTTTTTCTACTTACTACATAATTATGTTATTATCTATATAGTATAAAGGTTATAAAGTTTGATTAAAATCCATTCTGCACAACTTAAGTGAAGGTAACAAATGCCATCAATCCATATTTAAAATCTTAGCGTTTATAATATAGGTAGTAATTTTTGTTCAGAAGCAAATATATTTTTAATTTACATTATTATAACTTATGTGAGATTTCAGTGGCCACGCGCCTTCCACCATTGCTGCAAAGCGCTCGAAATGTCGATTTATGATATATTTAAAAATATACATAGAAAGATTAGATTTATTATTATAATATTAGATTAGATTCGTTGTAGAAATTTTGTGAATATAAGCGGATGCTTTTCAAGCGAGAGCATAACATAACAAGTGTATTATAGATACATTAAGTCTTTAAGCTTGTTAATCGCATACTTTATATTCAATAATTTTAAATATTTTTTTATATTATTTGATTACTTTCTTACTAGCGAAAGCTTCAGCTAATTTACCCACAGAAATCAATAATGGATAAAATGAATTTCGAGATTAATTCTAATGGATCAATAGGTTTACTAAGAAAACTGTTACCTTATGAGCGCAGCACATTTCTCACTTTTCTCCGCACAAATCAAACATAAATGAAAGTGCTAAGCACCCGCGCCTTACTTTATAAGTTCGCTTCCACCTCTGCGTGTGCGACTCTTTTACGACGATTTCAAACTGCGCAGTCATTGAACGTAACAATAATGAGTATATGCCTCCGTTACATAATTTCAAAAAGCTCTGTATCAATGCAATACTAATAACATGTGCAGTTTCTCCTCTACATTTGGTACAGGTTTGTTTCAAAGCCAAAACGACAAGTGAGTTACATTTCTGATAGACAGTAATAATCAAGTTTCACCACAAGCACGTTTTAAAATGTGTGATATAAATAAAGCATTTTTATCGACATTTGTAAAAGATTTATTGTTGTCTAAATTATTCGCACTAGTACGATTTAATCGCCGTATACAGTCGCCAGTTATGGTCCAGCCCGGCTGAGGGAAAGTCAAGTTCAAAATCCTCTGAGCGTCCTGTTCTGGCTTCCGACAACATGATACCAACTCTGTTACGAGTGCACCGCTTTTCCGCAAACGCTCATTATTATTAACGCTTACGGTACCGCATTCTCATAATACTATAAACAAATCCCCATAATTGACTGTAGTCGAACTTCGAATGTCGATGACAATGTGCGCATTTAATGTTGCTGTTATTTTTATAAGTTGCGTCTATACCAGCCCAAATATTCACGCCTTCAAAGAGAATTATAAATCTGAACATAAGCCGTATATTTTGTCTTCTTTACTGAAGCAATTTATTACGATCACTTCTCGTCTTTGTTAAAAGATAACACAAACATTTTCTGCTACTATAAATAAATAAATAAAATAAAAATAAAAAGCCTTGTATCTCTTGAAGTTATTAGTAGTTAGTAGTTACAGAGTTAGGATAAAAAGAAAAACAATAATTAGGTACTTAATTTCTAAAGTTAGTTTAGTAAGGTTAGTTATTAAGTAAAAAACAGTTATTTAAATTAAGGTTTTTCGTTCGTTAGTCTGTAATCTATAACTTTCAAGAACCCCTTGTAGTAAGGGTGAAGGTCTCCTCCGCACTCCTCGTACCTCGCGGTCCTCGCCAGTTGGTGATCGTTATTGTCCACCGGTGATCTTGTAGTCTGGCCACATGTCCCGCCCATTTCCATGTAAGTTTTAATGAATGATTAAGCGCGTCAGTAAGTTCTGTTTTTTCTCTAATAACTGAATGTCGAATTTTTTGAGTTTTCCGGACTTTAAGAATGTTTCTTTCGATAGCTCTTTGATAGGAACCTATTTTAATCTTGACTTTATTTGTAAACTTCCACGTTTGACAGTAAGGGAAGGAAGCAGTGTGTTAATTACTATTTTTTAAATATTTTTGTGGCATTTTTTTGTGGCATTTGTTGGCATTTTCTGGAGTCTTAAGATTTCTTTAAGACTCCAGAATTTCTTCCAAATAATTGTTACTCTTCTTTCTATTTCGTATACATTGTTATGTTTTTGAATAGAAATCTGTTTGCCCAAATATACAAATTTACATTTCTGATACTACAGGTATGACAAAACAATAGGGACGGTGTATGAATAAAACTTCTAGTTTATAGAATCAGGCATTACTTGGCGAAGCCCATAGTATACAATTCTATTAGACCAATTTATGCACCGGTGCTGAAACATAGAAGACATGAGTCATACACCTGACACAAACATTAGTAGATGCTTTCTATGCTTTGATACAGGACTAGAGGGGAGCATCTTAGTTACATTTTTAAGGACCTAACCTAACCCTGTTCTAGTATCCTGTTATAGCAATGATGCTAAGTCATATTTTAATAATGAACAATATCTTTTCAATGAGTTTCATATTGATACAACAAGTCTATATCTATTACTAGCTGTTTCCCGCGGTATCACTTTTATGCATTATCAGCTTTAATATGATACCCGTGCACCTCGTAAGAGAGCTGTGATTGACCATTACTTTAATGCTTGCTTAAAGGATGCTTTATGGTTTTTTTATTTTTTTTATTTAGTGCAGCTGCTACGTCTACCCCCTAACTAATTAACCCCCTACTAATTATTAAATTTTCTTTATTTAAATCTGACTATACAATTTTTATTTTTACATTCTAGCATTTTATAATATTTCTTTACATCTATTTCTACATACTGCCTTCGGCAAGATGCAAATTTTAGTTTACATTTTCACCTTATTTGTAATTTTTACAGTTTTCTTCACGATTACTTATTTTACAGTGTTATTTATATTTTACTTATTTTAATATACTCGGCTTTTACATTTTTCAGTAACATTTAAAATTTATAAGTATTAATATGTATTAATCTATTTCGAAAAGTTTACAATTTTGGCTTATTCTTATTATTTGCTTTTACAATATTCTTAAGATTAAATAATTGATGAATTGCTATATTATATGAACATTCGTCGCAAGCTGCCACAACTCTCGCTCCTCCCCGGACGCTTAACACTTCATTCCATGTTTATCATGCAGTGAGAATGTAAGATGCTTTATGGTCATATCACCTCTTCAGCGCAGTTTGAAGTGCAACATCGTAGTAGGTAGTTGCTGAAAGGAGAAAGAGTTTTACAACATTTTCCACAACCTCATACATATCAATCGAACCTCTTATTACTTGATATTTTATTATTATTTGGCTTTACGAGGCAATCAGGCGTAAAACATATTAGCTCGCTGTGAATCGTAAGGCGTTAATAGACTGGCTTGTCTTTAATAAGTCAACTACTAAAAGCATATAATCAAAGAACCCAACTAGAGAAGCAGGTAAATACTGTACTGTAATGCAAATAAAAAAAATCAGCACATCACTGAGGGATATTATATAATAATTTTTCTTTTTCGGGAGGCAGCTGGTTAGAACCATTGAAACTCGTTGTGTATAGCTTTTGGTTTATTGATGTTGGGTTTGGGTTCAAAGCTTCTCATTCCATGTATGTTTGCAATATTGGTCGACACAAGCAGACTTAAACAGTTAACATTATCATACTTCAGAACTAGCCAACTGTAGGATAATCTCTCGTAATTGATCCACCCTGATTCGAAATGTCAATAGCGTGGTTGGCGCCAGTGCTGCTACCAATTGTATCTACCATGGGTAACAGAAATACGCCAAATGATAATATGTATATCATGCAATACTGTTCTATCTATATATATATCTATTTAAAAATATCTTAACGTACTCCAACTATTGTTACCTTCATGATAAATATTGCAATTTATTATACTTAATAGGCAAGAATGTTGCATTTTAACATGTTTTTATGAATCTACGTGACAATGTTTATGGGAAGATTATAAAATCTGAGGATAAAAGTAAATTTCTATACGTCAAGTATCCATTGTTATACACCTACAATATTGCTTGATTTATAATTATTTGTTTTCATTTCTGTATTAAATAAATAATTTTTATTACGATTTAAATTATCTATAAGTCATTCAAAACTTTGTATTATGGTTCAATTATATTTTGTTTTTAATTCCGCCAGATCGGTCAGTGAAATGATATTTAACCGACTTTTTGATATATATGCGATGAATTATCAATGTATATACATTAGAGAATTGGACGCATTTAAACTATAAGTAGTTAATGGAAAGAGTTGTGAACTATATGCTCAGTTTTCGTTTCTCTGATATTTTTTCATTCTACAGCTTTCAGAATAAATAGTACATCTACTCTTACTAGCTCGTGTCTTACTCTGAAATCTCGTAACTAGAAATAGAGTCTCTCTACTTTGTGTAAAGATTAACTATAGTTAATATCGTATAGTATGGTATGTATGGTAGTAAATATGGTATACCATACATTTCGTAATATTAAGTTTTTCGAAAGATTTCCTCACATCGACCAATAAGCTTTTCCTGCGAAAAAACATGTATGTTTGCCAATTTTTGTTGAAATGTTGACATTTAAATAGGGCTCCATGACTGATTCACTGATTCTCCTTCCGTATAAGGCAAGTGCTTTGTACTGTCTAAAAGAAGGTATTGTAGAAGCTGACATTGTTTATTTGTTATCTATCTCTAAGTCACGAGTGATTTAAAACTGATTTGATATTGTACAAACTTTCATACAGCTATACTATGTGACAGTGGAGATTTAAAGTAAAAGCGAGAGAGTATCCAAAGTAATAAAATCTGTATGTTCGGAGTTTACTCTTTTATGTAAATTATTGAGGGTATAAAATAATTTTGAGGCCGATCGCCGTATGACAACGTGTGGTGGGTACTCTTGCTTTTGCGTGTAGTAATGATTAATAATTCGAAATTTAGTGTACATGTTAAATACGCCCTCTAGCTGTTGTAGTTCCAATATTTATTATATGCCTTCCCATCTGAAAATTAAAATTGAAACCACACATATGTTCTCAGGATATTATATATTGTTTTATAACTTATGTATGTATTTTTTGACACAGTCACGCGTCAATTATATTGGAGTTAACAAAATACCTTGTATGATAGAGTAATAAAAACTCACAAAGAAGTGTATATATTACAAAAGAGACATTAAAAAACAAATGTGATTTATAAAACGTGTATAGATGTATTATTTGCAATGTAATGAAAATTTGTCTGAGTATTTAATACCAGTACCCCTTGGAACGAAAGCAGTAGGTATTTCGGAAGACATTGTAACAAGTTAAAGTACCAAGAAAATTGCTGCGTTAAGGAAACTTAATCGTCATATATCTATGTTTACTATTCAAATATATTTTATTCAAATCCGTTTGGTGAGTATCCAGATTTATGATTTTTTTACAAAGAGAAGTCGGGTTACAAGATTTACGATATTTTTTAAAATATAAATATTCTATGATTTTATTTTATGATAAATTAATTGGTAAAATTGATATAAATACAGCTGAGCTTCTTTAGCTAAAGTAAATGAGATTAACAATAAAATTGTCGCACGAAGGGCCACGACTCATAATGAAATGTAGTGCACAATCAGAAGTAGGTATATAACATTTTCCAAACGAAAACATAGCACTCTACGTCTGTGTTCGCGCGCTAACGCACACAAAGTTTATTACAAGAATCGGGCATGTGTGAATAAATACACCTTTACAATTAATATTTTACTTTCGTGAATAAACTGTGTACTTAATGTGATATTTTCTAGTTTTTATTCTAAGGTAAGCAAACTAATTCCTTTAAAATAGTTAAATTTTAATCTTGTTCAATACTTATCGGCGATCGTTTATTACGTTTTAAAATACGTTGATTTTTAATGACATAAATCGACTAAAACCTTTTAACACCGATGTACGAAAATTATACAATAGAACCAGTAGAGAAAAGTCCACTCACAAGTAGTGCGAGCATTATAAAAAAGTTGTCGGTGCTTTGAGGGCAGCTATTTTTAGTGAACATCGGGTAACGGCTTTGATAATGCTATCACTGCGAACACTTCCTACTTGTTGGCACTAGAAAGCACGATACAAAAAGGTTTAACTTAAATAAGCTTATAGGGAAAAGATGATCTCAACTAAACATCTATTTATAAACATATTTTATATAATAATATTAAATTCTTATTGATATTGCAGACTTGCGGTAAATAAACACGATCTTGGTCGGATTACTTCATACATGTATGTATAGTAAATATACTTAATGTGGTAGAATGAAACAATTTTTAACTTTAATAAATAAAATATATATAAATACATCAAAAATAGAAATAGATTGTGAATAGGTCAAAATGTAGAATTTAATATATTGCTTAAGTGCGACCTAAAGTATATTGTGAATTATTAATATCGAACATATACAACTTGTAAAGGTCGCTTATGCAAAAATCAAGATTCTTAATATATTCGATTTCTAAATAAAACACTTTATTTAAATTCAACTCGTTCTGACTCAGTGAGTTTTATATTTACAAGATAGTCACCATGTCACATACAATTTGGTCAGTTTTCGAAAAGAACTTCTAAAGTCATCGATCTGGTTACTGCACTAGTGGAAAGAGTAATCGTAATTTTCTTTAAAAATTTTCTTGTTGTTTTGGCAAACAAGTACCGCGGTAATAATTCGACACGTGCAAATACTGCACATCATAAACAGCGATGCTAATTTATTGTGAATATATTAAGACAACAATAGAAATTTAAAAGAGAAATCAATTATCACTTTCCACAAATCAATGTAAAGCATGTTTCTCCAAGGCATGTTATCATCAAACTTGTACCACTTAACTTAATCTCAAAAATCTTTATTCATATAGGTACACCTATGAACACAAAATAAATAAAAGCTAAATTTCAAATGTACCCAAAATAAGGGAGACTGATTTCATAATAAGTTTCTGGTACATCTAACGAACCTTAGTCTCAACACAAACAGCTGAAAGAGTCAAAATAGTAATTAGAAGTTCCGAGTTAAAAACTATTTCGTTTGAAGAAGGGAATTTTACATTTTTAATTCGGCTTCTTGGAGTAAATGATAATAAAAACAAACAAATTTAGATGTACCAATGTATCGTAAAGACGTTTCCTCACATGCGATAACGCACTTCGGTACAGGTTTTAATTAAGTTTTATTCTTTTCCAAGCGGTTTATGACCATATAAACACCGCAGCAACGAATTTGTCCAAATGCACGCGTAACACTTTCAATTCCAAAAGTACGAAAAAAATACATTTATTGTTAAAGATAACGGAGCCTGATTATATGTGTAAATAAAATAATAGATCACTTAAAACAATAATGTCTTTATAAGCGTAAACAGATGTAATATGTCAGTGACATCTTTTTAAATGACGTTTTTCCGCAGAATGTACATATCGCCAAGTCACCTCAATGCAAATTGGCTCGCGGGTAGTTCAGGGCATTTGGTGGCATATGTGTTTATAAATAATTTATTTGATATATATCAGATTCAATTGCATACAAAGAAACACGTATCAGCCACGACACAATGTCAAGTGCGCGCACGAGGACGGTTTGGATATCGTCCAACACACCTTGTTTACAGGCTAATTTTACTGACACACAAACAGAATAACAAAGCAGACCCGTTTCTCAAATGGGATACGTTGAGGAGCTTTATTGCCGGTGCTTTGTTCGGTCGATAATCCCGACTTTTAAAATGCAGTCAGGCGTCACTAGAAGATGCATATTGTAGTGACAATGTGAGTGTGTATTGGTTTTATTGAAACCAGAGAAGACATTTCTCACCATGTGGTTTTAGAAACCTTTGCTCCAATTTCATGTTGGATAGGGTTGTTATGATATATTAAAAGGAACAAGTATCGAACAATGCTGTTTATGAAAATCGACTCTCGCCGACGAAACATTTACACAATAACCGGAATTAGACGAAATATCAGTATTAATTTTGCTCAATGACTAATGTCATATGACGATAACAATCTTTAAAATTAATCTTTAAAATTAGTTTTTAATTAAGATTATCACAAAAATTTAGTTTATATATCAGAAGAACTAAAAGTATATGGGTCAATAATACTTATAGCTAAGATGAACAACTAACGTTAGCCGAGTAATCAATTCTAATGAGCATAAAGTAAATAGTAATTTTAAAGTCACTGGAGCGCGGTACATGTCCCAACTAGCAATTTATATACTGTCGTCGTGGCCATAATAGTTAATAAGAACATCTCTGTCACGCGTGTTCCACGATAGGATATTTTTATTCATAATAAAAGGCATATTTAGGCATAATAAAAGGCATTATTGAAGAAGTAAACAAGCAAGAATGTTATGGTAGCTAACAATGGTCGATGACATAAGAGTTACATGATCACTGTTACACGGGTCCGAGGACCACGTAATGTAACACCCTTCGTAGGACTAAGCCCACTCTACATTTCCACGGGAAATATTGAATGTTCCACCGTCGCAACACAGTCTTTATATATACAGATGTAGCAGAATATTGACCTAGAGGCCAGAATTCAAATAAAAATGTGTGTGTATACGATTAAGTGAAGGTTTTCCACTATTTAATTTCTCATATGTATTATAATTATCTGTCAACACCTTAGTCAGTCCTAATAAGTTATTTAAAATAATATATTTCAGATATGATGAAAAGCGCGAGCTAGAAGTTTTTGAGAGAAGACAAGCTGTAGTAGCTAATGTAAGTTTCTGTCGAAGGAATAAAAAATTACCATCAATCAACAGATGTCAAAACTAAGTAAATCTCATTCGTACTATGTTTAAACAATTCCAGATGGCGGAACAAGGTGCGGACGGCTTCAACCTGGATGGAATCCTGAGTGAGCTTGGAAGCTTTGGCAAATATCAACTCCTGCTTCTGCTGCTCCTGGGTTTCCGAGATTCCTTCCTCAACATGTGCAACTTTAACTATGTCTTCACAGCTGCTGAGGAATCATTCAGGTATGATTCGTTCCAGTAATTATTTTTAATTTTAATTTTTTTACCTTACATAACTAATTTATTATATTCATCAATTTCACATTCTAATATTGTATACAAGTTATGTTCCATTGTTTTACAATTTGTTAACAAATGCCACTGAAACATTACAAGTGTTTGCTTTCATTTAATGCTAATTATTTTACGACATTCCTCAATTTATGTTTCATTTAGAATATAACAAAGACCATCGATTTCAATGTCATAAATGTACTATTATTGCTTTTTTTCACATTCAACCTCCATAAGCTATGGTTATAGCTAGCGTTATTGTACTAAAGCAACAAAAAATGTACTAACATAGTTTTTAAATAATAATCACCCATAGCACTGCCAACGCTGGCTTCTGATGCAGTTGTTGTCAGGCATCACGGGCTCTGTTTGTTTGAAGAAAATCGCATTGAGCCAAGGTTAAGGAAGCAGTAATATCGCTTAGTCACAATAATGTATAGTAGAGCAAAGGTCGCATCACTTCGGGGCTATCTCTGGCTATTATCACGGTTGTTACACTTTGTGATTTATTATTATTTTAGACTCGTGTATCGGAAAACGTGACGAGATGTTTTGAGTTCTCCTTTATGCGAATAATGTGTTAAATGTGAACGAAAATATTCAATGACTACATACTACAATGCGAACGTGAGACGCAATAATTAAGTCTCATGATAAAATAAGATAAACAAGCTTCAGAGTGATGTTTTAATTTCCCATTTAAAAATATTAAAATTTTAATGAGTTTTACTTAAATCTATGCAAAGGGTTAAAATGATACTAAATGCTTCCTAAATCACGTCACAGATCACAAAAAATCATTTATGTTACTCTAATATAGAAAGGAGTTTAATATATCAAATACGTGACTCTATCGTGTTTTGGGAACATTTTCGTATTATTTATGTATTTTTTATATGACACATAGCTAATATTCGTATGAAAACTGTTTCAGATGCCTGACGCCTTCCTGCGACGCCAATTCAAGTGCCTCCTGGATCTCGTTTCCCTCCTCCAATGGCACAACCTGCTTTAGGCCCGATAACACGTCTTTGACATGTTCATCTCATATTTTTGGCCCTAAGGCCCTACCTTGTGAGGAGATCATATATGACAAATACAACAGTATTGTTGCTGAGGTATTTTCATAGTTCCTATCATAATTTTAAAAATAATGTCTCGTTATAAAATCAATTATTTTATGTTCTAAAAAATATGTCATATGCCGCTTCATGGATTGCGTATTAAAAATTCGCTCGCGTACAAAAATAATAACAAACGGTCTGAAGAAACATAGTTCATTATCAAGGTTATTATGCTTTGATGGCTCATTCAGTGGTCAGCGCTTTGTAGCAAGATTTAGTTTTATTACGACTGTTATTTTTTAATAAATCTGTCATTTAGCGTGTCTTTTAGTGCGCTGAAATAACTATAATTATTAATGAATAATATATGAATTTAAATATCAAATTCAAGTAATATATATATATCACTTTTTTGGAATTGCTTTATCTATCTGCTTAACCAAATTTCGATACATACATTGGTTTCAATACAGCCAGAGGGCGATGACATCACTAAACTACTAATTACGATTTGACTGGTTCGGCAAATTATCACCCACCCAAAACACATTACTGTGTCTAAGTACTGTAAAATAACGCAAATTAGGCCCTCGCATCAATACTTACGTAGTTTTTAGTTGCGAATTTGTTGCACTATGTTCTACAATGAGGATAGACTGTCAAGGTGGATATATAAGAAGAGTGTGGATGGTGAGGGTGGGGCTGGGAGACCTGCCCGTAGTTTTTAGGATCAGAATTTTCTAGACAAAGGGCAGGTCAAAAGCACCCATAACAGACGAGAATGTATGATGAACGTAATGAGAGTGCAAGAAGCAAGAGAGGTATGCGAGGATCGTAGCAAGTGGAGGTTTGTGGAGTGGAGGCGTGACTTATATAAATACAATAAATATTTTTACAACCATTTTGCTAGTAGCACTTTGTTTTGTACAAATTTATTTAATATGTTGCATATATTGTGACTTATTGATCACGATTGTGTTATGTAATTGCCTCATAACAATAATAAAACAATGACTTAATACCACATACAATGACGTTTAAGATGTACAGTAAGATAAAATAATTAAGTTTGACAAAGTTATAAACGCAAATCGCGTAATACGTGGAGGTTAAATAACTTGCTCGCTCGAGGCTCTTTTTAAAAATTTGCGTTAAAAATACAATTGCAAATATATTCTAATCGTGTTATTTTAGTTCGATTTGGGCTGTCAGCCATGGAAGGCCACACTCATCGGAACTGTACACAACTTGGGGCTCGTCTTTTCATTCGTTCTCTCCGGATTTATTTCTGATAGGTTAGTATTAAATATATAATTTAAACTTTACCATATAAATGAATGATGTAGTTATTAAAAGTATTTTTGCTTTATTTGCTTAGATCATAATTAGGCGTGAGTCCGGCTCACACTTGCCCGAGTTAAAATAAAACATTTCATAGAGAATAAACTTGGGATTAACGTAGGTAATCCTTGTAAGGTATGGGCGCAAAGTGATAATCGTCAGCACTCCCTTAATGGTTGGGGTCGCGGGTCTCCTCAAGTCCTTCGCCGGTGACTATTGGACTCTTCTCGCTTTGGAGTTTTTGGAAACTGCTCTGGGCTATGGCAACGCATCCATGGTCTTATGTAAGTATTGTACATCTCTTCAGTAGCACTTTTATTTGTATACTTTTATTTGATTTTTTTGTATACTTCGTTGATACACATTGCAGACATCTTTCATACAAAGCATAATATGGTACTGCGATATTAAAGCGAGTAAAGTACAAAACTAGACTTAAAACTTATATTTGGTATCACAAAATTTGTTAATGTTGGCAACACTGTTCAGTTATTTGTTTTTACCGGTGTAAAAAGGGTAAAGGTTAAAACAAAATACCCACGTTTTACTCATTTCTCAGTTAAATTTCTCCTTTCCAGCTCTAGAAGCAGTCAGCCACAAAAGCCGTGTGATGTACTCGTGTATATCTGATATCTTGTCGTGTTTCGGTGGAGCCTTCTTCGGCCTGATTGCGTGGAAGGTGCCTTATTGGAGACATCTTATGAGAGCCATCTATGCGCCTCTACTTGTAGTCGTGAGTTTTCACTTGCCTTCACATGGATATCTCATTCCTATCGATATCTGGTTTGCCTTATATTATGGGTATATATATTTTTTTACTTTTAGCCTAGTTTTTAAACACAATGTCTGTATTTCTTCTCCTATACAAGAAAGAATTTATCTATCTACATATATTCCTTCGTTTTCAGGTGTTTTACATATTCCTAATGGACGAGGGCGTGAGATGGCTCCTGGCGCATAACAAGAGGGATGAGGCTGTGCAAGTGTTGAATAAAGTGGCCAAAATAAATAATATTACCCTATCGAATAATGCGCAGGAGATGCTAACAAGCATCAGGGAGCCAAAAACAATTGATAAGGTATGATTAAAGTCAAAGATAGATCATACTAAACTAAATGCTACGCCTTACGACTTTGATTGTAGCCCTCGCTTAGTGCTTATATATCACTGTCGTGAAGGCATTGGCTATCAAAACTGTTTCTTTTTACAAGCAAAAATTTTTGAATAAAAAGTAGCCACTTTTCAAAGACGTTTCAAATATTTAAATTTCATCGCGTCAACGATATCATTAAAAGTAGTTACTCAAGAACTTCGCATTTTCAATGATTATTATTTATTCTATCTCGACAGAATTTGTTGTTATTTTGCCAAATTTGTGATTGCAGTATGTGATCACCTTTTTAAAGATTTAGTCAGAAGTGTAATTGATCGATTATTAATACTTTCTCTGGATAACTTTCGGTTATATACATAATGAAATAATACTTCGTGATGTCTTTATATTAGACATAGCTACGATATATATGCGATGCTGTACTGATCCTGGAATCTCTAAATCAAGTTTTCTGCGATTTCCTTAATTTATTTATAACATTTGATCTATTTCAAATATACCAAGTGATTCTTTTTAACCTATTGTGAGATAATCAATCAATCTGATTTTTCAGATGGAGAAACCTTCCGAAAAAATACAAATCTTCACAGTTCTTCGGTCAAAAACGATTCTTTTACGGATGGCACTAATCGCAGCCTGCTTCTTCTGCTGCTCGTTCGTATTCAGCGGTGCTATTATAAACTCAGTCAGCATCTCTGGTAGCAAGTACATGAACTTCTCCATCATGATGCTAGTTCAGGTCCCCACCAGGGTTATCACAGCTCTAACCTTGACCAGATTTGGAAGAAAGGCGCCGATTTGCGTTGCTTATTGCTTCTGCGCTCTGTTCTTTATGGCTTCTGCATTTGTGCCTAAATGTAGGTATATTTTTGGGTATAAATAAATATGTTTCTTAAAAAGATAATAATTAAAAAGAGAAGCATTAACTACAAACCTAACTTACCAGCTCATCTTTAGAGATAGACATCGCCTGATCCCCAAATTAAATACTTCTTATTTACACTTATTGCACAGTGAAAACAAAATTGGAAATTAGCAACATGTACCAAGAAGAGCAAATATATCATCTACTTGAATAAGACTTCGAAGAGATCAAAAATCAATATCAAGTGTCGCCACTTTCTCTCCAGTTAGTTAGATAATAGCTCGTAGGCTCAACCATCATGCCACATTGCCGAATAGAAGGGTTCGACTCCTGGTACAATCAACATTTCTGTGATGATAGTTGGCTGTGTGTTATATCTTTATCATTCGTATTAGTCCTTAGCGCAAGCTGTCAATAACCTTGCGCTAAATCGTTTGTGAATGTGTCCTGATATTATATTTCAGCCATTTGGTGGGCATCGGTGTTGTTCTATATCGCTGGCAAGATGTGCAGCAGCTACGGAATCTTCTCGGTGCAGGTGGTTGCCATGGAGATTTTCCCCACCACTTCCCGCAACTGCCTCACCAACGTCGCCAACACCATCGGCAGGCTGGGCTCCGTATTGGCACCGCAGACGCCCTTGTTGGTACGGCTTTTGCTAACGTTGCATTTCATTTTAGTTTATATATAATGATAACAGCCGAACACATTTCACATAATGTTCTCCCCATGAAAAGCTATGTAAAGCTTTTTTTTATTGATTAATAACTCACACCACAGTACAAGTGCAAGACGGGCACCGTGACAATTTCGTCTGCATCATTTAAGCTAAAACATATTGTAATTATTATAAGCATAACGATTTTTGCATTGCTTTGCTTCAACAGGAGAAAGTGTTTCCGGGTCTGCCCAGTATTGTCTTCTCATTATCAGCGCTGGGTCCAGTGTTTCTGGCACTTCTGCTGCCAGACACAAGCCACTCAGTTCTCCCTGACCAAGTGGCCGATGCTGAGAAATTAGACGCGACCAAGATCGAGGAAGTGGCGACTGAAAGTGTTAAGCAGCGGTTATGATCATTAACATAACCTGTAAACAAATAAGATTTATGGCACTGATTTAGAAATGGTCAGGCGCAAGGGTCTTTTGTCGTATGTACTACAGCGATTAAATTGTTGCCCTCGCTACTAACAGAAGTTGTGATAATATAGTTTTGTAAAGAATGTATTGTAAAATATTTATTTTAATAAGTCTTTGCATTTTGATAAACGGGATATTAGATTACTAATTTCATTAGAATAGTAAGGAGACTCAATGTATTGATTATTTACACTTAATATTTATTATTTTTTAGTTTCACTAATGTTGGTTCTCGTTTCATTCTATTAGTTACAATTGATTATTGATTCATATTTGTGAAACGTTAATTTATGCTGTGTTGTGAATGTTCAATAATTTGATTAAAGCGATCTCATCTAAAGTGTTTTTTAAGCAACTAAGCCAAATAATTGGTTTAAACTGTTTAGTAGTAGTAATAACAACGTTACTTCGAAGTTATATTATATAAAGAAGTACATAAACACGTCTTGCTATTATGTATACCGACTAGCAATACTATTATTAAATTACTGTATAAATAATATCAAAAAAATATAAAATCTTCAAGATTAGCTATATAGTCGCAGAGGCCAAAATAGTGAGCTTATTTCTTGACCCTCCCAATGACTTCAGCTTCAGCTAGAGTATCAGGCATTTTGGTGCCCAAGGTTTCAGGCTGAGTAAGGACCAATAGACCAGACAGAATGGCCATACCAGCGAAAAGCATTGATGGAATGCCATACCAGTATTCACTCTGGAATAAAATAAACGATTGAGCATAAGTAAGCTTGTTGTGTCTATATGTATTACATTTAGAGAAACAAAAAATGTTAGAATTTTGTCCATTCCCGTAATAAACACAATAACAAATATCATAAACAGACAGTCCACTAGTTTGAGATAATTCTGCAGAACTAAGACTCTACATCATTCGATCTCATAACAACACTTTCACTGTTTGACTTGTACCGTTTTTGAACACAAAAAAGTATAACTTACGAGAACTGGAGTGAGAGGTGCTGTAATGGATCCAATCCTACCAATCATGGATGAAAATGCCAGAAGCGTATGTCTAAACTGTGTGGGGTACAGCTCTGACGTGTAAAGGTACAAAGATGTGAATACTAGCGAGATACCGAATTTACCAGCCAAGTATACCACCAGACGGACCACGCTTAGATCTGGAATTTGCAAAATACTATTAATAAATGCTTATAATACTTTTTTTAAGCTTTTATGCAATTGACTAAAACGCAGAATGAAGTTCATGTATTATTTTTTATTATATTTTTCTTTTCTGATGCAATTTTTGAAATAAAGTTATTTAAATTTTAAATTTGTGCAGCTGGTAGTTGAACCATCATATATATTAATACTAGAAATTATTCAAAGACAGAAAAGGCTATTTAATTCAACGGTAGTAGTAATTTTTTATCATAATTGCTATTTCAATGGAGATGATTTGCATTTTGAGTGTCCTTATCAAAATTTCAGCTCTCTTTATCTAATGCAATATTGCAATAATAACATGAATTATTTGTTATCTTTTAAATAATCTACCGCTTCCCAAGAGCATTATATTTTGATAATCGATAACACATCAAATTGTTAATATGTATATGCCGAAAAGGAATATTTTTTATTGAAAAATTAATTCTATTTTATTTTTTATTCTGCGAAAAAATAGTCTAATAGAATATAAAAACTATGGACTTCCGCAAAGATTGTTATTTATAAAGAAAAACTCAACTATATTGTTAGTAAATATGTTTAAACTTACCTGAGGGAATAAACACAAAAGCTATATTACAAGCAGCGCTAAAAAAGAATCCGGCAGACAGCGTGGGCTTCCTGCCAATCCTGTCCAGAATGAAAACAGCCGTGTAGAAGCCCGGAATCTCGATGGCTACGGTCAGGATATAGTTGAGGTAGATTGTGTCAGAGAGACTGGTTGAGTTAATGGAGAGACCGTAATACACGAATGTTGTGGTGATCCACCACACGGGGGTGGTGCAAACTCGTCGCAATAAGATCCTCGAACTCAATATTGTTTTGACTAGGCTCTCCTTATTTTCCTGAAACGAGAAATATGTTATATGTAATATGTGTATAAATTTTATTTGTAGTGTCAAAACAAAAGAAGCAAAAATCATGCTTGTGTTTTCTGACTAAACAAGCTGAAATGTGGTATACTTTAAACGTGTTATTAAGTTTATTCTAAACTAAGTTTTAAAAATAGCTCATAACATAATATCAACAAATCATTGAACGGATATCTGGCTTTTTCAATTTTAAAAGGCGATGATGTGTCATGCATCTACAAATATGTGTTTGAAATTAGAAATATAATACTTTCACTACCTTTTCTGACTCCACAATTACAGGTGGCAGTAAAAGTCCCTGCATGGACTTCTCACTGATTTGGGTTTTGTTGACCCTCGCAATTTTCTCGAGTACTTCTCTAGCTTCTTGAAACTTCTGCTTAGATAGTAGCCACCTGATGCTCTCCGACAATATCCAATAGTAGGAGATGATTAAAAAACATGGGATGTGCAGTGCCATAATCATATAGCGCCACGGCTGAATCACCCAGGCGACTCCGCCGAGAATAACTTGTCCAACCGCAAACATAGAAGACGCAGTTGCACTTGCTACCACTCTCCATTTGGGTCCGACCAGTTCAGCAGCTGCAAAAAGTAGATTATTCTTTTATTCTAGAGTCATTAAGTTAATGAAGCATTACTTTTTAATATGAATCCCTTTCAAACTCACCAAAAACATACGCTGAACTGAAGGTACCAGCCCCTAAAGTGGTTTGTAGAATTTGAAGAGCCAAGTACATATTGTAGTTTACAGAGAAAGCTCTTATGAGCCCGATCAGTGCCAAGTTGAAAACACTGATAATCAACGCCACTCTTCGTCCAAATTTGTCTGAGACGTATCCAATTATAGGTAGGACAAGTAGAGTTCCCACACTGTTTAGCGTCCCCGCTAGTACTCTCATAAACTCTTGACAACCGAGATCAAACTGAAAATATTGGCTTTATATTTAAAAATATCCTTCAACGGTTACAAAAGCAAAAATCATAATATTATAACAAAATTTACAGCAATAGCATGAGCGAGAGACTTCGCAATCAATGCTTGTTCAAGTTTTATTTAAATAAGAATTATACTCTTTGACAGATGAGATGTTTATAGACTTCTACATACTGAAAGTACGTACATCATATACAACAGAGTTGTCCCGTGCGTAGACGTAACTATCGCAATCAACTAACACTGACGGGTCAAAGAGATTTGCGGGACAGACATCGAGAGTGCCGTTTACTTCAACGTTTCGTGGCCGGAAACGAGTGCAGGAGGAAGCTGAGGTACTCTCGGGCATAGCATTCGTTAGCCAATCGGGTTCAAAGCGCACTAATTTTGAATCCTCACCACATTCTGGAACGCGACATCTGAAAGACGAACACAAGAACGATGAACACTCGAGAGACAGATAATATATGATTAGGTTGTAAAATACTATGTTACCTGTGAGGGATTGCTGCGGCTGAGAAAACATATTCACTCATAAACGCAGACATAATGATGGGTATCGAAACGAGGGCCAAGTATCGGAGTTGAAAGGGTCCAAACTGACCCAATTCATCACACAAAACATCGTCTAAATCGACTCTCTTTATTTCGTCAGTATTTACATCTTTTGCTTCGTCCATTTTTATTTTCAAATGCAAACGCCCACTAGTTCTACTCTTTACTATCGTAAGCTTAATAATAAATATTCGATAGTATCAGCTGAGTATCAGAGCAAGATTAACACATTTACACATTTGACGATTAGAAGGATAAAGAATAACATTCCTAGGAAACATAATATTGATAAATGGTGTTATTATCAAAAAATTGTGTTTGACATTAGTTAAAAAAATGGAAAGTGAGATACGTGATTAACATACAATATTTAATTTTGAAGATTTAAAACAAAAAGGAAATATAATTTTGTCTTTTACTTTTTTATTGAAAACAGAATTCAACATTATATATTCTGTTCAACATTATATAAAACATGGAGAGCGTTTTTGTTTTTTCTTCATAAAACATTTATTTTTAGAGGGTTTGGTAAAGATGTAAAATAACAAATATTTGTAACATAATTTAATTGTAATATAATCATAGAAAACATTCTAACTTCCTCACAGAGGATAACAATATCCTTTATTTATTTAGGATAAATTAAAGAATTGGAGAGCATCATTTCTTGTCTCTTCCAATGGCTTCCGCTTCAGCAAGAGTGTCAGGCATTTTGGTGCCCAAGGTTTCAGGCTGAGTGAGAATCAGCAGACCAGAAAGGATAGCCATGCCACCGAACATCATTGATGGAATGCCGTGCCAGTAGTCCATCTGAGAAGAAAGATAATATTACCCTTTTTAAGGTTCTAATTTTACTCTAATATTATTTAAACTATAAATTATAATGTCGAAGAGTTTGGGTTTTTATTTAATCGAACGAGCTTAACACAAGACCTACTAATTCGAATTCAAATTATTGTCCGTTATTCAGAAGCTTATTTAAAAAGCGATAAATTTTATATTTTAATACATTTTAAATGTATTTATTTTTGTGAACTTAGGCATAAAATGTAAATTTCATGCTTAAGTTCTCAAAATAAATACATTAAAAATAAAATTATTGTTTTTAACACCTCACTTTCAAATTTATTTTTTGTGAACTTAGGCATAAAATGTAAATTTCATGCTTAAGTTCTCAAAAATAAATACATTAAAAATAAAATTATTGTTTTTGACACCTCACTTTAAAGAAGCACTTTTTTAAATTATTTTAAATTCTGTAAAAATGCTTCCGATTGTAGTCGATACCAACTCGAGGGCAATAAATACAGATAACACACAACCTCTCTGCAGCTTATTTTGACAATTAACACCTTTTGTCTTCAGTCCACCGTCACCACGCACGTTGACACGCACGCGAAACGTCGGAAAAAATTAAAAATAATGTAAATATATTTAAATTTTGCAAAAATACATAACTCAAATCCGTTAATAAAGTGTTTTTTTTTTAATGAGTAATAGTTATGTTAATAAAAGACAATATTACACCTCACTTTGTTAAGAACAGAACAAAGTAAAGACTTTCATATAAAAGGTGCTTTATCAAAAAGTTAGCAAATGTCAAATTAAAATTTTAAATTAATTATTCACTTTATCATTAACCTTGCCCGACGAATAGAGGTCACATCTAATTATGATTACATCCTTGATGATGATGATAAGCTCATACATGTGAAATGTACCAATAACCAAGTTTGTAACAATATGAACAAGATACCAAATATCTGTTGAAAGATTATTGGATACTACAGTATTCTATTCACACAATGCCTTAAATATATTGAAACTATTAATATCTTATAATCTCTTTACACAATATGCTCATATTATTATAAGTAATCACTTTAATTTCTTTTTCTTAAATATCCTCAAGGGTTCGCTCTCTCCAAGCAGCAAACAGTGAACCTCATCTGCATCTTTGCATACGAATAAATAGTAGTAATATTATTTTCTCATCTCTTATTCTACATTGCTTTAGTTTTTCCACTTACAAGTACAGGTGTAAGCGGTGCTGTTATTGATCCGACTCTGCCGACCATCGATGAGAAGGCCAGTAACGTGTGCCTAAATTGAGTGGGGTAGAGCTCGGACGTGTACAGGTACAAAGAAGTGAACACCAACGAAATACCGAATTTACCAGCTAGATATACTACCAGACGGGCCACGCTTATATCTGCAAAAAAATTAAGAGCTATGAGATGGTTTCAGATCTAAATCATACCGATTTAATCGATTTAATTGCCTTACCTAATTAAGAATAATTTTAATCGAATTATTACTAATTAAATCAACAGTAAAACGTTGTGACCCTGAAATTATGTTTAATCCTTTGATAAAAGCGATTGTATATTTTTATCTGATTTTTTCATTGATAGATATGCCAAATTGAAATTATATTCGACGTAATCAAAACACATACAACGCTATAATTGAATCATTTGAATCCACTTAACAAGGTATTACGGTGAGGCCACCATATCGTAATAATTGCATCGCTAGCCGATCTTACCTGAGGGAATAAACACAAAAGCTATATTACAAGCAGCGCTAAAAAAGAATCCGGCAGACAGCGTGGGCTTCCTGCCAATCCTGTCCAGGATGAAAACAGCCGTGTAGAAGCCCGGAATCTCGATCGCTACGGTCAAGATGTAGTTGAGGTAGATTGTGTCAGAGAGACTGGTTGAGTTAATGGAGAGACCGTAATACACGAATGTTGTGGTGATCCACCACACGGGGGTGGTGCAAACACGTCGCAAGAGGATTTTCGACTTCCATATTGTTTTGATGAGGCCATCCTCGCTTTCCTACAAATACATGAAAATAAAAATTAAAAATCTTTAAAATCAATGGTTTTTATTAATAGGTGATTCATTTAATTAGTACACCATACTTTTGATCGTGTTCTTAATATAAATAATGGACAAGACATTTTTAATGTCCGTTCCTTAAATATTTAACTTTCATCTGCACATATATAGTGAGAAAATATTTATAAACAGTATTAATTTGTTTGTATTAGATGTAGTCAAAATCTATAATTTATTGCATCATTAAGAAAGCTGCGGGTTCGAATGTTTGCGATTATGTAAAGATGATTTTTTACTGATTTGAATGAAATATACAAAGCTTAGACATCAGTAGAAATTTTAGACAAAAATTTAGCTACCTACCTACTACAAAGTTTTTTTGATGTCATGCATATACGAAATTATAATTTAAAAAAAACATCCTCCATTTAGTTTTCCTCAAAATTTATAATATTATAAAAAGCAAAACGAATATATTTTAAATACCTTTGTCGATTCGGCAGTCACAGCAGGCGGCATCAATAAGCCTTGCATGGACTTTTCGCTGATCTGTCTCTTGTTGACCCTCGCAATATTTTCCAACACCGCTCTAGCTTCTTCAAACCTTTGCTTTGACAGTAGCCATCTGATGCTCTCAGACAGTATCCAATAGTAGGAGATAATGAGGAAGGCCGGTATATGGATGGCCATAATCATATAGCGCCAAGGCTGAATAAGCCAAGCTACTCCACCTAAAATCACTTGTCCAGTTGCGAACATAGAGGTTGCTGTTGCACTCGCTACCACCCTCCATTTGGGTCCGACTAATTCAGCAGCTGTAACAAGAAGGAAATTTTTTACTGCAGAATAATTCACATAGAGATAATCAGAACAACAAAAATCCGGATCAAACTCACCAAAAACATACGCTGAACTGAAAGTACCAGCTCCTAAGGTAGTTTGTAAAATTTGAAGAGCCAAGTACATATTATAGTTTACAGAGAAAGCTCTTATGAGCCCGATAAGTGCCAAATTAAATACACTTATAATCAAAGCTACTCTACGCCCAAACTTATCAGATACATATCCTGTGATAGGCAAAACAAGAAGAGTTCCTACACTATTAAGCGTGCCCGCCAATACTCGCATAAACTCCTGACAACCCAGATCAAACTGAAAAAAAAGGTTTTCTTTAGGTCCAACGAGGTTTGTGATAGTAAATTTAATAAATCGTAGAGTATACATACATCATACACGACAGAGTTGTCCCGTGCGTAGACGTAACTATCGCAATCAACTAACACTGACGGGTCAAAGAGATTTGCGGGACAGACATCGAGAGTGCCGTTTACTTCAACGTTTCGTGGCCGGAAACGAGTGCAGGAAGAAGCTGAGGTACTCTCGGGCATAGCATTCGTAAGCCAATCGGGTTCAAAGCGCACTAATTTTGAATCCTCACCACATTCTGGAACACGACATCTGAAAGACACGAACACACAATAACGATTAACACTCGAGAGAAAGTTCTTAATAAAGTGATTAGGTTGTAAAATACTATGTTACCTGTGAGGGATTGCTGCAGCTGAGAAAATATATTCACTCATGGACGCAGAAATAATGAGCGGAAGTGATACGAGGACCATGTAACGAAACTGGAAAGGCCCAAATTGACCCAGTTCATTTACTAAAACGTCGTCTAAATCTACTCTTTTTATTTCGTCGGTTTTAATATCTTCTCTTGCTTCCTCCATTTTATTATTCTCAAAAACGACCGACCTGTGCCTCCGTCCCTTGCAAAATAATTGCAATTTCGCTTATATCAGCGACTAATCATTTAGAGATTAATATAAATTGCATAATTTCTTATGATATAATACTGATTACATTAAAAATATCTGACACATGTACCTGGCTAGAGTAGTTCCTGCTGATTGTGGAAGTCCATTCTAAATTGTTGAGGGTAAGAATAAATAAAACTACCGAGTTTGAAGAGTCATATATGTAAAAAATCATATACAAAATACATTTCTTGAACTGGAACGTAACGTTCTTTCATATTGCTTCAGCTTCCTCCAATGTATCAGGAAGCTTTTTGCCAAATGTCTCCGGCTGTGTTAGGACTAGAAGACCAGATATCGATCCCAGGATGGCAAACGTTGTGTTCGGTAAACCATGCCAATAGGCAGTCTGAAAACAATTTGATAAGAGGATTCATCTCTCATAGTGTTCTTGCTATGCTGGACAATATATGACTTACGAGTAGAGGAGTGAGTGGGGCACAAACAGATCCGATCCTGCCGATCATTGATGAAAACCCCAATAAACTGTGTCTGAACTCCGTGGGGTACAGTTCTGACGTGTAAAGATAAAGTGTAGCTAATACTAGAGATATACTAAATTTCCCCGCTAAGTAGATGACAAGACGTGGAATAATTAGATCTAAAAAAAATAGTATACATTAAGGGTCACCAACACAAGTATTGCATGTGTGAACGAAACTTTCTCTATATATATGTGACATTCAATAAAGTCAATTCATGATTTATTATTTCCATAAAATAAAATTGTATATTTACCGAATGGTATAAAAACAAAAGATAAATTGCACGCCGCACTGAAAAAGAAGCCAAAGCACAGAGTTCGCTTTCTACCAAATCTATCCAAGGTCAGCAGTGTACAAAAGAATCCCGGAATCTCTATTGCCACGGCAAGTATATAATTCAGATATATTGTACTGGAGAGACTCGTGGAGTTAATCGATAATCCGTAGTAAATAAATGTTGCGGTCATCCACCAAATTGGCGTGGTGAACACCCGTCTTAAGAGTACCCGAGAGTGGAGTACAAATTTCAGGAGGTTTCGTTGTTGGCTCTGAAATGTGATGCACAACCGATTGTTATTACATTAAATAGGGTATGAAAAAGCAATAAAAAATGATTAACATACATTTGTATTAATTGAAGGAGGATTCAATAAAGCATCCATGGACTTCACACTTATTTCAGTTTTGTTTGTTTTGGCTACACTTTCCAGCACTTTTTTGGCTTCAATGAACTTATGCTTGGCTAATAACCATCGCACGCTTTCAAAGAGGATCCAGTAATAAGAGCAAAGAAGGAAAACGGGAACGTAAAGAGTAATGATCAGGATTCTCCATGGGCGGACAAGCCACGCAACCACTCCCAATAATACTTCACCAAGGGCAAACGATGAAGAAGACGTGGCAGCAGTAATGACGCGGTACTTGGGACCAACTAGCTCTGCCGCTGTAATAAATATAAAATACATATCTGAGTAAACATACATATATCATATTAATTAATCATTTAAGACAAAACATTCCAGTCTAAAAGACAGGGGACTATTAAATGTTAGTGAAGAACCACCACTAAGTGATTTTACACTAATTAAAATATTAAATTTAAACAAAATCTACGTTACAAATATACTTATAAATTAAAATTAAACAGTAAATTGCAATTTGGAAAGTTACATAAAATACTATTAATTATTAAATTACATAGGATTCACAACATATTAAATGAAAATCAGTTTTTCTATTGCACAACACTCTACAAGTGCTGCCCTTTGACAAATCATCAACTGAATCTTACTTTAATATGTTTAATAATATTTTATAATTAACAGATACTAACCAAATATGTAAGCGGAGCTAGCTAATCCAGCACCCAGTGTTGTCTCCAGAAGTTGAAGGATTAGAAACATTGTATAATTTACTGAGAAAGCCTTGGTAACGCCGAAAAGGGCTGTATTGAAGACGCTGAAAAGAAGAGCCATACGTCGTCCGAAATGATCAGATATAAAGCCAACTAATGGCAGGACAAGCAACGTTCCAAGACTGCTGAGCGTCCCCGAGAGTGTCCGTAGCCATTCTTCACATCCTAGGTCGAACTATAAAGAAAGATCAGTTTATTTTCAACTGGTATAAAATTAAAAAAATGAATAGAGATTATACCAACATCGTAAACAACGGAGTTCTCTCCTTCATACACGAATTCGTCACATTTTTGCGTACGTGAATGATCGAAAATATGTAAAGAGCAATCTAGCAAGGTACTGTTATATCCGGCATATACATATCTCTCGCAACTTGAAAGCTTGGAGTCCCCTAGGACTGGTATTGCATTAGTGATCCATTCTGGATGAAACAGTCCACTCTTGTTGCTCTCGCCACATTCAGGTATACGACACCTGTAAAGTACGTAAAATAGTTCATTGTACAAGCTTATTAATTACCTGCCTATTGTCGTTGCGGTTTCATCTGTGGAAATGAATGCGACCCTTAAAATCTCATAAAGTGAACCATATGTTCGCCCTGAGTCTTCAAGTTTTTCAATTCAAATCCGTACAGCTGGTTTAGATGTGAACAGCCAGACACACAGCCAGCATACAGTTAAAAATACAATATAAAAATACATTTAAATGTATCAATTGATTTTCGGCTGCAATTCATTAACAACTAATTGGTTTTGGATGTAGAACTATTTATTATACTCCTTAATACAGATATGTATGAAAGTGTATAACAGATTAAATAATACATTTATAAAATATAATATACAATACACGATATGATAACGATGCGCCTAGGCCGAACTCCTCGTAAAAACTTTACAAACGCATTAGCAGATTTGATGTAGCGTAAAATGCTGACGCGGCGCTCGACCTACGCTGCTGGCCCGTACAACTTGTATCGCGTGATTTCACATAAGGAGTTGATTTTAAAAATAAAGTTTGAAACATAAATATGTTAACGTTTAGCTATCTGTTTATTAATTGCATGGATTAACTAATCTGTCCACAAAGTCTTCAGTCATAGGCGCGCTAGTAATCCCTTAGTACACTTATTTAAGTTTTCGCCACTGTCACCAAGCCATCATCATGCGCCATTAGCAGTGTCCATTGCTGAGAACATTTCGGAATTTTGGAATTACACAAGTTGATTTGAATTCCTTGTGTATTGATTGCTCCTTTTACTATCCTTGATCATTGTAATTAACAAAAATATATACGCAATATTATATCCTTATTATACATACCACTTACATTGTAAAGAGAAAATTAATCGCGGCATTATATATTAAGTAGCCTAACACCTTTCAAAAGTTGTTACTTCTAGGAAATTTGTCCCAATAATTAATAAAATTATTGATGATTACCTGTGCGGCAGTGCAGATGCTGTAAACACATAGTCACTGAAGAATCCAGCTGTCATCATCGGCAAAGCAATGAGGCAGATATATTTTAGCTGGAACCGCCCAAACTGACCCAACTCATGCACCAAAACATAGTCTAAATCAACTATCCCGTCCTTATTATCTGACCTACCACTCATGTTAGGGAAACTAATTATGTAATGACATGCAGTTACAACTACACTAGTTTAAAATCTGAGATTTTAATAAAACTGTTCTCGTTAAGATGTTTACTTACGAGAGGCTTAAATGTATTTAGATTTATGAACGTGCATATAATATGGGACGATGTCTTGTGTATCTCATTACAAGGTAATAGATAATATTTCAATTAGTACCGAGCGTAATTATGTCATCGAATTCATCTGCTTAGATTCGAATATTTATTTACATAGAAGTAAAATTGATTGTGCATATAGCACATGATTTATAGCAATACATCAGCTAGGAATTGATTATATTTTGCGGTATATTTTAAAAGAATAATGTAGTAACTATTTAGACAGCATAAGACTATCTTTACGGCTTGCTGTCACATTTAAGATAAGGTCACGAGTACAACCGGTGTCTCTCAATTTTATTAATATTACACAATTGATGTGAATAATTAAGTTATACATTTGATCTTCCAATAGCTTCGGCCTCCTCTAAAGTATCCGGTAATTTCTCTCCAAGAGTTTCAGGCTGCGTGAGGACCAAGAGACCCGATATGAAACCCAACAAAGCGAATGTTGTGTTTGGCAAACCAAGCCAATATCTCGTCTGAAACCATGAATATTGTATTTATATAAGTCTAACACTAGATATCATCGTTCTGACTTACAAGCAGCGGTGTGAGAGGAGCACAAACAGATCCAACCCGGCCGACCATAGAAGAGAAGCCTAAGAGACTATGTCTGAACTCCGTGGGGTACAACTCTGATGTGTACAGGTACAAAGATGTGAATACCAGCGAAATTCCGAATTTACCAGCTAGGTATACTACAAGGCGGAGAACTGTGAGCTCTGGAACAGAATGTTATTTTAATTACACTGTTCAATTATTTAATAAGCTTTTATAATTAACTATGTAAGAGAATTTACCTGCTGGTATAAAGACAAAGGCCAAGTTACAAGCAGCGCTGAAGAAGAAGCCAGTGCAAAGCGTCATCCTTCTGCCGAATCGGTCCAATGTGACCACAGACGTGTAAAAGCCCGGTATTTCTATTGCAACTGTCAGGATGTAGTTTAGGTATATAGTCTTAGATATACCCGTGGAGTTGATGGACAGGCCGTAGTAGACAAAGGTGGTGCTTATCCACCAGATCGGAGTAGTACACACACGCCTCAGAAGTATTTTTGATTTTAATATTGACTTTAGGAGATGCCGACGTTCACTCTGAGAATTATATAAAAAATATTTCATTGCAATTGAACGTATTATTAGATTTTTATATAAGTTTCTAGTTAAAACGAATAAAGCAGTGACGCAAAGCACTTAGTAATAATAGTACTTATTTTACACGTTTTATATATATAAGTTGTAGTATACCAACCTTGCTTAGCGTTTTAAACAAGGCGTAAATTATTTCCAATCAATACTTACTTTAAAATCTATATTAGGCGGTGTCAATAAAGCGTTAATAGACTTCGTACTTATATTTGTTTTGTTTGTGTTCGCCACTCTTTCTAACACTTGTCTTGCTTCAATATACTTCTCCTTCGCTAATAGCCAACGGACGCTTTCAGAGAGTATCCAATAGTATGATAATAGTAGAAAGACTGGGACATACAAAGTGAGTAGCAGATATCGCCACGGGCGGACGAGCCAAGCTATTGCACCGAGAACTACCTCCCCGCAGGAAAATGTTGATGATGACGTTGCAGACGTAAATACTCGATACTTAGGACCGACTAGCTCAGTAGCTGTAATTTAGCATAATACAATATTTAAAGAAACTTCAGCGTTACAATTTAAAAAAGTGATGATGCTAGCTGAGTACTTGCAAAAAATGTAAGCAGAACTTGCTAATCCAGCTCCCAGTGTAGTCTGCAGTAGCTGTAGCACAAGGAACATTGTGTAGTTTACTGAGAAAGCCTTGAAGACACCAAAAAGAGCCGCGTTGAAGACACTGAAGAGTAAAGCCACGCGCCGCCCGAAGCGATCAGAGATGTAGCCGATGAGTGGTAGGACCAATAATGTCCCGAGACTACTTAGTGTGCCTGCCAGGGTTCGGAGCCATTCTTCACATCCCAGGTCAAACTATCACAGAAAATAAATTAATATCGTTATGTTTGTTGTGCGCCCTTCATAGACAATCTTATCACATTTCCGGGTGACTGAGTGATCAAAGAGGTCTATGGGACAGTAAAGCAAGGAGCCGTTGTATCCTTGGTGGACAGGCGCGTATCTCTCACAGCTTACAACTTCAGACCCTTCGTCAGTCAGGGATGGTATCGCATTGGTGATCCAGTCTGGATGGAAAATTTCATTTTTGCTACTCTCACCGCATTCGGGGATACGACATCTGATGGAATCAATTTATTTAAGAGTTAATTATTTATCAATAATGTAATTGTAATGTTCACGATTAAGGATTTTGAAATTCCTAACTAAACAAAAGGCCATGAAAAAGTGGAGCCCAGAACTCGCGACGGTTTGTCACCTACGTTGGTTGTAACATGTTACGAAAATTAAAAAAAAACATATAGTATAGGGCCAGAAAAGCATACTTTAGTTTTAATATGAAATATTCAACCCACACGATATTGTAAATTTAAAACAGCTCACAATTAGACCTAAAAAATAATAATTAAAGTTGGGCATTGAAACTATTTCAGAATATCCAAAAGTTTAACTCACCTATGAGGTAATGCGGCGGCCGTAAATATGTAATCACTGAAAAACCCGGCACTCATCATGGGCAGAGCAATGAGACAGATGTATTTAATCTGAAACCTTCCGAACTGGCCCAACTCATTCACCAATACATGGTCCAAATCTATACTTCCTTCATCTTTCTCTCCGTTGACCACATCCTTTGTTTCACTCATGGCTAACAAGCCAGCGTTTAATATAACACTCCGATATTTAGAATATTGTGTTCGAAACAATCAATTTTTAACGTTAAGGAATTCGTTACGTTTACGTGAATATTTGTATCTTGAATTGAGAATGAAATAATCTTATCATATAGACAGGGCATTCTTAACTACGAGCTAGATATAGTCACGATTATATTAGTAAGTAAGTAAGGTTACCAGGCAGTTAAACTGACTTTGTAAGTACTTCTAAGGTCTAGTACTTAAATATAAGTATTATTCTAAGAACTTTTATTTAGACAATAACTATCATATGTAGCTCTCCGTTGTTCAGTCCACCGATACAAATTGTAGTTACACACAGATGACAAAACATTCCTATACAAATTTTACAATTTGTATCGATACATGCGTTTCAAGGTTGTTGTGTCGAATATTTAAAATAATTCGAAAGTTATAAATTTAAAATAATATAAATAATAACATAAAAACTTATACCTTTTTGGAAATATATCGTATTCCCGTATTTAGGTCATTTTACATAGTGTAGTATTAGTACAAACAAGTCCTTATACATAAACTTAAGATCATTACTAAACAAACTTCCAAATTTGACAAATTTCATTCTGCTAAAGTATACATCGTATACTTATTTAATTTTGGATCATTTAGTGACGCTATTTAATGGAGAAATTAAAATTTTTATAAAAAACTTGCGTATTTTTTTTTTAATTCAAAGCCAGACCGCGTCTCTCTTATATTCATTTAATACCAAAGGACTCTCACACATTGTCTAATATAGGCATTAACAATAAATTTAAAACATAATTTAGGCGCCAAAACTTTTTACATTTTCGTCTTTCCGATAACTTCAGCTTCTTCCAGGGTATCAGGAAGCTTCGTCCCGTGTGTCTCTGGTTGCGTGAGAACTAAAAGACCAGATAGCAATCCCAAAACAGCGAACAATACGTTTGGTAAACCAAGCCAAAGATTAGTCTGAAAAAATTAAAACATCTTAACATGTTATGCAACAAAATAATAAGTTTTAATAAACAATCAACTTACAAGCAGCGGTGTGAGAGGAGCACAAACAGATCCAACCCGGCCGACCATAGAAGAGAAGCCTAAGAGACTATGTCTGAACTCCGTGGGGTACAACTCTGATGTGTACAGGTACAAAGATGTGAACACCAGAGAGATACCAAATTTACCTGACAGGTACACAACCATACGGTAAGCAGTTAACTCTGCAATAGATCATAATGTTAATTATACAATCAAGAAACAGCTCAATATACTGAAAAGTAATCTACTAACCTGCTGGTATGAAGACGAAAGCCAAGTTACAGGCTGCGCTGAAGAAGAAGCCAGTGCAAAGCGTCATCTTCCTCCCAAATCTATCTAATGTAAGCACGGCCGTGTAAAAACCTGGTATTTCTATTGCAACTGTCAGTATATAATTTAAATAAACTGTCTTCGAGAGGCTCGTTGAGTTTATTGACAGGCCGTAGTAGACAAACGTTGTCGTAATCCACCAGACAGGAGTCGTACACACGCGTCTTAGGAGGACAGGCGAATGTAATATCGCCTTTGTCAGACTAAAATTGTTGTCCTGAAATCTTATAGGGTTATTATACCAAGGTATAGTCAAATTAATGTCACCAGTGTAGAAGTTGCTAATTAAATAATGTAGCCGGATAGTCACACAGAAGATGATATCGCCTGGACAATCGTAATGGTATTTAGGAGAGAAGGGCATAAAATCTCATATGAAATTGTTATTTAGATTTAACGATATTTTCTACAGATTTATAATAATAACTTGTAGGTTGCTATAATTATTTTTTATTATCGAATATCTACTCACTCTGTCAGGTTTAGCGGGAGGATTCATTAAAGCATTCATAGATTTCTCACTTATTTCAGTTCTATTAACTCTCGCAATATTTTCCAGCGCTTTTCTAGCTTCAGTATACCTTCTCTTTGATAACAGCCATCTAATACTTTCCAATATGTAGTAATAATGTCTTATTACTGGAGAATATCCAGTAATAAGACAAGAGGAGGAATATCGGGATATAAAGGGTCAGCACTAAGGTCCTCCAAGGCTGCACAAGCCATGCCACGCCGCCGAGAACTACCTGACCAGTGGCAAACATAGACGAACAGGTAGCGGAGGCAAACACACGGAACTTGGGACCAACCAGCTCTGCAGCTGAAACATTGCACATTTTCTTTAGAATTTACGGTACTGTTTCTATCATGATAACAGCATGACAAAATTGATGTTTTACCAAAAATATAGGCAGCACTAAACAATCCACCGCCTAACGTTGTTTCGAGTAGTTGCAAGGTCAAAAACATCGTATAGTCTACCGAGAAAGCCTTGAACACGCCTATAATAGCCGTGTTGAAGATGCTGATGAGCAGAGCCATGCGTCGTCCGTAATGATCAGAAATGTAGCCGATGAATGGCAGAACGAGTAACGTTCCTAGACTGCTTATAGTTCCTGCAAGAGTTCTAAGCCAATCCTTACATCCAAGATCAAACTAAAATGACAATTTTTTTATAAAATATGTAGTGAGCTTAAGAAATTCCTGCCGTTTAATGTTGGTGAATCAGGCAGACCAAAAATATTTGTTATAACGTGAATACTTACCTCATGTACGACAGAAGTTTCTGTCTCGTACACAAATGCGTCACATTTTTGAGTATCTGAATGATTAAACAGATCTTTGGGACAGTATAAAAATGAGCCATTGTAGCCGGTGTCTAAAGGTACATATCTCTCGCAACTGGAAGGTGTAGAACCGCCTGCTTTGAAAGGTACAGCGTTGGTGATCCATTCTGGGCGGAAGAGAGAACTCTTGTTAGTCTCGCCACATTCAATAATACGACATCTGAAAGTATTAAGACGTTTGTTTTATAAATACAATCTTTCTTAAGACAACAAGAAATAAAACCGTTCCTTATCTCTGTCGATGAGGAATGACTGTATGAATTGCTTAACTATACATATTAATTAACAGCTGTTATATATTATTTTTATATTATATATTGTTAGATATTATTCAATACTGTTTACTTTTAACGGCTATCAATCTCAACCAAACTAATGAACATTGTCTTGTTATCCTTAATTATCACCACCCGCAGTCGCACAAAAATATACCAAATATGAATCCATATATAATAAATAATTATTCAATAAACGTATAAATATTTGGCGTCTTACCTGTGTGGTACAGCAGCTGCTATGAAGACGTAGTCACTGAAGAAAGCCGAACTCATTATTGGCAACGCAATGAGGCATATGTATTTGAACTGAAATCTTCCAAACTGGCCCAATTCATTCACCAGGACATGGTCCAAATCTATAGACTTCTCAGCCTTTTCCTCTGATTCTACGCTTTGGCTTTTACTGTCGGTCATCTTTATTTATTTATTTGGATCAACGAACAGCAAGAGCACTCTAAAATGAGTTTAGTCGTTCTGATTCACTTGTTCAGTTTTGTTGATTGGCTTAATTTGAATTTTTAACACCTTGTTATTAATTAATTTATAGTAATTATTGTTAATGTTGTCCCCGAAATGCTTGATGACCTATGTGATCACGTCCACTCTCTTCGCTAGCAAGGCAAACACAGATAGTAAAACATATCGTAAACACTCTGTTGTCCTCATTGCAAGTATTATCCCAAACCTGTGCGCTAATTATAGAAGTGTTTTTAATTTAACATTGAATAAGTAACAATTAATACTTAAAACAACAAAATGGTGAAATATACTTATTCGTAGATATATATGTACATAAAACAAGTTATGAATTCCTTTAAGAGGAGACATGTATTTTTGCAGAATTAATAAAGCAAGAAAAACACTTTCGTTTAGAAACATCTAAAATATCATAATTACAGTAAGATATTAGCTGAGAGAAGTGGAAAGTTAGATCTCGATGGAAACCAGAGACCTGGATTAGTGTCGTCGAAACACTTGAGCCACTCTTATGAGATATATGTCAATATATTGAAACTGAAGATAATCTTATCTTATGGATGGGAGTTTATCACAAACAACAGCTGCAGTTACAGCTAAGTACAAGATAACGAAGACGAAGTCAACAGCGCAATGGGATAATTAAAATTCATACACTGATCTACTAATATTCATATATTGTGTCATTAAATATGTACCTTTTTAAAAAAGGCCGGTTTAATCCTGCCCAGTCCTGCACTAATCTCCTAAGACATGTCTCCTGATATATGACAGTAAACTAAATCACATAGCACACAATTTTAAAACTCTAACAATAACAGTAAGTGGTCGTATGCTTTACTATAGTTTAGTCGACACAGGCGGTCACACTGTAGGGTACTTATTTAAGTCAATAAGGTTTGACGCACACTGGCCCGAGGTTGCATCACTTTCTATATCGACCTTAACCACGACGGTCGATCTCTCTCTAATATCGGTACAACTAATGAATCTATTTAAAGTGCTAATTTATTAATTCCCGTAGCTCTAATTGTATAATTAGCTAAATACACTTTTGCTAAGTGGCTAAACTAAACCCAGAGTGTATGAGGGCCATCTTAATGGCTAATCAATTTTTTTTTAACTTTATTAGATCATTTATATATTCAACGCCTCAGCTGTATGATAAACAAGCATTTATTATTGCGGTTGAATGTTAGCTATGTTGATCGTCCACTTCCTAATTACATTATCAGGCAGAAAGGCATCTTAGACATAATAGCCTCATTGTGAATACAATATAACTCACATCCTCCAAGATGCAAGAGGTGTGACCGCCAATGACACGTTCATACTGTTATGATTATAGTTGCTAAGACTTGTGTTAAACTCGGATATTGATAATAGTAATTATAACGAATCGACAGCATCAGCAAGAAAAAAAATTGATGGCATAACATTAGGTATATGCTTCTCCTACTTATTACATAATTCGCGACAAACTCGTATACCATTGTGACGTTAAATGTGATTGTCTCCATAAATAACATCAATTTCAGCTAGTTAGATTATGATCACATTGTGATTTGCTGTTTTTGATGAGAGCTCATTATGTCGAGCGTTATTATAAAAAAATGCATTTGTTAAATGTCTTCAATATATCGTATACGTTTTCATTTTTGTAATAAGTATGAGTACGTAAGTAATATATCATCTCTAAATAGTATAAAGCGCTTCCCTTTGTGTAAAAGCTAAGAGAACAGTACGTTTTTTTGCATGCAAATTGCATGATTTATACGTATAATATATGCAAAATGTCGTAGTGAAATACTGATAATTTTACTGGTTTTGAAGTCATAAATAACTTTATAACATTTTAACATACATAGTTTTGTTATGCAGCAAAACTTATTTTTCTATACCAATATTTACAACAAACTTAGCAAGTACAAACGTGTGAACCTAGGTTTCTATTGAGACTTGTATGGAATACTAACAGGCTTTCTCTTAAATATGGTAATAAAAACGCAGCAAACAATTCTTCGAGTCAAATTATGCAACAACATGTTTGAGTGTTCTCGCTACAAGGCGCACAAAATTTCAAACTCGAACTCTTTCTAGACCACTAGATGGCAAAATAATACCTATAGTTGTCTATCTATACACGGAATAAATTTGTTTGTCTCATTCTGCCGCGCACCACCGCTATGTGGAACCAGCTGCCCATAGACTACGACATAGAATACGAGGGACCTTAAAAAGAAGAGGCTCTTTAAGGCCGGCAACGCACTTGTGATGCGACAGGCATTGTGAATGTCCATGGGCGTGGTATCGCTAACAGTCACCTGAGCCTCCAACCGTTTATCCTCAATTGTATAAAATTAAATACATAAATGATATAACTGAGTAGTTTAACATAATAACAGGCCTGAATTATAGCTGTACATTTATTTCATGATTACACAGCGTCCTTAATTAATGTCTCCGAAAACTCTACACATTTTAACACATTTAATATTTAATGTTTCCATTACTATTGAATTTAGTTAACACATTATACAGTCTTTTTTGAATTCTCGTTTACATTAAAGGCAATCTGCAACTCCATAATTTTTCAATTATTTTTCAGTTTTATGGGAAAAACTAAACACAACAATAAATAAAACTCGACTCCTACCTAGAAAGGTACTTTAACCTGAAATAGTGATAGAATCTATCCTTGTCCCTTTGGCAATAATGTGACAAAACATTTTACAATATGGAATTTCATTTATATCTATATAACACGATTAAAATAATTATATTGTGATTGAGGTAATTTCACAAAGGGACGAAGGTACCTAGAGTATAACACAATATTTATATAGACCGCAGCTATTGCGGCCATCGGCTGTGGAGATCTACTTTGACAGGCTCTGCAATGTATGCCTTTAATAATCTATTGTAACGGATTAAGCTAGTCCACTATGATGTCTGTAGTCTTCCTGGTCCTCGGGGCGATGGCGATGCCCTCGGCTTGCTTAATGGTGTCGGGAAGCTGAAGGTGGAGCGTTTCCGGCGTAAGCAGCATCAGCATACCGGCTATTGCTGCCATTACACCGAATAGCAGGTACGGCAACGATTTCATGTACGCCATCTAGTAAAAGACATTTTACACAGTTACACTGCGAACACAGACGGTAGGTGACATAATTATTTTAATTCGTTTTAAAAATGTCGTCAGCCACAGCACGTGCAGTCACGTAGCTAAACCAGTTATCTATTGGAATTTCACTGATAAGAGTGCAAATTCTAATTACTATTTATATTTTTCAATTATTTTCTTGCAAACACTAAATATAAATAAAAAGCTTTGTCGTTAATTAAAACTAAACGTTACAAGTAATATATGTTCATCGGGAATACCGACCTACCAACCATACTTTATAATTCGTCTACGAGTATAACAACAATTTTTTTTTTTTGATTGCAAAAGGAGCTACACATTTTAAACTCGAATCTAACAACCGATCACTCTCCTCTACTATCGTACAACAACTGTCGAACTCTATTCTCATGACAAACCAGCAGGGGTGTGAGCGGTGCGGCAGTGGCCCCTATTCGTCCAATCGCGGAGCAGGTACTCATCATGGAGTGCCGGACGCTAGTTGGGAATAATTCTATGGTGTATATGTAGATGGACGCAAACACCATACTAATCATGGTCTTGCCCACCATCGTCAGAGCTGTTCTCTCTGCAACGTCAGTTTCACATTCAGGTGGCTCATTTAGACAATATTAGTTTATTTTGGACATTCAGGGTCGGGATCCAGAATGTCAACACATTTTAGCTCCAATCCCAAGCAAAGCCTTAGCAAACCTACATAATTTTGAGGACTTGTCTTACTACTTATGTAATATATGGATATCACATTCTTTAAAAACCATCATGTCAATTAGCGTACAACTACGGATGAATATTATTTTCTATTTCAGTTTCCAGGTCTGAGAGATCCGTTAAATACTTACCAGAAGAGGGGTCTGTGGGGCAACGAGCTGCCCTATCCTGCCTCCCATAGAGCACAGCGCTACCATCGTGTGACGGATAGATGTTGGATACAGTTCTGATGTGTATATGTAGATACTACTGAACACCATACTTATAGCCAGCTTTCCCAACAAGTTGAGGCACGGTGGAGCCCACTGCACATCTGAAATTTGCCTAAGACTACACTACCATACGCATAACGATAGCAAAATATCTAACTACTACTACTATTTATGTATTCTATTAATTACATAAACTGAGAATTTAAACTTACGTTCTGGTATGAATGGCAACCCAAAGAGTGCTAAGCCGCAAATGAAGAATGCCGTCATAATTGACGCCTTCCTCCCGAAGCGGTCCAGGGTCAGCACACTAAGACAGTATCCCGGAATTTCCACCAGTGCAGTGAGCAGGTAGTTGATATAACTATTGCCCCCAAGAGTCACAGAGTTTATGGACAGGCCGTAGTATATAAATGTCACTGTGATCCACCAAAACGAGCAAATGAATAATCTGGACATCAATATCCGGGAGCGAAGAACTTGCATCGCTAACGATTCCTCCCTATTCTCTGTCGGAGTGACGGAACCTTCCAATTCTACGTTTTCATCGGTCAGTAATTTTATCGTCTCTGGGGATAGCTTCTTTCTGTTCATTTCGGCCGCTTTAAATATTATTCTCGCTGCCTCCTTTCTCTTTCCTTTGCTTAACAGCCACCGGACGCTCTCTTCTATGATGAAGCAGTAAAGGATGAATATAAATGATGGAGCGTAAATGACCCTGGTCAAAGTTCTCCATTCTGGAATTCCCCAAGCAATGAGTGCTACTACCGCTTGCCCGATAGCAAATGAACAGGACATCATATTACCACCGAGGACTCTCCTATTGATTCCCACCATCTCTAAAGCTGTAAGAAATCATTACTTTAAGAATTATTATTTGGCTTATCTTAATGTAAGATCGAATATCAAATAAGTGGAAATAGTTGGAGAATGGCTGAACTACTATAGTATACAAGGACCTCACCCAGAATGAAACCCGAGGTGTAGACGCCTGAGCCGACAATAGATTCAACCAGCTCAAGGACAATGTACGTCACGTAGTTGGTGGAGAAAGAGCGCACCACGCCCACCGTCGCAGGTGCCACCGCCGTTAGGATAAACGCCACGCGACGGCCGAATCTAACGATATTAATCGGTCTTAATACCAAGAGACTTCATTTCATCTCCATATTTAGGTATGATAAGCGAGAATCATTTTTTCTATGATGTAGATTAGACTGGACTGACTAACTTACGTGTCAGAAATGTATGCGGTGAGTGGCAGCGCGAAGAAAATGCCGGCACTGTGTATGGTCCCAACCAGCGTTCGCTTCCACTCTTCGCATGCCAGGTCAAACTGGTCACAGAAATTTGACAATAAAAGAGAATATATCTCAATAAGCGTTCATACATTTCCATAAGCAGACTGAGACTCACGGTGGCCACTATAGAGTTATTCTGCTGATAAATCCAGCTACTGCAGCGCTCAGTCTGGGAGGGGTTGAAGGAATCCGCGGAGCAGGAGTCCCCCGTAGACACAAAACGCTCGCATTGTCCGCCCGAGTCCGGCAGCGCCCATGGGCCCCAACCGTTCGTCTCGAAAAGGGGTGGAGATGCCTCGCATTGTGGCACACGACATCTGAAGATATTTTTATATTATTCAACATGGACAAAATTTACCCAGCCCGTGCGATTTTTTCTCCGGGAACTGAATGTCTAACCTACACATATATATCATCTACGGACATCTAAAAATAACCCTCTAATACGTCCTCGGAAAATACAATAGGTAAGTTAGAGAAAATAACGAAAGAATAATTGTGATTACATTTTCTAAAAATCTCCTAAGCCATGTTTACCTACAAGACGTTAATGATAAGCTAATTTATATCGTGAGGTAGATCTGATAAAAATATTTTATTTATTCAAGGTTTCAGGAAATTCGCTATCGCATAAATAAATAGTATTATTGTTTCACTAAACAGTAGTAATCCTTCGCAAGATTTATGGAAGTTTGAATTACAAATGTTAAACTAGGACATCCTGCTAGTGGGTCCAAGTAGCGGAAACGTCCTTCGCAAATCATAATGCTGCCATACGCTGCGTTTTAAGCGATGTTATAAAAGAATACCATGAACGTATCTTGATTTATCTCCAATACAAGAGATACACGCAATCGATAACAATCCCACACGTTCGTATAAGATTTTACAAGTGCATCGGCATCTCTATTCATTATTCTATGATTGTTCTATTGGCTTTATGTTATTAACGATAAAGCGCGGGACTCTCAACGCATTATTTGTCAACTAAAGTGTGTGATAGCGAAGAAAATCCTGTAGAGAATCAAAGGAACTGCACTAGACCGACATCTGCGTTATACGTATTTAATAAAGACGATAAGCAGCATTAATCTGCTAATCCACACGAATCGATAAGGGTTTAATTTTGAGGCACCGATGCCAAAATAGTCCTACACTAAAGCCATAAATATCCCGACATCACATTCTATTGCTCTGTAAACATTATTAATGCAATATCTATCACTAGATCGGGGCGTGATAACGTCATGTTAACAAGACGTGCTGTGCTTGATGAGGTAAAGAGAAATGCATCCCAGTAGGTAAACAAACAGCCTCTTCCCACGAACAGTGCAAAGTGCTCCAAATGGTGACTATATAAATAAAGTAATTAATTTGAATTTATATCCATTGAAGCATATTTGTAAATAAGGCCTATTCGTCTGAATATTTTTTTATACTAATTAACGTTAGGCCAGAGTATTAAAGTAAATTTATACAGAGAATTATCTATATAGTATTTAGAGTTCAGACAGATGAGATAATTATGGTTGACTGCGTTGGTTCAAAAGCCAATCTATGAATTCGTCAATTTGAATAACACGAAGACGACAATACTTGTTATTGCTACTGGATTTAATAATTTTCTATACGAATAATACTGTTGTTATATCCATAAACAAAATGTCTCACAATTGAATTATTTGTTCAAAACAATGGATGCGTATTATCACATTCAGTTATAATGTATTAACCATTTTCATATTGGCGATTTTCATAGCTCTATGTTAAAGTCGTAATTTACTGACACCGAACCCACTAACAGTTGTCGAGACATTAGATTTACTGAATATCATGTAAGATATGAGCCAGTGAAATGTTACCTGTAATTTGCGCTGGCAGCTGCAAAGACGTACTGACTACTATAAACTGCACTAAATAGTATGGGTATCAAGATAAAGAAGTAGTTCCTCAACTGATATCTGCCAAACTGCCCCAACTCCTCAAGGACTAAGTCCAAGTTCAGCACCTTTTTTTCGGACATGTTTGGGTCAGCCACTACGCGTGTACACACCGCGCTCGCGGCGCGTTCGGCCTGCGTGTGGCCAGTGTGGCTAATCTGATACACTTCTTGCGATACAGACCAGTGAGAATATCGTCACGTGGTTGATTGTCCGTTTGTTTGAAACTCACTTAGATATGCCCTACTTTTTACACCTCTAACGCGACGCGTACTAAAGGCTCACTTCAAAGCCGTCTTAGAATCTGATACTGACCTATAATTAACACTCGCCGCGTTGAAGATATACTGGTTCTTGAACATGGAGTAGAAGATGACCACGGGCACCACGAAGCGGTACACGTGCCACTGGTACCTTCCGAACTGCCCGATCTCCCTCAGTATCTTGTCTAACTCTATATCGCGCGGCTTGCACATCGTAACATTTTCACTTAATACGAAACATACTTATTTGTACAATTATAGCTATTGAGGATTTTCTCATTACCTATGATAAGGTACGTTGGTACGGTAGTGGAAAAGATTAGATGATTTAAGGAAAATATGAATTGCACATTTTCTTCTACATTTGACGAATGATGCCATTTCATGACATTTTCCGCAGACTCGCTTGTCATTGACCGACAGTGCTAAAGGAAAATCGCGTAGAACGCAACCTCCAGGTAGCGGCCCATGATTATTATTGATATTGATTTCCTTAAGTAGTGTATGTGCAATGTAAATTAAGGCTGCGTTGTGTAAACGTTACGATCTAACAGTATTTTTCCTCCTATCCACTATTTTCAATGTTATTTAACAATTGAACGTCCCACTTTGGTGATACTGATTAGATCTTACACTATCAGTCTAAAGCTAAAAGAATAAGTATAGATTTATTGTATCAAATATTTATAATGTTGTTTAGGCACACATGTCGCACTAAAGGTTTAGTTAATAGAAATAAAGACAACTTCAACGGGCAACGTCACATATATTTTGTCAAAATATTGCACGATTTAATCTTTTCTCATGTCGTCAAGATATCAATCGATGTTCTCACCTCTCGTTTGTTTACAAACATCACATCGCTGCATTTCAAGTTTACTCTAGTGGGAAGGCAGAATGTTTGTCACGTTATAAAATAGCTGACACTTGGTCATTACTTAAGTCATTACGACGCTGCAGACACGCAATTGATCACGTGCAACACCATACTTACATTAATTATTGTTTTATGTATAAGTTCGATTGTCATCGTCTCCAATTATTTTCCCACAATACGTTATACCTCTATAAGATAAACTGACGAGTTAACGGCCAATTGACTTGCAAGGGAGGCATTAAAAATAAAACACGGCTTTATGTAATGTAATACCTAGTTCCAAACTTTAATATTATATACAACACCAAATGCGAACTTCTACCGAAACGTGTAAGAACAACCATTGTAAACATATTTATATATCATATATATTTACAATTAATAAGTTAATAGTTAATATAGTTACACCGTTACAAGAGCTACAGGTTCCTATCGTTTCTCAATATTTTGGTCTAAATTCTCTGCCCAAGAGCATTTACGCTTTGTTTACGGAAATACTCCGGTGAGATCCGTCTCACTAGAGGTCAAATACTGTACTACAAAAAAAGTTTTTACCATATAAGGTTGAACTTTGATATTATAGAAATAAAAACGGCGATTTATACGTCACACAAAGAGATTTTAATTGTAAATGCTCTTGGGCATACAATACAAAAAGCACCTTTTGCAAACTGGATGCAATGGGAATATGCTAGTAGTCGAAATCTTTTTGTAATACTGCAATTTTGATGACAATAAGCACTAAATAGGAATGTTTTGTCAATCGTAGATTTGGATCGTCACAATTCAACGCATTACATAAGGCTAGTGCAAAGGTCGTTTGCTTCATATTATGGTAGACTTTTTAAAAGGAACACGAATGATGAAATTACGAACACATTCCATCCAACTAATATACGTCAATGGACGGGATGAGCGAGAGATGTACGAACATTATTCATTTCAGACCAGTACAACATCCCTCGATACATTTCTACGAAAGGATAATTTTAAAACCCCACATTTTAGATCCTTCGTAGACAAAATGAACTTCAAGTTACATGCACAGGTTACTTTATATTTATATAATTTCGAAATTTGATAAATATTTACAAAAGATAAGACTTTGGGAATGCATCGGGCATTACGATTTAAATGTCGAAGTATAACAGTAAAAAATTAAATTCGTTCAGTGCTTTTGAAGTCTTGAAATAAGGAAACCTTCGCAAAAAAGAATACAAGGGATTAAATACGTTTTCTTAATTTAGAACACACTCGCAATCGGCTGTAAAAGAGCCTTTGTTAATTCTGTTTTATCTATGCATCGTAAACATCGAACGAATTGAGGAAGACCAAATGAAGTTTTTAACACCGTTTGCCCCAGTGGAAACTGTGGATACCACCCAACTGCACCGCCGCCTAAAGCTGTCGGGCTGGAAAAGGGACATCGGACGTGACAAGGGGTCGAATGGTTTCGCGAAGGTATCGCTAGGGAGAAGTCACTCACTCGAGTCGGCCTTAGCGTTGAGGCGAGCCCGGCCCGCGTCAGAGGTCGGGGCACAGCGGCGTGAGCGGGTGCAGCGCCAGGGCGGCGGCGGCGGCGTCGGCGGCGGCGGCGGGCTCGCCCAGCGCGCCCAGCACCAGCGCCAGGCGCCGCCACGTGTCCGCGCGCCCCGGCTCCAGCGCGCCCGCCTCGCGCAGCGTGCGCTCGGCCAGGCGCAGCCAGCCCAGCGCGAAGTAGGCGCCGCCCAGCTGCAGCAGCGCGTCCACGTGCGTGGGGTGCACGGCCAGCGCGTCCTGGAAGCTCTGGCGCGCCTCCTGCCACTCGCCGCACGCGCCGTGCACGCGCCCGCGCTGCGGAGGGGAAGCGTTAGCGGCGGACGCGACGGCACTCGACTAGCGGGCGACGCTCACCGTGTACAGCACGAGGTGGCTGAAGGGCGTCAGGGCCGCCGCCTCCGCCACGCAGCCGGCCGCCGCGCTCGTCCGCCCCAACCTGCAACGGCCGCGGCGTTAGAGCGCGCCGAGCTCGCCCGCGGCGGGGCCGGCGCAGCCTACCTGAGGCACAGGTCGGCCAGCAGCAGCCAGGCGTGCGCGCGCTGCTCGGCCAGCGGCGGCCGCGCTCGCTGCGACAGCGTCGACGCGTTCTCGGACAGCGCGCGCTCCACGCGGTACGCGCCCGCCGACTCCGCCCGCAGCGACGCTGCAACCGTCGCTCGTTAGCACCCCCTCGCTGGCCACTCCCCGGCTCATCCGGCGGGCCGACCCTTACCGGCGTCTCGGCCGCTGGGCGGGTCGTCCCGGACAGAGTCCGACAGGGCGTCCAGCTCCAGGTACTGCTGCTCGGCGTCGCCGTCGTCGGCCCCGTTGAGCAGCCGCAGCAGCTCCTTGCCCGTGGCCAAGGCCGCCTCGCCCCCCTCCCACAGCAGCTGCAGCGCGGCCAGCGTCCACAGCGGCCACTCGGCCGAGGGGTAGTGGTGGCGCGCCAGGCGGGCGGCGTGCAGGGCGCGCGAGCCCCGGGGGCCGGCCGCGGCGCACGACCACAGCGACGCCGCCAGCCGCAGCCCGCCGCCGCACTCGGCGCGGCACGACAGGCAGGCGCGCGTGGCGTCCTGCGGGCGGAAGGCTTAGAGCGGGCTCGGGGCGGACTGGGCGCACCGGGCGTCGGCGTCGGCGCTCACCATGGCCTCGTTGAGCATGCCGAGCTGCATGTACTGCACGGCGAGGTGGTAGAAGGCCAGGTGGTCGTTGCGGTCCAGGCGCACGCTCTGCAGCAGGCGCTCGAGGCACACGTCGTTCTCGGCGTCCTTCTCCAGGCGCGAGTTGGTCTTCTGCGCCTTCATCTGGTGGGCGACGGCGCAGTGCAGGTAGCAGCGCGCCAGCAGCGGCGTGGGCGTCGAGGGCTGCGCGCGCGCCGCACTCAGCGCCTGCTCGGCCAGCTCGATGCCCTCCTCGACCCAGCCGGCCCGCAGCGCCGTGGTGGCGGCCAGCAGGCGCAGCGGGGCGTCCAGCGGCACGAGCGGCGCCGCCCGCCTCGCCACGCCCACCGCCCGCACGTGCGCGTTCCACGCCGGGCTGCCCTGCTTGGGCGGCGGCTGAGCCAGCAGCGCCAGCCCGGGCTCGTGCCTGGCCGCCGCGGCCGTCGCCAGGGCCCTCTGCCGCCAGATGTGCCCGCAGCCGAACGAGAACTTCATCGCGCGCTCCAGCGACTGCAACGATCGACGAGCAATTTTAGTAACACGAATCCGACAGCGTCATCACGAGCTAGCGCGGGCACACCTCCAACAGCAGCGCCAGCTGCCCCCAGCGCGTGACGGCGATGGCCAGCAGGTCGACGAGCGCCATGGCGTTGTGCAGCGAGTGCGCCCGCGCAGCCTCGAACTCCGCGCTCTGCGAGAGCACGGCGTCCCTCACGGCCATGGCCTCGCCCACCACCAGCGCCAGCACCACTTCCTCGTGCACGTTGCGGGGCACGAACTGCAACACGAGAGACCTCTCCTGAAACTGCCCGATTGCCGAAGTAATTACTGTTCCTCTATGGGACCCATAATACTTGATTGATGGCGGCATATTTCTTAGGCTTCCAAGGCCCGTCCGAGGCCTGATCGTCTCGGCGCCTGCCGAGGGTGCCACCCAGCGACGGAGACACGCCCTGCGGAGCCTTGTACACCTGCAATTCGAATCATAGATCTAAAGACTATATATACTTATATATGCTATAGTAAAAATAATTAGCCACACACCTGCCCCGAGACACCCCTCATGAGGACCTCGGCCAGCTGCCGTGCCAACGTCAGGCGTAACGCCTGCGTCGCCCCCGACTCCACTGCCGTCAGCATGTCTCGGTACCTGCATATATTCGTGTCTTAGGAAATGGGTTGAGTCATGTTCAAGGACAAGGCTGTGCTGCTACGACCTGTCAATAGCAGCGCCGAGCCTTCCAGCACGAATATGCAGCAGAGGCGCCCTCTGCAGGGCGGTTTCGAGGGTGGCACCTGCGCGCGCAGCCGACGCCCTCTGCAGGTACAGGAGCGTCAACTCCGACGCAAGCTCAAAACTTCGAATCTGTAATTTGCTCCAAAACATTATACACATGATATTGTAAATATTTAAGAAATGTCAATTCCCATTTAGTTACCTGAATAGACTTTAAAAAAGAACCCATTATTAACAGTTAAAATACAATTAACATAATTTTTTTTTTAATTGGCTTTTAGATTTTATATAGTTGTCACATTGTTTAAATATGTAGCTGTAAGTTTTCCATCTTAAATAAAAAAAAAATTAAAAAAGAATTATTCATTTTTCTATGCCTGGATTTCTTATATTATATGCATTAATTAATTTACCCCTGCTTTAGAAATATATAACAAGCAGCAGTTTGTTATATAAAAATATTAAATTATTCTTTCATAAATTTGAAGCTTTTATAAATTACTAGCTGATCTGAAACATTGTTTTGCCATACATGAGATTTCAATTTTGAATGAAAAATAAAAAAATTTGGGGTGGACTACCCTTAACATTTAGGGGGATGAAAAATAGATGTTGACCGATTCTCAGACCTACTCAATACGCTCACAAAGTTCGTGGTTCAAGTTCAACCCTGTGACACAAGAATTTTATATATTAGATAATACTTACCAGCTCAGCCTCCCACTCCGCTTGTTTAAACTTACTGGTTGACGCTGGCAACACAGTTAGCTCCAAGCATAGTCCCTTAATAGCATATGACTCAGCTACAATGCGGAGGCTTCGACTGAAATAATGTTGTTTTTAATTAGACAACCACAAAGGTGGTTTTATTAAAGTTGTATTTGGAATATTATTATCATATGGATAAATTTTTATTCATACTTTTGTATTTTCATAATATTTTTCAATAATTCATTAATTTCATAATTTTATAATAATCATTTCATAACAATTTTTCATAGATTAACAATAGATTGTATTCACCACTTCAACTAATACTAAGATATAATTCTTTAGCCAAGAGTGAAACAATTGAGGAGGCTCTGATTAGACTAAATGCTTAGGATGGTGAGAGTTTTCACTTTGTCTTTTCATTTGGGTACACTATCTTTGCTTCTTTTTTGTGTTTGAGCTGTAAGTTTAAGGTTTTATTTGTACAAATACATATTGTTTAAGTTCATTATGAGTATTCATAATAGTACATTTAGTTGGTAAGTCATAATAAATAAATAAATACCTATTTACTATTCTTATGTTTTGAAGACTATCAATAATATCTCTATTACATCACACACCAATTCCCTCATGAAATGTGAGTCATAATGCAATATCATCTAAGCAACATGTAACTAATGGGAACAAATTTCAGAACAATATCAAGCCAAGTCATATTAGATTTGAACTAAAGATTTAAAAAACTTAAAAAAGCATGGATGTAAATAAATATTACAAAAACTTACACAGGTAATTCTTTCTCAGTCAGAGTATTTAATTCTGCCAACTTATAATGTTTCAATGCATCATCATATGATCCACATGCAAAGTGAAGCTTGCCAAGCAGCAAGTGAGCATCTAATGCAACTCCCGCTTTCTTTCCTGCTTCATCTGTAGCCAGGGTCAAATATCCCTTTGGCTCTGACAATTCACGTTGAGCACGCTCTATATTTTCTTTGGTGGGAGGCCATTCATCAAGATAAACTTCCAATTTGCCTTCCCCAATCAAAAAGTGTGCAAGGCTCTCTGGAATATTACAATTACAAAACCGTAAATTTGTTTCACAAGTACATAAATTTGATAATGCAAATGAAAAGAAGTTCACTACTAATTCCAATAGATGGAATTGAATCAGGCATCAAGTCAACATCTTTAAAATCTCCAGTTAATTTAAGTTTTGCTGCTAGAATACAAAGTTGAATGTTTTTTAAAGTTACAGTTTAACACATCCTGTAATTGTAAGGTAGAAGAGTTCTTCAATATACTAATGTTTATGAAATCTTTTACCGTGCTGTGGTGACCTGGCCTTGAGTTGCTGTGCTAACTCCACAGCCTTCTTCCAATTAGCCTCCTCGCGGCTCTTTTCAATATCAGTCTCGTAGGTTCGTACAGAATTTTTACTTTTCGATGTCATGGTAAAACGAGTTCATATAATAGAAGTTAAAAGATTTATTCACAAATTATCATCTCATTACAAAATATTTGCAAATAAATCGTTAAACGAAAGAAATAGTAACGCACGTAACTACAATTACGGATTCTGGCTCCCCAGTCCCTTCTCCTCTTCTCTGCCTATTGTTCACACTTCACACATCACAGAATATAGAACACAGATATTAACAATCATCTGTGGTCACTCATCACCGATCACTCATACTTCTTAGTCAACATAGCAGACCACACATTACACTCAGACTCTTACTATAGTATTTTTACTCTATGTTCGCTTTTGAAATAATTACAGATTCACCAACAATTTTGAAAACGTCACTTCGCTGTCAGTTGTCGGCGGTTGTATGGTAAGGTTTCTAATCGATAATTAATTCGAATATTAATGCAACTTGCAATGTTTTAGGTAGGTATTAATTATTTATAAAATAACGTTGTGCATATTTGGGATTTACCCACTTAATATATTATATTATTACATAACCTTCGCTTTCCTTAGATCATAAATATTATGGAAAAAGATTACAATAAACATTAAAATATAATGACATAATTTAAAATTTAATAGTAATTTAAATCAGATAATGCCTAAAGGTATAAAGTGATGTTCGAATTATAATTGACTTTTAAAATGTCTAAGAGCTCAACATTACATAAACATAACGATAAAAATACAATTTCACGTGGACAATCAACAAACGTTTATACTAATTGCAGCAAATTATTATAAATGGCCACCCCTTACGATGGCATCGCTTCGTTCTACAGATAAGATGGTGGCACTATATTTCCAAGACAGAGACTAGAGAAACACAGATGTTCATTTATCAGTGTTAAAATTACAGTTTATGTTAATCATGGGTTCAAAGTAAGGTTATATGTGTAACTTGTATGAATAATGGTATAATTTAATTTTATTGATTGCTTTGACCTTCAGCTTAGTATAAAAATGAAAGAACAAACGTTGAATACTAGATGGCATTGGGTGTTTCAATAATGTTTATTATCTTCTGATTTCCAATTCTCTGTTCTTTAAAATGCTATAAAAGTTAAATACATAAAATTTCCATATATGAACGTGAATCTGATAAGCTCAATTTCAGTGTACACAACACATTAGGTGTTCTAAAAATAGCTTAATAGCAACTGTGGTAAGCAGCGACGTCGCAGGGCGGCCCTAGGCCGTGACTGACACTGTCCCGACGCGACCTATCCGATTCGTTCCAAGCAAATTACCTAATACAGGATGACCTTAATTAATTTGAAATTAAACTTTGCTGCATTGATTATCATGTATTGAGTCACATGAATTACTGTTGTTGTACGATGAGTTAAATATATCATATCGGCGCAGTTTTATGTAATAGAGTGTATTCTCTTTTGTATACAACAGAGGCAATTTCTGTTAATATTGTTATATTGACAAGTAGGTAGCGTGAAGCTCGACCGTAATCCGATTACATTAAGAATACGCAGCGCGTCGCACTACGACAACCTACCCCTACCATTCTTGTTGTTGAGCAGTTTTGATGCAATCACTTTTATTTCAAGCCAAGAATTATTAATAATATATAATTTCAGAGCGTAGCGCTCTTCTTAACGCCAATACGTCATTGACGTGCGTTTAAAAATCTGTTTAAAATTAAGTGATCGTCATTATCATAACGAACTGCGCTTCTGAATATTGAAGTGGCTCAATATTATTAAACGGTTTCCGAATGCAGGGAAAGGGATTTCTTTTTGTTTTCATTGGCCCATATCCGCAGCTCTAGACTCGTTACTCGTTAATTTCCGCTCTCCCCTTATAACAAGTTATTTCATTTTATAACATCTAGTTGCGACGTTATTATGTCATAAATTGTTTCCTATTTTGCCTTAATATACTAACGTTTACTTCACATTGTGTTATGAAACCTTCTACTACTAGGTACTACTAGCACCTTCTTGACGTGTTCTGCACCGAGAAACTAATCATGCAACCATATACACGTAGTCAATTTTGTATCTTTATAAATATAGAATTAAACAATGTATTGAATATAATAAATCCGCTGTAACATAAAAGTGAAGCCAAAGTCAATAACGAATGTGTGAAGCCTCCCAAAGCGCATCAATCGCTAGGTATGGGCGCGGCAGGGGGCGGGAGGGGCGCGGTGTGCAGGGTCGGGGGGCACCTCGTTCTCTGTAAAACGAGCCTCAACTGCCTACACGGATAATATTATGCTACACCGGTCTATGTGTGCGTTACATTGCGCAGGGCATGCAAAATTTTACCAACTCCACAAGCCACTGCTCCTAACATATTTAATATCTTTTCAAACGGTTCTTATTCAAGTAAAGAAGTATTTTAATTTATTCGAATTTAAGGATGTCCATGTCTCCCTTAAACTTAATCTCGATATTGCAGCGACTTCCTGAGATGGCATATTGTTCTACAATTATAATGAAATAATTAACTTCCTACTCTTGTTTTGTTGTAGAAAGTGTAGCAGCAACCCTACGTAAGCCGGGGGGGCAAACTGGTAAGGGGATGCATGACGTAGGTCAATGTCGGGCCGGCAACCGCCTCGCACCGGCAAATTGGTTTACGACTCTTCAAATTGCAACGTTGATTAATTATATCGTTCAAGATCAATTTTATTAGCGATGTTAGTTCCACACATATATTGCCGTTAATTATCCTCATGCCATAATGCGCAAAAATGAAAGCAACGACAACTCCAAGTGTTTTGTGTGTTTCTTTATAAATAATACCGTTATATAAAGTCTCAAATATTCAATATCTATCTATTGCAGTTTTCCTAGAAATTCATTTACATCGTGTCTTTGGTGAAACAGTTATTACACTATTATATGAGGATCGCGATTAATCGATAAAGCAGGATATCTCCATGGCTACAGATTCTGTATTGCAAGACAAAACGCAAACAATCTATTTCCCGGGCGTAATATGTATTACATCACCACAGCTGTAAAAGATACGCAAAGGTTATAAGTAAATATGTAGCATAAAGTATACACAGGCCTTCCTCGACGCCGTTCATATTAATATCATTATTACATAGCTTAAAAACACCATGGTGTTTACCAACCCTCGCTTAACAACCAGGCACTCGAAACATACATTAACGGATTTATGTATTAAATGAAATAAATTTAATAATCAATATTCAAAGTTTCATTATTATTAATTTTTATTAACTGTGACTAACATTAATAACGATGACTTCCCTCTTCCGCTATCATAATTCATTACTGGCATTTTTTCAGTTCAAAAGAGCCAAATCAAATATTTAGAATACGTCAATAAGATCGCGGTCTCAATATTACTTAAAACAATTAAATTTATTTAATAATTCTCATATGATATACTCGTATAAACAAAACCTCTAGCGAATCGGGAACTGCCTTGCAGGTAGGCAGTATCCGGGTGGCCCCTTAATATCCAGATGATTTCCTGACTCTAGCTGACGCATTCGATGTGGTTGCCAACGCTGGTTTATAATATCACCTATATTTCATACCGCGTGTATGCTTTAAAGTAGTTTTATTGAATGTGTATTATAGCGTAACCCATATCATTCTGACTCACCGTGCAACCTCACACTCGAATTAAGGCTGTTTGTTATTAGTTGATTGATATTGCTTACGAATAATCAACTTTGTCAGTTTTTTGGCATATCCTTATATTAAAGATACATAACGTGTTTTTCGGTTCCAATTTCAAACTGAGCTTATTATTCTAGATGACAGAATACATCCGTGGCCGAGGGAATGCTACGTCAATAGCTACGAGCTTTCGTAGACTTGTAGCAATTTAACTCTACGGTCTTTTTATTTATACTCGTATAAAGCATACGAGCGAATTTTATTTATTACCTATATTTTTGACTCGTATATATTCAATATAGCAATGTTATATTCGATGCAATGAAATATTTCAATACAAGTACGAGATTGAAGTGAATAAAGTGAAAATACTACTGAATAATAGCAGCAAGGTAGGCGAGATGAACGGCACAGACCAGGTAGCCTACAGAGTTTCCCAATAATTGTTCAAAATTTTAATACCTAGCGTACTTTATGAACTAATATTATGAATGTATATAATTTTCTAAGACTAACTGTAACTAAATTCTTATTCGAATGCTTAGTATCGTTTGACCCTCGAGAAACTGTACTGAACATATTATAATCTTGTCGTGACGTGACAACAATATTGTTGTAAAGAGAGTCGGTCGGCTCTGGGCGAAGCGGGCGGTGGTCTGTGGTGCGGTATCGAGCGAGAGCGCGTCCTTGGCCCGTTGCAGCGCAACCGAATTATTCAGCTTTCGGCAACGTCGCTCGCTCATATTCCTTTGTTCGAGCACCTCCAACACTGCGACACTCTCGTGAACAATGAATACACCCTTGTAGCCATTCCCTGCGAATTGGGATTATGATAAACATGTATTGATTGGCCCTACCCATATCATTATGAGATTGACACCTGCAGTAAGGTGTCATAACTCCCGCTTGACACAGAAATTGTACAGGTAGCGTCGTAAATATCAGAAATTCCCGCTCCCCGCCCCCACTCCCCGCTGGCCCGGGTAATCTCCCTTGACGCCAGTTTCATAACTTTCAGATAGCATTGCACATAAATAGGGTTGCCACGCGTTAGCGATAAATGCCAAGAGAATGTAGCAAGTGAGAGTCAAAATTAACACATTAATTATATGTATTATTATTCCCCGTACAAAAACTTCATATAATATGTATTAATATTAGAATGGAGATGGAATATAATAGTTATGGGTATATTTGTTTAAAAAGTTATGTATGTTCAGATATAAATTAAGTGAAATTATTATTCTTTAAAGTCCTGGAAAGCACTACTTATCTAATCTTTGTCGATTATAATGTAATTTTTTAATCATTTGCGATATCGATGTCGATAATTAGGGTTAAAGCCTAAAAGATTAAATTTTGGGTACTATAGTCTTTCCTCTTCATTTAAGACTTCATAGTAGCTTACTTAGGATTATTTAACGTTTTTTGAAGTCAAAAAAATGATTGAAATACCATTATAATGAAGTATACATTATGTGAATATTTTATGCAGGTGTATATTTTAGGTAGAATGTTACTTGAGTGAATTTAGGGAGTTTTCTTTCTAATGCGTTACGTGCATTTGTATAATAATCGGATAGAAAAGTTAGGGGTGTTAGCAGTTGGCTTTTAATATCCATTACAACGTAATAAATTAGTGAGCACGTTCGGCCGTCCTGAGTGTGACTATATTTTATGTCAGAGACGGACAAATAACAGCCACCGTATTGGTAAATTGTGAAAATGATAATTAACACACTCATTACTCAAATCAAATTCAAATATGCTGAAATAACGGAAGCGGAAAAAGAAAAGTCGCTTACGTAATATTTACTGTTGACAGGGAAAATCCTCAATCGACGCATAGTATGGACTCTACGCTGTTATTCGTAATTAGTCGTATTCAGGTTTTGGGTGTGGTGAAACGCGACACCATCGGCTGAATTTAATTATCTTTCGCTAATTTATCACTATCCATCAACCGTACATATAATGCTGGTCTCAACAGGTTATTAAAAACATTTAATATTATAGAAGCTAATTATAAAGCCCCATAATATATTCAGGGAAACAAACTAAAGTTTGAGTGGTGTCGTTAGTGCGCTCATTAGAGACGCCGAGCCTCTCAAACTAGCCTAATTATACGCCAACCCCACCCACTCCGATATTCATTTATTTATTTATTTCAACACGCAGTACAATATCTTACAGGTTAAAACCTAATGCGACATTGACGCTTTACTTTATCATGCAATTTAATCCTAAGTATGAATATCATAAAAAAAAAGTTAAAAATTTATATTTACAATTATTAACTAATTACTAGTAGCTAATTATACATAATAGAACCTTTGTGATTTCACTCAAAGCGCCTGAGAAAATGTCTACTCTGTCATGAGTTTCGTTAATGATTTTAATTATCCGCGTGACGGGTGTTTTCGCAAGTAAATTGGTTCTGGCAACTGGTACCGCGAGTAGTTGCGGGAGCCGTCGCTTCCACACGTACCGGTCTGGGACGCACAGGTTCAGATGCCGCAGAACCCCTGGATTATGTGCTACCCCACGGAGTAATTTTATTACATACGCCGCAAGTGTGAAGTCCCGTCGCACCCTAAGCTCGTTGTATCCCACCATACCTAATACAAATAATGTGGGATACATTAAAGGGTAGAACGGGTATACTCCGTAAATCTTATAGTATAGGTGTCGGGTAAATTTATTCTGAACCCGCTCCAACATGATACTGTATTTTGCTTCATGGGGAGCCCAAACAACTGCACTATGTTCAAGATGACTCCTGACTAGTGCATTGTACAACACCTTGATTGTTGTAATATTTGTGAACCCTTGAGATTGTCTCAATACAAATCCCAAATTTCTGTATGCCTTCTTGCATATCTTCATGATATGCTCCTGGAAATTTAGGTCTGCATCGAGAAGAACCCCAAGGTCCCGAACTTGCGACAGTCGTTGCATCGGCTCCGCGCCCACCCTGTACTCATAGTGCACAGGAGTCCGCGCACGAGTAAAGGTAATCACCGAGCATTTAGCTACATTGAAGGTGAGTTTATTTTTTTTACTCCACTCGACCACCCTGTCTATGTCTTCTTGTAGGTGTTCAAAGTCGATGTCGCCCTTAATCTTATGTAGCAATTTGAGATCATCTGCAAATAATAAACAAGACGCATGTTTGACAACTTCCGGTAAGTCATTTATCATTATTAGAAATTCGAGAGGCCCCAAATTGCTGCCCTGACTTACCCCAGACCTGGTGAAATATGGTTGAGATTCGTACCCATCGTAATCAACATACTGTTGTCGGTCTTTCATGTAGCTGACAAAAAAATTTAACATGTGCGGTGTACATCCAATTGCCGCTAGCTTCCTTAATAACACGTCGTTATCTACAGTGTCGAATGCTTTTTTAAAATCAAAGTATGCCGCGTCCACCTGTACCCCAGCGTCGACTGCCGGCACCACTTTGACCATAAAGTTAAGCAGATTAGTAGCTGTGCTACGCCCCAGTCGGAAGCCATGTTGCTCGTCCGACAGCTGCGCGCGGATCTGACTTTGCATGCAGCATTGGATCGCGGACTCAAAGACTTTAGCCGGCGTCGACAGCACAGCCACTGGTCGATATCCACTGACATCTGGACCAGCCTTTCCCTTAGGCACCGGAATAACTCGTGTTATTTTCCATCTCGCCGGGAAAATACCCTCTTTTAAGCAGGCGTTAAATATATGATGTAGGGGCTCGGTTAGAACTCTGCGACAATCTCTGAACAGAAAGGCCGGTATACCATCAGGACCTGAAGAATTTTTAGATTTGAGGCGTACTAGTGCTTTTTCAATATCTTGAAAACTCAAGTTATTTATATGAACTCGAGCACTATTCTTGTCCATCTCCGCCGTTGCCGCTTCTGCATCCAACAATGGTGGCTCCTTACTATACACCGATTTAAAGTAATCGGCGAACTCCTCCGCAGACTCACGACTAGTAAGATGTTGACCATCTTTTATTACACTTTGCCTATGTGCACTACTTCTTTTAGATCTTATATATTGCCAAAAAGATTTCGGATCTTTTACGAACCGTTTTTGAATTTTATTTTTGTGTTCATTATGTGCACTTTTTATTGCCTTTTTAATACGGGCCCTACATTTAGAAAATTCAGAGTAACAACAATGAAGTTTTGTTTTTTTGAATTCTTTATGGAGTCTGGCTTTGGTCTTTATATCTTTAATTATTTCCGGAGTGTACCATTCAGGGTATACATATCGAGAACCTTCCCGGTTAAATTGCTTCCGAGGAACACATTTATCTATTACATGATTAAGCTTTTCATAAAAAAAGTTCAACATCCCTTCCACCTCCTGTATTTCATACAGAGTACTCCAATCAATCATAGCTAACATATTATACAATAATTTGTAATCAGCTTTATAAAAATTCCACTGCGGTCTTATACTGCCTACGCTGCTTCGTGCGTCGTCCGCGGAAGGTGGCGGGGGCATGCGGCCGCACCACACGCTCACTGCGAGCGGCGGGTGGTGCGTGTCCACGGGCACGAGCGCATCGTCCGCCGCAACTACGGATACTTCACTGCTAAAACCAGTGCTTAAAACCAAATCCAGCTGACGACCCAAGCAATTTGGTACGGTATTACTTTGAGTGAAATCACAATATGAAACAAAACATTCAAAATAATTACAGATATTTACAGGGCACGAATACAAATTAAAATCTCCAATCACAATTACTTCCTTATATCTATCACATAACTTTTCTATCAACCTAAATAAAAACATATAGTCGCTTTCAGAACTTCCTGGAGGAATATAAATTACACAACATAAAAATAAGAATCTGTTATTTAAATGCACCGTTGCACAAACTATTTCAAAAACGCACTCGTCTATCGACGCATCTGAAACTAGTACCTGTCGAAGCTCAAATCGGTGTGTGGCCACAAGAAGTGCGCCGCCCTGTTTCCGACCATCCGCTCGATCACAACGTAGTATTTTATATCCTTTTGGAACAATTTCAGAATCTAGTATGGATTCGTTGCATCCTGACTCTGTGACAGCGTATAAGTCCGAATTGGACGATGCTATGTTGTTTCTAAAATTGTCCAATTTGGTACGTAAACCCCTCACATTTTGGTAATATATTCCTATCTCATTATTATTTATTGTATTTATTTTTGGGTGATCTACGAAACCAAATCCACTCAGTAAACTCAGCGTTTTGTGGCCACATATCCACATTATTCAACATATCATAAAATTGTTCAGGTACACCAACTATAAACGAAGAATAATCGCGTTCTGTTTTATGTTTAATTTTATCAATTTTTACCATTACTTCCGGTCCGCATATACTTTTGATGTGATCGGTCACCGCTTCCACCGTAGTTTCTGGATGTAAACGCCATACGTGTAGGTATTTTTTTCGTTCTGTTGCAACTATCGCCTTCAACTCAGTGTTTTTTCCAATTCTCACATCTTTAGATAAACGTTTGCTTCTCTTACTTTGCACTACGTTCCAGTCAGTTTGCTTAATTTCTTCCTTTTGTTTGGACTGTCCACCAGTCTGTTTTGAGTTTCTAACATCTGTCGGTTCTGCAGATAAATCAGTTTTCGTGGCCCTACGAATGTTTGACTCGTGTATGTTGATGGCAGGCGCGATGTTCGCGGTCCTTCTATATTTATAGGTTTTAGAATTTTGGCCATCAGTTTCAGAGAATGTACAATTAGAAATTTCAGGTACATCTTTTGCTATAACTTGCGGTTGGTCGTTCAGAGCCAATTTAAAATTGACTTTTTTTTCTATTACCGTTATTATTTTAACTAGATTATCGAGATCGTTTTTCGTTTGCGAAAACTGATACTGGAGGTGTGCGATGGCATTTGCCTGACTGTCCAAACGGTCAATAATATCGGAACGAAATTGCCGTAATTCATTAAGTAATGCGGAATCCACATCTTCATCGATCATTGTTGGTGATAATTGCGTACGACTCCCGCGCTGGGTGTTCACATTGCTGCAGTGTGTATTCCCTATGTTTAGTTCCGTATTACAAGGTTTCACTGGTGTTTCTACGTTGTCGCATTTGTGTTTCGAGCAAATACACTCCGGACATACCCATCTTCTCCTATATGTTGGGGTAAATTCTTTAAAAGTATGTGGTTCTATTTTGAGGCATTTCAAGTCATACTTTTTATTACATTTGTTTATCGAACATTCCATGTAAGGGTTATCTAATAATAATGGTGAACAACAAGCGCTGCATTTATTACTCATTTCGCTCTCAAATACAAATCATTCATGAAATATTTTTAGTTTTGTTTGACATTGTTCTTTGAGCCGGAGTTTTTAACAAATGAACCAGGGTTTTGGGGCTGTGTTGCTCTGAGATCTAGGTCACGGTGCTATCTCAACTTATGCTCCTACAAAAGACTGAATGCTAAAGGCGGTTTTACGCCGCAATCTAACTTAATCACACTGCATACCGCATTCTGGTGCCACATACAACAGAGCGTGGTTCGCAACATCTAAATAAACACGTCAATTGCGTTTCATCAATCTTAGCTTAGCTCGTGTTAAGTGTTTTGAGCTGAAACAAAGACGCCTCGGCGTGAGCACCGGCCAGGTCGTGTAGGTCGACCTAATTTCTGACTTGCCCAGTCCCCGTGACGTCAGCGTTTAAGGCCGCCCGGAAACGATGAATAAAATACAATAAATGTTTATTTCACTTTGCTCTTTATAACAAGGAAATAACTGCAAAATCAAGGGATGGTTTGTTGAATAAACTGAATCTGAAATTGAATGAAACCATCCATAATTAGATTAGTGCGACTGAAGCAAAAGAGCTTTTGGTTATATAGTGCTGTACTTGATATTAAAGTTCATCTCATGTTTGTTATTTACTTATATAATGCAGCATTAAGCGATCCTATCTCTGACTTTGAGGTGATTACATAAATGCTGAATATTTATGAGGCAGTTGAGCGAAACAATTCCTTGCCGTTACTTTGGAGACTAGAAACTACAGAGCATTTAGCATAACAATAAGTTAAACAGAAACAATAGCGAGAAGTTTATGCAAACAGCAACACAAAGCGTCTAAAGTGGCTGCTTGTAGCGACGACCTTGCCTCCGACAACCGACCACAGTACTAACAAATTGCAGTTGCAAAACTCCGAGACGATTGCTTTCGTTGCGTTTTTACCCGCTCTTAAATGGGCGTGAATATCTTGTACTTTACTTTTCGTCAAGAGAAAGAAAATATAACTAATATTTCCATAAATTGTGACTATTTAATGAAGCTGAATCTTCAGTTATCTAGGCAGCCATTTCTCCCAGCCCTATCTAGCTGCATTTAGAATGTATATTTTTATATTATTTCTGTACCGCCGCTGAATGCATAAGTAGATATTTACGTTTCCAAGTCACGATATAATATTTGCAGTTATTTCGTAGAAGCGATATAATAAAATGTTTAGTACTGACTACATTACCTAAAGTATGGCACCCTACGAATGCAAGCAGAATGTTTTTAAAGTTATAGGTTGTATATAAATATTCTACTATTATTATTGTTAAACACCTTCTATTAAAGTATTTAATGGCTTCCTGATCGAAGAGTTAGACGACACAAGATCCCAGTGCATATATTCGTTGTAATATCATAAACACAGAAATGATTTCTTAAGTGACGAGCTAGATATAAATTCCTATGGCTGTGCGAGAATATATTGGATCGAGATTGCATACTGGGATGGACGAGATTAAGGATCAGCTGCGGATTAGATGGGAGCTGACGACAGCCAGATGGAAATATCGGATCCTACATTCTGTCAACGAATAGATAATCATTAGGGTGCTACCTCCGCTATATGTCATGATAAATAAATGATCGCTTAAAAGTTAACTATTGTGGTGGTGCCGTGATACATAGTAATGGTCCGACTGGAATTTGTGATTAGGTATTCATAATTTTGAATTTCAATTCACTTTGATCCTATATACTATTAGTGAATAAATATACTTTGCATTTTGAGTGGGAAATAGCCAAATTCTAATAATGACTGTTACATCAGGAATTTTTATACATCGTAGCACATGTGACGCAAAAATGCAAAGATACTTAATAAAATTAACGATGTCAAAGTGAAGCTGCATCTTAGAAGTGAGCAGAGCCATCGAGAGTGGAGTGGCGTGTGGAGAGGGCGAGAGGTCAACGAGCCGTTTGCGACTCGAGCCCTCAGCCCTCACTTTACTCCTTCATACAACATACTACAGCTATAACTGTCACTAGTCTCTCAGACGAGCCACGTTTACGAATTACTACTACACTTAGTTTACGAATAGTTTATTTCATCTTCGATCCGTACTCGCCCGATGAAAAATTGGGAGATGATACGGGTGAATGGTGTCGCATGCAGCACAGATTAGCATGACGCACTTGTTAAAATGTGCGATAAATCCACTCCAATTTTACCTTAAGAAAAGAGGGATCAAGATAAGCTTTTGCGCGTATTTACAAAACTTTCTTTCAATATGCGAGAAGCGATAGCATTTACTGTTTCGTAGCTTTAACTTTTTTATACTTAAACTAGCTGATCCGGCAAACGTTGTTTTGCCATACATGTGATTTCAATTTTCAATTAATAAATAAAAAATAAGGGTGAAAATTTAGGTTTGTATATATTTTTGTATGTTGTATCATCAAAAAATATAAACTAAAAATTTTGTCTAAAAAATAAAATTTAGGGGTGGACTACCCTTAATATTTAGGGGGATGAAAAATAGATGTTGGCCGATTCTCAGACCTACTCAATACGCTCGCAAAGTTTCATGAGAATCAGTCAAGCCGTTTCGGAGGAGTTTTAGAATTTTATATAATATTGTGAATCTAAACCATTCCCAGATCCCGTTGAACACACACAAAAACTTTCATCAAAATCGGTCCAGTCGTTTGAGAGAAGTTCAGTGACATACACACTCACAGAAGAATTATATAAAAGATGTGTAGAATAACACATGAGCACTAACAAGAAGCCAAACGTTTCGTTTGAAAGTAACTTTCATTCGCATACGTACCGGCCGTCGCAGCGCAAAAGAAGCGATAACATAAAAATGCGACGAAACGAGCTACAATTGAAGTTAAATCGAGTTTGCTGCGTGAGTCCGGCCGCGCCTCGCAACGTCCCTTTATGGGCTTCCACATTTACACAAACATACTCTCATTTACCCTTTCACGTTTTATGTGTATTCTCTGGAGTTAGCCTGCTAAGTAAGAAGTTTATTTCATATCTAAATTTCGTAATTAACCGCACGTCTATAATGAAGCTTGCACCGTAAGGCTAAATGGATTATTATCCAACTATTAGTTTTTCGTCCGCTTTTTTTATAGATAAAGGTATTGCAGACTGGGTAATAGAGTTTTCAGGTAATACTCGTTATAACAGATAAGAAAAGACATCAAGCATGCCCCTCGGTGACATGAACACCAGTAATACGAGTAAAGTTTAAGAGAATTAGAACGAGCAGGTCATTTTAAATGCGGCTGCTTTATAGATGGGCTATAAACTGCACGTACTGCGGCAAACTGTCCATAAAGCGAGCAACGCCGTAAAATGCGGATAGTTTTATGACAGTAGCTCCATATGGAAATTACTTTTCATTTATTACTTTTCTCGTAAAGCCCTATCAAGTCTGCTCACGTAAGAATATAGTCCTTGAAACAACACGTATTACATGATTACGATGGTGTTTGCTTTCGCTTCTTTTGTTTTGTCGCTAGTACTTGATCCACCAGGACGTGAAAGTCTCATAAAAACAAAAGTAAAATACTCGTATATTCTTTCTAAATCTCGGCACGGAGATAACAAATGAACACGTGTTATTTGTCCGGGTCGACCGCGCCCGGGGCGATGGCCCTTTGGAACCCTTTAAACCTCTCTTTTCTTTCATTCTTTATTTAAAACACAGCGTCTTCTTTGATAATATTAATGTAGTATAATCAAGTTATTGGTATGGCGTCATACAACCAACATACCGTAATCAAACTAAGAGCATTGCACTGCTAGTCCGTAACTACCTGTTTTGGAGTCAATTTATTGAGAGAGAACTTTTACGAACGACAAACACACCCAAGGCCAAATATTCAAAACAGACGGTTTATTGATACGGGCATAGATAGATTTTAAGCAATTTATTTAAAAATTGCTTAAAATCTATCGACCATTCGTATAATATATACATTATTGCGGAGGCGTTTAAATTAATAGAAGCAAATACTGCAGAGGATGAGTTAATTAGCAGTAAGGCAAAAAGGTCACATGTAGTGCGGAGAGTGACGTCGTTGTGAGCGAAACAGGGTCAGTAAACCAGTTAAGCATGACGCTAATACGCTTATAAGAATATTGGATTTGTTGGCTGCCGCCCTCCGCGGATCTTCACTACCATTTGGCTTCGTATTACTATGCGTTCAATATAAGCTTCGCTCCTGGCTGCACCTGCGCCACCATAAGCGAGAAACATGGTCTGGTTAACCTTGTCATTCGCTAGCTGTTTTATGCTAACCTTTCGTCCATGCAACTATAATTGTTTCACTCACTTACCATGTAATTAATGATCAAGGAAAATGTATCATATCTCAGTGAGAGAAAAGGAATCAATATATTTCTACTTTGGACTTTTTGAAGTGTTCTAATATTGAAATAGGAATGTAATGTGTATTAGTGGTGACTTACACTGCTACGAGCTACGGCCTACGTGGCTACGGATTTAATACGCATGTGTTGGTTCACGTGCTGCGCGCTACGCAACTATGCCAAGTATCGCTATAAGAAAATATGTCTAGATAATATTTATATTATATAAAAATAGTTAAATCCTTCCAATGACAAAATTTACTCAGCTTGACTATAAATTTTCTGAGATAAACACGTTAAACTGTGGTAAGCTTTATAATGAAGAAGTTTTGCTCTATCTGTTGTTTTACATGTTGCTTGTGAATTTTTTAATGTAAACAGCGGTCCAATTTGTCACGAAGTAAAAACAAACACATCACCGACACATAAATCCCGAGCTGTTTGTTTATCTGCTATGAGTAATGGCTTGTATCAACCGTTCAAGCCAGGCCGAGCAAAGATTTCTCTGACTGACACGCGCCTTAAGGGACAAACAAAGCTTCTTGAGACAAGATGCTGTGATTTCTTAGCTTCCATAAGTTATTTAAACTACAAATAAAAATGTGGGTTTCTATTAAAAATCTATTCTCAGTAAATTTAATCGTTTTTAATAATACAAACATATTTTAAATAAATACGAACATTCGTTAAATGATTAAACTGTTTTCCATAAATCATCATATTAATGGCTGTGACTATAAAAGCATTAAAAAATGAGCCCCATCCAAAGCCACAAAACCGTCGAATAAACGCAGCCTTTGTAAACATAATTTATCGAAATTTCTTTGAGCGAATAAAACCTTTCATCCCAAGTTTATTGACATCGATAAAGTTCGTTTATAGACAGAAAAATTAGACGGCGCATTTATATACAAGATTGAAGGAAGGACGTTGTTCGTTGATGGCTTGCTTTGGCACTTCATTCTCTTTTATTTTACGAGACCCCAAATGGAATAAAGCAATTATTGCGTTTGATAGAGGTGACATTGTCCAGTGTGCAATACATTGCTGCTTCCGAGCCAATACAATAAAAACCGTATAAAAGTATAAAGAAATGTACTTACTGCAATACGTTTGGTACAAGTTTAAGTATGTAGAGAGTATGAAGCTCACGGGCGCCTCACGTGGCCAAGCCCTGATCGATATTACGAGCACGACAACTGTTGCGCTATCCACGGACTCTTTCTTACAAAGAGCATATTCGCGTGCCAGACAAAGATAGAAACAAGGATTCATACGTAGGTTCATAGCGCAATTGCCAGCAGGCAACTATTTCGCTCAATCTCGCGTCAAAGCAGATGGTGTAATAAGGACACAAGATGCGGCAAGCGTTCCCCAAACGCCACGAAAGAGGTCGCTGGATGAATAAGAATGCGGACTGCGGGTAAGGTGTCCTTATCGAGCTCGAAGTTTCATAGCAAATTTATTATTTTACCGTGAACGTGGAGCGCATATTTAATGCTGTTCTATCATTGAAAACTAATCACATGGAATCACGCAATTTAATATTTGACGTATTACACAATTACAATTTAAACGAAATCATTGTCCTTAGGGGGTTGTTGGTAGGCCCAGAAAAGTAATTTATGAGGAGCCTGCAATTAACATGCTGTATTTTAATCCTCTTGTTGTATAAATTAATAACGTTATCTACGATTCTACGAGCCAAGTTATTTATATTGAAATAACTATTTAATATGTATATTGATATGTACAAAATATCAAGATCATGCAACTTTGTACGGTAATAAATTAATATGTATAGCAGGAACTGACATGCTAATAGATTCAAACTTAACAAGTATTCATATTGGAAGCGAGTGAATATTTGTGAATAAATTACGAGACAGCGAAGCCCCTCGAAGGTTAAATTCGGGATATCTTATAATTCATTTTTGTATATAATTGGAGTCATTTTTAAACGACGAGTTGACCTAATTACTAATCGCAGAGGGTTTATTGTTAGTTATTGATTGATTGAAGTTACCATACAGTTTTCTTTATTTTATGGATGGTTTTGTTCAGCAAAAACTTCTATGTTTCTTTTGTTTATAAATGATATTTACGCTATGTAAATGTCTGTTAGATTTTGCAGAAAATAAAATGGAACACTTATTGGCTCAGAGGCAGGAAAAGACGACATCATCCAAGTAGAAGCCATCGATTAAGTTAGAGTAATGAGTTCTGGCTTTACTCGCCTGTCACAGATGTTTACCAGACTGAACTCTACTAAACAAAATTCACTTAGTCAGGCGCCAGAAGCGTCGGTGCCTAATTTGACGTGAGCTTCAACAACTGCTCGTAAAATGAATGGTAAAAATTATAATTACATTAATTTAAAGCACTGGAACTAAAGAAGTGTAAGAGGAGTATGTGGTAGTTTAATTTCCCACATATGTAATAGAAGTTCACAAGTAAATATCCATTAGCTGCTCTCACGTCGGCTTCCGAGATTTGTGGCGGTTCGCAGCCATTTCATCTCCCTCGTCTTTTATTTACACTGTTAATATTTGTTTAAGCCGACTAGGGATCGTAACTAGATTATTCTTTAAATCTCATCTCGATTCATTTTTCCTTGAACAATATCTGCATAAAGCAACGTTATTTCATTACACTACAGTACATTTACATTACTGTAATTAAATGTAACAATCGTATATTTTACGTCAAAAATCTCTTCAGAAGACAAAATTAAAACCATTTTTTAATTTGTCTACAATTTTGATATTTATTGTGAACTCACATATCGTCTTATATAAAAAGAATTTACTTTGCCGGCAACCAAATGGTTAAATGAATATTTAGTGAATCGCCTTTATAATAGATATTCCGTCTCCTCGAATACTGCGTACTAAGCCAATCAGGTAAGTCATGGCCGCTTAGGTCAAACAGACTTAGCGCTGTATGAAAAGCCCGAAATGCTGTAATATTTATATTCGGTTCAAGACTTGAAAAAGCCCCCTTAGCTATATATGGAAGTTAGACTGTCGCCATGTAGGCTGAGTTGGGAGGGACGTTTGCCAAATTCTCGTAATTGCAACCCTTTGTCTCGCATAGATTTACTTGCCAGAAACTGTGCCGCATCGCACCAACTTTATTGCTGCCGTCTCGGAGGCTTGCCCTTATTATATTTTCTCAAGGCATTGCGGCTTTTATTTTACGACATACAACAATTCGTAAAAATCAGACTGAAGAACAATCGCGACTGAACAAAAATAAAACACTCCCACGCTCCATGAAGAGTCCAAATCCCACTGAGTCCAAGTACTTGCATTTTAAACAACCTTTAAATTTGATGATGGCATGAATATTTTTCACGCAAAGCTTAAATTTATGACCATTAAACTGTGAGAAGTGTAAGCCTTCCAAACATTTTACTTAACATAACCTTTTCATTTATTTTTAAAAGTAGTATACAAGGTAACCATTATTTACTTGAATTTAAATTTAATCTAAGTAACATACGTGGGATATGAGTACTCAATTGAGGTGTGTCGTGACGTAGTGAGGGATAAATAGGAAAATGAAAACTTGCGAATCATTTTCATTTTACGATTACTCACAACACAGTACGTATGAATTCTAGTGGTACTTCAGCCATTTAGTAGCGTGGTTAGCCACCATAATGCGTTACAGCACCTGCATTGGCGACTCTTGCCCACTTTAATTACAGCAAGGCTATTAATATTCAAACGTTGCCACACGACAATTACACACCAATTTGCATTATTGTAAGTTCGTGCTTTTCTGGAAAATTTGTTTCATTATTCATTGTTTTTTTGTCCACAATTTTAATTAAATTTCCAAGCTAAGGCTAAGGAGATGTTTAACTCCTCTTTTACTTTAGTAATAGTTTTAATGATAAATCGTGAAATGAGTTGAGACCTGCGAAAAGTTGAATTTAAATTGTGTGAGTCACGCCTGTTTTCCATTGGGAACGATCCTTTCCTTTCTTGATGCCTTTTGTGGTAGAATAATAGTTTCTCAACATCATACTTCACTTAACTTATCAGTAATGTATGCAAAATGAAACCAATTTATGTGTTTAGCTGAAAACAAACCGCTCAAATACAAATCGTATGCAAATTCACCCTGAAGCATTAAAAAAATGTAATATACAAAGGCAAGGAGCACGCGAAGCCTGCACAGTATCGATCGGCGGCAAACTTTCACCACAGGTAGCCTGTAGATGTTTGTTGTTCACTTGTGGTCCCAGTCACGTTGCGCCCCATTATTTTACTTAGGATACACGAATTATAATACTTATTTATCATTCTCGTAATGCCAAGACCACACCCACGACATTTCTGATTCAGTAGTATGTTGTTGTGTAAATACCGAAAATATTAACATTATTATTATTATGAGGGACATATATTATTGATGATTTTGGAAGATTTTCAAGTTGTTCAAATGACGATTTCATTAATTATACTTAGTTACAATTTCAAATAACTATCAACGCTATAATTATTGCAAGTTGATATATTTTAAGCTCATTGTAAGTAGATATATTTTGTACTACATTGCAAATTAAATGTTCTGGTATTTCATTAGTATATACACTTTCAGTAATTACGTTTCCCGATATATTTTAATGATCTGTTTGATTCAATGATTTGATTTTTTTAATATTGTATTTTATTATTATTTCGGATGATTTTAGTGGTCACGACCAGAGCGACCGTGACCACTAAAATCACCTACCGAATAAAATTCTTTGTAATCCAATCCGTTACAAAGTATTTAATTAAAACATGTAATACAAGTTAGTAGTTATAATAATTAAGAGTTAATTTTGAAATTAAACCTAAACCACCAATTTACAATTTCAGTCGTGTCCTAACCCACTATTTAATATTTTAGTAATTGATCGTCAAACTAGGTTTTGACCCAATTATTTATTAAGCTACATACATAATTTAATTAACCTGAAGTGCTGTAGTGTCTCAGCTAAATAATTACTGAATGACTCACGACAGGAATCATAAATATTACTGAGTAAAAACAAAATAATACAGAAAAGTATGTAATAGAAATTGAATTTATTTATTATTTATTTATTAAGATTACACCACATACAGTTAGTTGACATATAAATATAAACAGGAAAACAAAAAGCATCAGTACCTACAGTCAACCGACCAAAACTAATACAAAACTAATAATTACTTTTAATGTGTGATGTGAGGTAACTTTTCCAAATTTCAACATGGTTCTAGTCTTAAAACTCTTTTATTATAGTAAAAATAACGGAATTATTTACGTTTATGATAATTAATAGCGCATTAAGCCCTACTTAGACGTTAACGATGTCAATGGATAGCTAGGCTCATTAACTTGTCTTTGTTAGTGCCCTGAAAATCTACATAGTAAATTTGATATTCTGACATCTTTCATGGTGAATAGGATTCTAAAGACTAGGGTTTCGTATCTAAATTCTATTATATATGGTGCTTAACAGCCCTTTCAAAGAGTAGAAAACAGTAAATATTATATCAAGTCGTATTTTACAGTGGTCTTTTGCCAGCCCGAGTCGAGTGTAGCGTGCATTAATAGATTTCATCGTCCAGTAATTTGAAATGCAACCAGCTTGTTAATTCAATCACGGTGTTTTGTATTCAGCTGAGTCACGGTAATACCCAAGGCACCCGCCTCTGTTAACTTAATGTACTTTAATGGCTGTTCATTACTCTTCTTATGTTACGTGGACAAAGTTCTCTCTAAATCTGACTTTAATTTGCAACCACCATACACGAAGGCTCACTCTATGTCTAAGTGTTCTTTACTGCGTAATAAAGGGCGTCTTCGGTGCTATGTTGGGGTAATGTATGGGGGGTTCGTCGTTCGTCGCCTTTCTTTCTTTCGTACACCTTGCCCATAACCAGGAGGAGGTCTATATAGCTCTTCTTTCCTTGTTTTCTTATGACTACCACGGTCGAGCTTTTACAAGCTTCGCCAAGTATCAAATCTGTAGGAATATCTTTCCAAATGCACTTATGGCGTTCCAGCCAATGTCCGCAGAGGATATAATCCTCTCCAGGCGTTTTCTTAGAATTGAAAGTCTGAGCTGCATCGATTAGTTCCCTCAAGGTAAAAGGAGAATCCCTCTATTGATTTCTTCCACTAATTTCCTAATAGGTAGGTTCAGTTCCGCTCTCTTCAACGTCGTCCAGAAGTGCGTTCCAGTTAGAGGAGAGGTGCTTAAATATGCAAATCACGAAACAGAAAAGAGAAAGATAAAGGGATGGTGGAATCTCATACTCGACCCATGGCTAAAAATGATGGGGGGCACGGAGTATTCGAGTAAGCGTTCGTGGCCGATATCCAACTAATATTAAACACGTAGCAATGTATGAGGTCAGAAATTCGAGACGGTCAAAAGCTGGAAAGCAATTGATTAAAACCCTTATCACTTCACTATTCACCCAAATCACAACCAGCAATTACGCTCATCTCTCAAATGTTGAGCCTACCAAGGATCGAAGCCAGGATTCGCGATTCAGCGGATATTCTAGAGAAAGAGCCCATGTCATATTTAAAAATGTTACCATATAAAACAGCAGCCGCTTGGAATTAGCGTCATCTAGGGATCAAACTGTTTACATTTTTGTACATCTTTATATATATAATTCTTCTGTGAGTGTGTATGTCACTGAACTTCTCTCAAACGACTGGACCAATTTTGATGAAATTTTAAAGCAAAACAACGTTTGCAATCAGCTAGTTTTCATATATATTTTTTAAAACTGCAAACACGATTTGATTAAATCTCCGTGCGCGCAGTATACCTACCTTAGCTATTTCATTTTAATCCAATATTAAGTAAATACATTACAAATTTTAAACAATATTAATTTACAAAAAGCAAGGAACGCGGCTCGCTCGCGTGTTTGACCATTGGGATCCATTAGGTGATGGTATGATACAGCTTTTTTACTTATACACGCCATAGCCGATATGTGATGTCATGTTGCGGCCATGTTTCTTTGATCAATCACTTTCACAGAGAAGTAGGTGATCAGCCCTCTCTGCCAGGAGATTTTGTTGAAAGGCCACAATTGAACGCTTCACCTCAGCGTGATGTACACATTTATGTCTAAAAAGTTAAATGAGCTAAAATATTTCCGGTGCGCTTTTTTTACTTATGAATTTATTACAAATATACATAATATATATTTTAAGAAAATGTAAAATAAAGTCAGAAAATTAGAATAACACTATTTAAAAAAAAGCTTTCTGCGAGCATACACCACGGGCAGAGTAGATAACTCCAGATGAAAGAGAAATTATTGGGCTAAGTGTCAGCACGTCATATTTGCTATGCAATTATAACAGGCGAGTCTCGTTGTTATATTTAGGTTTCAATAACTTATGCTATCGTTACAGACTTTAAGAAATTAACATGTATCTACTAGAAACATACATAAAATAAAATTTTAAAAATCTTTTCTCATCGCCTCGCGGTTTCCTATAAAATTATCCATAAGGAAATAGATAGATTGACAGTGACATTGTTTTTGTTCTAGTTGACGCTTATTTAATATAATGAATTATGTACAATTATAATACTTTACAAAGTCGTTATTTATAATCACAGATTATATTACTAGTGGTTCCAATTTCTCTTCAACGACGGCATCCACATTGGTATGCGAACTGAGTTTGGTTCTATTGAGTTTAAACTGTATGTCAGTTTGAACTCGAAACACAGACAATTCGAGTTCGATCAAATTACTATGAATTATCTAGCTGTATGTAAAGGCAAATTAGATTAATTTAATTTGATTAAGGATTTAAGAAAACCAATGCATCGCTCTGTAGTTGAGTGCGTCGAAAAATGCGTATAATTTACAAGGTAGAGATCGGACGGCGGGAAGCCTGCGCAGTCTGGACAGCTGCTATCTCGTTACACGGGCGGCACTGCGGGTGAAGCGGGTGAGGCGAACCCGAATTGGGACAGCGCGCCTGGTTCACGGTGCGGCCTGGCGCAGCGGCCGCGGCCAGCAGGCGGTAGCCTATTCGCGCGCGCGCCGCAGTGACGCATTGCAGGTATAGGACACCCAATCGGCGCGCGCCGCAACTCAGACACTCCATGCCACAGTAGCCGCCCGATATAAAACCGACTATCCTTCGCGGATCCGCTCTAATCCCTTGCTGTGCGTCCCGAGACATGGACTTGTATGTTCAAAAGAGAGCGACACGAAAAGTTCTCTTGAACGAATAAGAGTTTGACCGGTCATGATAGTGCGGAGATTCGATTGAACGATTACGAACGATTCGCGCGGCGCACGGTCGCGAGATTCCCGGCGCGGCCGTTCGCGCGATAGAGGGCGGCAGTATTCGTTTAACCGTCGGTCTGAGTGGTCGCCTTGCGGCATAGTCTGTGATTTTTTAGTGTAGCTCCTGTTAATCCAAGTTAATCGACTATGGTGAGTGTCCTTTCTTCAAAAAAAATAACGGAAGTGTTTTTTAGAAAAAGTATACTACCAGTTTTAGGGTATATTTCGGAGTATTGGTGAATCGGTGTTTATAGTGATGACGGCCTCCATTATTATTGTGATGGCCGTTTTTCTACCGCATTGCGGAAAGCTACGTAGCCCAGGGATGTGAAAAGGATACAAAAGGAAGCGCTTGGATATCACGCAGCATAAGGAAGTGAACATGGAATAAAAATTTTCAGAATTGTTACAATAGTTTGAGATATTCCGTCGCCATAGTTAGGTGTAACCGACGTCGTGACGTTTAACTTGATTGGACGGAATTAAGAGAATGTAGCTAGTTTTAGGTAGCAAATCTTCGCGAAAAAAGTGTTTTACATGTTAAGCACGAGTGTCGCGCCCCAGCGTCGGTGATCGATCGCCGGGCGTTCTGTCAAACGCCCGTTGACTCATCCCTTACCGTTTCAATACGCAATTTCTTTCACTAGTTCCGTTACTTTTCTTGTCTTATACATATTACGTTGTGAAATCTCTTAAAAATACTCTCTTTCCAATATCAGAATCATTATTTTTGTAATGTGTATCCAATCTCAACAAAAAGTAACAGAAGTCTAGCAATCATCAGATGCTTTCCAAACTACCTGTTTCTGCCTCTGCATTTCTTTTAAATAATATAATTGTTTGTATGTCAAAGTAGCATAAACACTGAAGTTGGAAAAACAACAAAAGTAACTAATATTTTATATCTAATTATCTGTATAATTACAATTGTTTGTTTAAATTATACAAGATATTAAGAAGTATTTGTGAGTTTAATGTACTGTTTGAAACTAAATTTTTTTGAAAACTTAAGAAAGTATTATAGTAGTGAAGAAGCAACTTTTAAATTTTTTGATATTGAAGTAAACATATCCCCATTGCATAACAACACAAATGGTTATTTTAAATTTGCAGCCATTAGGCATCTTATTACATTATTTATGTTGTTGAGTGTGTCGGGTATATGACAGTTAATAATATATCAAATGGGTCGCATTATGTGCATGCATTATTCATTACAATCTCAAAGATCAGATAAATCAGTTAATTCAATACTATCTAGTTAAAAGTAGAACTGTTGAAATGGAACTAAAAATTAAAGAATAATTTTTTGAATAAAGGTGCCGTCTTGACAATTGAACTTTCTTGAATCCTCAAGATTATATCAAATTAATATCAGAGCGAATTTCAGCTAAATAAGAACATGTTAAATATTAGTGCTATCCATCCATTAAAATAATGAATATATTTAATGAAGTACAACTCGATTGTGTCAATTGAAGTTACATTATACTGTATGTTTGAATATGAAAAATTATTGTATACTCATGAAGTAGTAAAATTTATTATGTGAAGAAATATTATCTTGTTTATTGAGTGGTCATGTATGCTTTACAGCTATGATAATATTTATTGTAATGCAGTAAATGATATCTCAAAGTATTGTCTGCAGTGTGACGTGGCCCTAATCAAATAGAAAATAATCTTATCTTTTCGAGACTAAATATTCATTAGTTTTCAGTGCCTTGTGGTGCACAATACTATACACAATGGTTGTTACAGTGGTTTGTACATTAATAAAATGAAATATATATGCTTTACAATTAAAATTGTACTGAAATATTTGTATGTTGACTGAAAGTAGGAAATTTCTGTATGGACTAAGAAATAATATTTGGCTTTTAATGTTACAGGCGGATCAACTAACAGAAGAACAAATTGCTGAATTCAAAGAGGCATTCTCACTGTTCGACAAAGATGGTGATGGCACCATCACCACGAAAGAGTTGGGCACTGTCATGCGGTCACTAGGACAGAACCCCACAGAAGCAGAACTACAAGATATGATAAATGAAGTAGATGCTGATGGTAAGTTTTTAAAATAAATTGGCAATTATTTTATTTATGGGCAATAAAGAATCCATTCTGATATAATCGATAATCGAATTGTTATCGGCTAACTTATTGATTACATTGCGGTACACATTTACTGCGTTATCGCAAGCTTTGCCTATCTTTATTATTCTTTTCATAGAAACGTAAGTGATTACAATCACTTGCGGTTTTGCCGTTGCCATATGAAATTTAACCTTAGCCATTTGTACGAAAAGCCTTCCAAATCGAATAGAAATCAATATTTGACAGAAAACAGAACGCTATTTGTATGCAATGTGTACTGTGAAAGGCGATACCACAGATGGACGTTATTAGGCCGTGGAATACTGATGTATAAACGACACTAATCTGATTAGCTTTTTAACGGCTCTCTCCAAGGCTATCGCGTAATAATTCACTGCTAGACTTGAACAGAGAACAGTTTGCAAATTATTAGAATAGGAAATTAACAAAAAAAACATCGGTGAGAACTGTATGTGTTAGTGGACGTGAAGATGGGTTTATTGATTATTGAAAGCACGGCAAGGGATAGATATCACAAAGATGTTATTTGTCACGTGCAATATTACGTGCAAGTAAAAATGATTTGTTCTCGTCTTATTTTAGTTCTTGATCAATTCGTTGGCAAATGACTTTGTAGTATTTGTGTTTGTCTGCTTAAGAAAGGGCGTATTATATTGCGCGGGTATGAATGTGTTGAACGGCTGCGATGCGTGATGAATGGCGAAGAAATATGACAGGATCGAACAGCTGGCATCGTTCCCTTCAACCCACCCGGGAGGCGTTTACAAGTTACGCAATGTAATAGACACTACTCACGAAATGTAAACATTTGTCCAAGACGATTTTTTATTTTATTTGCTTCAATTCTTGTCAACTTCCTTAATAAATATTGATATAACGTTGTTTTATCTACTGAACTGCGTAAAAATTAAGACTAAAAACCTAGGCAAATATTTAATTATAACTTTACTTAATACATGCGTAGATATCAAAGGTATGAACCTCGTATTTTCGCAGTTCTTTAACTAGATACTGGACGCATAGCAACATCCGCAATAAATTTTTGATTTAGATTTAGTTTAATTTGTCAGATGTATGTTTTTTTTTTTACTCTTTCAAATTTTATTTCGTTTGCCCCACTTCTAATAAAGCAGTTTTTGTCTACACGAATTACGATATAAATTTTATAAAAAGTCGATAAAAGTTTGATGAATGTTATTTTTATTGTGCTTACGACGTATTCCCGTCTAGACGATCTGATCTCGTCATTTATCTACAATATTAGTATGCGATTTATATGTTATTATCTGGTACACACTCACCTGTCGAAAATCTTGGCGCATCTCTTAATAAATTTAAATTGGCTGAGGTGGAAGTCACCAACGCCAAAAGAAAATACGAGCGAGTGCAACTTACTAATAATACTTACTATAATGAGAAAAGTTGCATACAATTGCCCTTTTCGGATACAGGAAACGGTTGAGCGATATTTGCAAGCATAACAGACAGTAATGCGCCGATGTACTTAATTATTAAATTATTGATCCGCCGTTAAATTCCCACATATTTAATGTAAATATTTCCGTTGGAATAACCTTGGACTTTACCAATGAAAATACGAGCCAAACGTGAGAACCGGCAGATGTGCGAACCAAAAGTGATCCTTTTATTTGTTCAAATTGTATACGAGTGACGCCGTGAGAGCCGTTTCCTAATTATTAACATAACAATTGTAGTTTTATTGAGCTCATGTAATACAATATCTTCTGTTGGTTCCTGTCACTCATAATAATTGTATGTCGTGGAATATAATAATAATGCGAGCTGTATTTATTTAGCAGTACAAGCTGATTAGTGTGGCCAGGACAGCGTTTCTGATAAAACTTATCCGTATTTTCCTGTTTTGATTTTATCCTTCCTAGGATACAGAGTTCATTACTAATGATGTGGTTGTTGAACGCATAAAAACATTATCATTTTTGCCATATACTTCCTGCCAAAATATTGAATCGGTTATATATTAATACATAATAACAGCATATAATGCTAAGTGACTGAAGAGGAAAATTGAATTACATTAAAATGAAGAATTTGTTGCATTACTCGTTGCGGATTTGAGGTCGATCGCCGATAGTAGGAAGTGCAATGGTCCAGTTTACCGCCCATAAATTCCTTTACGATTGCCTTTTTATCAAACAGTCCATTTAGCAAGCTTTTAGTGCATTCTCTGTGTTTCATCAGCCAGTCGAACAACGCGCGCTACCATACAATTTACTCATATTAGTACCGATGGCTCATTTCGCTACCTAGCGTTAAATATAAAATGGCGAATTAGGATGGTGATGTCACAACATCGATAAAGAGTCGTTCACTTTTCCGATAGTGTTTCGCTCCAGTCGAATTCTATTTGTGGAACAATGACGGAAAATTTGCTTCTATATCCATCGGCACGGAGACGAAACCAGTTAGTTCCATAACGGGGGCCGCCAATGACTAATTACGTTAAGATCGATTTGAAACTCGCGTCTCGCTTGACCCATTCACCCTCGCCACAATAGCTCTTTATTGAACTGCTTAGTGACCTGTAGATCTCGTATAGGTATTGAGAGCTGTGAAATCACAGGCTGCCTCGGCCACGGCGCTGTTGTCCAGTGGCGAACATATAATAATAACACTACAATTAGAGGCAATTAGATATAAGAAAGGCGCAAACATTGGCGTCTTTCAAAAATCTTGTTAAATCCCACTATCTGTTGTCTGTTTAGTTTATGTTTTTTATATTGTTTTTTGTTTTTATATTTAGTCTGTAATTTAATTTCTTAAATATTACTTCTTGTTACACTCTACTCTAACTTGTTATTGTTTTAGTGTCTATTCTCTCCATGCGGTTGCTTGGAAGAGATGGCTAAAAAGCCGCCGTTTGTCTACCTTTGTTCTGTTTTATTCTTTGTATTGATTTTTTTTTTAATTTGTGTGACAATAAAGCATATTCTATTCTATTCTATTCTATTCGACTTAGCTGGTCAAACGAACCGCTATCCATCCAAGTAGTTGTAGCTTCTCTTTTCTGCTTTGTGTCTGCGTTAATTGTAAATTCAATAATATTTATTATAGTATGACCTACAATTTTCCTCTCGCACCACACAGACAACCCGTTATTGTATTTGGGTAAAATGATTTGTATTTGACATCTCGGTAACAGTATAAAACGATAGGAAGAAGCAATAGTTGTTTTGTTGGCTCGATGCCAGTCATATCGAGCCGCTGAAGTCTCGCCAGGAGCGCAGAGTGCTTAAATAGCTGACCCATTGTTGTCCTAATTGCTCGCTCATCATGTGCCCTTTCTCACTCTGAATCCGGGACTGGTTTAGCTGACTTCATATTGTCGTAAATAACTGAAACCCGGACCCGACTATTCCAAATACAAACTAGGTTATTCGTTTTTCTAACATTGACATCTGATTCTAGCAGCCATTTGGTTTACTTATAGTAAGTGGCTATATGCAAGCTTAATTTTGACATGGTTTTAACTAACCGTGTCTTGACTGGAATTGGTGGAAATTGCAAATGAATTTGCTTAGCCTATTGGCGGTGCGCCAACGGCGGTCACGACACGCCGTTCGCTAGGAGCAACGCCCCAACAGCTACATCACTGCAAATATCCGCTAAGCAGCCCGTGAGTACGCGCTGGCGCCCGATACAGCTATTTACGTTTTTTGCATTGTTTACTGAAGTGTATGGTATCGTCCCTGCTTTTTGTTGTGTCGTATGCGATCTGGTCTTCTTCGCCATATTGTAATTTGATATCATAAATGGCCGCAGCATGACAGAGCATATGGCGTTTGCTCGGATATTACGCACTCTGTGAAGAATGCGTGTTCATAGCAAAGCCTCCGCCTCTGACGCCATTTTGAATCACGCGTCCTTGTCAGGCTTCTTCGATTCGCCGCATTGTTATCGAACACTCACTGATTACTCACCAAGGTCTCTCTCACTGATTACCTATAATGACTCTTATAAAATCCGCTTCGTTTGTAGTGTTGTTGTACTCGAAGTATTACCAAAAGATGGCTTACCCCCAGTGTTACCCAGTACTTATATACGGACTGCGAAATCAACAGTCATGGGTATATTGTCATAATTGATTATGAGTTTTAGTTGTGACTAGTTTAAATCCGTCCTCGGTTCCGGGTACTAATAATTCCACTTTAATAGGCGGAGCAGCATATACTGCTATAACAAGTGTATCCGATTCACAGTTGAGCTAGAACGAATGTTTACACAATCGGCGTAAGATTGTCGGTTTGATTGCCCAGTTCACTCTAATCCATTTCGCTGAGTTTAATTTGTTTATTAATTAGTCAGTTTTATTTAGTATTGTTATTGAATCATGTCTTGATTCAATTTTCAAGGTAACGTATTGACGTTTGCGGTTCTGTGGCCGTCCAACGACTATAGTACGATAGGTATATCTATTAACACAAATAGAAAGACATACGATATAGGCATTGTAATATCACCACAACAAGCCACTTCGATTACAACCTTTATTTATCGCGTCATTCGTAACAATATCTAGTTATTCTATTTATTTTAACCAATAGGTGCAGACCGCACATTAAGCCCTTTCTAAAAACACGCTAACCTTTAACAAAGTAACAGTAATATTGCAGTCAAATGCGGCCAGAAATATGATGTGTGTGCAGGTCGAGTTCAAGGCGACAAAGCGAGGCCTTCTGTTCTGAGACGTCGGCTATAAGAATCTATATACTATTTAAATTTTGAGTCGCATCTATGAATATGAAGAATGGCATGTTAAGTCATTTTATTTAATGCAAAACGATTGCACAGGAAATAGTAAAATTCGATAGCTTTTTATGCTAAGCTAAGACAGAGCCAATGTGCTGTTTGTTTAAGCACAGTCTACGTAAATGACAATTTCTCGCGAGTTACGGAAACAACGGCAGATGCGCTGTAGTGAGAGATCGCTGGGAATGCGCTGTGCATTCTCGAATGCTCTGGTCACGTGCCTGTTATAAATAGTACCTCACGCCCCGAAAGGTTAGCTCACAATTATCACCGCCAAACTTAACTTGTACTTATTTTTGGCACGCTTTCCAAACAAAAAAAGGCTATCAACGCATAAAAATGAGGTAAATCTGTATTAGATTTACAAGTGAAGCTAATCTCGTTCTAGTAAACATGTCTAGATGTTTTCATCAAAAACAATATTTATCGTTAACTCGACCTTCAGCTTCATTACGACATCACCTTGCTTACCTTAAATACTACTTTGATCTTTGGACAGGCCACGGTTACGGAGAGAATCCTTTACAAGTTAAGAGTAAATTAATGAAACAATCAAGTTTCTATAAGCGACATGAACTGTCTCGACAAAATAATTCGTACAAATTCGAAAAACAATAGAGCACGATTTTTCACCGACGATACAATGGGCACTTTAAATAGCTCGCGCTGAAATCATCAGCTGCTTCTTGCATCAGTTTTATTCGCGTTAAATAGCATGACATGTGTATTCCATTTGAACATGTAAACAGATATTGTATCCATGCGTGTATTTCGAGTTGTTGACGTCATCTCAATTACCTGGACGTTTCTAGCCGGGACAGAAACGAACGGATTCAATTCGAAATTGTAAAATTTAATTTAATCAATAATTGTAAAGAATGAATGTTTGGTATTGAATGAATGTGCCAGTAGCAGCACTCTTAAATTAATAATTTACGTCCCATTCCAGGAAATGGAACGATAGACTTCCCCGAATTCTTGACGATGATGGCGCGGAAGATGAAGGACACGGACAGCGAGGAGGAGATCCGCGAAGCGTTCCGCGTCTTCGACAAGGACGGCAACGGCTTCATCTCGGCCGCGGAGCTGCGCCACGTCATGACCAACCTGGGCGAGAAGCTCACCGACGAGGAGGTCGACGAGATGATCCGCGAGGCCGACATCGACGGCGACGGACAGGTCAATTACGAAGGTGCGGTCCGCCTTTATTAGAGATGCACTCGAGTAACCGCCTGTCTCCGCGACAACCGACAGAGATTTGTCTATTTGCAGACTTCCATGCGCTCGCGCAAATGATATTCGCTCGCGGCGACGGCAGCCGCTAGTGCCTCTTGTCGTTTCCGTTCATTGCTCAGAGCAAAGGACTCGCTGTGATCTCTCTTTTAATACGAGGCCTACCTCCGTCGCGCTCTCATAGGTATTGACGTGATATCAGTGGTTTGCTGCTCGTTATTAACTGTACACTCGACAGTGTCTCTTCGATTCTCTCTACTATGTTAGTTTGGAGCACTTTCGCCACTTTCTGGTCCTTCAGAGTTGATTTGCCTCCTGTCCCGTTCCTCCTGTGCCTCGTGTCAGATGAACGTGCACTCCGCTTTGCCCCCGTTCGGTGTAGTAGGCGCGGGGTCGCCCGCAACGGCCGAGCGCCGTTGGGGGCGGCCGCGCGCTGCATGCTCGACCTGTCCGACTCCGGGCGAAATACCACCTGGCGTCCCTTCACTGTCCGCTTGCGAGCAACGACGAGCAGCAAACGACCCCGGTGCTATTTCACGGTCCCCAGTAGTGGCATGAGGCCTCGCGCGTAGGGCCTGTGCGATAGTGCATCTCTCTCTCTGTCGGTTACTGTCTGCCACTCGAGACGCAGCCAACGACTAACGCGTCTGTCTTGTTTCAGAATTCGTCACCATGATGACGTCGAAGTGAGCCGGCGGCTAGTGTGTGTGTAAAAGAATTAAGATACACTTTTGTTTCATGACACACAATATAACATCGTATTGGACCTGCATTTCTCTAGTGTTTGCGATAAATTAAATATTGTCATCGTTTCAGTTTAATGGTATAATTGTATAGCGGCGAGGCGAGCCCTCTAGACTTAAAGTATTCCGTTAATGTAACTATTGTAAGTCAGTTGTGTGGGTGGTATGCGTGCCTCTGTTGCGTCGCGCCCTAGCGTAAGCGGCGCTAGCGTCCGCACCTTTCCGATACATTTTAATGTATTTTTTTCGAGTATGAGATATTTATAAAGTACGTGAGATAAAATTAAAAAATCCCAAAAAAATGTCGGGCGTCGGCCCGGGGCGGAGATGCCTTTCGTCTTCATTCGTCTTTTATATCGAGTTGTTTTATATTTATGATTGATTTGTGTCGTAGTCCAAATTAATGATAAATGAATAGCGCTACAAGATATAGGTCGGCCAGTTGCACTGTCGGCCAGTTGCCGCCCTGGCAGCGAGCGACAGCGCAACGGGCCGGGAGAGTGCACTTTGGCCGCCGCCCGGTCGCTTCGGAAGCTGTGTATGATTAGACTTATCGATACTACTTTAATTGTATCTGTAAATGACTTGATAAATATATTTCTATTGTTAAACTAAATAATTGTATCGAAATTTGACAAGTCCACTCTGTTATTGAATTACATTTGATTCATTCTGTTATTAAATTTTACAAAAGACATACTGAAAATAAATGTTTCTTCATTTTTAGGTCAATAAGCATTCGTGTTTTATTCGACTCCTCGACAAACAATATCACAACAAATACGCTTTCGCTATTTGCGAGCTTCTTCCTGCCGAGCGATGTTCATCAGGAACGTGGCCAGAGTCCGAGTCGGCCGACCTGCGAACACACACACACACATTATACAGAGTAACACTTGACAAACATTAACCTTTTTTGGGGGAGTTACGATTCAATGAATAATCATTTCATTTTCACTTATTACGGTCATCGAGCTGTCAACAACTGTGTGATAATAATGAAATTGTATTCTATTGATCTCTGAATAACCTCTATTGATGAATTATTATCAACATTCAAATGAAACGATTTACCTGTCATCCGCCGAGGATTGAGATAGGGCGGCGCGCGCGAATGAGCCAATTTGCTGACGCCCGTTATATCCAGGTGCATCCAGTCGGTACAGACGAAGTTCTAAACAAACTTAAGTGAATATATTTTTGTTGATTGAATAGGGTCTTGAATAATATTTAGATTAAAGAGTCACCTTATTGTGAATATGTGTGCGGTACAAGAATACTAATATTAAATTAGGAATGGCTATAAAATGCTAGCCTTGTTTTGTGTTATATAGCTATATCTGGTTTCAGAGAAATTTTTGGAATCGGTAATTAAATTAGTCACACAGTCTACAATTTATGTACGTGCGTAAGCGTAAACCATTGTAGGCCATTAGGCCTAGTCTTGTTCATTAGAACAAGACATGAAAAGTTATTTTAATGAGACGGGGCAACGAGCAAATAATAAGATCAGAGTAGTGCTAACCGCCACCCATGGACACCTGCAAGTCTTAGGAGACTTACAGGCATTACTCCGATCGCATTATTTCAATATTCGAAACAATAACATAGCCAGATGAGTTCGATCAAACAATCTCTATAAGCAAAACTTTATCACAATGTTGACAGTTAACCTTGAGGAAAGCTGCGCCGACGCATGGCGACGCTGTACACGAGCCGCGGTTTTTGAGATCCACCGCGGGGTCCGCTGCAACACGGTCAATGCCTTTGAAATTTACTGCCGCAGTATATAGGTCCCATGAACGAATAACAACGTGGGCATGTACCCTGGATGTCGCGGCCGTAGTAGGCCCAGAGCGGCAACCGCCAAGGCCGGTCCCCAGTCTCTGCGCCGGCGCTTCTCAAGCCGCTCCAGGCCGAGTCGCAGTTGCTGAAGCACCCGAAGGCGCCGCCCCCCGTCGCCAGTGCCACGCCCTCTGGAAGGGACTACTCATCATCGGCTCGTTAGGGCATGTGGGTCTCCAACAAGGCCAGGGCACTCACGCGTTAGAGCCGCCACGTCCAGGACGAGGGCAGGCTTGAGCAGGGTCTGCCCGTACACCAGCGCATCTGCCAGCAGGAGGCGACCTTCCATGTCCGTGTCCTCGATCTGAAACGAAAGCCGTCAGCCTGCAGTCAATGGGCCTCCTTCGGAGATACGAAGCTCTGCCGAAGCTCACCTGTATGCGTGTTCCGTTGAGAGCCGTGACCACGTCGCCCACTTTCAGGCATTGCCCGCTGACCATGTTTTCGCAAACCGGGACTATCGCGCTCACGTTGATCGCCGCCTGCACCCACGAGTACCAGAATAGCGATTACTAGGCAATTATTATAGTCGGATGATGGTATTTACGATTTCAACTTGTATTCCAAGGAATAGAATTTGATCTGTTCAAAATCGTTAAAAATAATAATATAATTCGCGTGTCTCATATTATTTAAAAGACAGGATGGTTTTCAGCTCGTACTGTTATATATGTGGGCATTGAGCCAAGGATTATTGGGTCCAGGTTCCATAACAAACACACACGTAATATTTTCATTTTAATTCCAGAGGATTTATGAGCGTACGTTACGATTCATTTTATATAGACTGACCGCTATAAAAAGTAACTTAACAACTGCAACTTTCTTTACGTGTAATATTACAATTAGTTATAATCAACACTCGTATTGTAATGAATTTACCTTATACAACACCAAATGATTTTTAAATAAATAATACAAATTTATTTTAATAACTACATTCAATAGCCAAATACGACGTTACAAAGTTTGTCATCAGATGGCGCTAATAATAATATGATACAATAAAGTGAACATACATGTAATGTTTTACAAACAGTTAAGCAGTCAATAGTTATTTAAACATCAGTATTAAAAATATCATCGGACCTTAGAGAGAGCCAACGCCCGGAGCGCGGCCAACACCACGGCAGCCCCCGACATGCAGCCGCGGCCCTCGGACATCTGCGGGCGAGACTTCAGGCACAGCCCGCCGCTGCGAAGGCGTTCGGTTAGGTTAGTTTAGGTTAGCGAGGGCGAGCGAGCCAGCCGGGGCGGTACCTGTCGAAGGTGAGTCCGGTGGCGGCCAGCAGCACGGGCGGCCCGGGCGCGCCGGCGTCGGGCCGGTAGTGGCACTCCAGCAGCAGCGGGGGCTCGCAGGAGCCGCGGGCCACGGCCAGGAAGGCCTCCATGCGCTGCGCCTCGGCCCAGCGCCGCTCGCGCACCGCCACGCGCACGCCCAGCGGGCACAGCTCGTCCAGCGCCGCCTGCGCCAGCCCGGCCGGCGTCAGCACGTTGGCGGGCAAGTCGCACAGCAGGCGCGCCCAGTTCTGCGACTCGCCCAGCACCGCGCCCGCCGACCACTCGCCTGCTGGCTCGCCCAGCGCCGACAGCCGCACCTCGCCCCTCTGGCTTCGCGCCGACTTGAACTCTTGAAAGCTGAAACTGTCATATGCAGCAGTTGCCTAGCGACGGCGTTTCGACAAATGCTCGGCTGGGACTAACTTCCAAGCGGCGAGATGGGCGGCCTCGGCGGCGGCCCTCGGGTGGCCGGCGACGTCGACGGCGATGTCCCTCAGCCCGCGCGACTGCAGACACGACACGCCGGCGCCCACGCCCACGCGCACGTTCTCCTGCGGAAACCGCCCTCATTTCAGATTCATCGTTTTCATTAACATTTTTAACACGCATCAATAGTGTTACCTTGGCCGCGTCGAGGGCTTCCAGAGGGTCGTGCGGTGGGTCCTTAGGTCCCAGCGAAGTGAGTGCCACGCACCTGGCGTCCGCTCCCACGTCTGTTACCACGAACGCCTTACCCAGCTTCAGCTCGCCCGATAACCTCCAATGTTAAACCGTTATCCAATCACATATTATATATCTATATTTTAAAAAATAATCTCTTCAACATCAGTGATGTTCAAGAGATTTTTTTTATTGCTTATAACTCTAAGTGCATATAAATTATATCATAAAATACTATTCTCACGTGTTTTATTACATACTCATTTAAGTATTTGCACAATTTTCCTCCACTCTTTTGATTGACCTCCTCGGCTGCTGGTGTTAAAGAAAATTTGTCACCATCTTCAAACACTCCAAGCACCATACCCTTCTGAAATTTGTCAGGAGAAGTTAGAGTTTGTTACAACAATACAAATATAAATATATTTTTGAAAGAATTTACTCTAGAAACTGGTTCAGAATCTGATGTCTTATCTGTATTTTGCTCATCTTTATTTTTATCATGTGCTTCTAACTTTGAACTAAAACTTCTCAAATATGTTCTTCTAAAATTTCCCTCTAAACATAATAATCTTAAACAAGAAAATGATTTTGTAAATGCCATTATAAAATACAAAAACACCAAATATACAAAAGACCAACTAGATTATAGGACAAATTTAAAATAAATAAGTCAAAAGTTTTAAATTTTTGTACTTTTTAAACTTAATATAATTTCCAGTAGTATTTTACAAAAAAGTTTCTAAAACTTCACCACTTTAAAAAACTACTATTTCCCAATATTTATTTTAAATGTAGTTGTTTTTGGAACATGTCTTATCGTCAGTGATATCCTAGTATCACGCTTAATTTTCTGTCCTTTGCAGTATTTACTTGAACACATATCTAAATTTAATATTGAGTCAGTAATCATATCTTCACTAATGTCATCTATGCCGTGCAAGTAATGGCTAAATAATTTATCTTGTAGAATCAACAAACTTCGAGGCTCCAAGAGAAATGAAAATTTTGGTTTCAAAATAATTCTATCATCAGATATTGGTTCATAAAAATTCAAAATAGTGTGTGAAGCTACAGATATTGTTGTTATTGTAGGATAGAATAAGAAACCATCAAGATGGGGTAGGATGCCTTGGCCTGGAGTATATTCATTTACTAAAATATGATTAGGCCTGTTCCCACCCATTAACTGTAATTTATCTATTCTTAGAAGGTAATTGTTAAGCCAGGATGGAATACTTTCAGCTATCATGCCTTTATTGTGGGGGATTCCACCCCAATTTTGTAGTCTTCTATTTGAAAGCTGTGTCCATTTCGGTTTCGGTACACTGTACACGTTGCTCAAAATATTTTTCTCTTCTACCTCCGTTACGAACTCTGATACATAGAATGCGGTTGAATCAACCTGAAATCGATCGACAACTATAGTGAATTTCGATTTTATAAAATACATATCATTGGATATTAATTAATTTATATACCGTTTTAATTCTTTTGTCTAACAGATAATTTTCGTCAGCCATCGCAATTTTAAATGTTTTAACCGACTTTAAAGAGTTTTCTTTAAAGTCTTTCTAAGACTTTTCTTTGCCTTGTTGTATTTCACAGCTGATGTTATTGTTAGAATTATCGCTTGTTCGTGCAGATAGGCACCCCGCTCACACGCACATACTTTAGACTTCATCTGTGGCATTGACGAATTGATTCTGTAAACTGTCATCTATTGTGACACAAACGGAAACAAATTCATTTTGATTTTAGTGTTTGACTTTGGGGTTTTGACACATTAAGTTTGTCATGAAAGGAACATTCAACATAAAATTTGATCATCGGAATTCGGACCGATAGAATGTTTTAGTCTGCTAAAATGTGTTTGTAAACGTTATTAAAGCTGTTCATAAGAGAATGTGATAAAAATGGGTGGATGTATCGGAATAACAAGAAGCAGAAGTGGACCGATAGAGGAATCTTCAGGAACGGTGTCTCGACCTAACTCTGGTACGTGATCAAACTTGTCGCCGTGGAATGGATATTGTTATTTTAATTTGGAATTTCATTTAATGATTCGATTTTTTTAAGGTGGTTTAAGAAAGAATCAATCGTTGTGCCATGAGACAATCAGATGGAAATCGGATGTGCCATTGACAGAAGGTCAATTGAGAAGTAAACGCGATGAATTCTGGGACACTGCCCCGGCCTTTGAAGGTCGTAAAGAAATTTGGGACGCATTGCGTGCTGCTGCAGTAGCTGCAGAGGCGATGGACTTTCAACTTGCACAGGCAATCTTGGATGGTGCTAGTGTTTCAGTCCCTAATGGATATCTTACAGAGTGCTACGATGAGTGGGGAACCAGGTATCAGGTATGTGCTAAGAATTAAAGGAGTACACATAATAACTTCTAACATCAATCACACACAACATTTTTAGTCTAGATAATATTTTTGATATTCTTATTATTTAGAGGGTACAATTTCAATCTCATCTAGATTTATTAATAAATATGTTATTTTCTGTTTAAAACTAGTTACATCTAATCTTTCAGGTACCAATATATTGTCTGTCGGCCCCAGTTAATATGGTGAAAGAGGCAAGTGGTCGAGATTCCCCAGCTGATTGCTCAGAACCTGTGGAAGCAGGATCTGAGATGGCTCTAAGGTTAAGGTTGTCTACTACTTGCAAAGACCTGATCCTGTCGGTTGGCTCCAAGCACACAATTGCACACTGCAAGGCTAAATTACATGTATGTACTTTTTTATTAGTTTGGATGGAGAAGAAGTAAAACATAGCACTGATATGTTATTTAATATTTCTAGGCTCAAGAAGGTATAGAGGCATGGCGACAGCGTTGGTTCTATGGCGGAAAGTTACTTGGTGACCGACTGCTGGTGGAGGAAGCAAAGATCACAGCCGGTTACGTTGTACAGGTCATTGTCAGCACTGACCCACATCCGCCTAGCTAGTTGGCTACAGGTATTGTTACTATGCATTACTTATTATCTTTCCATTTAATAAGTACACTATCACATAAACATACTGCAATGAGGTTAAGAAACTAATTATAAACAGGAAGGCAGCAGAATAATTCCTTACAAGCTTTTCTATTCCGGGCATCTATAGTAGATTTTTTATACAAAATAGATCATAATAATATAAATTTATATAAAAAAATACTGAACATGTGCGAGTTAACTAAGTTGATTTTTGGTGCAAATCTGTGTTACTGACTACATACTTTGTGTAAAACTTAATTTGCAGAAACATAACGGATACCAGTCAAGACGTCGATTGCGCAATCATCTATACCTATGTGTATTATTGTAACATAATGATTATATTAACTAGAAAATTTGGCATTCCAACCATTAGATGAAGCTGTTTCTTTAATTGTGGTATTGGATCAAAAATTGTATCATTCATCTAATGATTTGAATCATGTGTGTACATAAATATTATATAACATTATACACAAGGGGAAAAGGAATGGGGGGCGAAAATCTCTGCATACACTTAAGACTATTATTGTATGCTAGAAACATACATATGCTAGAATTATTAACATATAAAAGGGTACAGATAAAACTATATAAACAAAAGATGTGTTTTTCATATTAATCATTATGATGCTGGCAACAAATACATCTTTTGTGCTTAAGTATTGCAGATTTTGCAGACACTCAACCTGTACATATAGATTAAAATATCATGATTATTCAATAGGAAAATCTTGTGTCTTGTGAACTCAGCATGTTAGCTCTTTTTGATTAATTATTTATGTATAAAATAATGTTCACTGAAAATTATATTTTTATTATCTCCAAACTTATTTTCTACAAGATATGAAATAATTTGCATCAGCTGTTACTATAGCATGCACTCAGGATTGTCATATCTTTAAGAACTCAATTTGAATCATGAAATGAGCTTGTCTGTTTCTCAACTTCAAACCAAGGGATAACAATTAATATAGCATGTGTAACCTAACCCTCACTGCCCAGTTGCTACTGATATTACGCATTTACGAACAAGTCTTTCAACTGACATGAGCTGCCAAATTAAATGTTTGAAATTTGCTAGATTTGTTGTCCCATGCAACATTTGGAATTTAAATACTAATTTTAAAATTTTCTTACCTGATAGATAAAAGAAATGAATAAATACTTAGGATTAACTTAATAAATATAAAACATTTTTGAAAAATGTGTATTGCGTTACCACATTTATGACTGACAATATCATCTACCGATCTTAAATAGATCATTTATCTTAATTTGGGCATTTATCATTAGAAGAGTTTGTTTTTAGATCTCAACCAATAACGTCATTTGATGTATGGTGCTACTATGTTTGCGAAAGATTTGAAACACTGTGTATTTTTACTTTCATATTTCTCTTAAATACAGTTAAATAAATAAATTTGCTTTGATTGCTTTTAAATGTATATTGAAATATCAGAGCCCATGACGATGATTAAGTAAATAGATTTTGTAATTGTTGCTCACATATTATTAAATTTGGATAAGATTTGTGTATGATAAAAGAGACCAATATAAAAAACATATTAATTTTTAGGTGTGTACAATTTGAAATCTGCCTCTTTTCAGTGTTAGCTAACAAAAGGCTAAAAAAAATCTGAATCCGACTATGTCAATAAAAGCTTTTTTTCAAATTATATTTGAAGTAGTAAGCCACACTATCTGACATGAATGTTTTTTATATTAAATAAATCTGGTTGACCCAAACCGAGAGGTAAACCTTCTTTTGGCCACAGAAGTCTGAATAAGCCTTTAAGGTTTTTTTCGTCAGTAAAAAATAACATACGGGTACTCAAAGCTTGGGCAATTTTTAGATTTGGTTTTCTGAATAAAGTTATACTCTTTAGTATTAAAAAATGTGTACTGTGCGGATTCAATGGAAACTAATTTTAAAAGTATATTTTCAAAAATTGCATACCGAGTGCCATATGTGACTTGCAAATGCAGATTAACGGCCTACTTTTACTGTTCAAATTTTTTATATTCCTCCGTAAAAATAATTATGCGAAATAACATTGTCCAACTGCCACGACCCGAGCTTGTCTCCGCACAGTACACGCCGGCGGGTCTGCACTCACTGGTCACCGCTTGTAAACTATCTTCAGTCGAAGCGCACATTGTATACATTTTCTATTTTATTATTCGCTTTTGGGTTACATCAGCTGGGTTTTGCGATTTTTTCAGTATTTATGCACTTTAGCTGATTTAATCCAAATGTGTTATTGTAGAGAACTGGTTTGTAACAAATTAACTTATATTATTAAAATTTAAAGATCTGACTACATGCATTATTTTTATGTCTTGAGATATATTCTATTACAATCCCTTCCTTGTCATTATTTTCAAAATATATTTAACATGGTACACCAAATCAAGACCGATATTTACGTAAATAAAAAAATAGGATCAAGAACGTTTCGGCAGTTAGTGTTAAAAATAACATGAGAGATATTAAAAAAGTAAAAAGCTAAAAGGGTAAATAAAATTGAAATTTCATACTAACAAGGACCTTATTGTACACGCTATGGAACTTTGACATTTTAAAAGTTTATTAATTTCGGAAGGTAAACAGTTGTTAGTTTTGGTAAGAATTTTATTAAAAACTGGAACATACTCTACAATACTGAGTTAAGCGAATGCGAGATCACTTGGGGATGTACTTGAGCAGCTTGATCTCGTGCGTGAGCCAAACGGCCAGCGACAGCAGCAGCAGCGAGCCCGACTGGTGCGAGGCGGCCAGGGGCGTCGGCACGTAGTGCAGCAGGGTCAGCACGCCCAGCGACGCTTGCAGCCAAGCGGCGGCGGCCACGGCGCCGGCCAGTCGCGCCGCCGCCGGCGACAGAGGCGCCCGTCGCGCCAGCAGGCCCAGCGCCGTGGCGGCCAGCAGAGTGCTCGTGCCCAGCACGCGGTGGTCCAGCTGCACCGTGCTGGGATTCTCGGTGAAGTTGCGCAGGCGCGGCGTCAGATCCCACGCGTCTTCGGGCACCCAGCGGTCGCCCATCTTCGGGAACGAGTTGTACACGAGCCCCGCGTCCAACCCCGCCACGAAGGCCCCCGACAGCGCGGTGACGAAGGCCATGGCCTTGACGAAGTGCGCAGCGGCGGTGACCTTGGCGAGCTCGGCCACTCTGCGGGCCGCGGCGACGGGCGCGGGTCGCAGCACACGCAGGGCTCCGGTCAGCAGCCCCATGTACAGCAGGAAGGCCAGTCCCAGGTGCGACGCCAGCCGATACTGCGACACCCGCGGCACGTCCGACGGGCCTTGGAAGCGGTCCTCGAGGCCGGACTTCACCATGTACCACCCCATGAGACCCTGGCGGTCCAATGAGCGTTACGGGTTGTGTTCAAATCAAGTTGGTAAATAAGCCGAGGCGACTCGGATACCTGAGCTCCGACGAGCATACAGTAAGCGGCCACGCGCAGCTTCATGGGCCTGTCGAGATGGCCCCGCAGCCAGAAGAAGGCGGCCGGAAGGAAGACGGCGGCTCCGATAGCGCGGCCCCACGTGCGGTGCGCGAACTCCATCCACCAGATCCATTTGAACTCGGACAGATTCATGTTCATGTTCTTACTGGAATCAGTGTGCAACGCTTATCGTTGTTTGACGATTTTAGATAATTCTTCTTTCTTAATAGAAATGCACTAACTATTTGTATTCAGGAAATTGTTGATAAGTTTCAAACTCATGTTGCCATTCTTCTTCAGTTCTTGGCAACTTCTCTCCCAGTAGCTTCCATGTTACCATTGATAGACCTGACTCAGTTAATCTAGTTACCCCGCCTAAAATAGAAATGAAACAAAAATAATATTTTAATAACATTTATTTGATATCAAATACCAGTGTACTAAATGGTACAATGTAAAATATAGTGTATTAGATTATGAGCTTAATCACATATATATTACTATTCCATAAAATAAATCTAATTGCACTCTTTTATTGATATTTTTATAATATACCTTTAAAATATATTTATACTTTTGTCTTTGAATCTGTTCCAAGAAAAATAATGCCTATTGTGTCGCAAGAACATCCTTTTCATGACATACTTCTTCTTATAGCTAATATTTTGCAATAACAAAATGTACCAACATAATTTTCAACAAAAATTGTTTCATTTAGAGCCATTGGACGTAGTAACAATAACATTTACAACATAGTATACGCAATAGAGAAGTACTAAATATCCACTAGCCATACCTAACACTACAGCTGTAAACACCATCCCACTGCACCCAAGTAACCAATAACCCACTGCTTTAGATGTTTTCTGCTTTGGAGATGAGTTGCAAAACCTTGCCAATACTCCATTGTGTTTTACTACCCTACTAATCTGTAAGAAAAGTAATTATGTCACCTTGAGTATATTGAATATGAGCATATTAGTTTTGTCTGTTGGCACTTAATATTTCCTATGATTTTCAAATGAGCACTTTCTTACAATAATACAAAGTTTACCATATAAAATTCTGAAACATTTACTACCTCAGAAATCATAATAAACTTGCTTGTTGATATAGATATGTTCTGTTTAAAAGTTGAGATCTAGAGTTTTTCAATAAATAAAAATTTAAATACTTTAGTCAAACAAATATATATTTTATCAATTATTTAAAGAATCACTGACTAAACAGTAACCCATTACCAACAGCAAATATTTTTTAAAATTTCTTCTGAAATTCAAATAGTTGTAAATCACATGTGCCGTGTGCACATACCTTTTTTGTAAATGTATTTTGTAATAGGATGTGTGTTTATATTGTAAGATCTCTGTACCGGCAGTCATTCAGTAGAGAGCATAATAAAGAGACGTGCAATTGGATTAGTGGTTTGATTTTGATTGAGATTGAGATTAGTGGTTTTTGGTTTGGTTTATATAAATTGGAGATTTATAAAATACAGAATAGATATGCTGGTTCAAATTACATCAATGTTTAAACTAAATGACTATCCAAAATGCATAGGCACTTTATTAACTATCTACCATTCAGTTGAGTCCGTCCTTAACAATAAGGGCAGTGGTAATCACTGACAAGCACTATAGTCCCAATACAAAAGTAATACATACCATAAAACTTTTATTGATATTGTACCGTGCAAGTGATAATAATGGTCTGGTGGTAGTTATTCCATGTTTTTTAGTGGTTTCCAACAGTGCACCCGGTACCCTTAGATACTGAGAACACCTACAAGCTTGCGCTAATTTAAACATTCTTCTGTAATAAGTGAAAAAAGTCTCATATATTTATGTGGAATACGTTTATATCTATAAGGGCTGAAATTAAACTTCATAATAAGAACTAGTAATATGTTGCAACAATTAACATTGAACATGATTGCATTTTTATCATATTACTAAGTACTAACCTAGTACATTTAAAAATGTAAGAAGAATATATTAAGAGCAAATATTTTGTAAATCAATAGCTATGACTTTCCACTCAAATAATTGTACTTAAATTATTATTACTTATATATATTTGTACTTAATTTACAATTTTCCAATAGGCAATAACCCCAATGTATCAAATGTACGTAACTTTTAATGGTGGTACTCATACGTCATTTGTCAATACTCAATTGTCATTATGGCACTAATCGATACTCACTCTTGCTTTTCGAAGTAATTTAGAAAAAAATTAGCATAATTGGGTTGATATTTGTTGTGAATCATCTCACTGGTGCTTTATTTGTTGGTACGTTATTAAAATTAAATTAATTTACGTTGTAGAACAAAAAAAAATACTACTTATTTATGTAGAAATTTCAATATGATTCAATGTGATAGTAAAAATTGGTATAATTTTCATCAATTATAATATTAAGAGCCTAAATTTTATCATCCTGTAAAATTATAAAATTGTAGATTCTATTCAAACTTGTATGGATAATGCAGTCCTATTCTTTATCGAAATTTATGGTTTGCGATATTAGAGGTAATATATACGATATCGATATAAAGTAATAAAACTACATTAATGCGGAATTGTCATTACAATCCATAACAATCACAATCCGTGAAGCATTTTTCGGTTTTCTTCGCCAATATGCCTATATAAACTATAAAATAAGAACCTATAAAACACACATGTGAAAAGTAGCTTTTAATAAACATTACGATAGAATCAATCAATAATTTAGTTACGATTTTTTAGTTTAGAGAGTGTACATCATAATCGCCACCATTGTCACTATTTAGTCATCAATATTGGCTGCATTGGGTCAATTACTCAATTGTGTGTGAGGTTAGGTATCAGCTCAATCCGTGCGTTTCTAATTATTTCTCATGAGTTAGTCTCCATTTTTAGACTTTGACAGCACAGAGCGCACTATACACTGAACCTAAAAAGACAGCAAAACTAAGTATTAGATAGAAGGCATATTTCAATGTTAAAGTTCTTATAAAGTGCCCGAAAATAAATAATAGAAGTCTCACTAAACATGGTCCATTATAGGATAAAGGTTTCGTCTTCCTAGCCTGCGGGTAAATATAAGTAGAATTTTTAGCCAGTCGGACGTCCGGAAAAAAATCCGAGTCGTATTTTAGTAGTTTATGCACACATATTGAGCCAATATAATATAGATGAATGTTGTAATTGACATCTTAGCTCTTAGCTAACTTACTTTAGTAGCTATTCTGTTCACTGTCGTTCAACGGTAATTTTGTCAGGTTGCCAAGTAATCATTTATGTAGAGACAATATAAACTCGCGCCCGAAGGAATTCGTACTTTTTTTTTTAAATTATTTCCTTGTTATAGCGACAACAATGATAAATTATCTGTGATAAGTTTAACTGAAATATCACGAGTATATAGATAGTCAGACAGACAAATGAAAAGTGTTATGACTCTTAACGAGAAAACCGAATATTTAGATTACACCACAAAGCGTCAGTTGACATACTCATATATAATACACAGTCCAGGCAACCAACTATAACTGTGATATGTATATAGGCCTCTGCCTATAGTAATATACAACAATTAAAAATAGGAAAAACAATATAATATTATAAATACATAAGGAAAAAACCTAACACAATAGTAGGATTGATTTTTAAAATATTTATTTATGTTTCCATTTCCCTGTAATCATTAGATAAAGCTTTGATATTATAAAGAGCATTTGTAAACTCTCCTTCCTCTAGTCCTTCCCCAACGTAATGATGTACAAATGCACGTTTAGCGTACATCAAAGAAAATTTTCTGCATAAATTTTCCCAAGCTATTCGAATAGCTGATGAATTTGAAACCATAGTGACAGCTCTTTGTAGCACCGCTAAATCGCCTCCGGGAACGGTGATTGGTGGTTGACTGTTTACACCAATCTGTAAATAGCTTTATATTCATAAAATAAATTTCAATTCAATTTTCTTTTAGTATTGCAATAGCATACGTTAAAAGAAAACTTATCTCTGAAGAAACTAAATAGAAGTCTACCTAAACTCACACTAAGAGAGGTAAGTAAATCATTATTGTATGGAAAAAATCACGTTATAATGTTACTTTAGAACCTACCTTAAATCCCGTTGGGGACCAAGAGACAAATTTGATTGATCTCATGCCTTTAATTTGATTGATGGCAAAATTAATATCATTTGGATTAACGTCTCCCCTGAATAACAAACAACATGCCATGTAGCTGCCATTTCTGGGATCACATTTAACCATTTGATTGGTCGGCTCAAAACAAGACATCATCAACTGTTGCGTGGACATAGTTTCATGTTGTCCTCTCGTTGGTGGTACAAATGGGGCGAAAGTTACTAAAGGGAAATGAATTCTTGGGTAAGGAATAAGGTTTGTTCGAAATTCTACAAGTTCCACGTTCAATGATCCTTCGAACCTCAACGATGCTGTCATGCATGATATTACCTATAAGATACAAACAATGAGTACGTAACATTCCGCGGCTATTAATGTTTTGTAAAATATTGTATCTATTCAAGATTATACCTGAGCGATTAGCCTATTTAAATTTGTATAAGTTGGTCGAGGTACATCTAAGGATCTGGCAAGAATGTCGTACAAAGCTTCATTGTCGAAGATAAAGCAAACATCCTCTGTGTTCATACAAGCGTGAGATGTCAATATCGCATTGTATGGTTCAACTATAACTGGAGACATTTTTGGGGCAGGATAAATGGCAAATTCTATTTTAGATAGTTTACCATATTCTCTAGCAATGCTTTCCAAAAGGAGTGCTGTGAATCCGGACCCAGTACCCCCTCCAAAAGAGCGGAACACTATAAAACCTTGGAGATGACTGCAATCTTCAGCAGCAAGTCGTATTCGATTGAGAGCGATGTCAATCATCTCGCGTCCCACACCGAAGTACCCGCGAGCAAAATTACTCGCTGCGTCTTCTTTGCCCGTTAAGAGAGATTTAGGATTGAAAAGGTGTCTGTAGGATCCATTTCGTATTTCATCTGCACATTTATTATAGTTGCATTATTTTATATGTAGTTATGTTAGTTTAAAAATATTGTACAATGATAGAATATGCCATTTTGACAATTACTATATACCAGGTAAAATAGTAAATTTCAAACGTGCCCACCAATTGGAGTAGGTTCTAAGTCAATCATTACCACCCGGGGAACGACTTTTCCACCAGCTGTACTACTGAAAAATGAAGCGCAGCTATGTTCATTTTCATCAAACAACATGATGCCGTCAGGTCTAATGCCATGTTCCAAGCAGTACAATTCCCAACAAGCATTTGCCACTTGTACTCCCGATTGTCCTATATGGATATGTATAACTTCTTTCTGGTGAAAGTGATTTAACGTAGATATAAACATCGAAAGTAGAAAATATTAATGTTTTTTACTTACTATTGTCATTTTAAAATAGCATAACTGAAATTTTTATATAGGTTTTGAAATAAAGTACTAAAATTTACCTTACATTATTATGTAAACATAAGACTTGATGAGTCAGTATGAGTATCCTTCAAATTTTGACATTATTTTTCAAAGCCACCTAGATACAAAAAAATATAATATTTGGGAAAGGTCATGTACCTTAATATAAAATTGTTCGTTTTAACACAATTGCACGACCATTTAGTATATACCTCAAAAATAGTTATTCAAAATATATAGTAAAGGCAAATCTATGGCAATTATTATAGGAAAGGAAAATGCGTTACTTTAATATACTAAAAGATTAAATTTGCTAATATTTTACTTACTCAAGATCTCTTATTTCTAACTTTTGCATGAACTAGATTTCTTTTACATTGGAATTTGGACAGTGACAAATAAAAGGTAATTTGTTCGTTAAAAATAGATAGTGTGATAAATTGTACTAAATATAAGTAATCTGTGTCTACGCAACAGACCAACTGCCATGCAAATTTCTATGGAATCAGTAAACTTTATACGTATTATTATTTATTCTTTAACCTTTAATTTGTATTCTGTTTTCTGTATATAAATTTACATAATAATTTTAGCTAAAGTCGAGGTTATTTTCATCAAGTTTATTTTGTTAATATTATCGACATTATCTATATAGGATAGGAGATACATTATTACACTATTTATTTTATTTAATAGTTTAATACGTTTAGTTGCCTGTCGACACTCGACAGTAGATGTAAGTGCAAGACACAAGTGGTTTTTTAGCTGTTCAGACATTTCTAAAATGAATTTTGCGGGAAAAGTAGTAGTGGTAACCGGCGCAAGCTCGGGCATTGGCGCTGCTACTGCTGTTTTTCTTTCAAAGCTTGGTGCTCAACTGTCGCTGACTGGTAGAAATGTGAATAATCTCCAAAAGGTCAACGACGACTGCGCAAAGTCTACACCTACCATAGTCATACCAGCGGATTTGACTAAAGAAGCAGACATCGAAAAGATCGTTAAGGATACCATCGCTCATTACGGAAAGTTAGATGTTCTTATTAACAATGCTGGTATTATTGAAACCGGCACCATCGAAACAACTTCTTTGGCGCAATATGACCGTTTAATGAACACAAACGTTCGGTCAATTTACTATTTGACAATGTTAGCTGTACCACACTTATTGAAAACCAAAGGCAATATTGTGAATGTTTCAAGTGTAAATGGAATTCGTTCTTTCCCTGGAGTCCTTGCCTATAATGTATCTAAGGCATCAGTGGATCAGTTTACTAGATGTGTTGCTTTGGAGTTAGCACCTAAAGGTGTGCGTGTTAACTGTGTCAATCCAGGAGTTATTCTGACAGAACTGCAGCGACGTGGTGGGCTTAATGATGACCAGTATGCTGCTTTCTTAGAGAGAAGCAAAGAGACACATGCATTAGGACGTCCTGGAAAACCAGAAGAAGTTGCTGCGACAATAGCCTTTTTAGCCAGTGATCTGGCTAGTAACATTACTGGTGCTAGTTTACCAGTTGATGGTGGACGTCATGCTATGTGCCCTCGATAAATGTGCTTGTCATATAATTTTATTGTTAAATATATAATTTTTGAGTCATTTTATTGCATTTATGTTACAATTTTTTAAATACATCTTTAGAAGAAATAAAAATGTTATATGTTTCTTTGGTTTTTTATTGCTGTTATAAATTATGTTCATATTACTGGAAATCACACTAGATAGTTCTTAATATCATCTGAATTAAATTGTGTAAAAAAATATGAATTTGTTATCTCATAGTTCATGAACAAAGTTATCACTAACATGTTTCTGTTTACATATCAAAGATAAACAGTGTGGGCCTCATTAATTACACAAAGACAATATTATTTTATCTCAGACACATTCACACATTGACACTAACAACTACACCTTCCATTTTCAAATTCTTACTTATATATTTATTTTATTATAAGTACTATTTTTGTGTTACAATATATAAATGTATTTTTGTTTTTATTACATGCCAGATATACAAATAGTTTCATCACAATTTCAGTTGAGGGCTCAAACTAGAAGACTTAAGCCTTGTATAAACAAGATAATAAATAGTACACTGATGATGATGAATGATCTATTCAGACGAAAAGTATGCACATACATGTAAGAGTAAACGCAAATTTCATACATGGACATTAATAGTAATAAATTAAGTAGCAAAATATGAAGGCGTAGATAAATCTAGAAGAACTAACTACAATTATTAGAAACTTAAGTAAATGAATAACGGCTACGGGAAGGATATAGAGTTGCAAATGCACGCTGGCTTGGTTGTTGCTGGCCGCAACGCAGCCGAGTACGCACTACAGAGGATGTTACAATACCGGTGCGGAAGCGCGCAACCGGCGACCTTTGGGCAACGAGCCTGGAGTCTACCGGTTTGTTGTTAAACATGTTGTACTAGGTAATTATACGTTGATAGAATTACAGTTTTAATTAATATACAGCTATAATAATCCTACGTACAAGTTTGAACGAACTTTCTTAGAAACTAGGCATAAAAGGCAGACTGGGAATTACTTACACATTACTTATGCTACTTACAAAGCGTCTTTTCACGAATACCGAAAGACTATGTTTTTATAGATCACCCTGACATTTGACGAGACCACTGCTTACATCAAGGCAGCAGTAATTGGTCCGCAGGGACGGCAGCGAATAGTTTCTTGGCTTCGTTGACGCACGCACTGATAATAGTTTCAAAAGCCACCGGAGCAATGTCTCGGATCACAGGCTCCCAGTTATCATTGATCACTCTGTGTATTGTTGATGCTAAAAGCAAAATAAACACAGTAAATTTCCGAATTACTTTTACGTTATCGCAATAATGCAAGTTTCGGCCCGAGAATCAACATGAACTTTCAATTTAAAATACTTTGACCTCTAGGAACATGTTGTGAAATCAGTATTTGACATACTTTATAGTAATTAGCAGACAGAGCAGCGTATTTTTTTTGAAAATATGAAAACGAAAGAAAAGCGAATGTTAGCGAATGATTTTATGTTGTCGGATGAGGTCGAAGAAACCCAAACATGAACACGATGAGTGATTGCTATTATAAGAAGTTGGAAGTACTAAACTAGGTTAACGAGTACAGATATGAACGAGACAGTGGATAATTTGTATGAACACATGAAACGATGCAAAGAAAGGCTCATGAAAAACGGAATATTTTCCAACCCTTAGGCTGCGAGAAGGTCAGTGGCCGACACAGCCTTGAAAAATTTCTCAACTTCGTTCACACATTTCTTTATGATCTGATCGATAGCTGGCGGAGCAATCTCTTGCATTATAACATTCCAGTTTTGATTTGCAAATTTAGCCGTCGTGTCAGCTGAAATTGTGTTCCGATTATAGTTATATAATATGTAATTGCACGACTATTGAACTTGAAATGTTTGGAATAAGTTTAAAATTAAAAATAGTCGTTTTGTTGTGAATAAACGTGTGTTTAAGGGGTGGTAAGGGGTGGTAATCGCAACAAATCACAATCATTTGCTGTAAGAATCAATAAGTTATAAGGTACCTGCGTATTTACATGTTTCTATGTGAACTATTAACTCACCCAGCTCCTTGTTGCCGTTGAAGAGGTTTGTGAATTTGAATTGCGCACGGTCCATGTTGTAGCTGTCTTTGTAACCCGTCACCGTCCAGTATCCACCCACAGTCTTGTAGTCGTACTTAATCACTATGTTTAAGTTGGCTAAACAGTTATTAATTTTATTTATTAATGACGTAAAAATATTGTGTAATCAAAAATTAACATTAAATTACTAGAACTGACCTATGTTTGGGAAGTCAATCCTTCCGTTATTACACTATTCTAAATACTGTTTTCTTTGCAAACTATTTTTGAAAAGGCATAGATAAGAGAAAATCCTATCTAGGATACTTACTAATTTTAATTTTGGCTTGTCCGTTTCCCCTGATCGGCAAGATAAGTACTTGCCCGTCCATGTCATAGTGCGCCTTGAGTGTTACATTGGCTGTGAAGTCTAGGGTAGCCTTTCCTTTCTCCGTGTCAATCCTTAACAGAGTAAAAACAAAGATACATCCAATTATCTATGATCAAATACGTTTTTATAGCGGCAGAATTTCTTACTTATAAGTATTAACAACGAAGTCACCAAGACCGGTAACGACGGTGTCATCGAAGGTGAGTTTCAGTGCGGGGTTGTCCACAACCACCCTGCCCAGGTGTACAGGATCAAGGGACGCAATCCCCAGCTCCGGGATGCCCTTTGCGAATTTTCCTCCCCCAACCGCTATCACCTTCTCCACGCACTGACTCAGATTGGGGTCTGACGCCGAACAAGCTCTCAGGAAAGATGCTAAAATATCAAGGGAATGTAATTTAATGTCAATATTATTTTTATAGTGGTCATTAAAAATATTTGTAGGGAATTATAGTGTTTCAACTCTTTCTCGTTCCATTCGAAGTAGAGACTAGGGTCTTGTCTGGTGCACAGTGTACACAACCATAGGTTTTAAAGCTTCGAAGAATCGTCAATTTTTATAAACCAATCGCTGCTGAAAACAATCACCGTGACTGAGATGATTTACTAAATTATATCGAGAATATTTTAAGTATGATACGTTGCTCAGAGATTTTAAAGGATAGAGGACGACATTGAGTTGTCACGCAATAAGTTAATCGTACAGCATTTCTTCATCGCTGTGGAATTTTTCTCTTACAAAACCACTCACATGAAAGTAACGACCTTTAGTAATTTAAAACTTTACACTAAAAATCATCAATAATTCGAGGTATCATTGCAAAATCAGGTATGACATTTAATCTGCCTCCCGATGGTTTTAACTATGTGCAGTTATATTTAGCAGATATATTTTGTGTTTGTTTTGTAAGTAATTGTGTGATATGCATTAACATAGTAGGGTTTATTTAAGAAAAAGGCTCGAGACATAGAGTCAAGACGCCGTGCGCGTTTAACTCTTTAACACTCACTGGGTGCATTGAACACACTACACCAATTTGCGTTTTCCTTATATTTTTCACGAAATCCTAACATATTCAGACAGTGATGATTCAGTCTAATGGCGCTCTTTTGACTACGATCCCTTTTTTCATCATTTCTGTCCTATAATGTTTACGCTTGTAAATTGGATTAACTTCTTTGTGAATCAGGAGGTAGATACTATAGCAATTTGGGATAAAAATCATTTAAACTATATCACTCACGCAAATTCCCGGCTTGCGCGTAGAGGGTGCAGCTGAGGGCCACCGTGAGGCACAGAAGTCGAGACATGTCGTACGAATGTTTGAGGCGGACTGCGTGTCGCCGCTTCGATCCAACATTATATATCTTTCGCAAGTGCATTCACGCAGCCTTAACATTTCATTAACACATCGATACATTAAACAAATGATTAGCTTGCTTCTTACAGATTTCTTTACAAAAAATATTAATTTCACAAAAATGGTCTGTACCAATTTGCAGTTTCTATTTATCAGTTTTTTCAGCGTAGAAAATTTCTACACTCATTTTTGTCATGAACAAACGACAAATTAGTTTGTCGTAAACTAACATACTAACGACGTGTTTTTTGAACTTACTTTAGCTTTAATTCCCGTGGGATATGTAATCCCATAATATGTAATATTTACATATTATGCGTGTAAATTTCCAAGTTTATGCTTTATGGTCGACAAGGCTCTACAGTAAATACAAAAACACCGCCAAAAGTCGGAAATAGTTTCAATTGGGTCTTTCATACATTGCTTTAATTTAATAAATGAATCCTGCCACCGCAGTTTATTTCCTTAGGCATGTGCAATGCAAGATTCGAACGCCTTCTGACAAAACTCCCACCGACATTCAAACAATAGAACGCTTACAGCTTAAAGTTTTTGCTCCGTACATTCATTGCTCAAGTTTATGCCTAGGCTCTAGAAAGTTAGGGTTTCATAATGATTTCCCGCACTGTTTCCACGATTTGAATTGGTCCTTTTTATAGTCATTTATCAAGAATTTGATACCTGAATTTTTAGACTCTACGTGATCTCAGTCAGCTATACAATAAACCTTTAGATAATAACAAGTTAGCTAACCTAATTTGATAACCAAATGAGCTATTTCGACGGTCAAACTATCTATCGAAGCCCTTGATTGCAAGCTCTCGATAAACATTGAACTTAATTATGTAAATAAACTATTCCATTCAAACGTTGAATTAAAGTTTTCGGAGGTTCTTTTATATCGACATTTGATTTTTTTGGTTTTGCGTTGTGAAAAATAATATTGAATTATTAATCTAATTTGTTTTTAGAGTTTCTGATATAGGTTTAAAGATGAAAGGAAAATTATAAGTAATCAAATACGTTATTGGAGATGAAAGACCGTGGTGACTTTCGAGCTAGAGCACCATAGACAAGACGACAGGAATGAATGTATTTTTACTAAGTTTGCAGCTTTTCATTAAAGTAGTAGCAAACCTTTATTAGAATCTAAATTGGATAAAAAGTTCATTCAAATACAGAATAGTCCTTAGCTTCGCTATCTGAATGTATTCGTATACCGAATATAAAATATAGACAACGAGGAAAGTAAAATTAATCGTACGTAGATTAAGTTAATCAGGAAAGGTGAGAAGCTATTTTGGTCTTGCAGTAAATATTGTACCATGATGTGGTGCACAACCTTTAAGTTCATTAGTCCAGGAGACAAGGTCACCCAGCACTCGGCTACTGTCGTATGGGCCAGCACGTACACCATGTCAATGCCACGGACACAGCGAGCCCTCACGTACTAAATGCACGAAATTAGACGTTCTTCACCAAGACTGCAAAGTGTACGAATGTGCATTTAATGATTACTTAAATAACAATACTTCGAATTGTTTATCGAGTTAATTGCCGCGACGTTGGCAATAAAGGATGAATAAACTTTTGGGCAGTTTCCCGATTGAGATCGCGGAAGAGTAAAGATCAATGTCAACGACCTTTGTCTGTTTCACTATTAAATGATTCATTGCGTTGTCGTTGCGAGTGCACGTGTGTTCCAGCGCACCTCACACTCGGAGCCCTTACTCATACACAGGTCGATTTAATTTAACCTTACAACTGGTTATTAACGACGTTGTAACATCCTATTCTAAGAATTTTTCATTTTACATAGCAATACATCATAAACAACACAACAGGTGTATAACTACTTAAAAATGTATTGATTATAATTCTCAAGTTCAACTAAGTTACAATAGGATCGAAGTGGAAAATAAATAAAGAAAGATTATTAATTTTTATTTCCCAAGGGTCGTATTGTCCGACCTAAGGAATTCTGATTTATATCACTCAGTTTATAAAAAATGGATCAAAGTGAAGGTACTACAGATCTGATTATTCATAGAATTTTGAATAACTTTATGATTTATCACTATTGAAATTTTCTAACTCTTTTAATTGAAAACGACTCAACTTATGCTTACATCGTGTTAAATGTTATTGACTAAACACGTAAAGAACTTTTCTTTGAAGCGGTAGTCTACAGACATTCACGTTGAAGAACGCAACATTAAGGTTGTTTATTTCCTTTTCACCGTTTTGGCAGTGCGTGGTCTATCAAATAATTCCCTCACAGTACCCCTATCAATAAAACCTGTGCGACGATATCATTCGTAACCTTAATCAACAGAGGTGCTCTCAGTGCCTTTTGTGGCACTCTTAAAGAGGAATTATTTCTTAATAAGTATCGTTTACCGTTTATGCACCGGAAGCTCTAATAAAGGTTGTGTAAAGCTTCGCTTGTATTTATAGTAGTGAACTGTTTTGTCGCCTATAGCGATAGATTATTCTGATCGAATCTGAGTTTCTTGAGAAACCCCGCCGTTAGATGACGAATAATAATAAAATTCGGGGATTCCATGTTTGTTTTCACACAAGTGTCAGGTCAACTCTATTTGAAATCTCTATGTTCATAGCCGAATATTGGTAGATAGTAAAATTCATGAATAGAATCAATGTAATCACTGCGTATGACCATTTGGGATGTTGAGAACTGACATGATTCAACTTCACTAATGACGCTTGAAAGTAATGGAATAATTTCACAAGAAGCGTTTAACTATTAATTTGTGAGTAATTAGTGGTTTAGATAATATAAAATGCTCGCTGATAACAATCGTCGCCCTTGTGTGCGCAAGGTCGATACGTCAAAATGAAGACATCTTTGTTACTCGCCCTTGTCCCTGTGCTCGTAGGAACAGTTCACTGCCGTTTAGGTAAGAAAACAATTTTTCACTTCTCTAGCTCAAATAGTCCGTCGTTGATGCGTTCCTGAATGGGTTTAGGAGCTAAAGTATTTTTTTAACATTCGTCTGTTACTAGTTTCCAATAAATAATGAGTTATTTATAAATATAAAAATAATTAATAAAGACTCAAAAAATTGAACTAAATTAATTGAAATTTTGCATTGAATTTTTAAATATAAAATGTCGTACATAGTGAAGATTATATAGCAACACCCACAAACGGCGCTACAACCCAATAAGACTCTGTTTCTGTTTACTCTAAACTAACTCGCGTATATTGGAACCCTTAAATCAATGTTCGTTCGATTTGTCAAGAGCTATGTTGATTTAATGGTTGGTAAGTAATAAAACGTGGAATATTTCGCTACGTGGAAAAAATCAAGTAGGTACGATGGGCGTATATTTTGTGACAAACTGGTTGTAATTTATAACATATTCATTCCGTTATTCCATGTAAGGCCCGAGCAACTACAGCGTAATAGCTTGACGTGAGAACTCTTGGAAACTATAAAACATAGCAATTATTAAATATTTAGACGAGAGTGACATTAAAATGGTGCGTGAGTTTAGTGAGGATAAAAGCGTTGAGTTGAGGATAAACGTCACTTTACATCCTTGACATGTTTACGCAGCTTCAACTGATATTCATTTAGATTAGCGTTCGAATTATCTCGTTATATGCAAACGATGGCGTTTAGTTTTTCCATCGTAGCGTAGTAGTAGCACAGGCTACTGTCCATACCATTTAGAACATACTATTTCTCAATCTCCATTATTGTATTATTAGAGTATTCTTATCTCCAATTAAGTAGACGTTCTTTTACATAGCACCGTTCATCAAACCATGCTACGAGAAGGACAGGGCGTGTCTTAAGTCGTCTGCTCAAGCAGCAGTAGCAGTAGTTGCAGCAGGTCTCCCAGAATTGGGAGTGGAGCGCATGGATCCGATGCTCCTCGAGCACGTGTCGGCGAACCAAGCCGGACTCGACATGGACTTAAACAACACCCAAGTGCGAGGATTGCGCCACTGCCGCGTGCTCGACGTGCAGTAAGATGTTTCATTTCATTTATTATCTATGTGAAAGTTTTCTACGGATTAAAAGTTGTAGTTACCTTAAGATTTCTGTTTGTTTTTCGTTCTAATTATATTTTCTCAGTCTTCGTCCGTCTAAGGACGGACCTATTCTATAACTTAACGTTGTACGGAGTTGACAGAGCCTGTCAGCTAGAAGAGTGATCTAGCGGAAATAAATGGCCGCGAAGCGTCATCGGCATCTTGCAAAAAGTAGAGGATATAATTGAATTAAATTATCTGTGAATTGAGTGAAATTATCTGTGGGCCCCGCGAAGCGTCACGCGGCTAGTACTCAATCAATTCCACCACTCAGCCTTCTACGCGATCTAGCGCAACTATTAAGTATGATTAACTTACTTCATGTGACAATGCCATTCGGTTTTTATGAGGATACTTTTGTGTTTTTTGCCGATTGTCTCATACAAAGTAACGTGTGTTTAAGTTGAAGGTCTGCGTGGACGTATCCGCTAATATTGTTAAACAAATTGCTGGTTAAGCCGTCGGGGCAAATGAGTATTCATTAGCAAAAAGTTATCTGCTCACTGAGATTATGATGCGTGACATTTTTTAATCCATTTATGCAAATGCAAATATTATAAAAATCGTAATGATGAAAAAAAGATTTTTAATGTTTTTTACGTTAAACACGTACCTATCTATCTGCTCATCTCGAATACAGAGTCATTTATTTCCATTTAAAAACGTAGTTTATTATTGTTTTTTTATTGGATAATAATGTGAACCTATGAATATAATTTTTCAACTCTTGCAATGGGTCCTGAGATTAGCGCGTGCCACCAAACAAACCTTTTATAAGTTTAAGCATGGTTATAATAAGCCAATGAATGACTTGCTTGCAGACGTGACGGTTCTCGGATGTCCGTGGAGCTGCAATGCAGCGTGGTGCTGACAGGGGACTATGTGCTCAATGGCCTGTTGCTCGTCTTCCCCATAAAGGGCAATGGCCGCTACAAGATCACCATACGTGAGCTTGAACTCGTTTTTATCATTTTGTTGTGGTCGACCTTTGTATTACGCTAAGCTACTGAAATCCTTCCGACCCTAACAGGTGACATAGTGGTGAAGGTCAGCCTGGAGACGGTGGAGCGCGAGGAAGGTGGCCAACGCTACTGGTCGGTGGTCCATTGGAAGCACACGGCTCATGTCCGCACCAGCGTTGTCTATCATTTCCAGAACCTCTTTAACGGCGATGCAGCATTAGGTTAATGTTTCTGTCAACTCTTTCTTCTATATTTATTACTTATAATCGTAAACTTACAAACGCGTTAAACCTTGGTTTTAGCCCGCCCGGTCACTCATTACGCGAACAAGCACTGGCGGGACATATTCAAGGAAGTGTCGCCGCCCATTGTCTCTGCTATCGTCGATCGCATCGTGCAGCAAACAGCTCACCTCTTCGAAAAAGTGCCCATCACGCAACTGTCGTTGGACTGATATCCGACTCCTTTTAATGAGTCAATATGAGCATTGTGTTATTATTAAAGAAAAATAATCTTGCTCCTTTCTGAAATAAACAGTATTCAATGTAAAAAGTATTTTTTACTTTTTGTATATTAATCATCATTTATATTTTCGTATAATTTATTTTCTTGCAAAGGTGTTTGGTTGACGTCACACACGTATTTTTTAAAAGTCAAATCGCAAGATTTCCATTCATATCCTCAATAGTCGATATTGTTAGGTTAGATTAGACCACCGGGCTGCACCAACAATTCCAAGATTATCTTTTAGTACGATGTCAAACGAATCGGGAGCACACATTTGTATTATTGTTTGAATTTCACTTCGTCACATAATTCCATAAATACATTTAAATAATTAGGAAAACGGCAAAGAAATGTATAATATATTAAATTTATAAATTGTTTATCTCGTAATCGTCTCCGCTTCGCTTCAACTAGGTATGCAAATAGTGGACTGAGATGGGTTTTCCCTTGAGCAATACAAAAACACTGGGGAAATATTTATACACTCATTTCCACTCGAGAAACCTCTTTCAAAATTTTGATGAACCGAAATACACAATATAATATAAAAATCCATCTCACTTAGAGCTTCTCCAAAGAGCCACACACACAGTTTTATCAAATAACCTCGGAACCTTGTCACAAGGAAAAGATGTGACATCCCCAGCTAAATAATAAAACCTTTTGAAAATGTTTAGAATTAATTGAGGATTAGGTTGATATGCATTCGGTATAGGACGCAAAACATGATTAAGTGTTTTTATACTTGACGAGTAGGAAAAGAGCAAAACCAAATATTAAAAATAAGGATTAAGTAGTAGATACAATCCAAAATAAAATGCAAACAAATTAAGCCAGATTTGTTTGTGAAGGGCGACGCAGATCACACAATTGCTATCGTAATAAAATAAATTCTTAAGTTTTTAATTAGTTCCATCAGCAATTAAATTTAATTAAAGCAAATAAAATGCTGGATTCCGGCGAATAGTTTTTAATTAAAGTAAATTTTTAGTCTACGCGAATGACGAATTATTTTAGAGCTCACAAAAAGCTTGACAATGTCGCTATGAAGCAGGCCGGTTCCTCGCTGCTACGTGCCAACACTATTTTCAGGCCTTTTACGAAATAATCTTAATAATTAAAATAATATGGAGATTATACAATACTACTGCTATTTTCAACTTATAAATCCATAAGTAGAATAAAAGTGAGTATAAAAACTAGAACTGTATAAGTTTCAAGTACTTCAACCTGCAGCTGGTTTATTTGGCTAATTCTAGTGGGTTTTTGTGGCTTCGAGCTTTTAAAACGAAGCAAAAAGATTAGATCTACGCGTAAAGTCAAAATGTCGGATTGGCCACAGCACGCTCGCAATGTCAGGGTCGTGACGTCACTGTGAGCATAAAACGCCGGAGTTGAGGCGTCTCTCATCACAACACTCCAACGCTACGAGTTGCTAATATTCGCAAAATGTTCCGCATCCTCTGTTTACTCGCATTAGGGATAAGTGTTCAATGTGCTTCGGGTAAGTAACTTTCGAGATTCTTAACACTTGTGCGCTAACAAACCACTCTCTAAACGATTCAGGATCATCGACTTTTAACCAAATGTTGTGGAAGAAAGTGTTTTTGATGCATTGGCTTCTCAGCGATTCAGTGATTTATTATATATGCGATGATTTTACTGTGATTCATAAACAAAAACAGACACTTATAATAAATGTAAAAAGTAGAAACAGGGACTTCCGTCAACAGCTCTGGTTTGAAAAATTATCTCTAAATTTCTTGAAATATTCTTATCTGTTATTTAATATAGATATAATTTTGGAAACACGGATCCTTGACGACAATGAACGGGAACTCATTACATTATTTTAATCTCTAAACATTTAATAATATTAAATTTTTGAATAAACGGCTATACTGAAATTCCTTCATATTATATTATTCATTTAAATATTATACTTATTACAAAGCAAAGAGTTTCAATTTAAAAATCAAATACAAAAAGCATTTTTAATAGTTACTAGTTGTATAATTATATTAGTAATATTAGTACCATATAAAGGAGCTATTCAAGAAAATTTATTGTCGTTTTCTCATTATTTCGTTCAATATCTTTCTTTATTAAGAATATTTACTCAACTAAACAAAAACAAAAACACACAACGCAAACCGTTTGAATAACACAAGATCATAAAGCCCTATGAAAAGAGTTTCATAGATTCATTACATACAGACGTACGCGATGCAATATATGCATGCAAGTAGAAAAATAATTTAAGAGCTGAGAGATTGTTAGTGTAACGATCGCAAAACTAAATAGTCGAGTGTAAATAAGCTCATTTCATAATAATTAAGACCAAACGGGATTATTAAGGTTATTGTATTATTTTACCACACGTTAAACGATCCTCGCGAATGGAGATAAAAATGTCAAAACATCACTCCTGTTCCAGCGCCATTTATAAAGCCATGCAAATCGGGCGACTCCGCCTGCGTGTTGGCCTCAGCGCGCGCCGCGGCGCCCTACCTGCTGCCCGGAGTACCGGAGCTCGGCATTAAGTATGTACCATGGCATTCCTGCCTTCTCCTGCGAAAACGCTTAGCGCGGCTGTACTCATTAAAAGTGTGACAGGTCGCTGGACCCCATGCACTTGAACGTGATCAAGAGTGACCAAGGCGGCCTGAAGATGGTCTTCAAGGACACGGATCTCATGGGCCTCAAAACCTGCTCCATCGAGAGCGTTAAGTGAGTATTATAGTATTTTCAATTGGAAACGCAGGGTCAGGCCTTGCAAATTCTCGTACAATCTGTGAATAATCATGAAAAGTAATAGAACTCACACAGAAAAGTAAAATAACTTCCATTTGACAATGCAGGCTTTAAAAAATTGAGGACACACTAATGTGTTGTGAGTCTGTTTGTCTTGATAACTTTCAGTACTGACGTGCCAAAACGGTGCGCCCAAGTCAGTACTAGAGTATAGTAAAAAGTGAAATAATTCCATAAAATATGACGAAGCGATTGAAATAGTTTTAGGCGCGCATCCGGCTGAAATATTATTTTTCGATTGGACATGTAGGTAGTGATGAAGTCTGCGTTCTGTAATATTAAATCAATTTCTGAGGCAATTCACCCGTTTTAATCCAATAAAACTTAATTAATACATTATTATTGATTACGACACGAGGCTAAAGGTTACGAACACGACAGTGACACGTGACGCAGAACTTATGTCACCACAAGTATTACTAGTCCAGTAGGATCTGTAGGTGCATATCCGCAGCGCGGAAACAAATACTCTCAAAGGCACTCCCAACACTTTTACAAGGCATACACTCGTATGTCAAAGACGATATTTAATTCTGCAAGGAAGTTATTAGACAACCAATTTTGAGCCATATTGGCTAACTTATAATTTGTCCTCACACTTTGTAAAGTGCGAATCATATTTTGTAAATATCATAATATAGTTAGCACAACCAATAAACACTTTATGATGATCGTTTACGAATTGTATATTCAAAGGCATCAAGGTTGCGGTCAGATTAAACTTCATAAATTCGTTTACGAGTTCTCACTATAATATCATTCACCTATATTGTAATATTATGTTGAAACCAGTCTTATATAATTAATTTTATTATGACTCATAAGTCTACTATATGCGTTGGCATCTACGATGTTCGAGACCTCTTTTTTGATTCACATCCGAGATATTGTACGTTCTAGAAATATTTGAGAAAATACCCAGAACATATACTCCTTGTTACCCTTGCTAAAGTTGAAATTGAGCCTAAAACATCGCATCTTAATAACTCCTGTTAACTTCTTACTACTGTTATTATGGCATGACGTTGCAGAATGGACATCGCAAAGATGAAGCAGTCGGTATCGCTGAAGTGCAGCAAGCTAGTTTTGAAGGGCAATTACAAGCTGTCGGGGCAACTGCTCATTCTGCCTGTGCAGGGAGATGGACCATACACCATTGACATACGTAAGTTGTTAGCACAAGGCAGATTTCAGCTTCAAATTTTAAATATAATGACGATGGTCTTCTTTATACTTTTTTATAATATCTGTACTGTCTATGTGTTTATAAAATTGTCCGTGAAAGCCGGTATAGGGCGCTTGGATCGAAGTGACGTGTGCAATGGCGATGATGTTCAGATTATTTTGTGCAATATATTGTTATAAATTGTGTGATTTGTATAGAGAGGCTAAAGAATATAATTGAGGAGGTGATATTAGTGAACCGTAACTGTCGTTTCTTTGTGATTTCCGGTGAGAAGAATTTTAGTTCATTTTAGTATATCCTCAATAATCTTATATACATATATATACCTACGTTTAATACGCAGATAGATCATAGGAACAATATCGTATGATTTTAGGGTGGGACCAAACATGTCAAATGCCACACAGTACTCTTTGCATGGAACTGTTTGCGCAACTTTCACAGCGTTGTTGTTGCATTTTGTAGCATTCAACTGTTGGGTATCAAGACAATGCATCCGATTGCTATGAAGAAGAATCCTAGTGTGATCAGTAGGAGCATTTTATAACATAAGGTTGTGTATGCGTAGGTGATATTGTGATCAAAGTAGCGACTGACCTGAGCACGGTGACGGGCAGTGACGGCGAGCAGCACTGGCACATCAATAAGTGGAAGCACTCCTACAACGTCCTCACTAGTGCGCACTTCGCTTTCCAGAACCTCTTTAACGGAAACGCAGCTTTAGGTGAGTTAAAACCAACTGTTGTTTAAGTAAACCAAGCCAATCGTGTTTTAAACACTGCAAATTGGGCAATGAACGTAATTATATCCTCGTTGCGTTTCAAAATGATTTCAGCGACACCGGTTGCTGAGTTCGCGAACAGCAACTGGAAGGATGTAATGCAGGAGATCGCTCCACCCATCGTGCACGCTGTCATTGAGGAGATCGTGGCCGCCGTGGACAGTCTGTATGCTGCTGTACCTGCCAACCAGCTTTACATACCCTGAATAAGCCTATTATATTTATTTTAACATTGTAAATAAATATTACCTAAATTGTAATTTGCATTTTATTCGTGACATCCAAAAAAACGAGTTTCAGTTTGAGTATAATAAAAATTCAAGCATTACCCACGGTTATTAGGGATTACACATTATTTTGTTACTTATTAATCCCAATTATCAATAATAATAATTTATTGGACCGAATAAAAAAAACACTAAAATAAACTTCAAAAGGTTGGTCTCATTACTGCATGCTGAGAAATAGTCACTAACCTGTCTCAATTAGTTTGGTAGAGCTTAGTCCTAGCCTTAAATGTCATTTTAATTGTTGATAGCACAGCGATATCAACTGAAACGGTGTTTGAATTAGGGCTGATTCAATATGGCGTTGTAATAACCCTACGTAAGCAACCCGGAAGCAGGCAGGAATTTATTTTATAAATTCAAAAAAATAATTCAAGAAATCTGGTTTAGAAAAGAAAACCGTCAAATGGATTAGTAGTAGCAGACAATGGATTAGTAGAAAAAAATATGCGAAAAATAGCTTTCGCCCACAATATATTTCATTTAAACTTTTCATCCTTAGGTACTAAAAATCAATAAAAATCCTGATTATTAGGAGTTTTCTTTGTTAAGGGGACGGGTAAAAAAGTATTATAAAGTCATGTCATAAACGCTTTGTTGAATACGTTGAAGATTCCTTAAAAAATAATATTAAACACTTTTGGAAATATACCTCATCGTTAAAGCAATCGAATTCGAAAAGGGACCCTAGTGTCATAGTTGAAATGTTCTCTCAGTACTTCCATTCCGTTTTCGAATCTCCAACACATGAAAACTATGATGAATTCAGTGCAGTGTATCAGGGCACATTCAGTGACTCTCATGTTTTAATCAGTAGTAATAGCATTACTCAGGCCGAAATAAGCAAGGACCTGCATACGCTTGATCATAATAAGGGCCCTGGACCAGATAATTTAGTCAATATTTCTCAAACGCACGCACGAGTATTTCTTTGCCACTAGAGATTATTTTTAATAAGTGTCTGTCAACAGGATGCTTCCCCAGTCTCTGGAAACAGGCTCACATAACGCCAATCTTTAAGAGTGGTGCACGGAATGACATTGAAAATTATCGACCCATTTCATTCCTCTCTACAATTCCCAAAGTAATGGAAAGGCTTTTGCATCAACATAGATATTCCTGCTTAAAAAAACATATAATTAATCAACAACACGGTTTTGTGGCTGGCACATCAACTCTTACATTAACTCTTGTGTTCACCAACTAAATTTTCACCAGATTAGATCGTAAATATCCAATAGATACCATATATACGGATTTCCAAAAGGCTTTTGATAAGGTTGACTATTTGATATTGTTGCGAAAGTTATCTTTCAACGGCATTAAATAAAATTTAATGCCTCTTAAGGTGGTTTTTGTGACATCTGGTGTTCCACAAGGCTTAGTACTTGGACCATTGCTTTGCAATTTTTATCAATGACATATCGCGATGCTTTATAAACTGTAAATTTTTGCTATATGCTGATGATCTAAAGCTCTTCAAAAAAGTGACTTGCCTAACTGATGCTGTCGGCATTCAAGAGGACCTCAATAGGCTTGATGGATATTGCAAACGTAATAAATTATTTCTGGCATATATATAATGTAAACATAAGGTGTTCCTTGTGTTTTTTAAATGAAATAATATGTATACTGTGGAGTTCATTTAAACTCTCCATCTTACGAGCCGCCAAATCCAGCTTAAGATTAAAAATATCTCGTTTTACCTATGCATCTCCAGCATAGCAACTAGCACATTGGCCTTAACTTGACAATTGGCGTGGAATTTCTGACAGAAACGAGACGTGAAATTTTGTATGCGAATTGCTGCCTGCAAGTTAGATATTTTTATTTTAGCAAAGAGTAAAAGATTTTAGAAGGACGTATTTGAACTACCTCTCCTTAGTACAGCTAGTTAGTACATTTCTTTCATTCGTTTACTGATAAGTTTGGTGAAAAGTTTTATTTTGTATCCTTAATTAAAGAATAATGCATTGTTTTTGTACAAGGTGAAAATAATTGTTTATATTTCAGGACGAGTATTATAGTATCGTTGGATTGATTGGATTTTTTGAATACTATGAAAACAAAGTGAAACTTCTAGATAAGAAGGCCAAAATGTTATGTCCAGATATATGCAACTTCCCTGCCCCAAAAACAGTTTGTTCAGTGCAGAAAAATATAAGTTTTAATAAAACTTTGAATAGAATAAAAAATAACTGTTTTTATAGAAGTATAATTATAACTCGTCCAGATGAATTAAACATCCCAACTTCAATAGAAGATGCACTGCTTGAAGACAGTGACTACTATAAAATTTTAAATTGTTCCATCAGTGAGTTCATAGACACTACTTTTATTGAGACTTTTATAAAAAAAGGCAAGATACATTGCTTATCAATTCTTAAGAGCTGTATTAATCAAAATGGCTTTGCAATAACTCCAGATGGGTTACTGACCCTGCATGTTTTAACTTCTGTTTACCAAACTTTGGGCATTGAAGGATCTAAACGTCCATATGATTGTTATGAAATTAAAATTGATCTTCATGATATTAAATCTATAGGGAGGATAAGAAGTTCTTTTAACAAACTAGAAAAATTTAATTTGTACCTAACCTGGGAACCAAACAATGAGAATGTATGTCCATCAACAGTTGCAAAATATTTCTGTGATAAAAATTATAAAGTTACACAGCATTCATTAGAGGGAACCAAATTATATCCCGACATTAAAACAATACCTTCACTTGATGCCGATATTGTAGAGATTGTAGAGTGGATGGGTATGGTAGCTCATAATGCTAATTTAATGCCAGCAGAAAATTATATAAGTTCTTATTACATACCAGAGAGCTCACATCCAATGCAGACAACAAGGATGTCAGTTATGGTGATTAAGGGTTTTGTAACTCCTCAACTTATATGCAAAGTTGCGGAATATCTATGTCAGCATGTCTCATCACGAGATTTAACAAATTATTGGTCAGCTCTCAGTGTGCAAACTATAGAAGAAAGCCTATATCAGTGGCACCCGAGCTCTTCTAGAATATTTCAATCACACAACTCATCAACTAATATATTTTTCACTTGTAATGATACTATTATTTATTCTGCAAGTCAGTTAAAGTATTCATGAGATTTTATAATTATATGATTAAAAATAGTTTTTTTTTTAATTCTTTTGTATTGTTACATGCTTTGCAGCTTTAAATAAAACCATGTGTTGGAAAAAAATTATTTATTATAACAAAACAAGCAGATACTGCAATATCTGAAATCCCTGCACCAACATTAAGGAGACATTTTATATGAGACTCTAATCAACCTATATGTTGAAGTGCTACCATAGATATCAATTTAGAGTTTATATTCAGTTTGTTTAACATTACAAATTATTCAGCTTTAGCCAATCCTATAACCCCACAGGCAATACGAGCACCAGCATTACCCGTGGTTTTGCTCAGCTCATGCCCTCCAATTCCTAAGTCATCTGGATCTGCATGAACAACTAGTGTGCGTCCAATAATACTATGAGGACCAGTCAATGAGATTTGGGAGTCTTGGATGCATACCTGTGAAGCCAAGTAAATCATCTATTATTTACTGAGAGAGTTAGTTATATGTTACCTGACATCAATTTATGTATAGTATCATATAACTATTGTTTATATTGATACCTTAGTGACTCCACCATCTGTTGTAGCTTCAATGTTGCCTAAATCTCCAACATGCCGCACAGCTGCATCTGGTGATCCATGATCTTGCTTAAGAGGGTTGAAATGAGGACCGGCGGAAGTGCAGCCATTTGTATTATCACCAAACTCATGCACATGGAAACCATGCTTTCCCTAAAAAACCCAACCAATTACTTAAATGTATATTTTCTATGTGAATAAAGAGACAATTATTTGTAGTAACTTAATTTCATTTTCTTTATAAAGATAGAGTAGGAAAATATATGAGTGAAGTATGTTGATTATATGAGAACTATTTAATGTTTCTAAAGTAAATTGTTTTTCAACATCATAAAAATATATACATATTGAAAATCTTTTTTTCCAGATTTGTAATTTGTGCTAGTTAGATGCTATTGCATTGCTATGCATCTTCTATAATGATTTAATGAAACTCACCTTGGATAGACCTTTGACCTCTCCAGTTACAACAACTGGTGCCTTGTCATCCTGATGGAATAATTTTATATCATTAAATAAGTTTGTTAAACATTTAGATACTATGTTACAACATAATTTTTATTAGACATTGTACAATAAAAATACAGGTATAGATCAAATATTGCATACCTACCTACATGACTATATGTAATCAAGATAAGTGCTAATTATCACTTTTTATTTCAAAGTGGATAGCAGTATTAATACTCAAGTAGGTCTTTAAAATACAGGTTACAGCAAGGTCATTTGAAATATTATTGAGAAAATAAATAAAAAAAGTTTATTAGTAGTAGGACATTTATTAAACATCTAGATAATTTACCTTTTGATCAAATAGCACTGTACCGCTTACGTCTCCATTAAGGACACAAACTGCTTTGACTGGCATTTTTGTTAAATATAGAAATTATTAAAATACGGGATTTATAATATTTTTTCAATTTTATATTCGATTAGTTACGCTTAGCGGACTGCGAAGTGAAATGACATTCACAAATTGAAATTTTAAGTACATAGGTTGCCGGAGGTATAATCTTTGTAGCTGATTGTTCGAGAAATTCTGTCAAGTGTCAACTATCAAAATTGAAAAGGTGTTGATAGTACGAAATGTCCTTACGTCATATGTTCGAGCCAATTGTCCAAAGTTATGCTGAGTAGTGTCTTATGTGAAAGATATATATTATCTGATTGATTAGTGTATATAACAAATATTTATTTTTGTTGTTGAATTCAGATAATACGTAATTCGTTACTACATTTAAAAACAAAGCAGTGCAGTTTTATATTTTAGATGTAACATTTATTGAAGACAGTTCGTTTATGCAGAGTTTGGGTTAAAATTAAAATTTGTAAAGACGCGCAAGCTGCAGAAAAGATGTCTCTATTCCCGGCTTATGTCGAAGTTGTGGATTCAGAAGATGATCAGCGGCGCAATGCAGGTAATGTTTAAATTTACTATGTAAAGCAGCATTTGAATTACATGTTCAAGTTTTTCACAGTCGCATTTTCTATTTAAAAGCTTACAAATAAAAACTTCTCCAAGTTTGTTTAGTTTTATCGTACTTATTTGTGGAAGTTCATATTTTCGTTTTAGTTACTTGTTTACTTCCAAATATTTACTAAAAATGTTTATTAATTTGTCTCAAGAAAAAAGGCTTTCATCTCGTGACATTACGGAGGCAATGGAAGTGGAGTTACTGGCAAGTGACACTGAAGATGAAATTGTGGCACATAACAAAAATTCTAAACCACCTTTGCATCCAACACGTCCTTCTGACGACTTTTATTTAGATCGAAAGGTGGACTATGGAAATTTACATGTTTCAACTCTTTACTATCCAGGAAGACCACAGTAAGTGGCTATTATAATGAAATTTAAGGAAATTATAAGCTCTCTTTAGTTATAACTATTACAATTATGTATATTAACAAATAAAAACTAGTTATGTAATATTTTGTTATGACAATTATAATTAACATTTCTCTTAATACACACATGTGCAAGTAGAGTGAGTAAGAATGAGTCTTGTAAAATATCCTTATAGTGTACTAGCTGATCCGGCAAACATTGTTTTGCTATATATGTCATTTCAATTTTCAATTAATAAATAAAAAATAAGGGTTGAGGTTGATTGAGGGTGAAAATTTAGGGTTAAATAGGAAAAAAAATTGTCTAAAAAATAAATTAGGGGTGGCCTACCATTAACATTTAGAGAGATGAAAAATATTGTTGGCCAATTCTCAGACCTACTCAATACACTCACAAAGTTTCATGAGTATCGGTCAAGCCGTTTCAGAGGAGTTCAAGTTCGAATCCTGTGACAAAAGAATTTTATATAGTAGATATAATATTTTAAAATATTTTTAAGTTTTTTTACTAAGCTTTTTTTAAAATACAAATATATCTGCTTTTAATATAACAAAATTTATATGGTTTTAAGTTAAACCATATATATAAATGAAAATGAAGAATCATGATGATAAAAAAAATTGTACTTCATTTCCTAAAGGAGATAATAAGTAAAGTGAAACATTTTTATTTACCTTTATGTTATTTACCTTTTTCAATTTTCATTATTACAGTGCAGTTTGTAATCATTTTCCATATATAGTTGAAAAGTTTTGTACTTTGTTAGCTATAGTGAATGTTAGGTGTGGTAGAAGAAGGATGTAAGTATTCTACATTCTGTAGAAATGAATGTGTTAAGAACTATGTGTGGGGTAGGAAGACAAAAGGAAATACTGAGGTGGTTCTTTCACATAGAATAATAATGTAGTCTACTCGACTACAGTAGAACATCTCTATTTTTCAGATATACTTACACAAATTCATTGACAATTGGATCAAAACAAAGTAGAAAGGACGAAAAGAAGAGGTGGAAACGATATTTTTCTAAAGAAATTACAGACGAACCTGATAGTTCAATAGCGGAACGATTAATCGCCTACCGAAAGCTGCTCGCCGAGACGCCGGACGACCTGCAGCTTTGGGAAGACTACGTTGATTTCAGGGTATTCGTTTCTGTGAATAGCATAGGGGCTCCCGGCCGGCCGAGACTTACGTCTGCTCTTCCAGGAAGTGTGCGAGAGCGAGGAGGGGGCGCTGGAGGCGGCGCGGGAGGCCTCTCGCTCGCTGCCCGACTCCTCCCGCCTCCGGCAGCGGCTGCTCGACCTCATGCTCACCGCGCTGCCTCGCAGGCGCTACGTGGAGGAGCTGCGGGCCACGCTCGAAGCAGGTGCCTCTCGTGATTGGGGCGTCCGACTAAGGAAATCTTCGCGCTAACACAGTTTGTGCTGCTTTAGAGCGGCGTCCGTCGGTTCGCACGGAGCTGTGGGCGCGCCTCGTGGGCGCGGCGGGGACGGAGGCCGAGGCCGTGGCCGCGGCGCAGGCGGCGCTAGCCGACTGCCGCCAGTTCGCCTCCGCCACGCTGCGCCTGCTGCTGGCCTTCGGCCTGTGGCTGCGGACGGCGGGGCTGTGGGAGCGCCTCGTGCTGGCCGTGGAACTGCTCGTCGCCATGAACATGCCCACGCCGGCCTTTCCGCCGCCGCCGCCCGCCGACGCCGCCGCGGCCGAGCGCCGCCTGCTCGATCTCGAGGACGAGGTGTGTATTTAGTAGGGAGAATAGTTCCCGACGCGAGCGGCACTCGTTGAGGGGAGTGTGAATTGTCGGCAGGCGGTGAGCAGCGGCCTGCCCGGGGGCGTGGTGTGGACGCGCGTGGAGCGAGCGAGGGCCGCGGCCCTCTGGCGCCCGGCCCCCCTCGCCGCCTCCTGCGTCGACCCGCAGCGCGCTCCTCTGCCGGCCGACGTCGCCGACCTGCTGCTGCCCGTCGTCGGCGACGCGGCCGTCGCCGGCCTCGCCGCGCGGTTGCTGCTGCTCGCCAAGGTCGCTCGCGCTTCTTGTCGCGCCGGGGCGAAGTCGCTCAGGGATTGATAACGCGCGGTCGCAGGTGCCCTTGCTGCCGGCGACGGAGGCGGCGGCGCGGGCGCTGGGCGAAAGGGACGGCGCGGCCGAGGCGCTGCTGGGGCTCGAGGCGGAGCGGCGGCGGCCGGCGGAGCAGCCGTCGGCGGCGCCCGCCCTCGAGGCGCTCGTCGACCCGCCGCACTACTTCGCCGACGACACCGGTACGGCTCTGCCCGCAGCGAGCCTTGCGCCCGGCGCGGCGATGACGGGTGATCGTGTGCAGGGTTCGGCACGTGGGTGTCGGCGCTGTGGGACGCGTGCTGCTCGGCCTGCGGCGGGCCGCGGCGGGAGGCCCTCGTCTGCTGGCGGCTGCGATGGCTGCGCGCGCTGCTGCTGGCCATGCCGGCCGACCGACGCCCGGAGCGAGCCGCGCTGCTTCGGCGGGTGAGGTTCCGTTTTCCGCGGAGTCATCGCGACCCACGTTCCTTTGCCAACGACGGGTTTGCCCGCAGGCGCGGGGAGTACTGAAGAGGCTGGCGCCCACGTCGCCGCTGGCGTTCGCTGAGTTCGCTCTGCTCGAAGCGAGCGCGGCGCGGGGCGAAGGCGGCGAGGGGGCCGGGGAGCGGGCGAGGGCGGCCGCGGCGCACGCGCTGCGCGCCGCCGTCGCCGACGCCGACTCCCCGGCCGAGGACGCGCTCTACGTGGCCAGGTAGGTTCGGGCTCGGCGGGCGGCGAGTTGACGTTGGCGTCGAGTGAGTCTGACGGCGGCCATTGCAGGGTGGTGGGCGAGGTGAGCGGCGTGGCAGAGGGCGAGGGCGCCACGGTGCTGGCGGTGCTGCGTCGCCCGCCGCCGCACGCGCTCAGCTTCGCGCCGCCCGACGCCGCCTCGAAGGCCGCCGCTCTCGCCGTGGTGAGTCCGTTATTTCGTTTATTTTAAAGGCCTCGGCTCTGTCTGTACTCAATATGCGTGTCCAGATTCTTGGCAATGATGCATATTTAGAGTAAAGTAATAAAATTAATATGAGAAAATTTTGTGGCATTAAAAAGCATTTAGTCGTGATCGCATCACCTCGCGAAATGTATGTATGCGAAAACTAAAAACACAAAATTACAAACAACAACAACAAACAAACAAACTAACATTTATTCCATATCCCAAACTGTAATATACTTTAGTGCTACATACAAATTAGACGCGTGGAAGGGAAACACCCTCAGCATATACTCCGCCAACAATTTCTTGTTGACGGAGCGCCGGTTTTCAGCGTGCCCCCGGAGTGAGCTCTAGACTACCAGCCATTTAAAAGAAGAAAAAAATAATAATAATATAGACTAAATCGTTAAACAAAAAGATACAAAAATCCTTATTATCTACTAAATATTAATAATATAAATATAACTATGCCAACCTCAAAAAAATAAATTCTATATTTGATTAACAAAAAGTATTATAAATAAATAAAAAGTTACACAACAAAAAAAAATAGTAATATTGATTCACCATAACTACACACTTTACGTACAAATGATTAAATCTGTCTTTAAAACTCCAACAATAGACATATTTTATATTTAAACTAGCTGACCCAGCAAACGTTGTTTTGCCCTACATGTGATTTAAATTTTCAATTAATAAATAAAAAATAAGGGTTGATCGTAGAAGGGTGAAAATTTAGGATTGTATGTATTTTTATATATGTTGATCATGAAAAAATAGAAACTAAAAATTTTGTCAAAAAAATAAAAAATAACATTTAGGGGTGGACTACCCTTAATATTTAGGGGGATGAAAAATAGATATTGGCCGATTCTCAGACCTACTCAATGCGCTCATAGAAGAGTAAAGAGGCAAAGTGTAGTCGCCTACGACTTTCCATCTTGAGGATGCCAGCATCACGAAGATAGGGAGTGATATTTGCACGAGGCGGAATATTCCAACAAACACACAAAGCGCACACATGCGTTCTGCACTCGCTGTATTGCTTTCCTTGTGCACGACAACAATCTGGGGCCGTACACAACGTCAGCATATGCAAATTTAGACGACACAAGATCTTAAGACGATAGAAACAATTTGCAATCGTTGTATGTATGTGCTTCCCGTACTCGTTCGATGCCGACATCCCCAATTTGAACCTCTACGCCTCTCTCTTCTACACCCCTAATCAATTTTTTTTTTTAATTATATATTTATTTAATCAGTAATCAAAATTACTGACTGAAAAACAAATCACATATGACGATATGTACTTACAGAACACATGTCAATGTGACGTACGTCACTATAAATACTCTTCTTTTTCTTCAACTTCAACTACGACTACGCGACATATACGCCAATATTTCAAGAAATTTGTAATTCGTAATTAAACGCTTCAAGAAATAAGCTGCATTTCATTCTTTCAACTGAGCTCGCAAACAGTCATTTTACTTTCATTTAATGAATTAGTCAAGAAATTAACATGATTAAGGAAAATTAGTATCAGTAGCTCTTTTGTCACCGTGAACCTCTCTGTGTCGTATTACAAAGTTCACAATATGATCTGAGTTAAATAAGTTCAAGTTAAAGAACTTTTGTTTTTGTTCTCCGCAAGTGCGAGGAGCGATGCGCCGAGCTGGAGCGGAGGCTGAGCGACGCGCCGGACGAGGACGACGTGACGTCATTCCTCCGGCCGAGCGGCGCCGAGTGGGCCCGAGCCAGGGTGGCGCTCGCCTCGCCCGCCAGACGCCGCGGCCTGCTCGAGCGGCTGCTGGCCGCGCAGGCGCTCGTGGCTAGCGGCGAGGGCGCGGCCCTGCGCTACTACGAGGAGAGCGCGAGCGAGCTCGTGCTGCGGGGCTGCGCGGCGGGGGCGACGCTGCGCCTGGCGCGCCTCTTCCCCGGCAACGCGGGCCTCAACCTCGGTGAGTCGAGGCCGAGTGCGCCCCCGCTGGCCGTAGCAGCACTAACGCCCGCCCCTCCGCAGCGAGCGCGGCCGCCCGAGCGCCGAGCACGCCGAGGCCGCTGAGCGCGGTGGCGCCGCCGCGGGCTCCGCCGGCCGCCCTGGCCTCGCTGCTGCCGGCCTTCCTGCGAGCCTTGCATCGGGACTGGGCGCCCGTCGGTCGGTATTTCGGACACTTATAATTTGCTTCGCCGCTCGGATCGCTTCGCTGCATCGGTTCCCTCCGGCAGAGACGGCGCGCGCGGTGCGAGCGGCCCGCCGGGCGACGAGCGGCGCCGGGGGCGCGGCGGGCGGGGGAGCGGCGTGGGCGGCGCGGCTCGAGGCGGAGGCGCGCGCCGCCGACCCGAAGCCCAAACGCGCGCTGCTCGCCGCGCTGCAGCTGGCGCCGCACGACAAGGTAGGCCCCGCCTCTCCCCGCCCCCCTCTCTGCGCCCCTCTCACCCTCGGCCTCGGCAGTGGCTGCACGTGCGAGGCGCGCGCTGCTGCGGCGAGGAGGCGCCGGCGCTGGCCGACGCGCTGCTGGAGAAGCAGCTGCGCCTGCACGCGCTGCCCGACGAGCTGCGAGCGCCCCACCGCAAATGAGCTGCGCATTCAAGAGTGGTCGTTTCAATGTAACATGGCACTATTACTTTTGAAACATGCTAAAAACATTGATACAGATTATTGTATTATTAAATATCATCATTTAAGTAAATGTGTAATTAAGTCTATCTTTCAACCCTTAATTTTAGTTACAGAAGAGGCACTTTTAGACATTATGTAAAGAACCCCATACAAATACACACTTTGCATAGAAATTAAAATAAAATTTCTTGAACTGTTAATAACTGAACTTGAAAACAATGTTATGAATAGACAGATAGTGACTACTAGTAGTAAAATATCTCAGTAATCATTAATTGAATTTTGGACAGTGACATAAACAAAAAACATAATAATGTAACATAGCTTTATTATCAATGACTCCATTGCATACTCAAACAATTTTTTCAACATTTTCTTGACATAAATAATGCAACACGAATAAATAAAATTTTTATAGTTAAAGATTTGCAGGAAAAATTTAAAGATTGAGTTATTATTTGCTTTTCGGTTAGAAACGACGCGTATCAAGTATTGCAATTGAAAAAATGCAACGCGCTGAAGCAGTATTCAAATCTAATTTATTGAGATAAAAATATTGTCTTAAATATAAATTACACAGATACACACAAACATACAATTATTTAAGTGAGCTATCTGTGTATCGCGCAGCTTCAGCAGTAAAATTGAGATTATGGATCTAGCTCAGTCGCGTCAGCATAGTCAGCTATTGAGAAATGTTCAATGACATCAGAACAGGAATAGTAAACCAAAATGAGTTTCAGCTAGCGGAAGAACTTGATAAGGAGAGAGCCCGATGCTTAAAGTTGGAAACTGTCGTCAGCGAACTCAAGAAAACAAATAGCTCAGCTCCAACAAAAAATCGAAAATCAACCCTTAAACAAAGGTGTAGAGACGGTCACTGAATTAATTCAATATGAGACGGACGAAGAAGAACTTGACAAAGAAACGGAATGGGTGTGACAAAAAGGCAGGAAGAAAAGGAAACTTAACTCATCCCCTTCACCCAAAAAGAAGTTAGAAATGATAACATAAATAAAGAAAAGCTAAAAATCCGCTGCCGCCACCTATAATTGTTGAAATCGTACCAATCGTTTTACGACTCACTTCTTGATAGAAAAAAATAGAGAAAGACTCATTCGTAGTTAAAATGCTTAGAAATGGAACCGTCAAAATTAATACAAAAAGTGAGACCAGTTACCGAAGTATCACGAAACATTTAAAAGAAGTAAATGCTTCATTTTTCTCATTTGAAAACAAGCAGAGCAGGCCAATCCGGGTAATGGCAAAAAATCTACATGCCTCCTGTCAGCTAGAAAGAATAGTGGAAGATCTTTCAAGGGTTCAAGATTTTAAACGCTGATGTAAAATTAAGCTGGAAAAATCGAGAACCATTAAATATATTCGTTCTTTCATTCCACCATCAAGAAAACATTAAAAAAATATATGAAATCAAGTCTATACTCGGATGCAAGATTGAAATACAACCATTAAAATCAACAAAGCTTATTGCTCAATGTAAGCGGTGTCAAGCATATGGACATACACAGAAATACTGCTCAAAGGAGCCAAGGCGTGTGAAATTTACTGCATCTCACGTGAAGTGAAACCTTAAGTGTTCATTGTGGGTAATTGTGGCTAGTGTTCATTGTGGGTAATTGTGGCTAAAGAACTTCAAAAAATTAGAAATAATGCTCAAAAACCCAATAAACCAGTATGGAAGCAGTACTCCGCGAAAAAACCCTCAACCACTCAACGCACGTTTCGCTCCGACACCGGAGCATCATCAGGAGATGTTGCCTCTACGAACAGCGTTCGATGAGTCATCATCAACCTCATCGAACGCTGTTCGTAGAGGCAACATCTCCTGATGATGCTCCGGTGTCGGAGCGAAACGTGCGTTGAGTGGTTGAGGGTTTTTTCGCGGAGTACTGCTTCCATACTGGTTTATTGGGTTTTTGAACAATGGACTTCCGCAAAGTAACGCCTGATTCAATTAATTATAGAAATAATGCTGTAAAATCTCAAAATATAGTAGAAACTTCCAACCCTAACAAAAACACAGCAGATGTCATTAAAACAAGGAAACCTGTTAAAGGTATGAAGCTAGTATCAAATACCGTATCATATGCTCAAGCGACTCAAGCTTCAAAAAGTGTAATTGCAACACAGCAGTCACTCAGTAGTGAGGCAGCAAACATGGATACAAATAAAATGTTCAATACTATTTTAACCTTACTAACATCTTTTGATGAAAGACTTAAAAACCTGGAAAGTTGCACCAAAAAAGCAGCTTGTACAACAAGTTTTAAACAATGATTACCTTAAAATAATGGCCTGGAATGCTAATGGTCTCTCGAAGCATCAAAAAGAACTTATGCGGTTCTGTACCTTGAAAATATTGATATCTGCTCAGTATCAGAAACCCACTGCACAAGAGTCCTGTCATACATTAAACTAAAAGGTTATCACACATACCACGCCCTTCACCCTAATAATAAATCAAGCGGGGGAAGTGCAGTCCTAATAAAGGACAGTTTGAAACACCACGAGATGTACAAATATGAGGAGGAACACATCCAAGCCGTAGCTGTGTGCCTTATAACAAAAAGATATCCTGTAACGGTATCTTCAATATACTGCCCACTGAGTTATAATTTGAAATATGAACAGTGTAAAAATCTACTAGAAAGCCTTGGACATAGATTTGTGTTATGGGGTGACTTCAATGCAAAACATACATACTGGGGATCACGATTAATAACAACTCTTAAGGATATGAGTTGTGATGTTATCTCAACAGGAACCTACATACTGGCCTACAGACAAAATAGACTACCAGATCTCATAGATTTTTTTATATTCAGAGAAGTATCTCGAAACCTGTCATCCTATTTTGGCTTTAGTTGTAGCATTTAAATTCTATACTATATGTTTAATAACACTGTTTGGGTTAGTAAATAAATAAACCTACTAAGCACAGAAGAAGGCTACGATATGAATAATACTGAATCTTAATAAAAAACCGATTCAGAGAGAATTCGCTCCAATTCTGGTAAACTCATATACAGGACTGGGATAGCTTTAGATGTACCTTAGATAATTCAGTAGAGTTAAGAGTACCCCTGAAGAACAGAACACCTAAAAAGTTATTCAGAATTAATGAGGAAGGAGCAACTGTTTTTGAAGAAATATTGTATAGGTATATATAATAACCAGTTACACCGAAAGAAGTGTTCAATGAAATGAAAAATCTAAATAGTAAAAAGGCTCCTGGTTATGATCTAATTACGGGCCAAGTACTAAATAATCTTCCTCGTAAAGCCATTGTTAAAATAACCACGCTAATCAGTGCTTCATTCCGACTCGAGCATGTACCTGACATGTGGAAAGTTGCGAAAGTAATTATGGTTCCTAAACCAGGTAAACCACCCCACGAAGTCACATCGTACAGACACATCTCGTTATTAACCATGATAGCTAAACTTCCTGAAACGACTGAAGTCTATTCTAGAAGAAAGGACTATACAAGACTACTAATTTGGGTTTAGGGAAAATCATTTTACCATCGATCAGGTTCACAGAATCACATATATTAAAAAGTTTGCTCCACAGTGTTTCTTGATGTGGCTCAAGCCTTTTATAAAGTCTGGCACAAAGGCCTTATCCAAAAATAAAGAAAATTATTGCCAAGGCAATTCTCAAATTTAATCGAGTCATACATAACACAGAGAATGTTTAGAGTACGACAAGACGATGAATATTCGAATCTTAAAGAAATAAAAGCTGGAGTACCCCAAGGGAGTGTACTACGTCCGGTCCTGTACCTTTTATACATACACCTGTGACATTTCAAGGCTAGAAAATAACATTGCTGATATTACTGCTATCATAGGTTGCGAGCGAGCAACCTTCTCAATTCTTTTTCTATAATTCATAGCGACATTGATGTTTTTGATACACCCGTGCACCTGGTGAAGCGACTGCATAGTCTCTCATTTTTTAAATCACCTGTGTAACATATACATAAGAATAGTAGCTAAACTTATTATGATTTAAACTGCTTCTTGTTTCTGTAATTACATTTGTATTCAATAGCTAAAGGTGAAAACTTTTAATTGGCTTTTAGATTTTATATAGTTGTCACATTGTTTAAATAGCTGTAAGTTTTCCATGTTAAATAAATAAATAAATAAATAGCTACAGCAGCTACTCAAAAGGAGGCGGCAATAAAACTAAAATTAAATGAGTCAAAATCAATTCACATAGACTTTACTAATAAAACCTCATACGAACACCAGCCAGTATATTTAGACAAAGTAAAAGTACCATTCCATAATTCGGCAAAGTATCTAGGTATGACGCTATATACCAAACTCCGAGGGAAGATTCACGTCAAAAAAAACGCGAAGAGTTGGATCTTCGCTACAGTCAAACGTACTGGTTTCTCGGAAGGCATTCCAGACTATCAGTACAAAACAAGTTACTTTTGTACAAACAAGTCCTCATGCCTGTATGGACTTATGGTAGCCAGCTCTGGGGCTGTACCAATAAGAACAACATTTAATTATCCAACACTTCCAAAACAAAGTACTCAGAGGAATTATCAATGCTCCTTGGTACATTCGAAACGACGACCTTCACCAGGACCTTAATATAGAGGACATCACTACAATTATTAAGATCTCTGGAGCTCACAACCAAAGACTTCACCATCGTGTGAATGTTGAGGCTATCCAGCTTCTAGACACCACCGGTCCAGTAAGAAGATTGAAAATGAAAAAACGTATCGAGTTAGTGTTTTAGTGCTAGTGTCATTAGTGATGTGCTATGTTATGTATGTTATATTTAACCAATTTAAGTACACATTAAAAAAGTGTCAGGCATTTATTAGACACTGTAAGAAGTTAATGGACACTGTTCTTATATTATATATACTTTAGCAATTTAAGCTAGATGTAAATTACTCATTAGTCTTTCTTTAGGCTAGATCGTAGTTTTTAAATGATTTGTCTCTGAGAAGGCAATTCATCCCTATTAAAAAAAATAAGATTTTCAATATTTAAGTACTACTGCCACTTGGCATCAAATCACAAAAGTTTAACTTCATTTAATTTCATTTCAAATGAGAAATTAAATATTTAACTATACTGACACAGCAATGCATCAGCTACCACTATATCAAACAGTAGTGTGGGTGTTGCCATCACTATTAACCTCTGAACTCAAGAGCTCAACCTTTATTACAGAGATGTCATTTTCATTCTTGTTTATATCTATTTTAACTTCAGACTGTCTTGTACAGTCACCCAATTTCAAACAACTCAACTCTTGTGGTTTCAATAACTGCACTCCAGTACCATTCTGTAACTTGTAAAGATTACTAATCATTTTCTTATCTGTAATATTGCCAATCTTCATCTGACTATTCATTTTCATAATTTCTGAGTGAATATTCTTAAGAGGTGCAACATTTTTAAGTATATTATTCTGATGAAGTTTAGCTGGCTGACGTAAAGGTACATAAGATATCTCAGACCTATTGTTCTCAGCCTCACATGCTTGGTACAGTTGCTCCACATCCGATACTGTTATGCCAGATATAGATGAAGGTGATGAAAAATTAATTTTTGTTCTCATAGACCCAGTTTCATTATCAGAATTATCCATTTTGACTATTTGCAAGTCTTCATAACCAAATGGAAACTCACACTCAGTGTTCTCACACATTAATAATTTTTCACAGTAATTGATAAAGAAAAGTTTAATTTTAGATGAACATAATGGGCAAACCTGAAACAGAAATAAATATTGACAAACTTTGATTTAGATAATAATCACATTGCAAATATATTTTCATTTGTGGTTTACCCTATCTTCTCCTTCTAATGTTAGAAGACTTTCCATTTCCATTTGTTCCTAAAACAATGAAATTGGTGCCATTATACAAATTGGAATGTGTAAGATTGTTATTTTATGTTTAATAAACTGACTTAATAATATTGTGAAAAAACTATCACATGGTGTATCCATATATCCAATTAGTAGAAACATGAGTTTGGTTTGTCTGAAGGAGTGAAAAGAACATAATTTGCTATGTATTTTTTTTAACTGACAGCATTTCAATCACATTGGAAATAAATAAACCCTTCTAAAAAATCTTACATTTTCTCTTGAAGAGGCTGCAGAGCTATCACCATTCATTTTTATTTCCTAGGCAATAACAATAACATTCTCAATCACCAATGAAATGGGCTGGTTACATGACGTAAATAAAAGTCGCCGAAAGTCGAAAGACAAATAATATATAGGAGATTCAAGTGCTACAGCTGTAAATAAATAACTATAGCGAAGTAAATTTATTATTATTACTTTAAATAAACTAGATTATATTATTTTCCCTTATCAATTTAATTTTTCTAGTGGCACACACATTTGTTTACATAAAATTTATTTTTGTTTCTCCATAATAGGATATCTACTGATGAAATGTTACTTTTATAAATTTATCGCAGTAATAGTAATTGGTAATATAACAAAATTTAAAAGATAAATAATTAGAACTGGCCCCCTACACAAGATGTATTTTAACGTAGTGTATAGTGTACTGTGTATGTCAAAAAGTAAATTTGTTTGAAAATGACATTTACTATGCTATGAGAGCACGGTCATACGGAGCTTTGGTCGTTATCTGTACCGCATAGCCAGGAGGGAGCTTACCACAGTGGTGGTAGACAGAGACATCCTGGAGACAGTAGAAGCACACTATAACTGACGAAGCGCTGTCTTTAGCCTCCCCAACATTTTTAAGTGGGCGGTGGAAACTCTCCCAGATGATACTCCTAGGCGAGCATTAAGTAGATTCTGGTAAGCAGTGTTGAAGGCGGAGGAGACCTATGTTGACTTTTGTTCTGACCTTCCTCCGTAGATTAGCCTTCGTAGTTAGTTCTTATAATAACAAAATACTAATAATAATTTTATGAAAATGTTAGAAAAAATTAATAAGTATCGTGCTCACTCGACAGTTTCGATAGTGTATGGACGTTAGCTACCCGAAAGCGATCGTGTGAGTACGAGTCTCTTCGTAGTACTGTTATAGCTATGGTCAGCAGTTCTGTTCCTAGGGTATTATAACGAAGTATTTCATTGGCGCACGTCCTGGTGAGTTCAATGGATAATTGTGTTTATATAAAATTATTTATATTTGTAAAATTGTTTCAAATAGTTCAATATATTTTTTATTATTAAAATTCTTACAAATTGATTGAGGACGTGGATTCCTCTTCTTCTTCGACCTATAAGATTAGACCCATACTCTGTTACGCCACTAAAGTGAGATGCTACAGTTGTTGTATGTTGAGTAGTGTTAAATATGTCAAAATACAAATAGAAAAATATATATTTTACAAATTAATACATTTGAAATATAGAATTAGTTATGGCTTATATCTAAAAGAACAGAGGTCTGCGAATAAATAAATGCAGCAGGGTGAGATATTTTGAAATTTACCAGCAGCAACTGTATCTTTAGTTATCTCTATGAATATATGATATATTTTCAGTTGTGACTTAATCTGTGGTTACGACTGAGTAGTGACTACTAGTGAGTACGGACTGCATTCAGCAATTGCCGGAGTGTGCTCTGTGGCTAAATCCGTAATTACCATTCCATTTAAAGGTGTACCGTATAGTTTTATTGTTCAACCTTGTAATTTATTAAGTTTATAACATGGCTTTGCCAAGAATTCTAGCGTCTCGTCTCATGCAACAGACAGGTAATACATTTATACAAAAAGAGAAAATAAAATTATTGATTTCCATATTTTTATAAGTTTTTTATAAAAACTTACACAAAAATCATCTAACGTATCGTAATTTTTGGAATTTGGATTCGAACACATAACTTACTTCAGGGACATAATAGACTTCAGGGAGTTCAGTCTATATATGCGCTACAAAATTGTTACATAACTAACCTGTAAACATCTGTAGGTAGACAAAATTTAAGGTACTGTCACTCTTGACACAATTCTCCTCCTTATTTCTTAGAAATCTGATTTTTTTATCTTGATAAAAAAATATCTTTTAACAACGATGTTTATTGTACCAGCTTGAACATTGAATGTCCAATTTTTTTTAATACTTTAATTTTGGTCTCTACATCAAAATAATATTAACTATATTTTAAAATTTGTTCAGTTTAATTAAGCCAATTAGTGCAGGAAACATGTCAAGTGATTTTGTTTCAAAAATAATTAATAATTTCTTGTTTATACTTAATTTCCTTAGTGTATAATAAATAGTAAAAATAGGTTTATAACAGAAAAGACTCCATTACCAAAATTCAGTTTTATTTGTATTTTTAGTAAATTTAATACTATGAAATGGTTCTTGACTGAACATGGTACCTTTGTTGTTATGTTAAGGGAACTGAAATATGTTGTTTTTGCTGGCCGTATGTAATGTATTGTGAAGACTAAAATGTTTCTGATAAAACTGACTTGTTTAATTTATTAAAATTGTTTCTCCTCTCCATATTTATTTACACATAATCTGTAAGCAATTTTTTAACATAGTCAGTTTATTCATAAATACTCAATTATTCTGTCATATTTTAAGTATAATTTATCCAACATATTAAAGGTTTAAATTAAAACAATAGAAATAACTTACAAATTTAATAAATATGTTCCAGTGCGCCGTTACCACGGTGGGCCAGAGTTTAAGCCACCATCAATGGATGAGTTGCCAGTTCCTCGTGGATCTTGGCAGGCCAAGTACGATGCTGACCAGCGCCGCTACAACTCTATCCTTGCCTTTGGAATTGCTTTTTCAGTCTTTTCAATTGCTCTAGTAAGTATGAAAGGCCCTTAAAAACATATCCCATATATACATATATGTATATAGTTTAGACTCTTAAGATCATGAAATAAGGGTTAATTATTAAATAGATATAATATTTTAATAAAGTGTGATACATTACTAAGATTACTTTGTTTGTTTCAGGCCAAGGGCTCAGGGTTATTGTACTTCAACTACGCTCCACCAAAGTCTCTTGATTAAGCACAGGATTGATGCAAATATGTATTCTTAGATATTAAATAATAGTATTTAATTGATACTTCATTTTATTTACAATAAATAACATTACAATTATGATTTCCTAATAGATATAAGATGTATATTCTAAATATACCTCACACATTTTTAAAAACAAAGGTGTATGGAACTAAACACCCTTTTTTATAATAAGGCACCTAGAAACCAAAGAATGTAGCTAAATAATTTGCTTGGTTATTTTATAATGATAGCATGATTATACTGTTACACAAATGTGGTCGTGATATGGAATGGGAACACATGAACAATAAATGAAAAGAAGTGAGACGGGGCAAGTGTGGTCAGTGGTCAGTGGTCAGTGGTCGCGCGCGATGTCGGAGAAGGCCTGCAGGATGTCGGCCGTGTCGAGCGGCAGCGCGAGGCCGGCGCCGGGGTAGCAGGCGGCGATGCGCGCCGACAGCGCCACGTGCTGCGCCAGGAACTCCTCCTGCAGCGCGCGCCACACCACCTGCAGCAGCCCCGCCTCCTCGCTCAGGTGCTTCTCGGCGCTGCGGTACAGGCGGTGCAGCGAGCGCCGCACCTCGGCGGCCGGGTACAGCGCCAGCAGCCGCCGCAGCTCGTGCTTGCTGAAGGCGGCGCGGAAGCACACCTCGTCCTCGCGCGCGCCCGCCGCCACCGCCTCGCCCACGCCCTCGAAGAAGGCGGCCACCTTGTCCAGCGGCCGCCCGAACGACAGCGTCACGTAGCGCCGCAGCGCCTCGGCGTAGCGCCGCTTGGCCTCGCGCCGCAGCGGCTCGAGCGCCGGCACGCGCAGCGCGCTCAGCGCGGCGTGCAGCCGGTGGAAGTTCTCCAGCTGCACCACGTCGCGCGGCGTGCGCGGGTGCTCGGCGGCCTCCACGGCGGCCATGGCGCCGCTCACCAGCTCGCAGTACCAGCGGTCCAGCTCGGCGCGCCTGCCGCCCGCGAAGATGCGCTCGCACTCGCCGCTCACCTCCTCGAGCTCGGAGATGAACGCGAAGATGCCGCACTTGGGCTTCTTGGCCGCCTGCTTCACGGCGTCGGGCATCGCGGCCAGGCGCTCGGCCAGCGCGCGGTCGGCGGCGCGCTTGGCCGCCACGGCCACCGCCGCCAGCACCAGCCGGGCCCAGCGCCCGTCGGCCGCGTCGCCGCCGTCGCCCAGCACGCGCCGGCCCAGCCACGCCAGCGCGCGCATGGCCCCGAACGGGTCGCGCTCCACGTGCGCCAGCAGCCCCAGCAGCTGCTGCTCCAGCGCCGGGAACAGCTCGCCCATCGTGCGCCGCAGCGCGCTCTCGCCGCCCTCCTGCCCCACTTCGCTCATGAGCGCGCTCGACTTAGCGGCCCTCGCCGCGGCCTCGGCTCACTCACCTTCTTGTCCGAGTCGAGAGCGAAGAAGCGCGTGCAGAAGTCTTGCTCGGCGTCGCAGAGCGTCTCGACGGCGGTGAGCACGTCGGCGAGCGGCGCGTCGGGGCGGTCGGGGCGGTCGAGGCGCTCGCGGGCGGCCGCGCAGGCCGCCGCCGTCTCGCGCTCGTACAGCTTGCTCCACGTGGCCACGTACGCGCGCAGCAGCGCCTCGTGCGCGCGCTCGTCCATGTCGCGCAGGCGACGCGCGAGCGGCACGTACGGCGCCAGCTCGGCGTGGTGGCGGCGCGGGCAGCCCCCGGGGGCCGTCTGCGCCTCGTTGGCGAGGTGGATGAGCGCGTTGTTGAGGTGGCGCGCCACGGCCGCGGCCAGCTGCTCTCGCGCCCGCCGCAACCGCCGCAGCCGCTCGCGGACGGCGGCGAGGCGCAGGCGGGCGGGCGGCGCGCCGCGCTCGCCTTCCAGCGCCTCGAGCAGCGCCTCCGCCGCCGCCAGCGCGCGAGCTCGGCCCTCGGCGGTCGACAGCGGTATCTGCTCGCAGTGGTTCTCATTTCACCGCCGCCATTGACCGTGACGCCGGGGGACCGGCGGAGACGCGCTCACCTCGGCCAGCCGGTCCAGGTCGGCGAGGGCCGGCGCGTCGAGCCAGGCCACGATGGCGGCGAGCTCGGCGCGCAGGGCACGAGCGCCGTCGTCGGCTCGGCCGCCCGCCCATCGCGCCGGCAGCGCTCCTCCGCCCGCCCGCGCTAGTGCCTCCAACCTGCCCACTCGCGCCGACAACGATGCGCCCAGAACGCTGCCCTCTGCCGAACGAAATCTTATGTGTCAAGGAACCACCCCTAACAGGACGACTTAATATAGTGTATGCACGACGTACCCTCGAGTCTGGCAGCTAGCTTGGCCCCGCCCCCTTCCGTGGCAGCAGCCAACATGCCTCCAACGTTAAGTGCATCCAGCCGCGCTAATTTCTCGCCCAGCCTCTTGACCCGTCTTTCGGCATCACCTTCCTCGATTTCCGCATCTTCCAGCAAGGAAGCAAGCTCAGCCTCCGAAAGAGAATGATTGGAAGTGGACGAAGTGGCCGCGACTGCAGCACGGGTCAGTTGAGCACGTGACGCTTCATCAGGACACGTCCACTTGACACTCTCTCCGCCCATTTCAATACTTATTTCACAATTCTGTACAAGATACAATCTAATCGTAACATTCACAAGGAAGAAATTCAAATAGTTAACATGTTTACAATTCAGTTCAGATTTTGAAATGCAATACATTGTATTGAGCATTTGTCAGCTGTGGGCTCTTAATTAATGCGATTGAAACTGCAAAGAACATTTAGTAACAAAAAATTGAATTATTACCAACACCAAGAGTGACACAGTCACATCAGTCATACTGGAGTTGATTTTGCAGGACCTATACAGGTTAGAGCAATGAATGGTCGAGGAAATAAATCATGTTAATTGTGTGTTTGTTTGTGTATGTACCAAAGCAATTCATTTGGAATCAGTAAGCGACTTGACAAAAGAAACATTTGTAGCGGCACTTGGAACTGCGACGATAGCACGGAGGAGTCGTGAATTAATGAAACATCATATACGACGGGTTAAAGGGAAAGTACGTTAATGTAGTGAAGTGATAACGACTACGATATAATCCAGTTTAAATTCACACAGGACAATCAAAACTAAATAACGACAATGGCAAACAAATGCAACCTTTAATGGATGGAGTGTATCAACTGCAGTCCTGACTTCATCGAGGTGCCAGAATGTTCAGATGTAATGCAAGGCAATTGATCTCAATACATAATGTTAGCAGTTAAATTCACATTCAGCTTCAAGGTGGTGGATTTTCTCAAAGTTATGAATAACTCCACCACCTTGAATGTCTGATCCTTCCCATAGGGCTCCATCTGTTACCTTAGGTCTCTTGGTTCAGACATTCTGTACAAATCCATATATTATATTATATATTCACTATTAATGTGTTAGGCTTACAAACAACTGTAGGGTTGTTAGTTTCTTAGGTCTCACCCTCTCACATATTTAGATAACTATATTAGTGGAGTTTAGCAAATTAATTACATAACATTCACTATACACTGACTCCTGAAATTTTGCACATACAGAGTTAAATGCACTATGCAGTCCACTAACTGGCAGTGTTCAGTATGTATATATGGATGTCATACAACTATAAATTCATTGTAATAAAGAAAATGTCATCATTTAACTCACAAGTTTCTAAACAAGGACAAATATTCAAATTATAATAGTCCCCGAACTCATCAATAGTGTACACGACAATCACATCTCAAAACCATGCTTATGAATCATCAGTTCTTGAATGTGTTTGTTTAATAAATTTGTAACTTTAATACATTATTTATGTACCTCAAAGTTTTCCTCCAAATTTGTTGGTACAAGGTATAATTTGCCTATATGATATATCTAATAACAGACTGAGAAATCAGGAAACCACATACCGGCAGGTCAGAGCGGAGTCTCGCAATATGCAGCGGCCAAGACCGTAACCGGACGGAGCCCTCGTAGAGCGCCAGTGTCCCGCTGCTCTCTATTGTTAGGCGCTGAGCACGCCCACCGCTGCCAGTCACCACCGTACTACACACCACAGTTGCACAATCCTCCAACTTCATCTTTTAAGTATAAACCATACCACATACAATATAAAAGATTATTTGATTACTCCACGTAAAACTTGAACGCACATATATTACTGACTACTAACTCAATACTTATCTAAGTCTACTTATAAGCATGACTACAAATTTAAAATAAAATTATATTTGATGATTTCAAGACATTTATTCTATATATTAAATTTTAGTCAACACTACTTTATCAAGATAATAAACAAATCAATACATAATATATTACTCTTTGATCAACAGTCAACACTCTACAAAGCAGTGTTGCCAGCGCACCAACACCAGCCAAAAAGTAACATTTTCATGAGAAATTTTTTATCAAATTTTTAGAAAACGGTGTGTGTAATAATGAATATGTCGGATTTTGGTTACTGCAGGACTTTTTAAAATTTCATGACCGTCGACTCCTTGAGAGTCATCGGTCATGTTGTGTTTATCACCTATATATATTAATTAAAATGAAATAATTTATTATTCTAAACTAATTCATGAACTTTAACCTAATTTATTAACTTTAATAATAAAATTATAATTACAATAAACAAAATGTAAATAACATGCAAATATAAAAATGAATTGCATTAGTCGTCACTCGTCACCAAACCCCCCTCTCGTAATTTTGCAGGTGGCAAAGTTAATTCGTTATTGCATTCACAATTTAATAGTTCATTTCAAATTATGAAATGTTTTCACAATGGTAGAAAAACAGTTGAGAGAATGAGATATTAATAAAATGTGGTCCCACCTACTTCCTGCGTCAAAATGTCATACATTAACAATTCATAAATACTATTGCGGGTAGTTGGCGTAAGTAGAAATTAAAACTATTTGAGTCTAAAACATTGCAACCACATGTTAACCTTAATTAATTCATTGTTATCCTAATTTATATGAAATGTTGAGAAAGTAAGGTAATAATAGAGAAGTTGTTTTGGATAGCAGCATTACGTTTAAACAAAACTTACGAGTAGTTTACTTCTAAATGCGAGTTTCACGCCTTGTTATATTCACGGCGACATATATTATGGCATAGAAACAGAACAAATATACTAGAATAGATTTATTTAGCTGTTTGTACGGGATAATTTACCGAACTGTTAAAGCGAGATCGAATTTGTATGTTTGTTTTTCATTCTATTTTTGGTCACCATCTTACATATTAGAATTATTTGTATAATGAAAATATATTAATTTTATTTTGAGTCCCAAAAGTAACGATGAATGAGTTTGGATACATGAGTATTCGGTCTAGTTATTTTGTACATGACATAACATGAGGGAATATTTTTATAAGTACTCTTGGCATAGGTGGAAAAAAAGCCATCCATGAATGTCCGTGCCTCGATTTGCATTCACTGCACATTTAATTTTTTGAATAATTTCGTCACTACCCTTTTGAAGAAGAGAGAAGAAAAAAGTGGTGAAGAGATTTTTGCCATTTTTCTCGTTCACTCTCTCAAATTTAGTTCTAATTTTTTTCAAAACCCAATAGACCAATATACAAGCAATACCCCGCGAAAAAACCCACAGCCACTCGACACACGTTTAGTACTATGGACTTCCGCAAAGTAACTCCTGATTCTATTCATTATATCTAATTTATTTGACGTTAATGAGTATACATACTATTATGGATAAAGTATTTTGAATTTAAGAATTTGAACTATAATAAAATTGCGAGCCAAATAGCGATGAAGTTGCAGTGGAACTAGGCAAGCCATAAGCGGTTACCGACATAACTCAAAAAGTTGGCGTACCCAAAAGATGGATGGAGGATATATCACAGAAAACTATTGAAGGAAAGCATGGAACAAGAAAGGTTGGAAAATTATGACGGAGGCTTTTTGCAATTCTGACTGACGGCTAGCCCAAGTGTCCACTGTGAGTTTGATGAATGAGGCCATATTATACAACGTTACACTGGTTACTACCGTCTTATCATTTTTCATCTTTGCTAATACGAACAATACAAATTGTATTGTTTTTTGTCTTAATTAACTTGTGGGTTGATAAAAAATTGTTATTTCTTAACAAAATTTTAATTTGTAGATAGAAATTTCTTTTTTAAATTTACGCAATTAAAGCTTTATTATTAAAACGAGATTATGTTTTAGTAGAAAGATAGATAAATTCATAAATATTATAAATTCTTGGTATCTTAAAACTATAAGCATTAAAAAATATATACTTGAGATTGTTTCAAACCATCAATGTAATCACTGTTCCACTGTCAAGAAGGAACCATCTGTGCTGGCTAGTGAACTTAGTGTTACCAATGTGTATCCCACCCGCCGCCACTCAGCATTTTACCAAAAGATGCAACATCCCAAAAACCTATTTATAATTACATAAAAAAATCCAATTCAAATAATTTAATTAACAAAATTTTGTGAAGTGTATATAATATGTACCTGGTAACATAGATCTCATAGTCATAAAGACTGATCTGTGGCATAATAATTCTTGCTGTTAAATTATTATTATTCCCTATGGCATAAACCCAATTCCTAAATGTGAACAGTGAACTGTCATTTGTGACCTCATCCCAGTATTGTAAAACGAAGTGACTATTTTTAAGTTTATATCTTAATAAATATAACAAAATTATAGCAGGCTTCTAAAATGTCTAAAACTACTAATAAAGGAACAAAATCCAAGTCTAATGAGGAAGTATTCGCAGGGTTTCAAACTCTTCGAAATGAACAAAGACAATTAGCAAATAAAATTTCAGAATTAGAAATGGATCTTAACGAACACAAGTAAGTTTCTATATACTGAAGGGAAAAGTACAAGACACTATTTCTAGTACAAAAATGTGATTACTATTTTAGGATCGTTATAGAAACTTTACAGGCGGTGGAGCCTAAACGCAAGTGCTTCCGAATGATTGGTGGAGTATTAGTTGAGCGCACAGTTGCAGAAATATTACCAGAGCTAGAGACTAATCTGGAAAGATTACCGAGTGCCATACAGGTATCAGTTTTGTTATTTTTAATCTCGACATTGATTTTTTAAATGTGATTTGCCAAATAAAACATGTATTTTAGACTCTAAATGAACAACTGGCCCATAAAGGAAAAGAAATCAACGAATACATAGAGAAACATGATATCAGAGTGCAGCGTGGGACCCAGCAGCCAACAGAAACACCATCTCAGGACTCTCCAAATGCAAAGTCCAATGTTCTTGTTGCAAGTGGCTGATAAATAACCCACATTTCTATTATTCTGTGTTTGCTTAATAAAATAATTTAATTTGTACTTTTAATGGATTAAAACATTTAATAGGAAAATATTTTATTGTATGAAATTAATACTAAGCTAATATAATTTTTTATGCAATAATGGTTGAACCTCAAAAATCACATTACATCCTCTATATATATATCAAAACGCTATCAAATAGCTTTAGAATTATAAAAATAAAACATTCTTAAAACTATAGTTTTCTTATAAATATTTCTTTATACATTTAAATGTCATTTTAAGTCTGTGAAAATTTGCTCAACTTGAAAATTGAGTCAAATTGAGCAAATTTTGAAATAAGAAAATAGCTGCTCAAGTCAATGTCATACAGTAAACTGATAGTTAAGTATCTTTTAACATTTTCTACAGAAAAATGTGAAAATTATAAGCTGTATTTTCAATACAAGTATAAGAACTGTTTCACTCAAGGCACTATCATTTTAAAAGGGACCCAATTTCTTTTGTTGACAGGGTTTGTTAAGCATGTTTTTTCATGAATCTTAAGTTCTATCTAAAGACTCGATCGGTGGCGCGTCGAGCTCTGGCCTGCACGGGTCCGGATCCGTCGCGCCTCCTGCCTCGGTGAGACTCCAGTCGCCGCTTCTGCCGCCAAACTTGCTCACGACGCGGAGCTCGCCGATGGTCATGTGCCGGTCGACCGACTTGCACATGTCGTAGAGCGCGAGCGCGGCCACGGCGCAGCCCGTCAGCGCCTCCATCTCGACGCCGGTGCGCGCCGTCGCGCGAGTCTCGCACGACAGCCGCACGGCCACGCGCCCGTCCCGCGGGGCCGCCGCCGCGCTCGGCAGCTCCACCGACACGCGCGCCAGCTCCAGCGGCAGCGGATGGCACAGCGGCACGAGATCGGCCGTGCGCTTCGCGGCCATCGCGCCCGCCACCTCCGCCACCGTGGCGGCGTCGCCCTTGGCGAGGCCGGCGCCGCGCAGCAGGGCCGCGAGCGCCTCGCTCACCATCAGCTCGCACTCGGCGCGCGCGCCGCGGCGCGTCACCGGCTTGGCGCCCACGTCGACCATCCGCGCCCGGCCGTCGGCGTCGAGGTGGGTGAGCGTGCAGTAGCCGCGCCGCCCCGCCGCCGCCGCGCGAGTCCGCCGCGCCGACCGCCCCGCTGTAACGTCCCCGTCAGCCCCCTATCAGTATCATGGGCCGGTTCTTCGCCCGCGCCAGCTCCTGCATTCCTATAACACAGGCGCCGGTTCGATCGAAGCGATGAGTGGCGACAACGGACGGCCGGAGCGGACGGGACCTACCTGCGTGCTGCGGCAGCTTACGGCGGAGCGCGGCGCGCACGAGCGCAGCGAGGTCGTCGTCGGCGACGCCGGAGCGCATGGCGTCGCGCAGCGAGACCTCGTCGGCGCCGAACAGGCACACCTTGAGGCCGCCGTCGGCCGTGAGCCGCAGGCGGTTGCAGGAAGTGCAGAAGGGCCGCGTCATGGACGAGATGAAGCCGAGGCGGCCCACGTGGCCCGGCACGCGCCACAGCGTCGCCGTGCCGCACGACGGCGCGGCCAGCGGCAGCAGGCTGCCGAAGCGGCGCTGCAGCGTGGCCAGGACCTCGGCGCCGGGCACGAGGCTCGCGTCGGCCCACGCGTTGCCCGAAAACGGCATGAACTCGATGAACCTGCGGGGAACGTCGGAACGTGGAACCGGGAAACGAAGGAAACGTTTTTTATTGACTAACATTTTTTGGAACTAACCTGACTTCTATGTCCTTGTCTTTGGTGAATTCGGCGAAGTCGCATATCTCGTCGTCGTTGAAACCTGCGCCCCGAATATGAAATGAATTAACGAGAGAAACGAGCGGACGCTTTGGCTCCGCCTACTATTCACCTTTCATGAGGACGGTGTTTATCTTGAGGGGGCGATAGTCGAGCTGCAGGGCCAGGTCGATGCAGGCCAGGACCTTGCGCAAGCCCTGCAACATCAGGAAGATCAAGCACCGGAATACATGAACGAAGTCGCATTGAGCCGGGAGAGGGCGATACGCACGGGGCGCCGCGCCATGCGCTCGTAGCGGTCGGCGCGCAGAGAGTCGAGCGACAGGTTGAGCGCGGAGAGGCCGGCGCGGCGCAGCGCGGGCAAGCGCCGCGCCAGAGCCACGCCGTTGCTGGTCATGGCCACGGTGGCGATGCCCTCCGTGCTCGCCACCTCGCGCACCACGTCCGCCAGGTCGGAGCGCAGCGTCGGCTCGCCGCCCGTCAGCCGCACTTTGGTCACGCCCAAGGCCGCGAACAGCCGCACCAGCCGCGACAGCTCGGCGCGAGACAGCAGCTCGTTTCGTCCGCACAACGGCACGCCCTCGGCTGGCATGCAGTACTGACCTGCAGAGCACAGCTCTATGATAAATGATCAATGCTTGCAAAAAAACCGTTGTAGTGAATAACTAAAAGAACCCCAATTAATGAAAAATATTAAATAATTATATAAGGGTATTCAAAGTGAAAATTGCCCACACTTATTCCAAATTACATCATCAAAATGTACTGATAACATAATCAGAGTTAATAATATTACGAAATAAGTGACCTTTTGCTTGTAGAAAACAGTAACTTAGTTGGTTTAAACCATAATTTATATTTTACATACAAATTTTTTGAAAAGCTTTCCATTAAGATGAAGACTACTGTTTGATGTCATAAAATACTAAGTTAAAAGAAATGTATGTAGCTACTTTTCATCAACTGTGTAACTTACAGCGAAGGTTGCACCGCTCTGTAAGAGATATTCGTAGATAATCATGTTTCCGTCCAAGTAAGTCCATCAGGGGTGGATTTTCTACTCCAGGTTGACTCTTTTTATAGCCATCTACATTCTGATGAAAATAAAAAATACTAAATATAGCTAAGTAGTTTGAAAATTTAATAATGAAGTACAACTAGTGCTTACATTGCTGTACTGCTTGCTGGTCTCCCAATACACTGGATCGCTACTTCTTTGGGTTTTGTGTATCACAACTGAGAATGGAGCTCGTGAGATAAATGTTTGTCTACATAAGAGCATTTTGTTGTTTTGTACCTATAAAATACAAATGTAACCTGTTAAAATCTATTAACTCAATATAAACAAAATACCTTATATACTGAATGTGCCACCTGTAGAGCCTCTTTGGTTAATATACACAATTCACAATACTTAACAACACGCAGGCAGGTCTCAATGTGCAATTGGGTATGTTATTAATGAAATACACGTAACCTACAAAAAGTTAGTTTCTATTGTTACGCATTAATTCGACAACACGATATTCCGAACTCTAGTAGCAATGTTTTGTATTGGTTATGACTTATGGACCAAGTGATTAATAAAACGTTATAAAAACGCCCGCGCAGTTTGAAAATCCATGATACCAATTATTGACAAAATAAGTCGTCCGCGCAGTAATCATTTAATACAATTACTAATTAAATATCTATTATTAAATTTATTTGTAGATTAATTATAGTAAACTAATAAAAATTTCCTATTATAGGAATGTACACCTACATGATTTTAAAAACGTGAATTAATTCCTCTTGATAAAGTCCACTTTACCATATCAACGATCAGGCTCGTTATTACATAGAACTGATTATGAAGTCGTTCTAAATTCCAGTTGTCTTTAACACGTAAATATGAAACATTCTAAAGCAAGACAAAAATATAAAAATTGTTTAATCATTAATATTAATCAGAAAGGTGTAACTAAACAATTTTGAATTGGGCTCGTAAAACATACAGGATCGATATATAAATATAAGATAAGGATGTTATATTATAATTGTTAGGACATTTGTTGTTAAAGATATAATGTTCATTATTTCTTCTTGTGTAGCCATATTATAAGTTATACTTATCTTCGAGTCTATTATTATTTATTTATCTAACCTAATAACCTATTATTTATTATGTGTTCATACGTATAAAAATTATTCTTACTATTTATTTAAATTATGTGTGTACCTATTATGATTTAAAAAGTGTAAGAGTTCTAATAAGTAGTTTAATGACAACTAAACCAGCAAAAAATAATAAACAAAAAAAGGAAAATTGCAAATATAATCGAAATTCGATGATGAAAGGAAATACTTGTAGATAAAACTAATTTATGAACTATCTGTGAAGTGTGGTCTTGTCTTGGAGTAACGGGCGCTATGCTGATTAAATGTAACTATGGTTTAGAATTTCCACCAGGTCCAATATATAGGGAAAAATATTATGAAATCTGATACTTTCTACGTGCTCCCTGAAGTCATTGATTCACCCGTGCGCAATTTATAGAGGTGTTCAAAACTTCTTCCACCGAGATCAGAACTGGATTCTTGTTCTTGAAACCACGTCTGGATTCTTGCGACTACATTAAAGTTTTATTTTGTGGTGGCTCTTTAGCGTGGCCTTGTTGATACGTATTTAGATTAATAAACAGAAGAACATTCTTAAACTACTAGAAGCCAAACCCAAACTACCCGATTCATACGTTAACATTTGGCAAATGTGCAAGTGTTAACGGGCTATTACAGTAGGTACATTGTATCGTTTCTGACAATAACTTGGCTAGCGACATACAATGTTTACGCACACCACGATCAAAAATGTTATTAAGAATGTGATGTCGTTGCCCAAAAGAGAACCTCTCTCTGAACCAGATTAATATGGGTGTAGCTACCATACTTCTAAGCTTCACGAACATCTTTTTCCTACATGATGATGATGGATGATTTGTACCACACGCGCGTGCAGCTGACCTATTTTTCATGTATAGGTAAACTAAATTGTTTACCAATAGGTAGTAGGAACTGAAGATGTAGGTCTCTTGAGACCCACGTATTTGTAAGTTGTAACTGTATGGTATGTTTCTATTATTTTTTCTTTTTAAAAAATATAACAAGTTAAAATTAATTAGATAGAGAATATTTTTAATTGGTGGTTAAATAATTTTTATGTATCAATAATATCTTAATAACTGTTAAAAATATTAATTATTAATATGAAATTGATTAAAGTTTAATTAAAAATATTTACTTATCTATAATCTATTTCAAGACACGTTAACAGTGTTAAATTTTTGTAGTTGTATTGTAGGCGAGCTGTTGCCAACAATTAATAAATATATGCTTGACATTACTATTGCCAGTGAATACTGATTGTGATTTGTGCGTGAGCTGTGAGTGGTGAGTCCGAGAGTCGTGACTCGTGAGTCGTGATTGACTGCCGTTGGCGCGGGCGACTGTAAGTTACCAGTCGCCACTCGCCAGTCGCCAGTCTTTGTACGTTTACCGTTTGGGAAGGTTGCGTAGTGTGGTACGGCGCGCTCTCTGCTAAATTACTTCCTTTGTTTCAATGTGGAGAGATAAGGGCAGATAGTTTTTAGGATATCGCTGAAATGTGGTCGCGGAACGTGGGGACTACAGAGCCCAGTTCACTGCTCGGAATCAACGACGAAAACAGCTGACGTAGATCGGGTTTCGAAAGAGCTGAGCGAAGTTGAACTCGCGGGCACCAAGGTATCGGATTATGTTGTGTGTGAGGGGAGACGAGGGAGCTGTGCTCGAGGACGAGCTGGAGAGTGCAGCGGATCGGCGCGAGCGCTGGCGGAGCGTCTACGTCATTTACTTCACCATGTTCCAGATGTCGCTCGCCTTTAGCATCGTCCTCACTGGCGTCTGGCCCTACTTGGACAAGGTGACTCGCACTTTTATGATAATATTATCTTGTCGTTTATTGTTTCCTCGCAACGTACCAGCTGAAGTGTAACATTTAATTTGTTGTTATTTACAAGAACAACAAATTACATTTTGAAAAATAACAACAAATTACAGTTTGTAATTACAGTATTGTTTTAAGCCATACAATCTGAAAAGAAACCCGCCAACAATAATAATAAAAACATAAAAGATTTATTAGGACGTACTTTACTTCGGCTGTCCTTATGAACGCAAATAGGAGTAAATATAAATAATATAATATAATTAACATAAGAACGGGTTAGTCCGACTACTTCGGAGTGCTTATCTTATCTAAGTGTTAATCGTCAGTCGGCAACACTCTTATCAGTAAATCTAGTTGAGAAGATAGCCAAGTGTCGACTGAAGCTAAGATCTGAAGATTGCTGTTACATTTAGTAAAGCTGAATCACCACAACAACTTAAAAAGATATGCTGCCGAGTAATACACACGAATGGGATGAAGTGAAATCAAAATCTTTTTTTCTATGAAGTTTTTATTAAAATTGTTATTTATGTCCAAAAATATTATTTTAATTATTTCTCTATAACTTTTGTGTCGCATAAGGCATTTAATATTTATTTCCTCTAAAACAATGGGCAGCTACAAGAAATGCTGACAATGACGATGAGAAAATGCAAAAAAGCCGGCCGGATTATTATTCACTGACCCATGTCATTGTATTCTGAACTACAGATGACTGCATGCATGTGGATTAGTGACAAGAAATCACAATAAATACACTACAAAACAGAAAAAGTAATACTCCATCCATTGTTTGAACTATAATAGGATTACATAAATTGTCCAAAAATTACATTGTTTCGACTATTTTAGTCCGAACTGATCGCTCTACCACATCCCTACAAGGGAGATCTCATTGTACCAATCGTGAGTTCAATTTCCAAAATGACGTTTCACATATTCATCGTCCCTGTACTTCACACTAGCAAACTTGGCCTTGCTCCACCACACTCCAATTGTAGACAGAATAAGTATAAACAGCACCGTCTCTGTATTTCATGTAAACGTGTTCATATCCTTAAATATATATAAGTCAAAATTAAGTAGCAAATAAAAATAAATTTACCTCATATTTATGTTATTATCGTCTTGAAAACGTTCAAAAAAGATTTATTAAATTCCTAGCATTCCGGTTAAAACAAAACTATAAAGATACTGAGTATGAGCGTTTATGTAAAATCCATCATTTTCTTCCTTTAACCAACCTCTTATAAACAAATTTCATTTATATGGCGAGCGAGCAACCTTCTCAATTCTTTTTCTATAATTCATAGCGACATTGATGTTTTTGATACACCCGTGCACCTGGTGAAGCGACTGCATAATCACACATTTTTTAAATCAACTGTGTAATATATACTTAAGAATAGTAGCTAAACTTATTATGATTTAAACTGCTTCTTGTTTCTGTAATTACATTTGTATTCAATAGCTAAAGGTGAAAACTTTTAATTGGCTTTTAGATTTTATATAGTTGTCACATTGTTTAAATAGCTGTAAGTTTTCCATGTTAAATAAATAAAAATAAATAAATAAATTATTTTTTCTGGTGAATGAATGATGAATGTGAAGTAAATCTTTACCTGTGCAGCTGGAGGGTGGTAGCAGCAGCAAAGAGGCGCTTGGATTAGCCGTAGGCGCAAGTCCGCTCGGCCAGCTCATAGCGTCGCCGTTGTTGGGATTATGGGCGAACCGCAGCGGAGGCGCGCGAGCGCCCGTTCTTGCGTCGCTGCTCGTGTTCGTGTTCGCCTCGCTGCTATACGCCAACCTGCACATGGCCCGCCCTTACGCCCACCGCGCAATGCTTGCCGCCCGCACGCTCGTCGGCATCAGCTCAGGTGAGTTCCCCACGGAGAAGACGCGCAGTATGACGCAAGACAAGGGTCTAAGTGCTCTCGCCCTGTCCCGCAGCTAATGTGGCGGTGGCGCGGTCGTACTTATCCGCAGCGACCCGCGAGAGCGAGCGCACGCGCGCAGTGGCCGGCCTGTCCCTGGCGCAGGTGCTGGGCTTCGTGGTGGGGCCGGCGCTGCAAGCGGCCGCGGCCCCGCTCGGCGCCGGCGAGCCCTACGCGGGGGCCGGGCTCGCCCCGCGCCTCGACATGTACACCGCGCCGGGTTGGATCAACGCCCTGCTGGGGACCATCAATGTCGTCCTCTTCCTGCCGTTCTGCTTTAGAGAACGAAAGATCGCAGCCCGAGAGGCTATGATCGCCCAGGGCAAGGATACAGGTGATACTTTGGTCAGCAGGGCGACTGACTTGGTGTAGAATAATATTAACTTAGTCTGTAATTTAGAGAAAGAAGCGCTAAAGGCTCTGAAGCCAGACCTGGTGAGCAGCTGGACGTTGGTGTTGGCGTTTTTCGTGTTGGTGTTCAACTTTGTGCTGCTGGAGACGCTGGCCACGTCCCTGACTATGGACCAGTTTGGATGGGGCAAGCGGCAGGCGCTAGAGTACATGGGTGCCCTCATGAGCGCTGGGGCGTTGCTGGCCTGCGCAGTGTTCGCGCTCATCGCGCCGCTCACGAGAATCTTCGAGGAGAGGTGAGTCCCCAACTCTCTAGTGAATTACTTACGAGGCGAGCACAGGCAGGTGAATATTAGAAATAAATGCAATCATTTATGTAATTTAATATTGAGGAATTTACACAAATCTAATATTAAACCCAGAGCTGTACAACGCCATCTATTAGCTAAAAGTGATACTTATTACCAATACGAATCAAATAATAAAAAAATTGTTTGGAATCAAATGAGACATTTTCAAAAGTATTTTAAGTAATGGCTGAACTTGTTTTAAAGACGCTCTATATAAAATAAATGCGATACGACTTAATTAGTTTTATTTTTAAGAATAAATGCGCAAGAACTTTTTGTTGAATAGCTTCCAAACAAAATAAGTTTTCTTGGAGTTGTGACACTTGAAATTTATAAATATAATTAATGTTATAAGTATCCGAATACATTTTCATTCGCACTCAGCGCACCACATAATGACTGGAGAATAATAAAACGAAATATAAATGATTTGATTTAAAGTACATTTTTATAATTTGTTGAAGAAGCATTCATCATTTACTCAAAGGAAACTCAGAAAGTAAACAAATCACTAATATCATAGCACATTAAATAAAAGAAAACTTTGGATTTTTCACACAAACAAATTGTAGTTTAGTTTTGATAATGCGCAATAATATTTCTGATATAATATAATATATTCTAAAGGTTTTATTAACCTGACGTGTTTATTTGTATTTGTATGTACTTCAGGCTTTATTGTACTTGGCAGTTATAATAATAGGTAATTGAATGAACTCCAGAGCGCTCTTGCTGTGGGGCGGCTTCCTGCTGACGGGGCTGGCGTCGGCTCTGTGCATCCCTTGGGGCCCCGCGGGGCCTCCGTTAGCGCCGCCCGATGCGCAAGAGGCGGGCGGCGGGTGCCCGGCGCGGACGCAGCCCTGGTGCCTCACGACGAGAGGACTTACGCTCCCGCAGTTTTTCCTCGGCTACACTTGCGTCTCCATCGGCTACCCCCTCGGCGTCACCCTCATACAGACCATATTTTCGAAGGTGAGCCGAATTCCTAGCGCCGCAAGTCGGAGCTCGAGAGGGAACAGTGAATTACGGTGTCGCATGGCCGACAGGTGCTGGGGCCGCGGCCGCAAGGCGTGTGGATGGGCGTGCTGACGGGCGCCGGCTGCGTGGCGCGCGCTCTGGGGCCCGTGTTCGTGGCCAGCGTGTACGCGCGCCGAGGGCCCGCCGCCACCTTCAGCGTCACGGCCGCCTTCACCTTCAGCGCGCTCGTTGCGCTGCGCCTCGTGTACGCGCGCCTCGCGCCGCCCGCCCCCGCCCCCGCCGCCGCCCCCGCCGCGCCCCTCGAGCTGCGGCCCCTCAGCGGCGCTCACGGCGACGCCTGACGCTGTTTTAGCCATTGTGATGTACAAATAAATACGTTTCGTAAACATACAGGGAACATAGGATTAAGACAATAGACACTATCGATGCGAACAATTGTAAGACTGCTCTACGTGATAATATTAGTCGAATTAATAAAGGTACTTTGGGTAATATTGTGCTGTTTGTCTTATGTACCTATTATCGCCCTTAATAGAACGTAGTATACATGGACTGAGTTCGATGTGATTGGGTGTTAAGTGACGCGGCGCATTAGACGGAGGCTCCCGTCAGAGCCTCGGCGCGCGAGACGCAGCAGAGGCGGGGGGCAGCTGCTCGGCGTCTCGAGCGCGCTGCGGCAGCGGAGTGCGGCGGGTCTCGGGCATGAGAGCCGCGGCCAGCGCCCCGCCCGCCGCCGCTGCGCCGTACGCCGCGGCCTGCGCGTTCGTGCTCAGCAGCGGCGTCTGCGGCGCAAGCGTGGAGCCGACTCGCCCGACCAGCGACGCCGCCGCCAGCGACGACGAGCGCGCGTCCGTCGGAAACAGCTCCGCAGTGAATACGTAGAGCGAGTTGAACGCGAACGTTATGGCCATCTTGCCCACGAAGTACATCGTGCTTTGCGTGATCCCCGGCTCTGGAAACAGCTCAGCTACAAATTGGCACAGGTTGCTTAGCATCGTCGCTTCGAAATCGGCCCACGTACCCACGAAGAACGGCCCCACAGCGGCCGCGCCACATACTCCGAAGGCGACGGAAATCGTTATCTTTCGGCCGATGCGTTCCAGAGCCATCATGATGAGAAGCGACGCGGCAACCTCCATGGCCATGTTTAGCGCAAAGTTAGTGTACTTGTTTCCGGCTAGGGCAATAGAATTGATGGTGAGACCGTAGTAGACGAAAGCGGCGACCAGCCAGCACCCGCAACAGGCTAGCAGACGCAAGAGCAGCGCACGAGATCGCACCACCTGGCCTATCGCGATCCATACGCTCGACCCGCCCGTCGCCTCCGAGGACTTCATTGCCTCGCTAATGAAGCTATCTTCTATCACGACCTGCGAAACGTCGTCGGTAGGAACATGTAACTTTTCTTCTTTGATACAACCACGAAATATCAGAGAATAAATAACAGCACAACCTTATTCCACCGAGCGGCCTTCCTGACCACGGCAGCAGCGTCGTGGGTGCGGCCAGCCGCGTGCAGCCAGCGCACGCTTTCGTCCAACAGAAGCCAGTAGGCGGGCAGCAGCAGGGCAGGCGAGTGCACGGCGCGCAGCAGACTGCGCCAGTACGGGATGCGCCTGGCCGTTTCCGCGAACACTATTCCTCCCAGCCCGTAGGCCACGCCCGTCGCGCACGCGAAAGCCGCGCGAAGGGACGGTCTCGCCAGCTCCACCACTGCAACCGCCCGCGCGTTACCCCTTCCGCTCCCTGGCAGCGCCCTACCATCGCTTACATACTTATCACGTACGCTGCGCTGTTGAAGCCATAGCCGAGCGCAGCCTCAAAAAACTCGAGCGCAATGTACGCATTGTAGTTTGGCGCGAAAGACTTAACAAGCCCGAGCACTCCTGCGAAGCCTCCGAACACGCAGAACGCTGTGCGACGACCCCATCTAAATGTTAACAAGCAGAAGACCGATTGAAAGGTGTTCAGACGGTTAAATCGAATACACGACAGTACCATTCTGTTACCCATCTGAGACGTAGCCGGTGAGCAGCAGAGCAAGCGGCAGCGCCGCGTTGCGCACTGTCCCGATCAAGGTTCGCCGCCACTCGCGACACGCCAAGTCGAACTGTAACACCACATGGATTTATTTTTGACTCAGATGAGCACCTCGGCGATAAAGTTTCGTAGGCTGGCAAACTTTGAACCTCGGCGAATACTGTTTCTTGGCTTTGATAGAGGAACTGTTCGCAAGGCAGGCTGTCGTTGGGGTCGAAGTCAATGGGGTCGCAGGAACGAGCGCCAGGGCGGCGTGGGGCGGGACGGCGGCAGGCGTCGCCCATCACGAGTCGAGCCGCGGTGGCGTTGGCGAACTGCGCGCTTTGCGCATCTTCGCACTCGGGCACCAGGCATCTAAAATGTTGGAAATATGAACATTAGAAATTCCATAAGGTTTCGTCGTACAAAGGGATCTAGAATTAACTAGAATCAAAAATCGCCTATGTTTTAGAAATATAAGCATACGTAAAACATAAGCAAAGAAGTTGTCGAAAATGAAATATCCAAGCCGATTTATCGTTGCCTTGGATTGTCGAATGAAAAGGAAAGAGCTATCTTCTAATTATAAATGTTATTTTAATTAGATTAACGCAACACCCTTATTTCTCGTGATCAATTACCATAACAATGACATGATTCTTTTATTTATGGTTCAATGAAAAGTAAGGCAAATTTTTCAATTGTGAAATTACAAAATGATTTGCGTAAAAAACAGTTATAATTAGGTATTGTTGTTGAGTCGAATATCCAGTCCGAAGGGCTCATTAACTTCGTCAGTATTTCCATGTTTCTTCGATGTCCTCCGATTTCATGAGTCTTGATAGCCTTCGAGTGATGAGTTACGTAGTATGGTTACAATCCGATTTGGTGGTTTAGGTTTTTCTTGGTCTGCTTACAATCACAGCGCCTTTGAAATCATCGCTCTTATTGTTGTTAACTTGAGTATTGATGAATGCACTGTCGTCAAATAAAATTAATAAAAAGACTCAAACGATAAAAAACTGTACCAAGACATTACAATAATTAAAGTTTTAATTGCGTCATTTAAAAGACAATTCTTCGCTTCAAGGCTTCGTGGTCGATTACTGTTTTTCTAAAATAAAAGCCAACCAGAAATTCTCAAGTGCTTATAAAAAATAACTACGTCGTTATTCAATGCTAAAAATAGTTAATCAATCTGCAAGAGGAAGAATTATGAATTTACAAACTGCTTTAATGTAGCGAGGCCGCTAGTTAGCTGCCTTTTCCTTATCCCATAAAGTTAGATAAAGAGTTGTCCTACTTTCGTTTGAGCTGTCTGACCTGAAGGGCACGCGGTCTGCGACGAAGACGTAATTGAGGGAGTACATGGGTGCCAGCAAGTTGGGCAGCAGCAGCAACAGCACCGCCCCGCGCTGCCACCAGCCGAACGGGCCCAGCGCAGCCAGCAGCGCCTCCACTCCGTGCGGCTCTCGCTCGCTCATCGCGCTCACTGCGCTCTCCTCGCCGCTTATCGCTCCGACTGATAACGCGCCTATCTTAGATACGCCCATACTTCACCAAAAATACATTATTATAAAACACACACATACATACAGATTACTTTATTATTCTACACATATACCTAACATCCCACCTGTCCTTTCTCATGGTGTCATGTCCAAGGTTACCAAAAATATTTTCTTTTTTAGGTATTTAATACATGTTTGCAATTCATATTTCAACAGGCGTAGTTGAAAATAATTATTATCGTTATTTAAGTAGTATAAAAGGAATATATTTTTTTTAAATATATTTTGTAGCTTATAGGCCTTGGGGATGAAGGATGTTCGCTGAATAGTCTTGTACCGCCCAGCATCAACAACACTTTGCTTCCTGTCATATTAAAAATCATATCGTTAAAATGAATAACGCTCAGAATATATTTAAAATAAAATACGGAGTTGTGTTGTCTTTCGTTGCGGCCCGTGAAACGCTTCCGCGGCGCGGCGTGTCTACGAATGTGAACCCGTGAATCATCATGCCGCAGTTCGCACCGCGGTTCGGGGACTCACGCCGCCGGTTCGTTTACTTTCCTATTTATACATGACACACATTGGTGCGTACAATCGCCCGAAATCACGATACTCGCACGTGATCAACGTGCGGTTAATATGACATTTAGCTAAATGCGAGAAATGGGTCACGAACTGAACAAGGAAGACTATTTCATTTACGTTGAAACACTTTTTTGCACGTGGCGCTGCGTGGTGCTTTCTTGTCTGCGACTTGCGAGTTGCGAGTACTTCGGGGCGGGCGATTCGGCCGCGGTCCGCGGAGGCCGGCCGCTCCGGCCGCACACGGCGTAGTTCCCGTCGAGCCGCCATGGAGAGAGAGCGTGTACCGTGGCGTTGGCAGGCGCGCACCGCCGCGCTGCTCGCTTTGCCCGTTCTGCTCACGGGCATGTATGGAACAAACTATGTCTTCCTAGCCGCCCCTACGCCACACAGGTAACAATAATATTTTTTTTGTGACATTCGCTATTCTCGACGATAATATTTTCCTCGTACAACAGGAATGAAGTTTTATTAAAAGTAGAAATGACTGGATTATACTTAAAGCACCTTTTCTGTTGTAACGTTTAACTTGACATTCACTTAATTTATTTGTGAGCTTTTTGCGATAAAACAGAATAAGCTGTAATAAAATATTTTAACTTTCAAATTCAGCGCCACAAACACCAAATTAGCGTTTACACCTCTTTGCATGTATTCATATTAAGTATCTAAAGTAGAAACTACTTTTATTTTTTGATTTGATTGACTTGATTTTGATTTTAGTAATTTTTTAAGTAATTTTAATACATTCGTAATATATGCGACACAAATAGGACTATTTTTAACGACGAGTTATTTTTATTTGAAGCAATCAAGTATTTATTTATTTTTGTAATAATATATTTAATATAGGTCGCAAAAAAAACATGCTACAGATATTTAGGGTTTACCTTTGAAATTTGTTTATGTATTCATTATGACCTACCAACTAAATGTACAATTATTCTTTATTTTATTTTTTATTATATATAATATAACCGTAACTTAAAAAATATATACATATGTGTACATCTAACTTAAAGGTGGGCACTGAGTTGCTAAAAACCTTAAAATATCAGCTCAAACACAATAAAGAGATATTTCTATCTCATTCATTATTTGTGATTAATTTTGAATAACATGAGTTGTCTTCATCTAGACAAATCAAGCAAGTACCTTAAAATGAAATACCATTCTTATTTGTTGAGCAATTATTATTAAACCCTTGGTGAATTTTAAATCGGGTAAAATGAGAGCAATGTTGTATAAATTTGCTAAGAATTAAGTCATTCTACTCCAATCAAATAGATATTTAAATAAGAAGTAAGACTGTAGACAGAGTACCAATTACTTGCATCAATGAAGAAATATTGTTTGTTCTATCAAAAGCCCAGTCATAACTATATAAAACAAAATATTGTTAGAACTTGAACTTTGATATGTTGATTTGGTATGTTGTCGTTAGCGCAGATAAATAATAAAAAACGAGGCGCGGTCGGCACCTGCCTAGTTTATTTGTGATGTTTTTCGTTCCGCATTGATGTTAGAATATCGTTATGACGGCATTATAGGCCACGCGGAGCAAACAAATGCAAAGTGGGTTTAGAAGGCGAGCTCTCTTTATAAGATAAAGTGTCAACGGCTACTCACCCCCGGAGGTCTCCGTTGATAAGGTGCGAACGCTTCATTTATTAAAAACGGGGTCGCAATGTCCCAGATCTAAAGACTTCGAGGCAGACAGAGACTTGCGGCTCGTGGCGAACTGGCCCATAGATTAGCAGATATGCTGGTGACCGCTGACCCATGACTCTGTGCTTATCCGCCACGCGCGTCTCATCCACTATCATCCGGTTCTAAGCAGCTCTTGCTGCCTAATGCACCTATAATGTACCCAAACAGTTTACAAGCTTTAGCCATACCGCACGTACGTAACTTCTTTGAAATTTGCGGATACTATATTTGCCAGCTACAAAATAACGCCGGTTTCTGTACTTGCTTCCATTGCTGTTTTTGTGCTATTTCCATTAATGTTTGGCCGTATAACTAAACAATGCTACCTGATTGTTTCGAATTAGTCATAAATTAATGATTACAAAACTCATCTGTATAAATCTGTTGCTTTGGCAGAATTGTTACATATTAGGTCGCTGTTTACATTAACTTTTACACAATTAAAATAATTTTCATCTCGGTGTAGTCAAAACAACAATATTGATTAATTTCTTAACAAGCGTCTGATTACTAGTTATATGGTTTTAGACGGGTTAGATCACACAAAACACCACTCAAACTCCTGGCTGAGCATAGAGTATGTCTCGCCAATAGTTCTAGGAGCAGGATTGGCATTGCAAAGGGTTATTGTTTAACTCAAAGACACTTACTAAAAGTATTAGTCATTAGGTCGTCGATGTAAATGAAAAACACTTTGCTATCGAAAATAAAAGTGAGGATGGGGGGGTGTGACGGTGTCCCTAATGGGTTCATAGAATAGCGCACAAAAAGCCAAGGATGTATATTATAAATATTGATGTGGACACACATTTACAATTTTCAGGAATGGGCTTTATTTCTTATCTAAACTCTATAAAGAAGTATGTGAAAAGGATATATTTTTTATGATCCTGTCTCTATCCACTCTGTAAACATATCCTTACGAAGGGCGTCGCTAAATGGGATCCGTCCACGTTATACTTGAGCGTCACTTGATTATTTAAACAGATAGTGTTATATGTGTACATATGTATTTAATAGTATCAATCGCTAGGTGTTATTGTTAATAATTGCTGTTCCTTGGGAATATTCCGCGTGAGCGGAAAGCTGCTGTCCTTGAACTGGGCGCGGAAGGTCCGAGGTCACACGTGGCCCCATTACGTCACGTGATCACGTGCAGCAATTTTATTTACCCTCTATCGAAACTATCTACGAACTACGGTGGAGTTCCGTCTTAGGGTCATCAGCGGGAACCAGATCTCTAGGAGTTGCGTGCTGTACACGAACACGCAACTTGATTTAGTAGTACTTTTGCGTCGCTAATCGCTATTTGGTGAGGGAATACTCATGTATTTGCCAATTAAGAAAAATAGGAAATATAGAAAAGGAGTAACCTACATCAATACATAAAAAACGATATTCTCTTGTGTAAACCTTCGTCGCGAGCCACTTGCGTATAAATATAAGATTATTACCAATTGCCGGGTGCGTACAAGTGAAAGCGAGTCACGCGCTGTCCAGTACCGCCCGATCACTGGGCTCCTGGCTGTCATATAGAGTCATAGGCTCAAGGTTCATTGACCTCACGCACGCCTCTCATTCACCGCTGCCCACTCTAAAACCTACGCGGTCACGTGCCTAGCTGAGACTAATAAGTACAGGATTAACACACGTGAAAAAACGAGCCGCAACAAGTTTGACCGGTCGCCGGATATAGAGCAGTAGTCGATTCATGTCGGAGCGATTTGCGTTATAATAGCGAAAACATAAGTCAAGGCAGCATATTATTTTTACCTTTAACGAGAAACAAAGGAACTTACTATTGAGAATGAATTTACTTTTATAGCTTATTTTATTATCAACAGAACATTATGTATTCTAATATGTATTTGTCTATTTAGAGATTTATCTATCACCGTGTAACTCACTAAAGCTATAGGTACCTCTGTAACCTGTCTTTGCTATGAAATATATGTCAGGCGATATCTTGGTCTAAGCCTTAAGACAATAGTCGACAAACTTTTGGTTATAGAACATACAATGATCTCTGATATAAATAAATTAGAACTAGACTGCTACTTACAGATGCATGGTTCCTGAGTGCGAGGGGGGCGAGGGGGGAGCGGAGAGCGCTGTTTGGGCGGATGCGTCCTCGGCGTGGGGCGGATGGGCGCTGCTGCCCGACGAACCTTGCCACAGAGCCCGCCCGCTCGCCGACCATTGCCAAGATGCCGCTGCCTTTGACAACACCACGCTGCTGCCTTGCGACCGTCACCTCTATAGTCACAGTGCCACGATTGTCTCCGAGGTTTGCTCTTATCAGCTCTGAATCGGTCCCATAATTGACGTTATGCCTAAAATGATTTACGAGCCAAGCCTTTTTATTTTTTAGTGTCATCCTTACCGAAAAGTTAAACACCTTATTCGTTATTGTCCTACTGTCTGTCTGTCCTTCTGTACTCTAGTTTTATAATTCCTAGTTCCTGGGTCAGTGGGACAATTAACATTTCCTATTTACATTGATTGCAGGAAACAAAGAAATTCGTTAGTTACTGTAAACTAATTTCAGTTCGATTTGGGTTGTCAAGAGTGGAAGCGCACCTTGGTGGGGACGGTCCACAACGTGGGCATGCTGGTCTCGCTGCCGATTATGGGCTACGTCTCGGACAGGTAGTCGCTAAGATGTGCTTAATGGAGCGCACTCGCCTGGGCAATTATTAAAAACAGGGCTTTGTCGCAGATGGGGCCGTCGGGCGGCGCTGGTGGCGAGTGGGGCGGGCGCGGGGCTCCTGGGCTTGGCCAAGTCCTTCGTCGCTTCATACCCAACCTACCTCGTTATGGAATTTTCCGAAACTGTGTTCGGGGCCAGTGTCTATCCTGCTGCTTTCGTTCTCAGTAAGTGTACAGTGGAATGTGTTGGACAACCAAAACACTGATCAATTCGAAATCTACAACCCAATTATATTTTATTAAGCTGTCATTGACAGTTTGGCACATAATTGTTTATATCCAAAGTCTACAAAGTGCATTCTACATAAACGTGAGTTGCACGTTTTGCTAATGTGTTAATAATGTCTTCCAGTGATCGAGTGGCTTGGAGTGGAGCAAAGAATTTTGGCGAGTTTGCTGTTGGGCGTGCCTCTGGCTGCGGGCTCGGCCTCGCTGGCCCTACTCGACTACGTCACCGGCTATTGGCGCACGTGGGCGCGCTTGGCTTACCCGCCTTCCTTCCTGTTACTGCTTTACCCTTGGCTACTGCCCGAGAGCGTGCGCTGGCTCGTGGCCAAGGGCCGGATCAGCGAAGCAATCGCAGCTATCAAACGAGCCACTAGGGGCAATAAGGCTCCCTTTTCCGAGGAAGCGATACAGAGAATGTTAGCAACGGATCAGGTCACCGAGAAGGTGGAGGTCGTCGTTGAAGAAGAGAGTTTATTTAGAGCGTTCATAAAGTGAGGACCTGTTTTCTTTTCTCAAGCGAGAGGCAATAAAATAAATGTTATTATTGTTCGATCTATTTTACGAAGAGCGTGTGCGGCAGGTACGGTGCGCTACGGCGTCGGCTGGGCGTGTGCTTCGCGTGGTGGGCGTCAGGCGTGTTCGTGTTCTACGGGTTGGCCGTGCGCGCTCATGCGCTCAGCGGCTCGCCCCACGGAAACTATGCGCTCCTGGCGGCCGCCGAGTTGCCCGCGCTGCTGCTCAATACCCTGCTGCTGGATCGGGTGGGTCGGCGCCCGCTGCTCACGGCCGCCTTCTTGCTCACGGCACTGGCGTTGACCGTTATCCCGTTGCTGCCCGAAGGCAGTCCGATGGGCACCGCGTTGTTCCTGGCGGGCAAAGTGGGCGCCACCATGGCGCTCAATGCACTCTACGTGTATACGGCTGAATTATTCCCGACGCGCGCGCGTCAGCGCTTACTTGCTGCGTGTTCTACCTGCGGCCGCCTCGGCGCCATCCTAGCCCCACAGACGCCGTTGCTGGTGAGTAGCTCTTAATAATGCAAGAAGAGGCATTTCTTGTGTGCATTGCCTTATAATGAAAGCAATCATATTACAGGCGGCGTATGGGGCGTGGGTGCCGACGTCAGTTCTGGGAGCGCTGCCGCTGCTGAGCGCGGCTCTGACGCGGCTGGTGCCGGACACTTTGGGCCGACGGCTTCCGGACAGCTTCGCCGATCTCGGCTCCAGCGCCACCGACCTTTCCGACCTCCCCTGACCCGTCTCTATTCACAGATATTTATTTAGAATTATATTTATGAGCCGGCTACCTTATGCTATTAATTACTTATTCCTTAAGAGACTTGCCTTCAGATGTAATTTCAGTAAGGTTGGAAATTGTAAATGTAGTGTTAATTAGTGATAGCTTTCTACGACGCGACGTAGGAAGTCTGTAAGCTTTACTTATATTGTAAGTCGTTAGTATATTTCCAAGTTGCTCTTTGAAAGTACTTCCTTCGGAAAGACTCACGGTGAGCGTGCCTCGTGTACAATTTACCAAATGAAATTAATGTGATATATGTTACTGAATTGTTATATATATATAGAGAAACAGTACATTTAAGCAGAGCAAATAGATTTGTTTACGATACCTTGTAAGAAAATTGAATATATAAGTTTCGTCTAGAAATGACTATTATTTATCTGTTTTCATTTGGGAATTCGTTATGGGAAATCTGCTTTACTCTTGCCGGTATATCGAAAGCGTTGCCATTACATCGCAGGAGCGATCAAACTTTTTGCAGCATTGTTGACGAAATTTATATTTGAATGTTTTTTCACGCATCCCGTACCTACTGTTCATTAGCAAGGCATTGCGCACTATTTTTAACATTGTTAGGAAACTGTCACAGCACACTTAAGAGAAATACCAACTCCAATCATTTCCAAACTCCGCAACGTGGCAGATCAATCATAGCTCACCGAATTGGAAATATTTTTAGAACGAGAGATCAAACGCTGCGCGGTGCGGAGCTCGAGGGGAAGCAACTAGCTTGCGTCATTTCCCTCGTAAATTCTCCAGTTTCGAATCTGGAATGAATCTAAACTGGTCCGCGCGTCGCAGCCAATCTAGTCTTACTAGTGATTTCTGTTATATGGATTCAGATACAAGCGTGAATAGTTTAGTTCGTGGGGTGGACTTGCACCATGTCTCGTCGGTCAGCTTACGAAGGCCGCCTGGATTACTCTCCGCCGCCACCCACCAACTGCGCTAAGGTTCGTCTCTCTTAATATGCTACAAAATAATGATTTTAAAAAATAAAGCATAGTACTCGCTGTCCCAAACAGCCATTAGCCATTCGCATAGGCTTCGCAAAGCATACCTATACTCCGCGATCCTTATTATAACCTAATACTTATTATAATTATTTTTTTTTGAAAATATATGTTACTCACTTTAACATCTTCCAAAACGTACTTTTAATTTAAAGTGGAGCAATAATACTTTCAATATTGTCGATAAATTCAAAAATATTTGATACCGTCGTATTTAGATATGTTCTTGGTGAGGTTGTTAGAGAACTGTTAAAAACTCAACTCTTCAATTAATTATATTCGTGACATCTTATTGAAATCGCAATATGCTTTTTCTCGCAATCAGTACGAGTGAGTTAAGACTTATCCCTAATGCAAACAGCATTAGATATCAAGTACTACCTAGCGCGACGGTGTAATGGGTGGTCATGAACACCATACATATAAAAGCAACATACTATTTATACATCATAGTCTTTATATATGGTCGTTATTCAGTTCCTGTATTACACCTGGCGGCTCTGCTCGGTAGTTTTTTCGCACTTCGTGATGATCAGCCTCGTGGTCGCCTACTGCATTCTAGGAGCTGTCACCTTCGAGCGCCTGGAGTCGCACCACGAGAGAGAGGTGAGAGCATTTTCTAGGGCGCCCAACCGTTGCTCACTCAACGAATTCATGGCTCACCCACCTGCAGGTCAAGAAGAACATCTCGCAGATCCGAGCCAATACGACGCAAAGCATCTGGCAAATGACGAACCGCGTCTCTTACCTGAGCCAGACAAACTGGACCGCGGACGTCTTAGACATGCTCAAGGTGCGTTGTCACTTCGTCGGAACCGCTTCGTGAGATACCGAGATGTTAATGGTGAGCTGTGCCTAGGAGTTCGAGAATGCGATTCTCCTGGAGATGAAGGTGCGCGGATGGGATGGCAGCGAAAGCCCAGACCGACTGCAGTGGACCTTTACCGGAGCACTATTCTACTCCATCGTCGTCATCACAACTATCGGTGAGTCTCCAAATTCAATTCAAATGACAGCTGGTAATATAAACTAAACATACTTTCAAAACACTTTGTTTCTTAAGACGAATTTGACTGAATTAATAACTTAATAATCTAGTTTGAACGTCTTATTATCTAACTTACACCTATTATTATGGATAAAAAGAAATAAAACAATGTTGACAATATATTAAATTTAATCAAGTAATTCTAGCTATTCTACGTCTACAAAATTTATCACTAGACATGCTTTTCAATAATCATTATTACACACACGGGTTCATTTATTATCACAGACATAATCTATAATTTTAAAATGTACGTTTGTTGATGCCCATTCGTGGACCGAGTAAATAAGATACATCTATTTACCAAAGCTCCGACGTGGACCGATCTGTCCAGTGGGGCCCTCTGGGCCGATCAGAACTTGCCTCCCGGGCCCCAACCTGCCAGTGGGGCCACCGGGTCCTACTAGGATACCAGGTCTGTTTGCACCGTAACCTCCGTTTGTCCCAGCCGGGCCGATTACTCCAGTCGGCCCACCAGGTCCCACCAGCACGTTTTGTCTCCTCGGTCCAATGATTCCCGTCGGTCCGCCAGGCCCAACCAAAACACCTTGCCCTCTTGGACCCACGAGACCAGTTGGACCCCCAGGTCCGACCAGCACGCTTTGTCTCCTCGGTCCAATGATTCCCGTGGGTCCGCCAGGGCCAACCAAAATGCCTTGACCTCTCGGACCCACGAGGCCAGTTGGACCCCCGGGTCCCACTAGCACGGGTCTGTTGAATCCGGAGTCAAACGCTACTGAAGGTCTAGTTGGAAAGAGAAAGTTTTGCTGCGCCGAAGCACTCTCTCCAGAATCGGTGTTCATGGGATGGTATGGCCCAACAAAGCCGGTGGGTCCTTGAGGACCTACTAAGAGTGGGCCAGTGGCCTTGGGAAGGTCTGCCCCGATCTCGTTGGATACATCTGAGAAAAATAATAGCATCAGACATTTACCATTAGACATTTCTTACAATGTCTAATCGCTATTTGTAGCTACTGTACTGGACGTATGTATATTTTTTGATTTGTATATAAAACACCCAGAACACATGCTCAACACATGTTGTTTGTAGTGGGAATCGAATCCGGAAGTCTGTCTTCGGCGGTAATGGTTTAACATTCACCATACTAACACAATTCAACGGCGTAGCTTTTGCGTTATTGAATTGAACAATTGTATTGATAAAGGTGAAGGGGTGTCGTTATTACCTGATCCGTGAGGTGTCTGCGATGCCGGCGAGTAGCAACATAGGTATTCGTGAGAGTTGCAGCCTCTCTGAAATGGGATCAAACTGTTATCTTAAATGTATGAGGTATTTAAAGAAAGCTGAAGACACATACTTGGGGTCCCGTAGTACACTGCAGGCTTCGAGCAGGAGCTCTTTCACAGCGACAATACAGTAAGTCGTCAAGCGTACCCTGGCTCTCAGCCGCCGAAGCCCTGGAATGGCCAGGTTCATAGGGTTAAGCGAATTTGGACAAGGCGTAGACTGCGTCTTCCAGTGGCAGTACTGACCTGTTGTACGCAGCCGAAGGCCGCCCGTAGAAGCCGCTGGAGTCGGCGGCCGAAGACAAAACCGCTTCATCACTGAAATCACACTTACAGAGACTTGAATATCCAGAATCCAATATTCGCTTTTCCATTCTTAGTTTTAATACATCTGCTTTAGGAACAAGTAACTAAATAAACGATCAATTCTTTTAACTCGACTTAAAAATCATAACTAGCTTATGCAGCTGAGCTATTTTGCCGGCGAGCGAGTGTGTCACCGCGGCCCTTCGCTATGTCGTAACTTTATATTCTTAAGCACTATTTGGCCGTAATGTGTTATTTGCGTGTCTTAATCGATATATACCTAAATTGAAAGCTAAAGTATCTGCTTGAATGACCTTGTCCAGTTATTCCTCTGTTAATTGTTCATACTCGTATTCTCCTTTCTGAAAGCCTCGCCGACCTGTACCTACGTACACAGTGATCATCGTTAACTTACAAAGTAACTAGGTACGAGTATTACCGTCTAACAAACCGTAACCTACTTTACCAAGGAGAAGACTTAATCAAAAAGCTAGTCAATGGTATCAAGTGTATCGCCAGTCCGGTCAGGCGCAACGTTGCGTGTTTTCAAATGTAATTGCTACTGTGTTTTAAACGAGCCCCGAAATACACTACTAAATTACCTAATTGGAACAATTATTTGCTTTACACGTTATTGACCTGTTTCGCTCGCGGTCGGAAGCCGAATCCTCGAACCGCACTTTGTTGTCAATGCGGACCGACTCCGCCGGTTTTAATTCTCTGCTAGTCTTCCCGCTCCGCTCATCGCTCCGCCAACGCCATTGCTCCGCCTGCGTCACGCTCGTCACCGCCAATATGCAACATATGCCTGAAATTGAATTACAAAACATTACGGTTACCAAAGTGCTCCGGTTTCGATACGCAATCGTTCACTCGACCGTGAGCCAAACGCACAAATCTTGAATAATCCTAATTAAATCTACGAATTACCGATCGCTGATTTGGCGATGACTAGTTCTACAACTAGTTTATGATTAAAGGAATTGAATTATTATTTGCCATTGTTCGCTAATCACGTTTAAATTAAAAGAAATTATTACGAATCATTGTGGCGGATGGTTTAACAACATTATAATCATTAGAAGAGGGTCAAACGCTATTTATGATTAACATAAATTACAAAAAAATAAATAAAATGTGTGTGTATGTGTGTATGTATTTTTTTATTTAAATGTATGATACTCGCTTTAATAAGGACAAACCAACATCGCATTGTTAATAAAATGATTATCAAATGGCAGATCTTCCAATGCTTGCTTGCTTAGAACTGACTCACCTAAGCATCCTCAAGGATGCCTATGATGATACTCAACAAAGAGTTTTTATTGTTAATCGAATTGTTCAGTACAAGTTTTCTTCGGATATTAACGAATCGGAGAAAATTATCTTGTTGGAAGTATGTACTTAAATTGAGAATTTTACTAATTATCACTCCACACCTCGTATATTCGTATTGAAGTCGTAAACAGTTATACAGATTCTAGGAAATAAAATTACGAACCTGTGATATAGAGTCCCATCGCTGCTTCAAAGTGAGTGTTTCACTAGAGCTCCAGCAGGCGTCTGACTCGGCCGCCACTGCAGGCTGCAGCGCTGACGCAACCTCCCCGTAGCCGCGTCCGAGCGACCTTAGCATTGCAGCTAAAACAGCCTATTTTCGTATTTTTTTAGGCCTTATCAGACTGAAAATTATATTTACGTGTTCAGATTATTTGTGGTAGAGGTTGTATTTTGTTCTATGATGTTTTGTTTTACTGTTGTTTGCGTACGTTTGTTTACGAGAAGTAATTGGCAAGGGCGCCCGGTCTGCGAGGCCGCGGGAAATCCCTCGAGTTTGGGATCTGACCCACTTCGCACGACCCACGCTGCATACATACACTACTTTGTACAATGGCCGTAATGCGCTTATTTGTCTTTTTCAAATCAATTATTTTATGCTCTTCATAATTAATTAATTTTCATGTTCATAATACTCACGAATCGCTCCCGCTCGTGAAGTACGTAAGCATGCGATTACTACTTCTTCTTCTACGACTAATACTTGTGAAATAATGATTGCATTTTTAATTAATAAAAAAAAAAGACACCTTTCTTGTATGTCTCAAAGTTGTAGGACGTAATGTACGGGGCTTTCGCTGGCGGTCACCAGCCCGCGGCGACCTTGACCCACTCATTGGCTCATTGGCATCGGCTTATTTCGGCAATCCTCGCACCTACTATAATAACTCTAAGAGAATGGGTGGCCAACCCATTCTATCTGTGGCCTGAGGTTCATCATCAAGGCCAGATAACAGCTATTGCAACAGTTTGTGGTCCTGATTCGACTTTTGCTACTTTTCAGGATATGGGCATATCTCGCCCAAGACGCAGAGCGGCAAGGTCGTCACCATATTCTATGCCATCCTTGGAATCCCGCTGATGCTGCTCTGCCTCTCGAATATTGGAGATGTTATGGCTTCATCCTTTCGGTATATTCGCCTAAGATGTACAAATAATAATAATTCAGTTTCAACAGTAATAAAAGATAAGATACTAATTAAACCGATTAATATTTAAAAATAGGTTCCAAATTTTGTGATTGAAAAACAAACCGATATAATATACTCTTCCAAAACCCTGATCTGAAAGATAAAGACCATTTTTATTGATACAAGAATTTTTATTGTGAAACAATCGCAACATTCCTGTCAGAATAGATCGATCTAGTCCTTTTCTTTATTTTGAGTAAGGTAAAGAAAACTAATAAATGGTACCATAAGAGCCACCAATTTTATTTATATTTATTATCGTATGTACCAAAACAAAATGAGGTTTTTCTTGCAATTAATTAAAGCGTCAACAGTCCAAATCGGAACTTAATTCCGACAGCAAAAAGCTGGTGGAATGTTGCACGAAAACCTCGCTAAACTTTTTTCAAGTAATACGAGTATATGGCCGTAAATCGGGGTGTAATTACACTTTCAGCTTTTTATATTGGCGCGTCTGTTGTTACGTGTGTACTCGGCCACCTAAGGAGCGACAACGACATGGCTATAGGTGAGTGGAGACCCTGGGCGACTAGGTCTTTCTCATCACCAGCGACCAACGTGTGATATGTCTCCGCAGGAGAAGCGCGCGGGGCTCCACGCGGCGCCGCCCGGTGGAGCGCTCCAACTCCGACAGCGGCCCCCGCAGCCGAGCCCACGCGCCGCTGCGCCTCAATCGTCCGGCAGCACCACATCTGTACGATGACGATGGTAAGCGTGTCCAAGGGCTTTGTTTATCAACTTTATATATTAGATAAGATCCACTTACAATGTCATTGTTGCAGAGGAATTTCCGAAAATATCATTGCCACTTCAGGATTTGCAAGCAGCCTTAAACGATTTAGAGAAGTACCAGAAGAGAGCGTGCGAAGCTGAGGGGAGCTATAAATCGGCTCCTAGAGGGGGCGACTGTGAAGGCAACCGTTATCACTGGAGGGAATTTGGCCGCGACCTAGACTCTCCCGATATTTCTGTCCCGCCCGACTTGCCCGGACCACCACACGTTGCCAGGTTGGTGTTTTTATTTATTCGCGAATATTTTTTGATCTGGGCCTAACTTTTTTCGGTGAAGCGATTTTGGTGTTATTTTGTAACAGTGTAAAATGCGAAAACGATTTGTTTATTAGTTTATTGTAACAAAGGAATATTTCACAAGGGATTAATTCTTTTCGTTCAACAATAACAGAATTCAAATGCCGAACCGATATTTATAGATAATTAATAAAATAAATGTTAGAAAGTAACAATACTGTGTTGGTATTAATTCGAAGCTCAATGTTTCAAATTTAAAATATTTTCTTCCTTCTAAATCTAAGTAAAGTGCATATTTTAGTTCACCATTTCTGTACACACTTTCTAATTGGTATATGAATGTCCTTTGTTGAACAAATCGGGAGATGATTGCTTTTCGCGCATGTTAAGCGGTCTATAAATATGTTTAATTATTATTTTTTGTAAAGTCACAATCGTGATGTAACCAACAGATATGATCGCGGCAGATCGGAGTATTTATCTCGAGAACGTGATGAATATCCGAACGAGCGATTCCGGGAGAGACGAGCTCGTAGTGCCTTCTATGAGTACGAGAGACGCGCAGGCAGTCCCGCGCGGCGAGCGGCCAGCTCAGGGCAGAGAGCGGCTAGCCCAAGGCGTCGTCGACTCAGGCGGTTGCACACGCTAGACGACTCACGGCCGCACCGATATTATGTGAGATCAGGGGCCAACCATTGCCTTTAAAGCGATCCAGTTGAGATGATGGTCGGTGTAGGTTCCTAAATTTATTCATGTCATGGTTCGTTGAGTTAAATGTTTCGAAGTTTAGACATTTACCTTATAAATTTAATAAAAACAAAATTTGTATATTTTCAAAAGCTAAGGTGTTGTGGGAACTAAACCCGAAATTAATTAATTGACTCGAAATAAAAGTTCATGGTAGGCCCCCAGTAATGTCTACATTTATTTCGACAATTTCTTATAAATAGTGGACTCAATGTTTTTGGTTGCTCATTGCCCAGTCCCCTTCCCCGGACAGAGATGAGTGGAGTGACGAAGGTCCTACTCTGCGCTCGCCGCGATCAGGTAAGTCTCGACACTCGAGTAAAGTCTGTGAGGATCACAGTGGCTGATCATTGACACGTGGCTTGTTTCAGGATGGGGCTCCCGCCAATCGGACTTGTATGCGGCTTCGGCAAGAGAGGAGGTGAGCTCGACGACCTAATTTGCAAATCGAAATGAATTCGTTTGTCATGCTAAATTTGTCTTGTGACAGACAAAGCCGGTCCCCATCTGGTTGTGCGTGCTGCTGGTGTCGTCGTACATCGTGGCGGGCACCTTCCTCTTCAAGCGCTGGGAGGGCTGGGCATATCTGGACGCCGCTTACTTCTGCTTCATCACCCTCACCACAATTGGGTTTGGTGACTTCGTCCCTGCACAGGGCACGGCGGCGTCGGCTTCGGCAGCGGCAGACGCCGTGCACTCGATAGCCTTGTGTTCGTTGTACCTGCTGTTCGGGATTGCGCTGTTGGCCATGTCCTTCAACCTAGTGCAGGAACAGGTGCGCGCCAACGTGGCCGCGCTAGCGACCCGACTCGGCATCATCAAGCCGCGAGACACCGACTATTGAGACTCTTATTTTGCAATTAGCGCTTGTGATCAAAAACGTAAAAGTTAGAAATAAAGATAACAAGATAACTTTGTGTTTATGCCACGCGTGGATATGCAATATCAATTCGATTATATCTTTTTAAAAATTCTTCTCTTTCATCTGTCATAAAGAATTTTAATTTTAGTTGAATAGGAAAAAAATTGTATTTTTCGACACATCGGTTGTACTTTGAAGATCCTTAATAAAATATATATTGTGAATTATTATGGCATTTTAACATTATGAAGAATATATTGTTATCGTGATGATAACGATTTACGGATACGAAATTCATAAAGAGGCCAATAAAGATAAACTGTCGAGTCGTCTACACACATTTTGTTCGGTTCAAGCATCCTATTAATAAACTGCATTAACATGTAAAATCAAAATATAAAATTTTGGTCAAAGTCACTTACCCATGCCCTACAAAATTCCATAAATTATGCAAATTTCTTATTAACCAAATTAGGGCGCGTATACAGAAATGTTTTAAGCATTTATACTGGTTTATTAATCTTAAATCCAGATTATTTCGCGTGTTAGATTATTGTATCAATAATGCTTTATCAAGGATATTATGTTTTCGATAATTTATTTATCACTTCAATTAGTCTTCTGACTTTCAGTTTTTAAAAGACTATAGCCCAAGACATGACCAGCAACACTGGCGTGAGGCCAGAGACGGCTGACGGCACCGGGAAAGCCGTGGACCTGGATACGATTCTGGTTGAGGAGGTGGGGCAGTTCGGAGCATATCAGCTGACGACACTACTGCTCGCAGCGTTGCCTGTTATATTCTCCGCATTCGCATCTGGCGAGTATATTTTCACCACTGCCCGCATACCCAGTAGGTGTGTGATACCCCAATGCGACTCCGCCACTCCGGAGTATGCGCCGTCCTGGATACTCAATGCTGTGCCGGGAACAAGTGCTTCGGACTTCGACAACTGCGTCCGATATGCCAACAGCTCCTCTCAGACGGCCACTGCCTCACAATGCCCGCCCGAGTGGTTCGATCGCTCACGCACCGAGGCCTGTCAGAGCTATGTCTATGAGAACACACTCAGCGTCGTCTACGATGTAAGTAGATACTTCTTTAACGGGTAGAACATGTATCTACACAGTAATTAATTTCACGATTTTAAATTCTAAAAGTCCTTTAATGCTTAACTACAGTTCGATATGGCGTGCGAGGAGTGGCGACGTTCGCTGATTGGTACCATTCGCACCGTGGGGACCCTGTTGGTGCTACCGGTGACGGGCTATGTATCGGACCGTTGGGGTCGTCGCGTAGCGCTCACTCTCAATGCCTTTAACACCGGCTGGATTGGCCTCGTGCGCTCCTTCGTTAACTCCTATGAATGGTTCCTGGCTCTCGAAGTTCTAGAGTCAACCGTCGGTGCCGGCGCTTACTCCTCTTGCTACATTCTCGGTGAGTCTACTGTCGCAGCACATTCACTCTGTTTTCATTCGTCATTCGATGCATTTTACTGCTACCGCAATGCCTCCAACTGTTTGTGTGTGCAGTGACTGAGCTCGTCGGACCCAGCTACCGTGTGGTCGCGGGCGCCACCATGTCAACGATGTTTGCGCTGGGCCAGGTGTTTCTCGGCTTGATCGCGTGGGGTTTGCCTTCGTGGCGCCCACTCACGCAAGCGATCTACGCGCCGCAGTTACTTGTTGTAACCTATTTCTGGATCCTCTCAGAGTCAGTTCGTTGGCTGCTGAGCAAAGGAAAGTTTGAGGAAGCCGAAAAAATTCTCAAAAAAGTAGCTAAACGAAACGGACGTGCACTGTCCGACAAGTCACTTGAAGCGCTGCGAGAGAGCGCCGAGCGAGAGAAGCAAGCGCCGCCCACGACTGAGACCTGGCTGCCGCTGCAAGTGCTGCGATCGCGTGTAATTTTATCGCGATGCCTCGTAGCGCCTGTCTGGTGGATTACAAATACCCTTGTGTACTACGGCATGTCTATAAACGCCGTCAATCTTTCGGGCAACCGGTATCTCAACTACGTGTCAGTCGCAGCCGTGGAGATTCCGGGCTACTGGACAGCCATCCTGCTGCTAGACCGCGTCGGCCGCAAGCCCGTTCTCGTCGTTGCCTACACGCTCTGCGCCGCCTGCCAATTCATCTTCGCTTTTCTACCGGAAGGTGAGGTGCTTTTATTCACAGTAGTTGTTGAAACTGAGATGGTTCAGTGAATATGTAAAATACGTTGTGTAATCTGTGTAATGTTCGTAGAGGCGGGCTCTGGAGCGTCGTTGGCCGTGTACTTGCTGGGTAAGTACAGCATCGCAGTTGTGATGACATCAGTGTACGTATACACTGCAGAACTGTTCCCTACACGACACCGTCACTCGCTATTTGCTTTTGCATCGATGGTGGGCCGACTGGGCTCGATCACGGCGCCGCTGACACCTGCGCTAGCTCAGGAAGTATGGGCGCCTTTTCCGTCCGTGTTGTTCGGGTCCTTCGCGCTGGCGTCGGCCGCACTCATCCTCACCACGCCGGAGACTCTGGGCACGACGCTGCCTGACACTATGGCCGACGCTGAGCGCTTAGCCACGAGCCGCTAGTGTCGTTATATTATTTTTATACTGTACTGCTATCATTCTAATATGTAATTATTGATGTTTGCTTTTCTTTTAATCTCTTCTACACTCTAGTCAACCGTTTTCAAATACAGCTGAAGACCAAATTTTAATAAAAATATAAACTATTTTTACTATAAAATCAGTCGGAATCGGAGATAATATTTCTCTAATATTGTAATACAAAATCAATCAATACAAATAATATATATTTTTGTTTTATATACACCAAAAATGTATGTATTTTAAAATTAACGCCACAGTTTCATAAGGTCATCAGTAAGTAATTTATGTAATTGTCAAACTGCACATCAACACAGCCATTCAAGTGGCTTTAATATTTATCTAACGAAAAGATACCTTTATGTTGTACATGATTTTAATGAAGGCTCAAAGTGCATCATCGCCATTGTTTTTTTTAGATATACCAAGTATTATTGCACCTTTCTGTAGAGGCACAAATTCTATGAAGTAACGACAACCGCCTGCTTTAATGAAACAGCAAAGTTACGTGACGAACCTTATATAACGATTATTATACCTTAACCGATAAATTCTTTAAAAGCTTGTCCAATTTTTCATTACACAACAGGATTCGACTTCGTAAGCATTATACTGCAGCATTGCAATATAATTATTTCCGTTTAGAATATTTTTCAAAAATCCAGGCGATGGTAAATATAATCAGGCGTTGCTTTGTTTACGATACTCAACGAACGCTGTTCGTGAACGTTCAATATCTTAAGAATTCTCCCTCGTCGAGGCGAAACGTGCGTCGAGTGTTTGATGGTTTCTTCGCGGATTATTTATATTAAAATTGCAAAGCTTCAGGCGATCCAAGGTATACTTGGCCCAGAGACAATAATCTAATGGCCTCGGCTCAGGCTTCGCAATAACACTTGCGTCCAACTGCTGACTGAAGTAAACTAGATAATAGGATTGTCAAACATTATTCCTTAACTCTCTTAGTCTCTTAGCACATTTATATTTTCTCTGTTTAGTATTCACATTTATTATTGTTATATTTGTTATAAATGTTAACCGTTGTCAACCTGTTTCCTACTTGCTATTTTCTTTATTTGTGAAAACTTCTTCTTATCCACATTTGTATTTTAGCTGTTAGTTTTCCATACCTTATAAAATAAAATAAAAACAACTGTCTTGAAGTTCCAAAGGTTAAGTCCAAATATATTCGTTTTAACTATAACATTTATTATGGATTCACTGTAACTGCATCGACCATTGCATAGTGATTAATTAACTGAGATCTCTCTCTTTCATTGTTGTCAATCTCAAATACTAGGTAGTTGTCCTGGAAAGATATATTTATATCTAAATTATTGTCCTTTTGTATGATAATGCTCTTTATATCATCTAGAAGAATGTTTTGCATGTTCCGTTTTAAAAATTTGTTTTAAAAAGAAATAAAAAAAGTTAATATTAGTTGCTAGTTGCATTACAAGAGAAATAAATAATAGTTATATAAGAATACATAAAGCCGACTCTTAAAAAGAAGTAAATATAGCCTCCAGAAACATGGCAGCAAACTAACGATTGTAGGTAGCTAGCTCGAAGTCGTGGTCCAAACCGTACTTCTTTTTAGAAAACGATTTGTGTGATAATGGCCGAGTACTAGCTGCTTTTGACTCTTGATTTTCTTTAACTTTTACTGCCTGTAACAAAAACAAAGAATTTTTTAATAAATTAAGGAAAAAATGCAGGTACCGAAGAGATAATTTGCCGTGGACTACGCCTTCTCGTTCAAGAGATGAGGCCATTTCTGTACATTCTAAATGGCCTTTTTTTAAGACTACTACGAACAACCATGCCCCTCGAAAGGGAAAATTAAGTGGGCCAAGATCTATTTCACTGGATAATACAGGCTATGATCAAACACCAAACATTGAAATCATGTCTTCAACAAGGATAAAAGACACCCTTGTGTCAAAAAACATGCATTCTTAAGACTAAAGAGGCATATATGTAGCTATAATATTTTTATCTGTGAATTCAGGTATATCTGGCGAATAAAAAGTAAAAAGAATGTAAAATATGTAAGTCTGTCAGATGACAGCACGGCGGCGCCATACGGTCAACTGAAATTTAATATTAGCTCAATAATATATAGTCACTTTATGAACTGAACGTAAATATTAAGATTTGGTCACGGGGTGTGGTAGTTAAGGCCACAATGGGCTCCTGCCGCAGGGCATTGCTGCTACTGCTGCTATCAATTATGTTTTTACGTTCTGAAGAAAGCCATTCCACTCTTGGCTCTACTGAGTTCGACGACGAGGAGAGTGACTCCGTTGCTTACATGGTACGTCCTATGAAAGGGATTAGATAAACTATTCTAAATCTAAATTTCACCATCATCTCACTCGTATCATCTTTTCCGCCTTTAAACTCACATAATGTCCCTTGAAATGGTTGGTCTCCCGTAACACGAATTGGTAGTATCCTATTGTACCCTATGGAACTCTTAACACAGGTGGTAATTGAGCACGAGAAGGGGCGGCGTTGTGCTGGTGCTCTCGTCTCTCTGCAGACGGCGCTGTCGAGCGCAAGGTGCGTGCGGTTGAGCTCTGAGCGGGCTTCGCTGTGGGTACTGGCGGCGGCGATGGTGGCAGGTCACGGCACGGTGCGTGCTGCGGACGGGGCTCGGCGTGTAATTCGGTTGGCGTTCTCCGGTACCGAGCCTGCCGATCCCACCAATGACCTTGCGCTACTTGCTATCGACGAGCCGTTTGGGGAGACTGCGCAAACACGCCCCATCCTTATGGCGACGGCGAGCGAGTGTGACGCGGCTCCAGATTGCAACACGGTGCGTGCGCTGACCCGGAGGAACGCCCTCGGCTCGCCAGCCCTGCACCTGCGTGTCATTAACGTACAGCGAGTCCCGCACGCTGTGTGCTCCGCGCATGTACCACACTGGGCTGCTTTCAAGGAGCGTTCGTTTTGCCTGAAAGGAGAAACCCTCTGCGAGGCATGTATTGCTGTGCCGTTTTCAAAAGTATATACAAGCTCAATCACCCCAGCAGTGAAGCTCTTCTTTATTTATGTATGTTTTAAATTAAGTATAAACATGTGTTTAAAGCGCTTCATAGTAATAGAAGTCCACAGAACGATGTGGGCGGTGGCGTTGTGTGCGCTAGTCTGCTGTGCGGTGTAATCAGCGTGGTGGGTGCTAGGCGAGCGGAAGATGCGGGCTGCGGGGATACATTTGGGGCGTTGTCTGTGGCGCGTTGGCGACGTTTTCTACACTGTGCTCACACACAGCGACTTTGCGGCAGGTGAAGTGCATCTAATTGGTTTTAGTACAAATTTGCGTGAAGGATCAATTTTTGTGGTAAAGGTAATACGCTTTGCTTCTACAGAGGTGATTGCGCCTCATTATGCACGGAGCAATGGTTAGACGGATCCGACGGGCCATTCCCTGCTGCGTCACTCAGCTCCGCTTTTCAGACCCCCGCCGAAGACTTGGACGGCGCTCTTACTCCGCCAATGCTTTCGTCTTTACTTTATAACAGTATGCTCACCCTATCTTAATAATATACATGTACCTAAAATATAAAAATCTAATATTAAAGTCTAAAGTAAAATATTCTAGCATTAGAAGAGAACGCTACAGGGTCGACCGTATCAGTCCACAACACTCCGAGCGCTAACAGCGCTAGCGGCGGCAACATTACCACAAGCAGGGTCTTAAGCCGCGCTGGAGTTGAGACGAGTGTTCGATTCCGGTTGGCCTCACGCACACCGTTCCTTTATGAACTTAGGCCCTCTGCAGACTTTGAACCCAATCGAGCTGATTTTAAGGTACACCACAACTGCGGCGTGACCGAGAGCGTAACTGAGATAAAGGTCTGACCAAGATGAAATGATCGGATGAAAAGTAATGTTGGCGTTCTGTGCGTGATTATAATATAACTAACTTGTTATTCTTTTGTTGTGTAAGAGGTATGTACTGGTGGTTTGATTCTCATGAGATTTTGAAAGGGCACGCGACCCGTGACGGTACAGTCTATTCACTGATTTATGAAATCTTTGTTACATGGACAGCGAAAACTAGTTTGCCTTGATCATGATAATATTACCGTTATTACATACAGTTTATTGATCGGACACAAACTGTTTACAAACAACTGGTTAGGAACTTTGCATTGTTATTAAAAATGTGTAAACTTTTAAAGGAAATACAAATGTTTACCTATTATTTAATTAGATTTAGTCCAACGAGTTTTACTCACTTATACTCGCTATAGTGATTGATAGCCAGCTTCAGATTAAGCTTAGTAGCTTGGCTGCAGGCCGTGTGTTCGCCGTCTTGCGAGCGTAGTTGAGTAGGACTTGCGCAACAGAGCTTGTGTTGTGTGCGCGCAGAAGTCTCACGTGTCGGTCAGCACAGTAGCATTGTCCCTAATGCGCTTGAAGGCGGGAGAGTACGGCGACAACGCGCTGGAGTACGGGGCGCCGCCCGACGAAGCTCTACCCTCGTCTCTGCTGATGTCTACCCCTCGCCGACCCGCCACCGTCCAGCCCACGAACCCAACGTCCGCGCCATCTCAGCGCATCTGGGTCGATCCTCTGGTCCAACCGCAGACTGACACCCATCAAAATAAATTGAAGAAATCGAATGCCTTGAGCTTGAACAACGTCAAAATGGAGTTCCTTATTACAACGACTACCATACTTAATATATACAGATAGATTTGTTCAAGAAGTTAAAAAAGTCTGTTGCATCCATTATTAGAATATATTTGAGATTATGCAATTTATTTTGTTGTTATAAATTTCCTGCAGCTTAGGGTCGAAGAGATTACAATTAGATATTCCTTTTCCAATTTGATTAAAGCTTGATTAATTAAAATTCCTTACGCAATAGTTCATTCAGAGATTATTTAATTTAGATGTATTTTTATATTCCTAGATCGAAGTGCTTGGGTAATGGTCGGGATATTGTCATACTGGTACTGTCACTGACTATTATAATCAACGTGAGATAATAATAATGAAAAGAAGTTCACTTTCAGCCAGTTTCCACCTACCTCCATATTTGCATAGGTCATATATTTATTTTAAAATGTATTATTCTTATCTGTCTATCAGAACCATATTATATATTTTTTCTAATTAATAATCTTCAATCAGTCGTTAGACTTATTAAAAATGGGACATTGAGTCAATCTCCCAGACGCCTTTTTAGTCGTCTCAGTGCACTGGGAATGCCGGGGAAACTGGTTTGGGTGCTGTGCTAAGTGCTGTTTATATTTTTCTTCATGCCACTTGATTTCCTATTTTACAGTTCTCATGTTCAGGTAGTAATGAACCTCAGAGTTTCTTACGAACCAGGGTGAGTTTGCAAGCTGTTTTAGGATCGAGTCTTCGGCTCTTTGAATTTTGCTAACAATTACTTAATATTATATGCTATATTATATATTAATTATATATAGCATTGAAATATGTCGTCAGTAGAAAATAGGCAGAGCTTGCGAGTAAGAAAGGCACAATAAATTATTGTTATATTTCACTGCAGATTATTTACTGCTAGCAAAACCATATCTAATGAAATTACACTTTCAAAAATTGTGTCAAACTGCCAACGTAACAAAAAAACAAATCTTTTTTAGTGAAATTTTAACGGCTGTATCAAGATAATATCATTTTTTAATAAGAAAACTGCAATTTCTCATAAGTTTATAAAATTATAACATTCACAGGATCCCTATAAAATAATTAGTGATTCTAGCAAAATAACTGAAACTTATAGAGTATGGCAAGGTGATTAGCCTTCTGCATGATAATGCTATGCGAAATATAATTTATTTATTTGTATATAAGATTAATTATAATCTTTTAACTCGGAATTAATCGACATTTAATGAAATCAAAACGTGTTGCTGTGTATAAAGATTTTTATTATAGACATATTCTATAAAATACAAAGGAAATAAATACTAAACATTAACTAAATAAATAAATAAAACAAAAAAATATCTCATGTGACATCTCTACAAAGAATTTATTGTCAAACTTGAATTCAAATTAAATAAAACCATCTTTATCTAGCGATTTATCTCATTTTACCGCAGAAGCAGTCGCGGCACATTTGAAAATCCCGCGAAATCGTAAAAACTGGCGATTTCTTTCTGATTGTCTCCAAATGTGTATTATTGTGAGATTGAACTTAGCAATGTAAACAAATGTGATAGTGGATACATTGAAATAGTTTTTTATTTTATTATTTATATTTATTTTAAGACTTTATTTCATAATTAATTGTAATACTACACGTAAAGGAAGTTGTAGTCGCAACTTACGCTTATCCATTCTTTAAGTAGTGCTTCGGCAGCTTTTTCCTCGTTGTTTGTTTCGTTTGTGTTGTTTGTCTCTAATAGCCGGCTTGTGATGGATCTGACTACTATGCTTCGCAGAATGGTCTGATGTGTTCTGTGTTCTGAAGCGGGTGAGGTGTTGATGAAGCAATGAATGTAATTGTAAACGTGTTATTTGTTAGTTTAGGGGCCGTATAGTCGCCGCAGCAGCTGTGGAGGGAGCCGCGGCAGCAATTTGGTTTTTTTTTTAATACTGCCTACTTGGCCTACCTCCCCTGCGACTCACGCCCTGGACCGTGGAGCTACGAACCCACCCCCGACTTATGCTTATCAGGGACCTAAGTTATGTTTATTTAAAAAAGCTCATCCGTGGCAAGGGTGGATCTTTGTTTATTTACTTGCTCTGTCTAGATTTTTCCTAGGAGTACTTCAGCAAATAAAGCAACTGATCTCCTGGCCAGTGCATCCCACTTACTGCGCACTGGGCAATCAGCGCTAAACGCGCTGAGATTTGTGCTGTCCAGTCCTGTTCGCTTGCAATTTGCACACTCTGGTTTTTTATCTTTGTTTTGGCAGTCAACCTTCAGATGCTCTCCCACACACTGGGAGCAGGTGAGCCTTCCCTCTTGGCAGTGCTTCCTCGTGTGACCGTATCCGAGATACGTGGTGCACTGCACAAGTGGGAACTGATCCTCCACCCAGACCCTCTGTAGGTCAATGTGGACCTTCTGTGCTTGGGTCAATGCTTTCCACATCACCGGGGTGAACTGAGCAATGACATGACTGTTGTAACTCTTGTTAGGCACGAAAATTATACACACAGTATCCGTAATAAACAAATATATTCACTGTTTAACTTGGTAGTGATATGTCTGCTTTCTACCACGATACAAATTGGAATGAATCAGAAATAACCTGGAGCAGAGTCATGTAAAGACAATTTGGCACCTCGACAAGATGGCGGCTCGATTATTCAAAGTCAAAGTCAAAATCATTTATTCAAGTAGGATCGTTACATGATCACATTTGTACGTCACTTAAAACTAAATGTATAGGCTTGTTCACTAACGCGCCCGAGTCTGAGTAGAACAAGCAAGAAACTCAGTCGGGTTTGTCGTTGACATTGAAATGACAATACAATTATTAATTTTTGCAATCTTACTCAAATAAATCAACAATGACACTCATGCGTATTTCTAGTCTTTTGGCGGTGCCTTTTTCTCATCTCCCAGTCCACCCCGGAGAAGCTTCCGATCACTGCCTTGTTCTGCATTTTTTTTTTTTTTTTTTATTGGCCTTGCAAAACGAAAGTGGACATCACACGTGTGTGTTCCGTGAGGTTGTGATGTCGCTCCCCCATGGAGGGAGGTGGTCCGAGGTATACTGTTAGTATACTGGATCGGACGTCAAAATCGCGCTAAAATGCACCGTTCCCGACTTATCCTAACTCGTAAGTAAGGTTTGGGGTGGGTAGGTTTTTTTTTTTTTTTTTTTTTTTTTTATGCCCCCGCCTAGTTGGCCTACCTCCCCGGCGACTCACGCCCCGGGGCCGTGGAGCTGCTACGTCTACCCCCCAACTTATGCATATCAGGGTCCTTGTTTAATCTTTATTTTCAATCTTTTTTTACAGTTTTTATTTTATTATTTTAGTTTACAATTCGTCTTATACTATGCCTATTACTATTATATATTATACTATTTTCGGCAAGGTGCACGATATTGTTGCCATAGATTAGATTAAGTTACATTTATTATTTTCTATACTATTTCTTATATAATAACTATGTGTTACAGTTGCTTCAAATTTCTTTTGTTCTTTTATTTAATTTCTTTTGTAAATTACAATTTTTATTTATTCTACTACTTTTATTTTACATATATTTTAAATTTTTAATTTATACATTTTAAATTCCTATTTTTATAAACATAACGTTGTCGCACTCTGCTACAGTCCTCGTTTTCGCCGGACGCGTAATGCCTGTTCCCATGATTATCATTCGAACGAAGTATTACGCGCCTCTTGGTTTCCTGTATAGATGACTGTTGTATGCTGGTTTCCTCTTGATGTGGTTCCTTTTATTGTTTACAATACAGGTTCCAATCTTGAGTTTCCCGAGTTGTCCTTCTATTCTTCCGTCAGCAGTATGCGACTGGGCTTCGAGCCAGAGCGTCCCATTTTTTGCGAACCCCGCACTCTGGGTCGAAGGCGTTATGATCCACTGCTGTGAGTTTTTCCTTGACACAATTCGTGCATCTTGCCCTTTCATCATTTTTATATGCCTGACATTCTACTTTTTTGTGTTCCCCCGCGCAGTGAGAGCATGCGACTTTGTTAGTTTGTTCACAGTGCTTCCGCCCGTGCCCATATCCGAGGCACGTCGTGCACTGGATCAGCGGCGATTGGTCCAGGACCACCACCCTCTGTAAATCGTGATAGGCCCTTCCCGCCCACGTCAATGCTCCCCACACCGGTGTAGACACCTGCATCACTATGTGTGATGCGTGGGGGTTCCTAGTTTTTATTCGATACAGGCATTTAACCCTGATTTCCTTCTCCGGTATGTTCTTAAGCAGGTGGTGGTTTTGCTTAATTAATGCTGCAGCTGCTTCTTCATCTTTGTCTGCGATGTTAATGACATTTTTCAGTATAATTTGTGGATCCTTCAGCTTCGCGTTTTCGACTATAAGTGCTGGATCCTTTACGCAATACTCCTTAATTTGATTAAGAGTATCTGGCGCCATGCAGCTCAAAACCACCTTTCCATCTTTGACTTTTCTAAGTCTGTCCACGCCCAGACCGGTGTTTTTTGTATCCACAACTTTGCGTATGCGTTCGATAACCTCTCCGCTTGTTTCCGCTCTTTTTGAGGATATTATTATAGAACGCATACTGTTGTTTATTGTTATTTTATTTTGGTATGTTTCATTTCTGTTCCCTTCCATGAGTTCGGTCACTTTATTTTCATGTTTAAGATGGTATTTGCCTATTGCCTCAGCATATGTTTGCAACTGTTTGCTGAGGTTTTTTCCGGTCTCCTCTAATCTGTTTATTTGTTTCTCGAAAAGTTTGTTTATAGTCTCGCTGTCCTTTCCGTCCTTTTGGGGTTCGGGAGGTTGCGCCGCATTTTTAGTTGATACCCTCCTTTCTTCCTCCTGATCTTTAATTATTTGGAAGAGACGTTTTACAGCCTGCGTGACTCCTGTTTTTATTTCTGTCTTCAAATTTCGAGAATCAGCCAGATGCGCGAGGACTTTAAGTAGGAGGTTTTTGGCCTCCTTGCTCCTATCAGACATACCTTCCTGAGGCTTTTCGGCCTCATCCTTTTTCCCTTCAAATTTTTCTAGGCTCTTCCTGACTGTTCCTGCTGTTGTTGGGGGCGTTCTCCCCATCATTTTTATTCGGTAAGCCAAGCGTCAATATTTAAAAAGCTATAATAATTTACGAAGTTAATTTAAAATTTTTACAATTGTTTACAATTTTTAAAAGTCAAAATATATTCTAATTTTTTAAAAATAAATTATAGCATGTAAAACAGAAAAGGGGGGAATTATCGCCAATAGAGCGGTTATATATGTCAGTCTTATTAAAAGATTTACCCCCAATAGGGTGGTAGTTTGTCAATATTATTTAAAACTTAACCTAGGGTCTACCCCCAAAAGGGTGGTAGCCGTGTCAGTACTTATATCTAAAAGGGGGTTCCCAAAAGGAAATCCCCTGTCACTTAACCTAATATCACAGTCCTAAGTACCCTTCAGGAACGGTGTATCGCGCTTGATAACAAAGACGCGCGAATGGGCCGCCTGTCCCTCACCTTTTATGTGTGTGTGCGTGTGTGTGTGTGTGTGCCTTGGCACGTGTGCACCTACTCGAGAGATCCGCTGCAATCAGCGGAGTCGAATAAGGTGCTACACTTGTGTTTTTGAAAAAGTTTTCATGTTTGTGTATGTCTGGGTGTGTGTGTGTTCCTTCGAATGTCCAAATGGACGGCGGCAACCTTCTCCCCAAGTGACGAGGAGTTGATCGAGCCGTCACACTTGTGTGTTTTTTGTGTGAATCAAAGTGTGTGTGTTTGTGTGTGATAACTGTGTGTGTGTGCGTGAAGGTGTATTGCGATCGAGCTCAATCAACTCGCCTTTTTATGGGGAGTCGAATGAGCCGTCACACATGTATGTTCCGGGGGGTTGAGATTTTTCAGCCCCAGGGGGTGCGGTATTAGGGTGAGGGGGGGGGTCCGAGGTATGGTGCACGCGACACGTCCCTATAACCCTTTTCGCATGTAATTAGGCCGAAAATGATATTATTTTTTATCTAGCGTGCACCGTTATGGCCAAAATTGTTGTTGCTCTAATTTGCTTATTATTTTTATTTCAAAAATTTACAAAATAATTTTAAGAATTTTTAAAACTGTTCCCGGTAGGGTTCGACCGGGCGGTCAAGGCGCAAAATACCGACGGGATCTCCGACCACGTGGCACGTGGTCAAAAGAAAAAAGTGTCCAGGTGCCTCAGTTTTAATGGGAAAAATCTGGGAGTGGTACCTTTTTGTAGATCTCCTCGCGGCGCTTCTGATGGTGTGTAGAAAAGATGAGGTCCTCGATCTTCTTTTCTTTTTATTCAGGTTTAAAGGTGTTTTATTTTGTTGTTTACTTTCTTTTCGCTGTAGAGAGTTTTCTCTTTTTCCGATTTTGAAGACAAATGTGTCATTGAGTTCCTCTCGTCGAGGCGCGTCTGGAGATGTATAGCTCTGCCGTAGAAGACGGTTCCTTCTTCATGCACGTGCCACGTGCTTTTTCTTCTTTTCTTCTTTTTTCAGTCTTCTCGTGGGCGAAAAATTTTGAGAGTGGTGTCAAAAGATGCGTTTTTAGGAGACGCATATAATGGTGTAATAAAATTATAGGGTTGTCACTTTACTTTTCGCGGCGTTCGCCCTTAAAGGTTGATTTTTTAAAACTTTTATAGTTTTCACCACTTTTTATCACTAATAAGTCACTTTTCACCCACAATTATTATTATTTGCCGGATTCGCCGCACCGAGATGCACAAGATGGTGTACTTTGTTTGATGATCCGGCGTAAAAAACCTATTTTTAGGTATTTTTAAATACGGAGCGTCACTGTTTCGTTGCTTCCACGGCGGCGGCTCGACTGCGAATCGGGGTGGGTAGGTTAGGTTAGGTTAGGTTAGGTTTTTTTTTTTTTTTTATTATTTTTTTTTTTTATTGGCCTACCCCCCGGACGAGGTCATCTCCGGGCCGTGGAATATCTAATGGGGTTTGTATATTTTTATTGAAATAAATGTACACATTGTTTTATTTAAATTTTTCCTTACAACTACTTTGACTTTAACTTTTAACAATTTTTTACTTACAATTTTAACAATTTTTAATAACAATATAATTTATCCTATTTCAGTTTTACTGCGATTTATTTCTATTATTTACAATTTTTCCAATTTTTATACAATATTTAATGATTTCATCTCTTTTTACACATTCTGATATTCCTTTATGTATATATAATTGATTGAATTTATTGATACATAGTGTATATTGTTTATGTACTCAGAAGTGATGTTACGCTCAGTAAGTAGCTGTCCGATTTTCGAACGAAATTCAGCCCAGTTAACTTTGCGAGTGTTGTATACCCTAGTTGTGCCGACAATTTTATTGGTTCTGCTTTTTTCTAGAAGTAGAGAAAAGGTAATGGCATTATGATCCGAACCGGTCACGTCTTGATCTACCTTCCAATCTTCAATAAGACCGAGGAGATCGCGCGTGACGGCCGTGATGTCGACACAACTTGTGTATCTTGTGTTACCTCTGATTGTGTCGAATGTTGCTACCTCGCCCCGGTTGACCACTTCTGCTGCCATGCTGTCAAGGGTCGCCTCGACCTCTTCTCCTCTCTTGTTACTTCGAACCCCCCCCCACCAGGGACTCCTTGCGTTTACATCACCCCCTATAATGATTCTTTTCCGGAGGGTTTCGCTGATGTGCACCAGGTGATTTAAGTACGTCCTGATGGGTTTCGGGTCGGGTTCGAAGTAAATGGATACCAGATGAACAGTACCAATGGTCGTGCCGATGCCAATCACCACAATGTTTGGCGTCGTCAATTCCGCATATTGTAGCACGTCGATATTATCATCTAGTACTAGAATCGCAGCCTTGACAGGGCCTTCTGCGGCACGTATGCATTGGTAGACCCTCGTGCCTCGGTACTCCTTCATCCGTCCGATTGCTCCGGTATATGGTTCCTGTACCAATAGTACAGAAGCTCTCCTTGCCCGCGCTTCGATGATTAGCTCGTCGGTGGCCAGTGCCGATCTCTGCAGGTTCGCCTGTATGCATGTGATAACACTGTTCTGGCCTACGGCGCCTTTAGCAATATGCCACCGGGTTTCGAGCGAGCGCGTCCCATCTCCTGCGTACCGGGCAATCATCGTCGAATGCGTTGTGCGGCTTTCCTTCCCCGTTTGATCTGTGGCAGAGACTTGCACTATAATGTTACTGGTGTGCTCGTTTCGGGTCCTCCTTCGATATCTAACCAGAGCCCGGATGTCTTCTGGACTCAGGTTCTTAAAGAGGTTCCGGTTCTGGTTACACATCGAGTGGCTATGTACTGGCCGCTAACACAGATGGTGTTAGCGGCCAGTACATTTCGGAGCACCACCAGCGGATCCTTCAGTTTTGCTGTCTCCACTGTTAATGTCGCTACAGATCCAAGGCGATCCTTTACTTTCTCCAATTGTGCTGCGCTGGCGCATCCGACGACAACCTTCTGATCCCTGGCCTTCCGGATGCGGTCAATGTTGAGACCTGTGTTTCTTGCGTCTATTGTCGTTCTGATGCGTTCTACCACTTCGCCGCTTGTGTCGCCTGGGTCCGTTGATTTTATAATTATCCTCTGTGCATCCTCTCGGTGGTTTCTGACGGGTTTCTATGGGGCGCAGGTATTTGAGCTACTCTTTGTTTTGTGCTTGCCAATACACTCGCATACGTCTTTTCTATCTTCTCCTCTATCTTCCTCTCTCTTTCATCTGCTTTCTCGATATGTTCTTCCACCATTTGTTTTATTGCTTTTATCTCTTTTAGTTGTCTTTTGTTCTGCCCTGTTTCCTCCTGTCTTGCCTCACTGTTCTTTTTTAAGTTCTCGCCCAACTCTTCCAGCTTTTTAGCGTTTTCTTTAATTGCTCTTTGTATCCCCTTCTCCATTTCCTTAAGCTGCTCTTCAAGTTTTCCCTTCTTGAAGAGTTCCTGGGTGTTTGCCGTATCTTCCTCTTTTCTCTTCTCCTTCCCCTCCCTATCCTGGCTCTCTCCTTCCCGGACCAGTTCACACAGCCTTTTTACTGAGGCCGTAACCGCTGCTTTAATTTCCCCTTTTAGGTTCCTAGCTGCATCTAATTGCACTAGCGCGCTTTGTTGAAGGGCTAGCGCTTCTATGGCCCTCGTCTTATAAACTTTTCCTTTCCTTCCGCCCTCCCCGGTTTGCATCATGGACGCCTCTATCTCACCTATACTTTTCCTCACTGCAGAAATCGAGCTCGGATTCTGGGCGAGCGGCTGTATAGGGGCCGTGTCCGCCTCGCTCTCCCTCTCTGCAGAGTTTCGGGCGTTGGCTGGCATCTTGATCGGTGTTCGTATGCCGAACATACCTTTGGTGTCCTATATGGTTTACAAGTTGGAGGCAGGTAGGCCTTCGGTCGTCGATGTAATAAAATATATTAATATCTATGTATAGTATAAGTTAGATACTTAATATTATAAATGGTTCCCAAGAGGGGTAATAAGTTAGTTGTTATAGATTTTTATAATTAGGTAAGTCAGTTGGTTTACTTATACTATACTAGGGTCTATCCCCAATAGGGTGATAGCCGTGTCAATTGTCACAGTTTTTATATAATAATAAAATTTTTAAAACTTATGCTAGAGTCTACTCCCAATAGGGTAGTAGCTGCGTCAAAATACTTTAAATAGTCAATAAGACTTAACCTAAGGTCTACTCCCAAAAGGGTAGTAGCCGTGTCAATAACTTATATACTAATAAGGGTTTTCTAATAGGAAGAACCCCTGTCACTTAAATCTAATGTCACAGCCTTTGTACCCTTCAGGAGCGGTGCGTCAATTTTAAGATGTATAGCGCGCGAGTGGGCCTCCTGTCCTTCGCCTTTTATGTGTGTGTGTGTGTGTGTGAGTGTGTGTGTGTGCCTTTGCACGTGTGCACCTCTTCGGGGGATCCGCTGCAATCAGCGGAGCCGAATGAGGTGCTACACTTGTATTTTTGAAAGTATTTTTGTATGTGTGTTTGTGTGTGTGCGTGTGTGTGTATGCGAATGACAAAGTGGGCGGCGGCAACCTGCTCCTCGTGTTATGAGGAGTTGATTGAGCCGTCACACTTGTGTGTTTGTGTGTGAGACCGTGTCTTTGTGTGTTTGTGTGTGTTATCTTTGTGTGTGTGTGCGTGAGGTGTGTGCAACAGTTCTCAATCAACTCCCCTTCTCACGGGGAGTCGATAGAGCTGTCACACGTGTATGTTCCTTGGGGTTGAAATTTTTCAGCCCCCAGGGGGTGAGGTATTAGGGCGAGGGGGGTGGTGCAAGGTATGGTGCACGCGACACGTCCCTATAACCCTTTTCTTATGTGATTAAGCCGAAAATGATGTTGTTTTTAATTTAGCGTGCACCGTTATAGCCAAAATTGATGTTACTCTAGTTTGCTTATTATTTTTATTTCAATAATTTACAAAATAATTTTGAAAAATTTTTAAAACTGTTCCCGGTAGGGTTCGACCGGGCGGTCAAGGTCCAGTATACTATATAGTATACTGGATCCGACGTCAAAAACGCGCTAAAATGCACCGTTCCTGAGTTATCCCGCACTTTTCCCCCTTTTTCTTCCCGGACTCCTAGTACCGCCGGTATTGGTCGAATGTACTTGTGCGATATGTCAAAATGACGGGCTCGTCGAGATCTATCTCGAGACCGTCCGCGGCGCAAAATACCGACGGGATCTCCGACCAAAGGTTAGGTTTTTTTTTTTTTTTTTTTTTTTTTTTTTTTTCACCTAATAGGCCTACCTCCCCCCGGCTTTGTCACCGGGGCCGTGGAACTAAGCTAAGCATACTTCATTTCTATCATCCATCCTCACAATGAGTTGACACACAACTTTATTTTTTATTAGGTTTTACACGGATTTTCTTAAACTACTTATTACTACAGTCACTATTATCACAGATTTATGCATACAACTAGAATTCTTAGCACCTTCTTTTGCGAGGATTGGCCCGCGACGCGGGCGGTTTTCACTTCTCCGTGAGTATTCTTATAATACTCATTGGCAAGTGGGCGCCGGCCGCCTCGCGGTCCCCGCCCCGCTTTTACTTTCATTGAACACCGATGTTCTCTTTATTATTTTCATGCAAAAGTCCTCCAGATGCGCTCTGTCACAGGCCAGCATGCCGGACAATCCTTCAAGAATGAGCGACATGCCGGTAATCTGTTCCAGGTCGCACCTGGAGGAGGCGAACACGGGACATTCAACTATGAGATGTTGGATGGTTTGTTCCACCCCGCTCTCGCATTCACAGTCGGGCTGCTCTTTCAGCCTGAAACGGCGCAGGTACTCAGCAAAAGGCCCATGGCCTGTGAGGACCTGCGCCATCCCAGGACTGAATCTTCTGTCTCGAATCATTTTGTATGCCTCTGTGACATTTGGCAGGAACAGCTTGGTTGTTCCTGCCGTGACTCCTTCCTTGTACCTTTGTTCCCATTCCTCTATCGTCTTCTTCCTTACTTCTTTCCTTATGTGCGATAACGGGTACTCAACGTGGACTGCTTTGACCTTGGAGGTCTCCGCCGCGGCCCTCGCGAGTTCGTCCGCCCTCTCGTTTCCCTCCGTGCCGACGTGCGCCTTCACCCAGTGGAGTTTTATGTTTTGGCCCTTTTTTCGGCTCTCCACCAGGTGTCTGCGGATCTCGACAACGCGAGGGTTTCGAGAACGTCCCCCCGCGATGGCCTCGAGCGAGGACCTCGAGTCGCTGCAGATATTCACGTCAGTACCCGTCATCGCCGCCTCCCTCACTGCACCTACGAGCGCCGCCAGCTCTGCCTGATACACGGTGCAGTAAGGGGCCATCTTAATCTTCCTCCACTTTACCTCTCTTCCTTTTTCCCATTTCGTCCATGCTGCACCTGTTCCTTTCTCTGTCTTGCTTCCGTCCGTGTAAATTACCGCTGTGTCTTCATTTTGTATAGGGCCAGGGTCGATTGCAATGGCGAAGCTTAATTCCGGTATTTCCGCGGGATGGGGTTGTTGTAACGCAGGTACGGGTCGCTCAATCCGGTCTCCTTCGCGTATGAACGGTGACGACCCCCTTCTGGCCTCGAACATCGCTGCGACCTCTACCACCCTGAGGTCGAGGGGCAGTATCCCCGCCAATAGCGTCGCGGAATTTAGCGAGACCGTCCTGTACGTTTTTGCTATTTTTTGTGCAAAAGCCCTCTGCACCGTCTCCAGTTTCTTTCGCGTACATAGTTTCTTTACTGTTGGTGCCCAGGCTGCCGACGCGTATGTCACTATCGGCTCTATGACGGCTTGGTATACCTGGTGTACCATGTCTCCCGTCATGCCCCATTCCAGCTTCGCCATTCTTGCTACTTTTTTATGTATATCAGCCGCTTTCCTAGTAACATTTTGCACATGCTTATTGAATGTTAAACCCTCGTCTATCATCAGTCCCAGTAGTTTGATTTCCTTTTCCATTTTTATGTTCTCTCCATTCATTGTTATCCTTGGGGTATCAAATTTCAACCTTCGCGTCAGGACCATTGCCTTGGTTTTTTGTGGCGCGAAGTTGAGTTTGTTCCTGATACCCCACTTCCTCACATACTCGAGGGCAACATTTGCTCGATTTTCGATGGAGTGCGTGTCCGTTCCGCTAAACATCAGCACTACATCGTCTGCGAAAGCTTGTGCATATATTCCTTCTTCTTCTAGTTCGACCAGTAGTGGGTCGAGCAAGATGTTCCAGAAAGTGGGGCCGCTAATAGAGCCCTGGATGCATCCCTTTTCGGGTTTCCTCCCATGCTCTTTGTTTGCGTAGCGGACCACCACCTTCCTGCCCCTGAAGTAGTCTTCCACTACCAGCCTAAGTTTCTTGGGACATTCCATCCTTGCCAGTTGGTACTTGATCGCCGGCCACCATGCGTTGTCGAAAGCCCCCTCGATATCTAGCGACACCATCAGCACTATTTCTTTGTTTACGATGTGGCTCCTCGCTTTTGTTAAGATATCGTAGAGGGCATCCTCCGTGCTCTTTCCTGGTATAAAGCCATATTGTCCTCTGCTCATCTTGGGGAGTAGGCTATGTCTTATTCTGTTGATTGTTACCTTTTCAAAGATCTTCCCCATGACAGGCAGGAGGCCAATAGGACGGTAGGATTTGGCGGCCGTATAATCCTCCTTACCCGGCTTCCTCAGTACAACTATAGTGGCTTCCTTCCATAGATCAGGGAAGCATCCCACTTCGAGGCATTTGTTGAAGATAGCCAGGGGAACCTCTGGATTCGCCGCGATAGCTGCGCAGCAGATATCTGCAGTGAGTCCGTCGGCTCCCGGGGCCTTCCTCGGGTTGAAGCTTCGAGCGGTGCCGATGAGCTCCGCCATAGTGATTGGCACTTCATCGGCACTATCTTCTTGCAGGCTGCTAGTCGTTTCCTCTACCTTTCTTCTTATTAATCGGTGGATATCATTATCCAATTCATAATTATTATTATTAACCTGAGTTCGATTGACGCGTGTGACGTATGTGCGCACGCTCCGTTTTCTATAAATAAATAAAAATAGTAATACATAGTTATTTGCAAAACAAGTGTTAAAACGTATTTATACATTCATTCAATCACTGTTTTAATAATAGTGTGATGTGCTGGCTGCTGTGCAAGTGTCTTTTCTGAATTGATTCATAATCAAGAATTTTTTCTTCGCCGCAATACAGTGAAGGTAGGCTAAAATTGCCACCTTTGTCTAATAACCTTGATTACGTCGGTCATTGCGACGGCTACATTATAGAGTTGTTTTCGCCAAGTTGTGTATCGAGCATGTGGCCCCGACAATAGCTGTGTGGTCTGAAGTGTAAGCGAACAGAGTTCAAGTCAACACGCGCCCAGAAAGGAATATCTGTGTATTTTTTTTTTTTTTTTTCTTTTCTCCTTTTTAACGGATATAATAAACTCAATCACAATATATACGACTAGTGGAATACAATATGTCTTCATCCAAAAAAAAGGACAGCTTTGCGACTGCTGCAGATGCATTTGTTACACAAAGACGTCGTCCGGAAACAAACAAAACTAATATAAGTTTCGATAGCGATAAGAAAGAGACAGGCCACAACGATCGCTGTGCATCGAGAGAAGATTTGCAGAAATCCATAACAGAGACTATCAATCGATCTATAGAGACCAAACTGGAACAATTTGAAAAGAAGCTCATTGATACTTTGAAAACCTCTCTCCTCGTTGAAATAAGGGAAGAAATAAAATCCATTGTCGCGTCGTTTGTGTCCGAAACCGAATACCTTAAGGAAGAAATAAATGAATTGAAAAATAATATTCAGAATAATCATTCCCTCATTGGTGATCTACGGTGCCAGTTGAACAAGCAACAACAATGGAATCGTATGAACAATCTGGAGATAGTTGGGCTGCCTCAATCCAGCAGTGAATCTACGCGTCTTTTGGTTCAAAAAATCGCTACGCACGCTGACGTTATACTGCAGGATGACGATATCGAATATGCCAATCGTGTTCAACCGAAGCAGTCGATACACGGTAAACCGAAGACGATTGTGGTGCGATTAAAATCTCGCGACATAAAAGATAGAATATTGTCAGGGCTACGAAGAAAGCGAGGAATCCAAACAGGGGACATTGGCATATCTGGACAGTCGGTTAAATTCTTTGTGAACGAGCACCTAACCCCAGAAAATAAACAGCTACTAAAAAAAGCTAAGGTCTTAGCTACTGATAAGGGATTTAAATTTGTGTGGGTTCGAAACTGCTGCATTTTTTTAAGAAGAAACGAAGAATCCCCTATTATAACAGTGAACTCCGAAAAGGACTTAGCAAAAATCTGTTAGGATTCTCTTATTATTGTTATTCTGTGCACCAAGCCTATTTTAAATATGTTATGTTCTTTAAAGAAAATATTGTATGTTATAGAAGCCTACAACACTGTCATACAAATACACAAAACTACACAAACATATTATATACTTACATAACACTCATACACATGCCCAAATTTAAACTGGATATACGCAGAACATTGACACATTATGTATTATTTTTCCTATATAAATCATTTTCTAAGGTACCACAAGAAACAAATACAACACTTTGGCCTATATGTTTATACTCATACAAACCGGTCCAATGGCCCAGAATAACATAAGATTGTTTTATCAAAACGTCCGCGGTTTGCGAACAAAAACATTTCAATTAAAACAGAATATACTACTGCACGACTACGATGTAATATTAATCACCGAGACATGGCTTACACCTGGGTTTTATAATTCAGAGTTGTGTGATGATCGATATGACGTGATTCGAATTGATCGTAACTCTAATAATTCATCTAAAACATTGGGCGGAGGCATTATGGTATGTACAAAAAAAAATCTGCATGCGCATGAGAGATCTGAATGGACCTGTGACGGCGTTGAGTGCGCCTGGCTGACTATTCCAGCCAGCGCGTTCGCAGACAAATGCTTACCCGATCTTCATATTTGTATTGTCTACATACCACCCGATAACGCTCAAAGTACTAGACTTGTTTCTTTTACAAACTTAATAACGCATGTATATTCTTTAAATCCAAACGATCATTATCTTATCGCGGGTGATTTTAACTTACCCAACATTGGCTGGTCCCCTACTAATGACCCCATCTCTTATAGGCGTGGTACGATGAACCTACAATCCGCGGGGGCTAGTCTTCTTGAAATATGTAGTACTCTCGGCTTAAGTCAGTACAACCTACATGCGAACTCTTCTAATAATATACTTGATTTGATATTTAGTGACACACATATTGAGGTTCTTCGATCTTCGACTTGGCTTGTTAAAGAAGATCCAAGTCACCCCTCCTTAGAATTAAATGCGTCTGAACTTATGACACCCAATATGCGGAGCACAAATAGTGCTAAGTACAATTACAAAAAGGCGAACTTTAAAAAAATTAACGAAAATCTGAACGATATTAATTGGAATGATGAACTCAAGGGCGATACTATTGACTTAATTGTGCAAAATTTCTATTCTATTCTTTACAAAGCAATTGAAGAACACGTTCCTAAAACTACTTCTTGTTCCTATAAATATCCTATTTGGTATTCGAAATCTCTTATCCACGTAATACGTGACAAGCGCGCTGCTCACTCTCGTTGGAAATCAAGCAGAAACCCGCGTGATTACGATGAGTTCTCCCTATTACGTGCTAGGCAAAAACGTCTGCAACAAAAATGTTTTAATTTCTATGTCACAAAGGTACAAAAATCAGTAAAAAACGAACCAAAAAAAATATGGTCCTACGTAAAATCCTTAAGAATCAATAATACAGGCTATCCCAATAGACTACAATTTGGAATAGATACATATAAAAGTGAATCTGAAGCATGCTCGGGGTTCAGTAAAAAATTTTTTGAAAGTGTATTCCAACAACCAGCATCATCATACACGGAATACTTGCAGTTTGACACTGAAGTATCCGATAGCATTATTAGTAATATAAATATAACTGAAGCTGATGTACTAAAGGCCTTAAAGTCGTTAAACCTGGATAAAGGTCCAGGCAATGACGGTATTCCTCCTATTTTACTAAAAAACTGTGCTGAAGCTCTTAAATTACCGTTGTCTATTATATTCAATTTATCTGTTAACTCCTTTGGTACTTATCCCGATCAATGGAAAGTCGCAAAAATCGTTCCCATTCACAAATCTGGTTCACGGTTAAAAGTTGAAAATTATCGCCCGATTTCGATACTGAACACATTTTGTAAAGCTTTTGAGAAAATAATTTACAACGCTATTTGCACAACTATAAATAAGTCGCTCCCAGACGAACAACATGGCTTTACGAATAGACGATCTACGATAACAAACTTAACAATCTTCACTAACTATGTTCTGCAAAGTATGGATGATGATGCGCAGGTTGATGTAATCTACACTGACTTTGAAAAAGCCTTTGACAGAGTTGATCACATGATCTTATTGCACAAGCTTCAGCTCTTGGGAATTCGCGGCGACCTCCATAGATGGTTTTGTTCGTATGTGTCTAATCGAAGGCAATCAGTGGTGATCGGCAGTGCTAGAAGTGACTTTGTCGCTATCACGTCTGGAGTTCCACAGGGATCGATACTGGGTCCTCTGCTATACAATATTTATTTATTTGACATTAATCGCTGTTTTAGCACTTCGAAATATCTGATGTTTGCCGACGATAAAAAAATTTACTTGAAAATAAAAAATAAAGATGATTGTTTGAAAATCCAGTCAGACTTAATTAACCTTTCAGATTACTATAAAAAAAATAGAATAACCGTTAACGCTTCCAAATGTCTTAAGATAACGTTCACTCGTAAAAAAAATAAAATAAATTTTAGCTATATCATTAACAATAATGTCATAAAAGAAGTAGATTGTGTACGAGACCTAGGCATAAAATTAGACTCAAAGATGACATTTAATGACCACATCGACACTATAGTTGACAAAGCTTATAAGCAACTGGGTTTTGTTAAGCGGGTGTGCAAACTATTCCAAGACGAATATTGTATCAAGCTGTTATACTATACGTTTGTAAGAAGTCTGTTAGAATACGGCTGCTCAATTTGGTCCCCTAATTACGCTGTGCACAAAGATAAAATTGAAAAAATTCAAAATAAGTTTATAACTTTCCTTTCTTTTAAGACACATAATAAATTTGATGAATATATTAATGCGTGTAAATATTTCAAAATTAGCCCACTAGAATCTCGTCGGAAGCAGTATGATATGATGCTCCTGCATGATATTATCTCAGGAAGAATAAACTGTAGCATCCTACTGGAACATCTTCAATTTCAAGTACCTGCTTACCAGACTCGTAGTCGTGCGCTATTCCATGTTCCTCGTGTAAGGACAACTTACGCTTGGAACTCCGTTCTACTCCGTGCAGCCCGGACGTATAACCTAGACTTTTTGGACCACGATATATTTAACTTATCGAGAATTTGCTTTAAGACTAAAGTTAAAAACAATGCTATTAACACTGCTTAATTTGGGCACACTACCATGACACACCACATTTCACATTCACACCACACACACTCACATGACTTCACACTTCACTTCCACGTTTTTGTACTTCTTTTTTTTTGTATTACTATTTAGTCTTTTTTATATATATATTGTAACCCTATTTTGGCCTTAGTTATAACAATTAAATTCTATTCTATATGTTTCATAACGCTGTTTGGGTTAGTAAATAAATAAATAAATAAATAAATAATTGTCAGGCGGGAAGAATTTTTCTGCCAACAGCTGCACTGATTGTTCAGAGTTCAACGAAATGCCCTTCTCTATGAGCGTGGTGTCCTCCCTGATCCCTTCCGCCTTTCTTATTATTTTGTATACTCTGTCCCATAAGCTTTCCCCTTCTTGCTTCGTACAAATTTTCTTCCACCCTTCCGTTTGTGCCTTTTTAATCTCGTCCTCGTATATCTTTTTGGCCTCCAAGTAGGTAGATATAACGCACTCTCTCCTCCTGGGAGCTGCGTAGGAGATCCTTTTCTTTTTCCTCGTCATGTCTTTCTTTAGAGCCTCAATTTCTTTGTTCCACCAGGGTGGGTTGAAGCTTTTCCTTTTTTGTTTGATCTTGGGGAATTGTTTTTCAGCGACTTTTATTATGGCTTGTATATATTTGTTTGTTATATTGTTTACCCTGGCCCTATTGTCCAATGTTTCTACTTTATCCTTTCCTAGTTCCTGGTTCTCTAGTTCTGTCCTAATTGTGTTTTTGAATTTCTCCCAGTCTGCGTTTTTTGTGTTGTACTTGCGGGTTGTTTTTGGTAGGGCGTGTGATTGGGGTTTTTGGAGGGCTGTAGTCACAAAGATTGTATTGTGGTCCGAGCTGGTGACTGAAGTATCAACCCACCATTTTGTTATCCTGCTGAGGAGAGCCGTTGTGCAAACCGTGATGTCTACTGCACTCGTGTATCTACGACCCCCTCTTATGGTGTCAAAAGTGGGTGTGTTTCCACAATTTAGGATGTTCAGCCCTTCTTCATCAAGGAACCCTCGCAATTCCTTTCCTCGTGTGTCTTCGTTTCGGCTCCCCCACCACTCACTCCAAGCGTTCACGTCCCCTCCAATCATTACCATCTTGGTTTTTAGCTTTCTCGTGACGCTTCTTAGTTTTTCGAGGTATGGTTCGATGGGTTCATCGCCTTCGAAGTACACTGAGATTACCCCTATTTCCCACCTGTCCGTCCTCAGGACAGCGGCCACTATGTTTTCCGTGTTAAGTGTTTTGTCTTGCAGGACTTCTATCTGTTCGTCGAAAACTAGTACCGCCGCCTTCACCGATTTCTTCCCAGTGGGTACGCCCTGTACTACTCTGTACACAGAGCTCTCTGCCATCTGTTTACCGGCCCCTGTATACGGTTCCTGGAGTAGTGCTACTTTTACATTTCTGTCTCCCGCTTCTTTTATAAACTCCTGGATCGCGATTCTCTTTTTCCTAAGGTTCGCTTGTGCCAGGAGAAAGCCATTTGTTTTGTGTGAGCCTTTGGCTTTTTTAGCAGTACGCGAAGCTGAGTCTTGCTACCCTGTCCCATCCTTGTCGTGTTGGACAGCTCTGGCTGAAAGCCCCGTGCTCCGCGTTCCTTCCCTTTGTCTCTTTACAGTTAACGCAGCTGGGTGGTTTTCCTTCCTTGTGGATCTGGCAATCCACCCTCATATGGGGTCCTCCGCAGTGGCTGCACACCTCTGTCTCCTTTTTGCATTGTCTTCGGGTATGTCCGTATCCAAGACACCAAAGGTTAGGTTAGGTTAGGTTAGGTTAGTTTTTTTTTTTTTTTTTTTAATTGTCTAGTAGGCCTACCTCCCCGGCGACTCACGCCCCGGGGCCGAGGAAGCTAAGCGAAAATAAGTTATTCAGGGGGTATTTTTATTAGTAAGAACAAAAGAAATTTTAACATGTTTGAGGTGGTTGAGGGGCAGTTTTGCTATTTGATACATGTTCTTTCCCTCAACCACCTGCGTAGAGTCCGCGTCTTAAAAACTAGTAATTATACATTGTTATTGAAAGGTGCAATAATTATTGTTAAGATTAGTTTTCCACGTGTAATTAGTTTAGATAATGAGATTATAATATAAAATAGAACAGAAATATAAAGTTGACAATAATAAAGTTGGATTAATAATAGGATTATACAGTTTGTGCTTATGTACTAGTGGTAGAGCAATGGTGCTTATGTCTATTAATTTACATATTATTAACTTAGTTGTTGATACAGTTGTGCTTATAATTAAGATGGTTAACATGGTGTATAAAACTTAGCATGTACGTATAATAATAGAAAATAGAAAATAAAAGCTAGTGCGTAGTATAATTTTAATTTTACAATAAAAGAAAACATAAAACATTCGATATACAAACAGTGACAATTATTATAAAGTATAAAAGCTAGTGCGTAGTATAATTTTGCAATAAAAGAGAACATAAAACATGGGATATACAAACAGTGACAATTATTATAAAGTATAAAAGCTAGTGCGTATTAAAAGATTACAATAAAAGTAGAACATAAAACATGAGATATACAGACAGTGACAATTATTATAAAGTATAAAAGCTAGTGCGTAGTATAATTTTGCAATAAAAGAGAACATAAAACATGGGATATACAAACAGTGACAATTATTATAAAGTATAAAAGCTAGTGCGTATTAAAGGGTTACAGAAAAGGTAAAACGTAAAACATGAGATATACAAAAAAGTGACATTTATTATTGAAATTATAGATGCCAGGTAAGGTGGATATCGATCAGTCTGTAGTAGGTTGATTATTAAACTCTTTGAGTGAGTCGATGATTTTGGTTACCAGGTTGAGAAGCGATTCAATCGTGTGTGATTTGTTTTCGATTAAGGAGTAAGGATTTTTACTTTTCCTATGTCTCTGAAGGTGTTCGTGTCTAATGTTAGTAAATCTAGGGCACTCTTCTATGAGGTGTTGTAATGATTGTGTAGTGTTGGAGTCGCATGGGCATAAGTCGTTGTCTGTGATATGAAACCGTTTTAAATGATCTTTGGCAAAAGAGTGCCTTGTGAGTAGCTGTGTAGTTTGAAAAGTGATAGGGAATTGTTGTGTGAATCGTTGAATGTTGTGTATGTTTAGTAAGATGTCCTTTGTGTGTTTCGCAGTCGGTTCGTCCTTGAATCGCTTCTCCCATGTGATTGTAGTTTCATGTTTAGCTTGCCTTTTAATATAGGACATTGGGCAGTCGTTGAAAGTGTACTTCAGGTGCGAGTTTGCAGCCGATTTGGCTGCCAAGTCGGCCTCCTCATTGCCCCGGATGTCTGCGTGTCCTTTTACCCATTTGAAGCGTATATGTATATCGGGGTTGTCGGCGATGGTTTTGTGTATGTGAGTGACTATTTTGTGTGTAGAGTTGGGTTGAGTGATTGTCTGAAGGGCAGCCATTGAGTCTGAGTTGATTGTGTAGATGTGTTTGATTTTATTAGTGTTTTTGTGCGAGTGTGTGATGGCCCAATTGCATGCCCCCTGTATGGCAAGCAATTCGGCTTGATATACAGAACAAGTGGGGTGCAACTTCCTCTTCCATTGGTGTATGGTAGTGTTGGTGTTGGGGGAGTGCGCAATAAACGCAGCTCCCGTCTGTCCATTCTCCTGCTTACTCCCGTCAGTGAATATGTTGATGTTGTTTATGAGGTGTTTGTCGGTGTTGTTTTTGTAAGTGCTAAACTTTAAAAGTGGTCTGTGGGCAGGGTGTAATAGCTCGGTGTAGTGTGTGGGTCGTTCAATGTCAATGTCCTCTGGAATGTGTTTACTAGTGCCCATGGTGCGTGCGCTTTCGATTTCGCACGATTCAAGAACCTTGAGGTCAAGTGGAACGAACCCCGCAAGCGCAATTGCGGCATTCGTGGACACGTTCCTGAATGACCTAGTGGTCCTCAAAGCAAAGCCGCGTTGAGTTTTTAGTAGTAGCTTTTTGTTGTATCTTTTGTGTGCAGCGTGTCCCCAAATGGAGGCCCCGTAAGTGATAGTTGGTTCGATAACCATTTTGTATATAAGTTGTAAATTTTCGGGGTGTGGGCCCCAAGTGGGTCGAGTGTAAGTAGTGAGTTTATTAAAAATGTGTAGTGCTTTGTTTGTTACATGTGCGATGTGGTCTTTGTAGGTGAGTTTATTGTCAATGATGATGCCAAGGTATTTAATTTTATGTGTAAATTGTAACGGTGTATTGTCAAAAGTGATTTTACATTGAAGCGCTAGTGTGGAAAATGAGATGATTTGGGTTTTGTCGGGGCCAAATTGTAGTTTAACCCCGTCGCCCCATTCCTTAATTATGTTTAGTGTTTGGTTGGTTTTGTTCTCGAGGGCGTTAATGTCGGTGTCAGTGACGATGAGCAAAATGTCGTCAGCGAATGCTTGTAAATGGCATCCGGTGGGTAATGTGGTGTTTAATAGTGAGTTTAAGATGATGTTCCAGAGAACAGGCCCGCAAGCCGATCCCTGGACACATCCCTTTTGTGTGTGTTGTGTGACTCTAGTGTTGCCGATTTGAATAGTGACGGTTCTGTTGTTCAGGTAATTGTGTATGAGTTTAAAAATATTGCGTGGGCAATGCACATTGCGCAGTCCACTCAGCACCGCCGGCCACCAAGCGTTATCGAAGGCGGCCTTGATGTCGAGCGAAACTGCGATGGTGTGTTGTTTGTTATGTTTGGCTGTGTGTATGATGCTAAGTGCTTCTTGTAGTGCGTGTATTGTGCTTGTTTGTTCGGTGAAGCCGAATTGATGTCGGTTCAATAGTTCCATCTTATGTGCATTGTATGTTAGACGTTTAGTGAAAAGTTTTTCCAGCACTTTCCCGAAAACAGGGATGAGGCCTATGGGACGAAATGAACTGAGTTGTGTATAGTCTAGTTTGTTGGGCTTAGGTATAATTTTAACAATTGCTTCCTTCCACGGTGTAGGAAAATGTGATAGTTGAAGGCAACGGTTGTAAAGTGTGGTGATTAGGTCGGGGTAGTTGAGGGCGAAGGTCAGGCAAATGTCACTGGTGAGGTGATCATTCCCTGGCGCCTTCGTGTGTCTGATGGAGCTGATAGCGCTGGTAATTTCAGCGAGAGTGAAGGGAGGGTCATCTGCAGTTTCGGGTATGTTATTGGCTTGATTACGGGTATGTATGTGTCTTGTGTCAGTGTCTGGCGTGTCGTGAGGGTAAAAGTGATTGAGTAATGCAGTGGCGGTTTCTTCCTCGTTCTTTGTGTATATATTGTTAACTTTGAGTGTGCGTGGTTGAATGGTGTTGTGTGTTTTTAGAAGTCTGTTGGTAATCGACCAGACGTCCTCGCCACCCTGCGCTTCGCAAAATTGTCTAAAATGTTTAGTGGAAGTTTTCCTGATGGTAAGAGTGTATTGTTGTTTTGTGTCGTTATATGTTTTTAATAAGTCCGGAGGGGGTGTTTGCTTGTGTTGAGTGTGCATGTGTATTTTATGGTGTAGCCTAATGCATTGCGATTTTAGTGTTTGCAGCTCGTCACTCCACCATGGAGCTTTAGGTTTGTGAATGCCTGTTTTTAGGGCGAAAGAATCATTGCAAGCTAAGTGTATAATTTGTGTAAGTTTGGTGATGAATTCGTCTATTTGTGTAGGTGTGAGCGTTGATATATTGATGTCCGAGATATTGTGTTTTAAAATGTTAGTGTGAAGCGTCTCTCTGAAAGTGTGCCAATTGCCTTTGCTGGTATTGTATTTAAATGTGCTGTTGGGAATAGCCCGTGCTATGGGGTCGTTAGTACAATCAAGATGGTATGTTATGGGGTTGTGTTGAGTGGAGGGAAACAAATGTTGATTCACCTCCCAATTGTGTATGTGGTGGTGTATAGGTATTGTGGATAAGGTGAGGTCAATAATGGATGACCTCGCAGTTCCATGTGTAATCGTCTCGAAGGTGGGTGTAAACCCGATATTGTTAATGTGTATGTGATTTGAGTTTATGATGTCTATGAGATTCAGGCCTCTCGCATTGCTGCGAGAGCTGCCCCAAAGTTGATGCCACGCGTTAAAGTCGCCGCCGACTATGATGTTAGAGTTGATATGTGTTTTAATGAAAGTGTCGAGGGTGTCTAATGTGTTATTAGCGTCGGTTTTCGGTTCAATGTAAACCGACGCGATGTAGAGTGTTTTTGTTCTGGTAGGGATGGCGATGACAACCATATTACCTGTAGTGTGTTGTGACATTATATGTGCATTAATGTGTGATTGTGTGATTATGCAGGCCTTCGTTGTGTTAGCCGAACTGGACTGAAACACGCGCAGGCCTGCAGTGTTTTTGACAGTGTTGTTGGTTGTGTAGGGCTCTGAGATGATAGCGATGTCTAGTTTATTTGTGATGAAGTGTTGTGTTAGTTCTTGTGTAGCGTTGCGAGACCGGTCAAGGTTCGCCTGAATGATGTTTAAACTTGTGTGCATATTATACGTAATTAACTTTAGCCTCGACACGGGCGCGCATGGCCCTCACTTTGGGGCAACGGTCTGAGTCGGCACGGTGTGTGGTGTCTGTGTTGGTGTTGTATTGAGAGTTGTGCTCGGCACAATTGGCACACTTTAGAGTTTCCGCCTTGCACTCTGCAGTAAGATGGTGGGCAGAGCACTTGGCGCAAGTCGGGTTCTTTGCCGGGCAGCGGCTCTTTGTATGCCCGAAGCTTAGGCAGTTTTGGCACTGCCTAAACGGCGAGAAGTTGTCGCAGTGTACCCTGTGTATACCCACGTTAATCCTGCCTAGGTCGGCAAAAGCTTTCCAGGCAGGTGGGGATGTGGCTAAAACGACGTTGTAGAGTGCTGTGTTACGATTTTTCGCGGTGAACTTAATGTGGAAAGTGTGGTTGGACAGTGATGGATTTTGGTCCTTAATAGTGTTAACAAGCTCTGCCTCCGCGATGTTTTTGTTAACGCCTTTTAAGATGACCATGGGGTCTAATCGTTTTTCGTTTTGCGCTTGTATTTGTTCGTTAGTCTGTAGCTGTTTTAAGGCGTGTGTTTTGTGTTGCTCGTTTTCAAATACCATTTTGAGTTTGTGGTTCGAGAGAGGGGTGACTTTGAGGGGAGCGTAACCGCCGCTGCGGAAATCAATGGTCTTACTTATTTGATGAATAAGCTTTTCCGCATTGTCAAAACCCTCACCGCAGACAACTATGGATGGGCCGGATGGTTGTTTAGGGATTGCAGCAGCTGCTGCATAGGATTTCCCTTGTGTTCGGCGATGCTTTGTGTGTTTTGTGCGAGGGTGGGTTTGGGTATGGACTTTATCTGTTTGGATAGTTCGCCCATGGCTCTGTATGACTCGTCGAGTAACTTTGAGTGTAAATCGATTTTTTGAATCAATAAAGAAGTGTCAGGGTTGGTGGTGTTGGTGTTAGTAGTTGAGGGTTCATTTGGTGAGGGTGTTGTAGTCTCCAGTGAAGCTACTAGTCCGAATAGTCCGTTGATCGCCTCCGTGACGGCAGTTTTAATTTCCGTCTTAATATTACGCGAGGCGGCGAGCGCATTAATGCCCTTGCGTCTGAGCTCGCGCGCCAATTCCAATTGGGTCGATTCGGACGGGGGGCTTTGTGATGTGCGGGCGAAGGGAGGGCTTAAGTTGTCGACTAAAGACCGCCTTGCGTCAGTTGTGTTGGTGAGGGGTGTCGTTGTGTCAGATCTGGGCTTTTTGGTGGGAGTTCGGGATAACATTGTGTAGGGAGAGTAACAGACTGGGCGCAGCAGCTAGCAGGAATGGATTTGCTGTCAAGAGACGAGCAGTTTGAGTATAAACACGGGGTGTGGGGTAAAAAGCTAAGGGAGGATAAAATAGGGGGTGGGGGTAGGGGGAGCGGAGGGGAATGTGGTGAATGTATTTGAGTTCTTCAAAGGAAGACGAGTTGATTGAGCCCAAACACGATAGGGTAGGGCCTATAGGTATCGATTTCCGAGTTGTGGGGGGTTGACTGAGTTTTTGGCGAAATGGGGGGGGTTACGAGAGGAACCGAGTGCAGGAGCGTGTAGTGCTAGTGATTCCGGTTCAAACGAACCCAAGCACGACGTGTTTACGTGAGATAGTGAAACTTTACAAAATTTGTGAAAGTCGGGGCTGATCATCCACCTTACCTGGCAGTGTTGAACGGGATTGCAGCTGAACCGTTGCCTCGAAGGTGTTGGTGTTCGGGCTTTCCTGAGTGCCCGCAACGAGCTCTTTCAGATGGTGTTGGTGATGATCACGGTGCTGGTGATCACCAGGAACTTTTGTTCCTGGTGGAGCCGGTGGTGAGAGGTGATGAACCGATGAGAGCACTTCCGTCGGAGAAAACGATTGCGAATGCGATGGTGGTATAATTATAATTTTGGGGTGAGTGGATCCTGTGGAAACCCTGGTCTGAAGGAGTAAATTGCCTATAACTTAGGAACCACACGACAGAGGATGGCGATCTTAGTGTCGTCTGGCGCGCCAGACGGAGGCGCTGCCGTGGTGTTAAGGTCCTGTTGGTGGTGCGTTGACTTCTGTGTGTTCTAACGCAAAAACCGGAATTATAGGGTTTTGAGGGGCGATATGTACTCCGATTTCTTATCTTGACGTGTCTATTAATAACTGGTTGTTCCCCGCGTAATTCTTTATAATTAGTAATTAGGTAACTATATAGGCCTTGAAGTGGCAGCTAATTAACTTGGAAAACTGGTTATTGGTCCCTGAAAAATCAGGTTTGGACCCGATCAGCACTTTGCGGGTGTCAAACGGTGCGTTTTGGAGAGCTCTATCTATCTGTGTATAAATCTGTATATATTTGTAGTAAATCGAGCAGTTATTAAAATTTTACTGAAAAATATGAAAAAAGTTCGAAATCTCTGAATCTATTAAATGAAAATTTAAGTTTAATGTATCATTAAATGCGCCAGAAAAAGCCGGTTTAGGTGTTATATCGCTCTTGATTGAGGTGCGTTACCTTCTTGGTGTTAGAACGCGAAAACCGGTTTTCCGGTGTTCTGGGGGTCTGAACGACTACCGATTTTTCTGTGATATATACCAATCGATAGCCGATAAAAATGCGCACCGTTTGATATATATATTATAGCTGTAAACTGAAGCGCCGTGATTTTGTGGCTGAAAATCCTGAAATTCTGGTTTTTTGTCCCTGAAAAATCAGGTTAGGACCCGCTCGGCACAATTCGGGTGTCTAACGGTGCGTCTTGAAAAGCTCTATCTTTCTGTGTAAAAATCTTTATATATATGTAACAAATAGAGCAGTTATTAAAATTTTACTGAAAAATATGAAAAAAGTTCGAAATCTCTGAATCTACTAAATGAAAATTTAAGTTTAATATATCATTAAATGCGCCAAGAAAAGCCGGTTTAGGTGTTATATCGCTCTTGATTGAGGTGCGTTACCTTCTTGGTGTTAGAACGCGAAAACCGGTTTTCCGGTGTTCTGGGGGTCTGAACGACTACCGATTTTTCCGTGATGTATACCAATCGATAGCCGATAGAAATGCGCACCATTTGATATATATATTATTGCTGTAAACTGAAGCGCCGTGATTTTGTGGCTGAAAATCCTGAAATTCTGGTTTTTTGTCCCTGAAAAATCAGGTTTGGACCCGATCGGCGCAATACGGGTGTCAAACGGTGCGTTTTGAAGAGCTCTATCTTCCTGTGTAAAAATCTGTATATAATTGTACTGGATAGAGCAGTTATTAAAAATTTTCTGAAAAATATGAAAAAAGTTCGAAATCTCTGAATCTATTAAATGAAAATTTAAGTTTAATGTATCATTAAATGCGCCAGAAAAAGCCGGTTTAGGTGTTATATCGCTCTTGATTGAGGTGCGTTACCTTCTTGGTGTTAGAACGCGAAAACCGGTTTTCCGGTGTTCTGGGGGTCTGAACGACTACCGATTTTTCTGTGATATATACCAATCGATAGCCGATAAAAATGCGCACCGTTTGATATATATATTATTGCTGTAGACTGAAGCGCCGTGATTTTGTGGCTGAAAATCCGTAAATTCTGGTTTTTTGTCCCTGAAAAATCAGGTTTGGACCCGATCGGCGCAATACGGGTGTCAAACGACGCGTCTTGAAAAGGGCTATCCTTTGATATATAAAAAAGATATGGTCGTAGATCTAGATCAAAAGTTTTTTAAAATTTACCGCTAAAATGTCTGCCAAATCCACAAATATCAATCCTTATCGACCAAAATATGGTCGAAACACGCACCACACTGTGTTCTATCACTAGGATGACACTCTGTATTTTTAGTTTCACTGTAACTATTTTTAAAAACACAAAAACAAAAAAATTTTCAGTTTTTCACTTATAAAAAATCGAAAATAAAAATAATTTAAAATGAATTTAACACTAAAAGATAGCGCGAATTTTTCTGCATCTAACGATATATCACTAGTTACTAAAACTGCACTGGAAGTATTTTTAATTATTTTTCGAAACTTTTAAGTGGCGCGGAGCGACGTGGAGTCGACCGATTTTTATGGCGTTTGGACGCGGACTGGTTAGGTTAGGTTAGGTTAGGTTAGGTTAGGTTAGGTTAGGTTAGGTTCCCCCCCCACCGCGGACGAACTTACCCGCGGCTCCCTAGGCTTGTCGTGCCGGGGGGGGCTCAGTACCTGGAGCGACCGTTGTATTACCGTCGCGAAGGGGAAGCGAATAAGGGATTGGCCGGCCTCCACTTTGGACGCCGGTCTGTATACAGGGCATCTGCGCCCAGCGGATGACCATTCCCGCACGTCCCCTGCCAGCTGGAGCGATCGTTGATCGCGAAGGTGTGGCAAGGGACATAGGAGATCGCCCTACTGGGCAGCGTCGTGGGGCCGCGGTGGCGAAGAGTCACTGTCGGTCAGAGATCTTAGTTAGATCCGGGATAGACTGTTACTCGGTGCAGTTGTCGTGGACATGTCTCGCGGACTGCGCCCTGCCAGGGAGCTTGCCTTTACCGGCCGGCTTGAGTGGAAGGAAAACCACAATAAAAAACCCTGAATGTGCACGCGCTGAGACGCCCTTACGGGCCTTGCGTGGCGCTGCACCCCTTCTCTCTTTTTCAGGGTGAGCAGGTTGCTCGAACAGTACTTCGAGTGTCTAGCGGCCAACCCTTGGATACCTCCCGACCTCCAAGTGGTAACAGGGTTACTCGGGTGCAGGGGTCTCCGCCCGGGTGGACTTTTATTTCCCCCATGAACCAACCTCATATGGAAAATTTTATTGAAAAAAACAAAAACGACGAAAAGGAAGGAGACATTACGGAGGAGAGCAGGAGGACGAAAACGAAGGACCTGCGGATCGTATTAAATCGGATTCCGACGCCGATACCGTCCGCAGCGGAGGAGAGCGTAGACCAGACCGACTCGGACGCTGGATCGATGGTCAGCGCAACATCGAACAGTCGAGTGGGATCACCGCAACGGGACTTTGCCGGTCGAATGTGGAGCTCAAGAGGAGCAAAGAAGAGAGGAAGGGATGAAAGCGAGGGTAGCTCGACAGATACCCCCCCTCTCCCGCGAACGGAAAAAGAAAGGGCGAGGCAAGCCATCGACAACGGGCGATGGCCTCGCAGTAACTAAAGAAGCCTACCTTAAGGCTAAGGAGGCTCAACTGAGAAGAAGAAGCGCTGAAGCTGAATTGATGGACCCAGCCGCAGAAGCCCAACAGACGAGCCCGGCTCCATCCTACAAGGAGACAGACGATTTTCTGAGCGGTCAACTGGGACTCAGCTCGGACTCGTCAGAAAATGTCCTCAGGCGCATCGAGGCGAGCCTGGGGATTGTGACGGAGGTGGCGTCGAAATCCAAGAACCTCAAGGGTCCCTTCATCCGTGCGTTGAAGGATGCCGTACAGGAGCTTAGGAAAGACACCATAGAGCTCGCCCAAAAAACAACATCGGACGAGACGCGAGCGCTGCGAAAAGACAACCATCGTCTTCAAATCCAAGTAGACCTTCTGCAAAAGCAGATGGATACTCTGAGAAATCAAATGCCGACGCCGAAATCGGCATCAAAGGAGACGCGTATTCCGGACCTGGAAGAGATGGAGGCCCGCATATACCGCAATATTGGAGAGAGAATCAATGCGAGGATCGAGGATTTGGAGCCCCGTCTCAATCCTGAGAAACGCCTCCGACCCCCGCTCGCAGCAGATTCTAGAACTCAGGTCGTGGAAACGTCGATTTCGGCGCTCCCTTTGACAAAGAAGAACCAAAAGAAGAAAAAGAGCCCCAAGGCAAAGAAGATTCAGCCAGCGCAAGGATACGAAAGTGTGCCCATCGACACACCGTCTACCACTGCTGCTGCGACACGCCCGCCTAATCCGGACGCAGAGGAAAGCGCCTGGATCAAAGTGGGCAAGAGAGGGAAGGCTGTCCAACGAAGGGAGGACGGCAAGAATAAGGCCCCCGCGGTAATATCCAGAACGCGCAAAGGCGTAAAAACGAAGAAAGAGCGAGCATCACAAAAAGAACAGCCAAAGCTCCGAGCCCCGCGTTCGGCAGCCGTGAGCATCACGCTCTCAAAGGAGGCTCAAGATAGAGGGTTAACCTACGCCGGGGTAATGAAGGAGGCACGCTCAAAGATTGACCTGAACGGCCTGGGCCTCGAAGCGGTGACGTTCCGTCGAGGAATTACCGGTTCTGCCATACTTCAGATTCCCGGAACGGGAAGGGATGGCATAGCGGACACCCTAGCGGCGAAATTGATAGAGGCGCTACCCATGGAGGGTATTAAAATCGCCAGACCACACAAAATGACGAGCGTCCGAATCTCTGGTCTGGATGACTCAATCACGGCTGAGGAGATCCGGACTGCGGTTTCCACAAAGGGAGAGTGCCCCGGAGACCAAATTCGGGTGAGCGGGGTGCACCCAGAGAGAGGCGGGCTCTTTGCGGCGTGGATCACATGTCCGATGGCGGTCGCCAAGAAAATTGCAGAAGGCAGATTCCTGGTAGGATGGGTGGTGGCAAAAGTCACTTTACAGAAACCCAGAGCACTGCGTTGCTACAGGTGCCTTGAAGCAGGACATGTGGCAAACCGCTGTCCCGTGGAAGAGGATAGAAGTGCGCAGTGCCACAGATGCGGATCACCTGGTCACAAAGTGGCTGAATGCACGGCTAGAGCCCACTGCAACATCTGTGCGTCAGCTGGAAGGTCGGCGCAGCATCGTTTGGGCGGTCCTTCGTGCTCGGCTCCCAAAAGAAGGGTGCCAAGAAGAGGACAAACTAAGAAAGTACCCCCTCCCCAGCCGAGCGGGGATATGATGGAGACAGAAGCGATCGCCACTAAGTGATATGCTGCCTATACTACAGGCAAACCTTAACCACTGCGCCCGAGCTCAAGATCTGCTCGTTCAGAGTATGGCGCAGTGGGCGATCGATATAGGAATCGTGTCTGAACCTTACCTGGTGCCAGAGAATGATAAATGGTATGGCGACGAACGGCAGCTGGCTGCCATAGTAGTTCCGGCGGGCTCCTCCAGGGTGACGGATTCGCGTCGTGGAAACGGATGGGTGGCGGTGAAGTTAACCGAGTTTGCTATCATCTCGGTATACTCCCCACCGAGTCGACCTATTGTGGAGTTTGAGGATCTTCTGTCCGAGCTCAGGAGTGTGCTGAGTTGGTGTGCCCCACTTGAAGTCTTGGTTGCCGGGGACTTCAATGCGAAATCCACGGTGTGGGGTTCCCCAACAACGAACGGAAGAGGCGAAGCCATCATAGAGTGGATGGCGGAGACCAACACAGTTATCTGTAATTTGGGATCGGTACACACATGTGTTAGAGGCTGGGGAGGATCCGTGGTGGACGTAACGTTCGCAACCCCTTGCCTCGCGCGTCGAGTGCAAGACTGGAGAGTTATAACGGGCGTGGAGACGCTCTCGGACCATCGCTACATTAGATACAGCGTCCTACCACAATCGCCGGTACCTCCCGTACGGGAGAGAATTCAACGAGAAGCCGGCCCTAGATGGTCACTCAAATCCTTGGATGTAGAGGCGTTGGAGGTGGCAGTGGAAGTCAGCTCCTGGTGCTCTCGCATCGAGGGCTCGACGGTCGAGACAGAAGCGGCGTGGTTTGAGACGACCTTGAAAGGAATCTGCGACGCCTCCATGTGTAGATCGCGGAGCCTGCCGGCCAAGAAGACTATGCATTGGTGGAGTGCAGAACTGACCAGACTCCGGAAAGCATGCATAACGGCGCGAAGACGTCTACGGAGACTCAGGAGGTTGCAAGGTGCAGTGCGTGGAGGAGAAGAGGAGCTGCGACTCCGCGCAGATTTGCAACAACAAAAAAGGGCGCTCAGAATTGGGATCATCGAGTCGAAAGAGCGAGCGTGGGAGGAGTTTCTGGCCACCCTGGAACTAGATCCCTGGGGGAGACCCTACAAGATGGTGATGGCTAAATTACGCCCATGGGCCCCCCCGATAACGGAGCAGCTACAAACACCTCTGCTAGAGTCTGTCGTGACGTCTCTTTTCCCAACGGCAACTGCGGAAATGGCGCCACCGCTAGACTCCTTAGGCGACGAACAAGCACAATCTGAGGTATCAGAAGCCGAGATAACGGCTGCAGTCCAGAAGATGACGAGCAAAAGGACTGCTCCTGGCCCGGACGGTGTACACGGTCGGGTCCTCGCGCTCTCTTTACGGCACGGATTGATGGAGAGGTTCCGGTCCTTTCTTTCATCCTGCTTGATAACTGGAATCTTCCCAAATAACTGGAAGAGCGGACGGCTCGTTCTCATAAGGAAGGCTGGAAAACCGGCCGATTCACCCTCGGGATACCGGCCAATAGTTCTACTCTGTGAGATGGGCAAGATTCTGGAACGAGTTATCTCCGAACGCATCGGGCGTCACCTAACATCAGACGGACCCGATCTGTCGGACTGTCAGTTCGGCTTTCGGCACAGAAGGTCTACCATAGACGCCATTGCTCGTCTAAGAGAAATAACAGAAGAAGCGGTAGCCCAAGGCGGTGTCGCTATAGCGGTATCGCTCGACATCGCGAACGCTTTCAACACCCTACCGTGGGAGGCCATCTTGAACGGGCTCAGGTACCACGGAGTGCCCACTTACCTGACGACAATAGTATGCGATTATCTGAGGAACAGGGAAATCACATACCCGAGTCGAAACGGATGGAGAAGACACCAAGTGCGGTGCGGTGTTCCACAGGGATCGGTCCTGGGCCCGCTCTTGTGGAACATCGGATACGACAAGGTCTTGAGGGGGGCGTTGATCCGTGGTGTGCAGGTTCTGTGCTACGCGGACGATACCCTCGTCGTCGCCGTCGGAGATACGTATCGAGATGCCTCCCTTCGGGCGACTGCGGGTGTCGCGCAGGTCGTCACACGCATACGGAATCTAGGATTACGGGTCGCCCTAGAAAAATCAGAAGCCATCGCCTTTACAGGCCGTCGCAGATTGCAGCCTCCAGACGCGCAAATCGTCGTCGGAGGCGTGCCCATAACAATAGCAAAGAAGCTGAAATACCTCGGTCTCACGTTGGACCCGAAATGGTCCTTCAAGGAACATTTTAAGGAGTTAAGACCGAAGATCGAGACGACAGCCAGAGCTCTAAGCCGCATCATGCCCAACATTGGAGGGCCGCGCGACTCGTGCAGGAAGCTATTTGCCGGCGTCGTCAGGGCTCAAGCCCTTTACGGATGCCCAATTTGGGCCAATGCGACAGGTCTCAATCAAAAGAACCGGACACTTTTGAGACAGACGCAGCGGATCGTCTCGTTGAGGATTGCTCGGGCGTACCGGACCGTATCTTTTGACGCAGTTTGCGTGATCGCGGGCACGTGCCCGTGGTATCATGATGCGGTCGCGCTTGCCGAAATTTACTGGCACAGGGATCGCTGCAGGAGAAGCGGCGAAGAACCAACCCCTGAGGCCATGGAAGAGTGGCGGACTGAGTCCAGCGACGCAGCCCTTCACCGGTGGCTCCAAGATCTGACAAATGCGAGTTCGGGTTCATGGACCCTTGAGGCCATACGGCCTGTACTCAAGGATTGGCTAGACAGGCGATGGGGGACGCTGACATTCCACCTAGTCCAGCTGCTGACCGGCCATGGCTGCTTTGGCTACTATTTGAGCCGCGTAGCCCAGCGAGAAGCAACCCCCTCCTGCCATCACTGCGGTTGTTTAAACGACACCGCTCTCCACACATTGAGAGACTGTCCAGCCTGGGCCTCCGAAAGGAGCACCCTTCGCTCAGCCATCACAACGCCGGATCTGACGCTTCCCAATGTGGTGATCGCCATGGTTGGGAACAGAAGAGCCTGGGAGGCGGTCGTCGCATTTGCCGAGGCCGTTCTCCAGAAGAAAGAAAACGCAGAGCGGGCCCGGGAAATAGATCCTGCAGCGCCGCCCTCAAGAAGAAGACGTCCTGGGCGCCGCCGCCGCGAATATCTCCGGCGCGCATAGCCCAATAAGGACAGAATGCTGGTTTGTTTTTTACTTGCTGTTTGTGGCTACCTGCTTCGCACTGCTTTCTGCTAATTATTGCTTTTGCTTATTTCTTTATGTTGCTCTCTTTGCGTTGCTTTTATATTTGTTGCTTTTTTTGTTGCTCTTAATGCCTTTGTTTTTTGCTTTTCTGTGTGATGTTTTCTGCTTTTTGTTGCTTTTGCTTATTTTGCTAGCTTGACTGCTGTTACCCGTCCCCTGTGAGCTGGAGCGATCGCAAGATCGTGAAGGTGAAGCAAGGGACCTAGAAGAGCTGCTCCTGACCGACTCGAAAGAGAAGTGAAGGACGCGGTAGCCGTCTAAGATGGCCAAGGAGAACCGTGCGTCTCACGATGCACGGCATGCGCGGACCGGGAAGTGGGTTATGGCCTAACGGCTGATACCACGACTCGGTCCAATGACGCGCTGAGAAGGGGTCCTGGTGGTTTTAGTGGGTATTGGCCGAACGCCTGTAGGCGAGTCCCACACTCCCCGCGCTAATTCTCCGAATGCCCCGGCGCGAGGGCCCGTAAATGGGTTTCCCCAGGAAAAAAAAAAAAAAAAAAAAAGGTTAGGTTAGGTTAGGTTCCCCCCCCCACCGCGGACGAACATACCCGCGGGTCCCTAGGCTTGTCGTGCCGGGGGGGGGCTCAGTACCTGGAGCGACCGTTGTATTACCGTCGCGAAGGGGAAGCGAATAAGGGATTGGCCGGCCTCCACTTAGGACGCCGGTCTGTATACAGGGCATCTGCGCCCAGCGGATGACCATTCCCGCACGTCCCCTGCCAGCTGGAGCGATCGTTGATCGCGAAGGTGTGGCAAGGGACATAGGTGATCGCCCTACTGGGCAGCGTCGTGGAGCCGCGGTGGCGAAGAGTCACTGTCGGTAAGAGATCTTAGTTAGATCCGGGATAGACTGTTACTCGGTGCAGTTGTCGTGGACATGTCTCGCGGACTGCGCCCTGCCAGGGAGCTTGCCTTTACCGGCCGGCTTGAGTGGAAGGAAAACCACAATAAAAAACCCTGAATGTGCACGCGCTGAGACGCCCTTACGGGCCTTGCGTGGCGCTGCACCCCTTCTCTCTTTTTCAGGGTGAGCAGGTTGCTCGAACAGTACTTCGAGTGTCTAGCGGCCAACCCTTGGATACCTCCCGACCTCCAAGTGGTAACAGGGTTACTCGGGTGCAGGGGTCTCCGCCCGGGTGGACTTTTATTTCCCCCATGAACCAACCTCATATGGAAAATTTTATTGAAAAAAACAAAAACGACGAAAAGGAAGGAGACATTACGGAGGAGAGCAGGAGGACGAAAACGAAGGACCTGCGGATCGTATTAAATCGGATTCCGACGCCGATACCGTCCGCAGCGGAGGAGAGCGTAGACCAGACCGACTCGGACGCTGGATCGATGGTCAGCGCAACATCGAACAGTCGAGTGGGATCACCGCAACGGGACTTTGCCGGTCGAATGTGGAGCTCAAGAGGAGCAAAGAAGAGAGGAAGGGATGAAAGCGAGGGTAGCTCGACAGATACCCCCCTCTCCCGCGAACGGAAAAAGAAAGGGCGAGGCAAGCCATCGACAACGGGCGATGGCCTCGCAGCAACTAAAGAAGCCTACCTTAAGGCTAAGGAGGCTCAACTGAGAAGAAGAAGCGCTGAAGCTGAATTGATGGACCCAGCCGCAGAAGCCCAACAGACGAGCCCGGCTCCATCCTACAAGGAGACAGACGATTTTCTGAGCGGTCAACTGGGACTCAGCTCGGACTCGTCAGAAAATGTCCTCAGGCGCATCGAGGCGAGCCTGGGGATTGTGACGGAGGTGGCGTCGAAATCCAAGAACCTCAAGGGTCCCTTCATCCGTGCGTTGAAGGATGCCGTACAGGAGCTTAGGAAAGACACCATAGAGCTCGCCCAAAAAACAACGTCGGACGAGACGCGAGCGCTGCGAAAAGACAACCATCGTCTTCAAATCCAAGTAGACCTTCTGCAAAAGCAGATGGATACTCTAAGAAATCAAATGCCGACGCCGAAATCGGCATCAAAGGAGACGCGTATTCCGGACCTGGAAGAGATGGAGGCCCGCATATACCGCAATATTGGAGAGAGAATCAATGCGAGGATCGAGGATTTGGAGCCCCGTCTGAATCCTGAGAAACGCCTCCGACCCCCGCTCGCAGCAGATTCTAGAACTCAGGTCGTGGAAACGTCGATTTCGGCGCTCCCTCTGACAAAGAAGAACAAAAATAAGAAAAAGAGCCCCAAGGCAAACAAGAGTCAGCCAGCGCAAGGATATGAAAGTGTGCCCATCGACACACCGTCTACCACTGCTGCTGCGACACGCCCGCCTAATCCGGACGCAGAGGAAAGCGCCTGGATCAAAGTGGGCAAGAGAGGGAAGGCTGTCCAACGAAGGGAGGACGGCAAGAATAAGGCCCCCGCGGTAGTATCCAGAACGCGCAAAGGCGTAAAAAAGAAGAAAGAGCGAGCATCACAAAAAGAACAGCCAAAGCTCCGAGCCCCGCGTTCGGCAGCCGTGAGCATCACGCTCTCAAAGGAGGCTCAAGATAGAGGGTTAACCTACGCCGGGGTAATGAAGGAGGCACGCTCAAAGATTGACCTGAACGGCCTGGGCCTCGAAGCGGTGACGTTCCGTCGAGGAATTACCGGTTCCGCCATACTTCAGATTCCCGGAACGGGAAGGGATGGCATAGCGGACACCCTAGCGGCGAAATTGATAGAGGCGCTACCCATGGAGGGTATTAAAATCGCCAGACCACACAAAATGACGAGCGTCCGAATCTCTGGTCTGGATGACTCAATCACGGCTGAGGAGATCCGGACTGCGGTTTCCACAAAGGGAGAGTGCCCCGGAGACCAAATTCGAGTGAGCGGGGTGCACCCAGAGAGAGGCGGGCTCTTTGCGGCGTGGATCACATGTCCGATGGCGGTCGCCAAGAAAATTGCAGAAGGCAGATTCCTGGTAGGATGGGTGGTGGCAAAAGTCACTTTACAGAAACCCAGAGCACTGCGTTGCTACAGGTGCCTTGAAGCAGGACATGTGGCAAACCGCTGTCCCGTGGAAGAGGATAGAAGTGCGCAGTGCCACAGATGCGGATCACCTGGCCACAAAGTGGCTGAATGCACGGCTAGAGCCCACTGCAACATCTGTGCGTCAGCTGGAAGGTCGGCGCAGCATCGTTTGGGCGGTCCTTCGTGCTCGGCTCCCAAAAGAAGGGTGCCAAGAAGAGGACAAACTAAGAAAGTACCCCCTCCCCAGCCGAGCGGGGATATGATGGAGACAGAAGCGATCGCCACTTAGTGATATGCTGCCTATACTACAGGCAAACCTTAACCACTGCGCCCGAGCTCAAGATCTGCTCGTTCAGAGTATGGCGCAGTGGGCGATCGATATAGGAATCGTGTCTGAACCTTACCTGGTGCCAGAGAATGATAAATGGTATGGCGACGAACGGCAGCTGGCTGCCATAGTAGTTCCGGCGGGCTCCTCCAGGGTGACGGATTCGCGTCGTGGAAACGGATGGGTGGCGGTGAAGTTAACCGAGTTTGCTATCATCTCGGTATACTCCCCACCGAGTCGACCTATTGTGGAGTTTGAGGATCTTCTGTCCGAGCTCAGGAGTGTGCTGAGTTGGTGTGCCCCACTTGAAGTCTTGGTTGCCGGGGACTTCAATGCGAAATCCACGGTGTGGGGTTCCCCAACAACGAACGGAAGAGGCGAAGCCATCATAGAGTGGATGGCGGAGACCAACACAGTTATCTGTAATTTGGGATCGGTACACACATGTGTTAGAGGCTGGGGAGGATCCGTGGTGGACGTAACGTTCGCAACCCCTTGCCTCGCGCGTCGAGTGCAAGACTGGAGAGTTATAACGGGCGTGGAGACGCTCTCGGACCATCGCTACATTAGATACAGCGTCCTACCACAATCGCCGGTACCTCCCGTACGGGAGAGAATTCAACGAGAAGCCGGCCCTAGATGGTCACTCAAATCCTTGGATGTAGAGGCGTTGGAGGTGGCAGTGGAAGTCAGCTCCTGGTGCTCTCGCATCGAGGGCTCGACGGTCGAGACAGAAGCGGCGTGGTTTGAGACGACCTTGAAAGGAATCTGCGACGCCTCCATGTGTAGATCGCGGAGCCTGCCGGCCAAGAAGAATATGCATTGGTGGAGTGCAGAACTGACCAGACTCCGGAAAGCATGCATAACGGCGCGAAGACGTCTACGGAGACTCAGGAGGTTGCAAGGTGCAGTGCGTGGAGGAGAAGAGGAGCTGCGACTCCGCGCAGATTTACAACAACAAAAAAGGGCGCTCAGAATTGGGATCATCGAGTCGAAAGAGCGAGCGTGGGAGGAGTTTCTGGCCACTCTGGAACTAGATCCCTGGGGGAGACCCTACAAGATGGTGATGGCTAAATTACGCCCATGGGCCCCCCCGATAACGGAGCAGCTACAAACACCTCTGCTAGAGTCTGTCGTGACGTCTCTTTTCCCAACGGCAACTGCGGAAATGGCGCCACCGCTAGACTCCTTAGGCGACGAACAAGCACAATCTGAGGTATCAGAAGCCGAGATAACGGCTGCAGTCCAGAAGATGACGAGCAAAAGGACTGCTCCTGGCCCGGACGGTGTACACGGTCGGGTCCTCGCGCTCTCTTTACGGCACGGATTGATGGAGAGGTTCCGGTCCTTTCTTTCATCCTGTTTGATAACTGGAATCTTCCCAAATAACTGGAAGAGCGGACGGCTCGTTCTCATAAGGAAGGCTGGAAAACCGGCCGATTCACCCTCGGGATACCGGCCAATAGTTCTACTCTGCGAGATGGGCAAGATTCTGGAACGAGTTATCTCCGAACGCATCGGGCGTCACCTAACATCAGACGGACCCGATCTGTCGGACTGTCAGTTCGGCTTTCGGCACAGAAGGTCTACCATAGACGCCATTGCTCGTCTAAGAGAAATAACAGAAGAAGCGGTAGCCCAAGGCGGTGTCGCTATAGCGGTATCGCTCGACATCGCGAACGCTTTCAACACCCTACCGTGGGAGGCCATCCTGAACGGGCTCAGGTACCACGGAGTGCCCACTTACCTGACGACAATAGTATGCGATTATCTGAGGAACAGGGAAATCACATACCCGAGTCGAAACGGATGGAGAAGACACCAAGTGCGGTGCGGTGTTCCACAGGGATCGGTCCTGGGCCCGCTCTTGTGGAACATCGGATACGACAAGGTCTTGAGGGGGGCGTTGATCCGTGGTGTGCAGGTTCTGTGCTACGCGGACGATACCCTCGTCGTCGCCGTCGGAGATACGTATCGAGATGCCTCCCTTCGGGCGACTGCGGGTGTCGCGCAGGTCGTCACACGCATACGGAATCTAGGATTACGGGTCGCCCTAGAAAAATCAGAAGCCATCGCCTTTACAGGCCGTCGCAGATTGCAGCCTCCAGACGCGCAAATCGTCGTCGGAGGCGTGCCCATAACAATAGCAAAGAAGCTGAAATACCTCGGTCTCACGTTGGATCCGAAATGGTCCTTCAAGGAACATTTTAAGGAGTTAAGACCGAAGATCGAGACGACAGCCAGAGCTCTAAGCCGCATCATGCCCAACATTGGAGGGCCGCGCGACTCGTGCAGGAAGCTATTTGCCGGCGTCGTCAGGGCTCAAGCCCTTTACGGATGCCCAATTTGGGCCAATGCGACAGGTCTCAATCAAAAGAACCGGACACTTTTGAGACAGACGCAGCGGATCGTCTCGTTGAGGATTGCTCGGGCGTACCGGACCGTATCTTTTGACGCAGTTTGCGTGATCGCGGGCACGTGCCCGTGGTATCATGATGCGGTCGCGCTTGCCGAAATTTACTGGCACAGGGATCGCTGCAGGAGAAGCGGCGAAGAACCAACCCCTGAGGCCATGGAAGAGTGGCGGACTGAGTCCAGCGACGCAGCCCTTCACCGGTGGCTCCAAGATCTGACAAATGCGAGTTCGGGTTCATGGACCCTTGAGGCCATACGGCCTGTACTCAAGGATTGGCTAGACAGGCGATGGGGGACGCTGACATTCCACCTAGTCCAGCTGCTGACCGGCCATGGCTGCTTTGGCTACTATTTGAGCCGCGTAGCCCAGCGAGAAGCAACCCCCTCCTGCCATCACTGCGGTTGTTTAAACGACACCGCTCTCCACACATTGAGAGACTGTCCAGCCTGGGCCTCCGAAAGGAGCACCCTTCGCTCAGCCATCACAACGCCGGATCTGACGCTTCCCAATGTGGTGATCGCCATGGTTGGGAATAGAAGAGCCTGGGAGGCGGTCGTCGCATTTGCCGAGGCCGTTCTCCAGAAGAAAGAAAACGCAGAGCGGGCCCGGGAAATAGATCCTGCAGCGCCGCCCTCAAGAAGAAGACGTCCTGGGCGCCGCCGCCGCGAATATCTCCGGCGCGCATGGCCCAATTAGGACAGAACGCTGGTTTGTTTTTTACTTGCTGTTTGTGGCTACCTGCTTCGCACTGCTGTCTGCTTATTATTGCTTTTGCTTATTTCTTTATGTTGCTCTCTTTGCGTTGCTTTTATATTTGTTGCTTTTTTGTTGCTCTTAATGCCTTTGTTTTTTTTTTTTTTTTTTTTTTTTTTTTTTTTTTTTTTTTTGCTTTTGTGTGTGATGTTTTCTGCTTTTTGTTGCTTTTGCTTATTTTGCTAGCTTGACTGCTGTTACCCGTCCCCTGTGAGCTGGAGCGATCGCAAGATCGTGAAGGTGAAGCAAGGGACCTAGAAGAGCTGCTCCTGACCGACTCGAAAGAGAAGTGAAGGACGCGGTAGCCGTCTAAAATGGCCAAGGAGAACCGTGCGTCTCACGATGCACGGCATGCGCGGACCGGGAAGTGGGTTATGGCCTAACGGCTGATACCACGACTCGGTCCAATGACGCGCTGAGAAGGGGTCCTGGTGGTTTTAGTGGGTATTGGCCGAACGCCTGTAGGCGAGTCCCACACTCCCCGCGCTAATTCTCCGGATGCCCCAGCGCGGGGGCCCGTAAATGGGTTTCCCCAGGAAAAAAAAAAAAAAAAAAAAAAAAAAGGTTAGGTTAGGTTAGGTTAGGTTCCCCCCCCACCGCGGACGAATATACCCGCGGGTCCCTAGGCTTGTCGTGCCGGGGGGGGCTCAGTACCTGGAGCGACCGTTGTATTACCGTCGCGAAGGGGAAGCGAATAAGGGATTGGCCGGCCTCCACTTTGGACGCCGGTCTGTATACAGGGCATCTGCGCCCAGCGGATGACCATTCCCGCACGTCCCCTGCCAGCTGGAGCGATCGTTGATCGCGAAGGTGTGGCAAGGGACATAGGAGACCGCCCTACTGGGCAGCGTCGTGGGGCCGCGGTGGCGAAGAGTCACTGTCGGTGAGAGATCTTAGTTAGATCCGGGATAGACTGTTACTCGGTGCAGTTGTCGTGGACATGTCTCGCGGACTGCGCCCTGCCAGGGAGCTTGCCTTTACCGGCCGGCTTAAGTGGAAGGAAAACCACAATAAAAAACCCTGAATGTGCACGCGCTGAGACGCCCTTACGGGCCTTGCGTGGCGCTGCACCCCTTCTCTCTTTTTCAGGGTGAGCAGGTTGCTCGAACAGTACTTCGAGTGTCTAGCGGCCAACCCTTGGATACCTCCCGACCTCCAAGTGGTAACAGGGTTACTCGGGTGCAGGGGTCTCCGCCCGGGTGGACTTTTATTTCCCCCATGAACCAACCTCATATGGAAAATTTTATTGAAAAAAACAAAAACGACGAAAAGGAAGGAGACATTACGGAGGAGAGCAGGAGGACGAAAACGAAGGACCTGCGGATCGTATTAAATCGGATTCCGACGCCGATACCGTCTGCAGCGGAGGAGAGCGTAGACCAGACCGACTCGGACGCTGGATCGATGGTCAGCGCAACATCGAACAGTCGAGTGGGATCACCGCAACGGGACTTTGCCGGTCGAATGTGGAGCTCAAGAGGAGCAAAGAAGAGAGGAAGGGATGAAAGCGAGGGTAGCTCGACAGATACCCCCCTCTCCCGCGAACGGAAAAAGAAAGGGCGAGGCAAGCCATCGACAACGGGCGATGGCCTCGCAGTAACTAAAGAAGCCTACCTTAAGGCTAAGGAGGCTCAACTGAGAAGAAGAAGCGCTGAAGCTGAATTGATGGACCCAGCCGCAGAAGCCCAACAGACGAGCCCGGCTCCATCCTACAAGGAGACAGACGATTTTCTGAGCGGTCAACTGGGACTCAGCTCGGACTCGTCAGAAAATGTCCTCAGGCGCATCGAGGCGAGCCTGGGGATTGTGACGGAGGTGGCGTCGAAATCCAAGAACCTCAAGGGTCCCTTCATCCGTGCGTTGAAGGATGCCGTACAGGAGCTTAGGAAAGACACCATAGAGCTCGCCAAAAAAACAACGTCGGACGAGACGCGAGCGCTGCGAAAAGACAACCATCGTCTTCAAATCCAAGTAGACCTTCTGCAAAAGCAGATGGATACTCTAAGAAATCAAATGCCGACGCCGAAATCGGCATCAAAGGAGACGCGTATTCCGGACCTGGAAGAGATGGAGGCCCGCATATACCGCAATATTGGAGAGAGAATCAATGCGAGGATCGAGGATTTGGAGCCCCGTCTTAATCCTGAGAAACGCCTCCGACCCCCGCTCGCAGCAGATTCTAGAACTCAGGTCGTGGAAACGTCGATTTCGGCGCTCCCTCTGACAAAGAAGAACAAAAAGAAGGAAAAGAGCCCCAAGGCAAAGAAGAGTCAGCCAGCGCAAGGATACGAAAGTGTGCCCATCGACACACCGTCTACCACTGCTGCTGCGACACGCCCGCCTAATCCGGATGCAGAGGAAAGCGCCTGGATCAAAGTGGGCAAGAGAGGGAAGGCTGTCCAACGAAGGGAGGACGGCAAGAATAAGGCCCCCGCGGTAATATCCAGAACGCGCAAACGCGTAAAAAAGAAGAAAGAGCGAGCATCACAAAAAGAACAGCCAAAGCTCCGAGCCCCGCGTTCGGCAGCCGTGAGCATCACGCTCTCAAAGGAGGCTCAAGATAGAGGGTTAACCTACGCCGGGGTAATGAAGGAGGCACGCTCAAAGATTGACCTGAACGGCCTGGGCCTCGAAGCGGTGACGTTCCGTCGAGGAATTACCGGTTCTGCCATACTTCAGATTCCCGGAACGGGAAGGGATGGCATAGCGGACACCCTAGCGGCGAAATTGATAGAGGCGCTACCCATGGAGGGTATTAAAATCGCCAGACCACACAAAATGACGAGCGTCCGAATCTCTGGTCTGGATGACTCAATCACGGCTGAGGAGATCCGGACTGCGGTTTCCACAAAGGGAGAGTGCCCCGGAGACCAAATTCGGGTGAGCGGGGTGCACCCAGAGAGAGGCGGGCTCTTTGCGGCGTGGATCACATGTCCGATGGCGGTCGCCAAGAAAATTGCAGAAGGCAGATTCCTGGTAGGATGGGTGGTGGCAAAAGTCACTTTACAGAAACCCAGAGCACTGCGTTGCTACAGGTGCCTTGAAGCAGGACATGTGGCAAACCGCTGTCCCGTGGAAGAGGATAGAAGTGCGCAGTGCCACAGATGCGGATCACCTGGCCACAAAGTGGCTGAATGCACGGCTAGAGCCCACTGCAACATCTGTGCGTCAGCTGGAAGGTCGGCGCAGCATCGTTTGGGCGGTCCTTCGTGCTCGGCTCCCAAAAGAAGGGTGCCAAGAAGAGGACAAACTAAGAAAGTACCCCCTCCCCAGCCGAGCGGGGATATGATGGAGACAGAAGCGATCGCCACTAAGTGATATGCTGCCTATACTACAGGCAAACCTTAACCACTGCGCCCGAGCTCAAGATCTGCTCGTTCAGAGTATGGCGCAGTGGGCGATCGATATAGGAATCGTGTCTGAACCTTACCTGGTGCCAGAGAATGATAAATGGTATGGCGACGAACGGCAGCTGGCTGCCATAGTAGTTCCGGCGGGCTCCTCCAGGGCGACGGATTCGCGTCGTGGAAACGGATGGGTGGCGGTGAAGTTAACCGAGTTTGCTATCATCTCGGTATACTCCCCACCGAGTCGACCTATTGTGGAGTTTGAGGATCTTCTGTCCGAGCTCAGGAGTGTGCTGAGTTGGTGTGCCCCACTTGAAGTCTTGGTTGCCGGGGACTTCAATGCGAAATCCACGGTGTGGGGTTCCCCAACAACGAACGGAAGAGGCGAAGCCATCATAGAGTGGATGGCGGAGACCAACACAGTTATCTGTAATTTGGGATCGGTACACACATGTGTTAGAGGCTGGGGAGGATCCGTGGTGGACGTAACGTTCGCAACCCCTTGCCTCGCGCGTCGAGTGCAGGACTGGAGAGTTATAACGGGCGTGGAGACGCTCTCGGACCATCGCTACATTAGATACAGCGTCCTACCACTATCGCCGGTACCTCCCGTACGGGAGAGAATTCAACGAGAAGCCGGCCCTAGATGGTCACTCAAATCCTTGGATGTAGAGGCGTTGGAGGTGGCAGTGGAAGTCAGCTCCTGGTGCTCTCTCATCGAGGGCTCCACGGTCGAGACAGAAGCGGCGTGGTTTGAGACGACCTTGAAAGGAATCTGCGACGCCTCCATGTGTAGATCGCGGAGCCTGCCGGCCAAGAAGACTATGCATTGGTGGAGTGCAGAACTGACCAGACTCCGGAAAGCATGCATAACGGCGCGAAGACGTCTACGGAGACTCAGGAGGTTGCAAGGTGCAGTGCGTGGAGGAGAAGAGGAGCTGCGACTCCGCGCAGATTTGCAACAACAAAAAAGAGCGCTCAGAATTGGGATCATCGAGTCGAAAGAGCGAGCGTGGGAGGAGTTTCTGGCCACCCTGGAACTAGATCCCTGGGGGAGACCCTACAAGATGGTGATGGCTAAATTACGCCCATGGGCCCCCCCGATAACGGAGCAGCTACAAACACCTCTGCTAGAGTCTGTCGTGACGTCTCTTTTCCCAACGGCAACTGCGGAAATGGCGCCACCGCTAGACTCCTTAGGCGACGAACAAGCACAATCTGAGGTATCAGAAGCCGAGATAACGGCTGCAGTCCAGAAGATGACGAGCAAAAGGACTGCTCCTGGCCCGGACGGTGTACACGGTCGGGTCCTCGCGCTCTCTTTACGGCACGGATTGATGGAGAGGTTCCGGTCCTTTCTTTCATCCTGCTTGATAACTGGAATCTTCCCAAATAACTGGAAGAGCGGACGGCTCGTTCTCATAAGGAAGGCTGGAAAACCGGCCGATTCACCCTCGGGATACCGGCCAATAGTTCTACTCTGCGAGATGGGCAAGATTCTGGAACGAGTTATCTCCGAACGCATCGGGCGTCACCTAACATCAGACGGACCCGATCTGTCGGACTGTCAGTTCGGCTTTCGGCACAGAAGGTCTACCATAGACGCCATTGCTCGTCTAAGAGAAATAACAGAAGAAGCGGTAGCCCAAGGCGGCGTCGCTATAGCGGTATCGCTCGACATCGCGAACGCTTTCAACACCCTACCGTGGGAGGCCATCCTGAACGGGCTCAGGTACCACGGAGTGCCCACTTACCTGACGACAATAGTATGTGATTATCTGAGGAACAGGGAAATCACATACCCGAGCCGAAACGGATGGAGAAGACACCAAGTGCGGTGCGGTGTTCCACAGGGATCGGTCCTGGGCCCGCTCTTGTGGAACATCGGATACGACAAGGTCTTGAGGGGGGCGTTGATCCGTGGTGTGCAGGTTCTATGCTACGCGGACGATACCCTCGTCGTCGCCGTCGGAGATACGTTTCGAGATGCCTCCCTTCGGGCGACTGCGGGTGTCGCGCAGGTCGTCACACGCATACGGAATCTAGGATTACGGGTCGCCCTAGAAAAATCAGAAGCCATCGCCTTTACAGGCCGTCGCAGATTGCAGCCTCCAGACGCGCAAATCGTCGTCGGAGGCGTGCCCATAACAATAGCAAAGAAGCTAAAATACCTCGGTCTCACGTTGGACCCGAAATGGTCCTTCAAGGAACATTTTAAAGAATTAAGACCGAAGATCGAGACGACAGCCAGAGCTCTAAGCCGCATCATGCCCAACATTGGAGGGCCGCGCGACTCGTGCAGGAAGCTATTTGCCGGCGTCGTCAGGGCTCAAGCCCTTTACGGATGCCCAATCTGGGCCAATGCGACAGGTCTCAATCAAAAGAACCGGACACTTTTGAGACAGACGCAGCGGATCGTCTCGTTGAGGATTGCTCGGGCGTACCGGACCGTATCTTTTGACGCAGTTTGCGTGATCGCGGGCACGTGCCCGTGGTATCATGATGCGGTCGCGCTTGCCGAAATTTACTGGCACAGGGATCGCTGCAGGAGAAGCGGCGAAGAACCAACCCCTGAGGCCATGGAAGAGTGGCGGACTGAGTCCAGCGACGCAGCCCTTCACCGGTGGCTCCAAGATCTGACAAATGCGAGTTCGGGTTCATGGACCCTTGAGGCCATACGGCCTGTACTCAAGGATTGGCTAGACAGGCGATGGGGGACGCTGACATTCCACCTAGTCCAGCTGCTGACCGGCCATGGCTGCTTTGGCTACTATTTGAGCCGCGTAGCCCAGCGAGAAGCAACCCCCTCCTGCCATCACTGCGGTTGTTTAAACGACACCGCTCTCCACACATTGAGAGACTGTCCAGCCTGGGCCTCCGAAAGGAGCACCCTTCGCTCAGCCATCACAACGCCGGATCTGACGCTTCCCAATGTGGTGATCGCCATGGTTGGGAATAGAAGAGCCTGGGAGGCGGTCGTCGCATTTGCCGAGGCCGTTCTCCAGAAGAAAGAAAACGCAGAGCGGGCCCGGGAAATAGATCCTGCAGCGCCGCCCTCAAGAAGAAGACGTCCTGGGCGCCGCCGCCGCGAATATCTCCGGCGCGCATAGCCCAAATAGGACAGAATGCTGGTTTGTTTTTTTTTTTTTTTTTTTTTTTTTTTTTTTTTTTTTTTTTTTTTTTTTTTTTTTTTTTTTTTTTTTGCCGTTGCTTTTAATGCCTTTGTTTTTTGCTTTTCGCAGTGATGTTTTCTGCTTTTTGTTGCTTTTGCTTATTTTATTTTGCTAGCTTGACTGCGGGTACCCGTCCCCGTGAGCTGGAGCGATCGCAAGATCGCGAAGGTGAAGCAAGGGACCTTGAAGAGCTGCTCTTGACCGACTCGAAAGAGAAGTGAAGGACACGGCAGCCGTCTAAGACGGCCAAGGAGAACCGTGCGTCTCACGATGCACGGCATGCGCGGACCGGGAAGTGGGTTATGGCCTAACGGCTGATACCACGACTCGGTCCAATGACGCGCTGAGAAGGGGTCCTGGTGGTTTTAGTGGGTATTGGCCGAACGCCTGTAGGCGAGTCCCACACTCCCCGCGCTAATTCTCCGAATGCCCCGGCGCGGGGGCCCGTAAATGGGTTTCCCCAGGAGAAAAAAAAAAAAAAAAAAAAGGTTAGGTTAGGTTAGGTTAGGTTAGGTTTACCCGTGGCTCCCTAGGCTTGTCGTGCCGGGGGGGGGCTCAGTACCTGGAGCGACCGTTGTATTACCGTCGCGAAGGGGAAGCGAATAAGGGATTGGCCGGCCTCCACTTTGGACGCCGGTCTGTATACAGGGCATCAGCGCCCAGCGGATGACCATTCCCGCTCGTCCTTGCCAGCTGGAGCGATCGCTGATCGTGAAAGTTAAGTAAGGCTTTATGGAGATGGCCCTGTTGGGCATCATTTACAAGGAGTCGGCCTTTAGAGCCCACAGTTTATGGGTGGTGTGACGGTTGTCATCACCGTATACAGCGCGGCGGGCCGGGAATGGCGTATGAGAAATGCGCCTCCGGTTAGGGAGTTTTGCATCCCCCGTTGTCGCAACGAGTGGAGTTGGCCTAATACATGGCCCACAGGGTGAGTGATCCAGTGCGGTAGAGCGCTGAAGATCGAGTTAGTCGGCTTAACACATGGCCCACAACACGGTAGTGCACAGTGTGCGTGAGTGCTTAGTGCAGCGCAGTGCAGTGAGGAGAACCCTGCGGACTTGGAGTCTGCAGTGGACTGGACTACGCTGGACAAGGACAAGGGCGAGGATTACTGGAGTTTTTCTGGTAAGTCTTTTATATTTTTGTAAATATATTTGGAGACCCGTGTAAATATTATACACTTTATTATGAAGGTGAGGGTTCTTTACACCCATGTACATATATTTTCAATGTGTTGCGGAGAGGGTTCTTTACACCCATGTACATATCTGCGGTCCCCAGGGCTTGTCGAATCGTCGTATGTTATTCGACGGTCGCGAACTGGGAGGGTGGGCTGCTGCCACCTTAAAAAAAGAGCGCTGCCGGGATTATTGAAGGGGCGATCGGCGTCGCTGCGGAAGTAATCACCGGCAAATCAGAAGAAAGGTTTCTTACTCACAAGGAGCCTAGGTGCGTTGTTTACGCTTAGAAGTCACCCTTTTGGGTTTGTAGAAGATAGGCTGCAGTGTTGCTGCTGAAAATGCGCGGTGGGCCCCGGTGGCGATGTGCTGCCGGTGGTTAGGGGTTCTGACCCCCCATCGGGCGACCTGTTAGCCGCATCTCCCGTGCTGTCACGTTTAGCATGGAGCTGCGGTCCAGGGGGCTTGCCTTAAGAGGCCGGCTCAAGTGGAAGGACACCACAGAAAAAACCCGGAAAGAGTGTTGGCTGGGGCGCCCGATCGGGCCTCGCGTGGCCAGCACTCGCCCGCATCTGCGGGTGCCAGGAACGCTTCCTGGCCGTTAGCGGCCAACCCGCGGGTACCTCCCGCCCCCGCGGCGTACAAGGGTTACCCGGGTGTGGGGCTCCACCCGGGCGGACTACTTTTTCCCTAATTATCGAGTGAACCCTGCCGCCAGCGATGTCCCTGAAGGATGTCTGGGTGAAGGCGGCAACGACCCATGCATGATGACGGATAAAATAGGAAAAAACAATAAAACTTATATATTAAATGAGAACGGAAAGGAGTTGCGAGTTGTTGTGACGCGAACGCCGACGCCCACAACCTCGCGTAGAGAGGAGGCGGTTGATAAGAACCGCGGTTTGGATAGCGGAGATGAGTCTGACCGGTCGATGTATAGTGCGTCGTCTGGCCATTCGGGCTGTGCTGGAGTCTCCCCAGCGTCCAAGTTTTGGAAAGCGCGTAAGAGGGCGCGCCTTTCTGAGTCAGAAGAGGGCAGCTCGACCGATACACCTGCGTCGGTCGCTGCTGCCGGTAAACGCAAGCCGGGACGCCCACCCACTACTGGGGAATACATGGGCCTAGCGGCTGCGAAGCGTGAATACCTCAGGACAGAGAAGGAATTTGAAAGGGCGCGCGCGGAGGCTGAACTGGAGAAGGAGATGGCCAACGCACGGAAAACAAGAAACACCCTTCCACGGGGTATAGAAGAAGTTTCCCTCGATGATGGTGACGACCACTCCGTTGTTATACAGAAACGAGTGGAAGAAAGCCTTAATATGGTAATGAAGGTCGCGACGAAGTCCTCGTCCCTAAAGGGGACTTTCGTCCGCGACCTTAAGGATGCCGTACACTCATTACAGATGGACTTCCGCAGGATCCTTGCCCGTTCCATAAACGATGAAACAAGGGCACTGCGCGACGATAACAAACGACTGAGGGCCCAACTAGAGGCCATACAAAATGACATGGTGGAAATGAGGAAGTCTATGGCAAACGGACCGACTTACAAGCCAGGAGACCTGGCCGAACTTGAAGCCCGGCTGATTAAGAATGTCGGGGAAAGAATTAACGCCCGCATCGAGGGTCTGGAGTCCCGGCTCAATCCTGAGCCCGTACTCCGTCCCCCGCTGGCGGCGGATAAAAGGAAAGAAAAGCAAATAAGCAGAAAAAATGACCCAACTGGTGCTTCGAAAACCATGGACGACGCGATGCTCCCGGCGACTGCTCCCGCGGTCCCCGCGAAGCGAAGCCCCACCGTCTCGAACGCCAGTGTCCCAGAGAAAGTGAAGAAAACAAAAAAGAAGAAGAACAAAAAGAACTCGAACGAGGCACCGGTGGTGCCAGAAAGATCCATGGCCAGCACCTCTGCGTCAGCCAGGGCCCACTCCACCGCCGCCAGCGCTAACTCGACACAGAAAGATGCATACAGATTGCCTAACCCGGACGTTTTGGAGGACGGATGGCAAAAAGTTGGAAGGAATGGTAAGACCCAGCTTCCATCAACGTCAAGGGCTTACAAAGCCCACGGCGCTGTGGAGGTCGGCATTCCCCATGCTGGCAATAGGTCCAGGGGCCCACCACCAGCACCACCAAAGGCAAACGGGAGGGGACGTCGCAACGCTTCGGCTACTACCAATTTGCCGGTAGCGTCTAGGGCATTCAGAGCCCGGCAACAAATCGGGAGAAGTAGGTCAAGAACCGGCAGAAAGCCAGATCTACCACCAAAATTGAAGGCTCCTCGTTCTGCTGCGGTTGTTCTCACTATCTCCAAAGATGGTGGGAGCCTCTCGTATGCAGAGGCGATCAGAAGGGCGAAGGCGCAGATCAACCTCCAAGAGATAGGCGTCGATGGTCTTCGGTTCCGGCGCGCGATCACGGGGGCTGCGATTCTCCAGATCCCTGGGTCCCTGGCGACGAGCGGCCCTAAAGCGGACGCTTTAGCAGCCAAGCTGAAGGCTATCTATACAGAAGAGGAAGTGAAGGTTGCAAGACCAGTGAAAATGGCGGACATCAAAGTCTTCGGTCTTGATGACTCTGTCACAAAAGATGAGATAAGAGCAGCCATAGCCACAAAGACGGGTTGTCCGGCTGACCAAATTAAAGTCGGGGAACCCCGTGCCGATAGAGTAGGCCTCTTTACAGCCTGGGCACGGGTTCCCGTAAACGCTGCAAAGGCCCTCCAACAAGGTCGGCTCCTAATAGGATGGGTGTCGGCCAAGGTTCTTGTGTCGATTCCGAAGGACCTGCAGTGCTACCGTTGTCGTCGCACGGGACACGTAGCGAGCAGATGTCCTGAAGAAGTTGATAGGAGCGGCCTCTGCCGAAAGTGCGGTTCTGTAGAGCACAGAGCGGCCGAGTGCTCCTCGGTGCCTCACTGCCCTGTCTGCGCAGAGCAAAAGAGGAAGGCTGACCACAGCCTGGGTAGCCTGCGCTGTATGGCGCCCAAGGTTAGGGTGACACGAAGGCAAGCAGTCCAGAAGACCCGCCAAGCGCCTACAAAGGAGGGCGAAGCTATGGAGACTTCAGGGATCGTGGGACAGTAATGGATCACGCCCTGAAAGTCCTCCAAGCCAACGTCAACCACTGCGCTGGAGCCCAGGACCTTTTAGTCCAATCTCTGGCACAGTGGCATATCAACGTCGCGGTCATATCGGAGCCTTACCGAATATCAGACAGGAGTGACTGGGTAGGAGACAGCACTAATTCCGTCGCCATCGTCACTAACACCTGTGACACCCCAGTCACTTCCTCAATATCCAAGAATGGCTGCGTCGGTATCAGAATAGGCGCTATTTGTATTGTTGGTGTATATTTCTCGCCAAACCGCACCCTGGCGGAGTTCGAGGAGTTCCTGAACGAGGTTGATGTTGTCATCCGCTGGAGCAGGCCTTTCGGCCTGATTGTTGCGGGCGACTTCAATGCCAAGTCGCGGGCGTGGGGTTCATCAGTCACGGACCCTCGCGGCGTTGCGTTGCTGGAATGGGCAGCGGCACACGACCTGTCGCCGTTAAACCGGGGTTCCGAGTTCACGTGTGTGCGCATGGGCGGAGGTTCTGTGATAGACATCACGTTCGCGGAATCCTCTGTCGCGCCGCGTGTTCAAGGCTGGGAGGTACTGACCGAGGTCGAGACCCTGTCAGATCACCGCTACATTCGGTTTCAGGTCCTCCCCTCGGCAGATGCTCGGTCCGGCCAGTCCCCGGTTCATCGAACTCCGCCGGAGATCGGCCCCAAATGGGCCCTTAAGTCCCTTGTGCAGGAGGAGTTAGAGATTGCTGCGATAGTGGCGGCTTGGTCACGGCCAAGTCTCGCAAATAGCGAGGACCAGGCGACTTGGCTGGGCAAGACGCTTGGGCAGTTGTCCGACTGCTCCATGCGCCGATCCAGGGCCATGAATAACAACAGAAGTGTGCATTGGTGGAATGACGCCCTGGCGCAGCTGCGTGGTGACTGCGTCAGAGCAAGAAGGCGATACAGTCACTACCGCAGAAGGGCCAACATAAATATCGATCCAGCGGAAGAACAGCGTCTTTACACGCTGTTCAGAGAGGCGCAGACCCGCCTCAAAAAGGAAATCTCCTCTGCCAAGGAGAAGTCGTGGCGGGACTTTGTCGACACCTTAGAAGAGGACCCCTGGGGACGCCCGTACAAGCTCATCATGAGCAAACTACGGCCCCGAGGTCCTCCCCTCTCCACCACCCTGGACCCAAGTTTCTTGCGGTCTACGGTCTCGGTACTTTTTCCGCGAGTCCCGTCCACCGTACTGGACATTCCAGAGGTACCAGCAGCGACAGAGTCACCTTCTCGGCCTTTTACACCGGAGGTGACCATCTCGGAACTAGAGGGAGCACTGGCGAAACTGCGACGCAAGAAGGCGGCCCCTGGCCCAGATGGAACGCACGGAAGGGTGCTGTCGCTCGCGCTGCAGTACGGACTCGACCAGACATTCCTGGACCTGACGAGCAGATGTTTGGACGAGGGGAGCTTCCCCGATATATGGAAGACGGGCATGTTGGTACTTCTGCGGAAGCCTGGGAAGCCGGAAGACTCTCCGTCAGCCTACCGGCCCATCGTGCTGTTGAATGAGGCTGGCAAGTTATTCGAAAGAATGATTGCCGGTCGCATCAACGCGCACCTCACCACACAAGGACCGGACCTGGCTGATGCGCAGTACGGCTTTAGACGCCAGCGCTCGACAGTGGACGCCATAGCGCACTTGCGCAGAGTATCTGAGGAGACGACATGCCGGGGTGGGGTGGTAGTGGCTGTGTCTATCGATATAGCCAACGCCTTCAACACCCTGCCCTGGAGCACCATAATGGAGGGACTTGCATTACACAAGGTCCCGCAATACCTGAGAGCCGTTGTCGCGGACTATTTACGCGGAAGACGGATTTTGTTCCCAACACAGGAGGGCTGGTCCAGCCATGAAGTGTCGTGCGGGGTGCCACAGGGGTCGGTCCTTGGGCCGCTCCTGTGGAATCTCGGCTACGATACGGTGCTACGGTCGGCGTTATTGAGGGGTGTCCTGCTTTTGGGGTACGCCGACGACACGCTGATCGTGGCATCCGGGTCAGATCTGCGAGAAGCTAAAATTAGAGCAACGGCTTCGGTCGCTCAGCTTGTAGCAAAAATTAGGAAATTAGGTTTAAGTGTCGCTCTAGACAAATGCGAGGCCATCGCATTTCTACCTAAAGGCCGTGCACCCAGAGGATCTGTCATCACGGTTGGAGGAGCAAGGATTGAAATAGGCGCAACAATGAAATACTTGGGGCTGACGCTGGACTCTAAGTGGTCCTTTACACCACACTGTACAGCGTTAGTCCCAAAACTAGACGCCACCGCTGCGGCCCTAGCGAGGGTAATGCCCAATATCGGCGGGCCCAGCGAGAGTAGACGCCGTCTTTTCGCGGGTGTCTTGAAGAGTAAGGCCCTCTACGGATGCCCGATCTGGGCAGAGGAGGCGAACGGGATCAGTGCAAATAGGGCGATCCTGAGAAGAGCCCAGCGAAAGATCGCAATCAGAACGGCTCGAGCTTACAGGACGGTTTCTTTTGATGCCGCCTGCGCGCTCACTAGACTGCTACCCTGGCGGCATGCTGCAAGGGCTCTCTCGAGCGTCTACTGGAAGAGAACTAGGGCCAGAACATCAGGCTCTGAGCCTGAACCAGACGTAGTAAGGTCGTGGAGGTCGGAAGCGGAAGATTCCGCACTCGAAAATTGGGCTGTAGAGATAGGGGAGGCCAGGGCTGGGCGTTGGACGCTTGACGCTTTGGGCCCTCATTTGCAGGAGTGGACGAGGAGGAGGAGCGGACACCTCTCCTACTGGTTAGTGCAGATACTTTCGGGGCACGGTTGTTTCGGGAGGTATCTGTGCAACACGGCCGGCAGGGAGGAGACCACGTCCTGCCACCATTGTGGTTCGGCCAATGACGACGCTCGCCACACCCTCTTCGAGTGCCCAGCCTGGGCGCTCGAGAGGAGCTCTTTATACGATGTCGTTGGTCGGATTCAAGACTTGAGGGGAATGGTCGAGCAGATGCTCCAAAACGAAGAGAAATGGCAGGCTGTTGTCACCTTCGCATCTCAAGTAATGAGCAAGAAGGAGGAGGCGGAACGGAAACGCGAGATGGATCCGTGTTCCGCCCCCGCGAGGCAACGCAGACGGAGAAGACGACGCTTTCAAGCGTCGACACTGGGATAGGGAATAGGGTCTATTTACTTATTTATTATTATTTACTTTTTGTTAGCAGGCATGGGCACTATTGTGCCCTGTCTTGCGCTCAGTTGTTTTTATACACCTGTTGTAATTTTTCTTTTGTTTATTCATTGTTTAAACGAAATTGATGGCTATGTCGTCGCGCAATAGCGCCGGGGTGCTTTCCCTTCTCGGGGGTACCCCAAAAACGAAGTGCTGCGCGCCGAGGTAGGGTGCTAAGCAGCAGCCGCAGCGACATCCCGGGTAATGTAAATCGATACCGGGTCGCCGCTGATGCGGTTATTCTGGGCATCGGTGGAGCGATAGCAGATTTGCTGTCGCGAAGGGGAAGCGAATGAGGGATTGGCCGGCCTCCACTTTGGACGCCGGTCTGTAAACAGGGCATCAGCGCTCAGCGGACGATCATTTCCGCTCGTCCTTGCCAGCTGGAGCGATCGCTGATCGTGAAAGTTAAGCAAGGCTCTATGGAGTACACAGCGCGGCGGGCCAGCAATGGCGTAGACCCGCCTCTGGTTCGGGACCGTTTCACGTCCCCCGTCGTCGCGTCGGCTTAAAGCCCACAGTCCTGTGTACATAGTGTACATAGAGTGTTTAGTGAATGAGTGAGGTGACTTCGCTTGACCATGGAGGGAGACAGACTGCCGTTTGGTGAGTTCTTTGATTATTTTATATAATTGTACATTGTTTTATTTTATTTTCAATTTTGTAAATATTCTATTCTTTGTACATATCTGTGTGTGTTTTGTTTTGTGTATATATTTTACACCGGGCGGTTCATCTCATAGCCTTATGGTACGGGTCGGAGATGTTTCGTTAGGGTGTCCTGCGTTTTGCGGGGATTTTTGCGCAAGTGACGGTTCGTTCGGCGTCGGAACGGAACTTGTCGCATACAGGGAGAGGGCAGCCCCTGGCAGCCCATGCACATTGTTTATTTTAAACTTTAAATTGTGTATATAGTTTACGGTGTTGCTCTTTTGAGCTAATCAAGGTGACGTGCGGGTGTATTACCCTGCACAGCGCGGCGGGCCATGGCGGCGACGTGTCGTCATCGGTTAGGGATCAATTGATCCCCCGTCGGGAAACCTGTTACCTGGCCTACCTGTTGGTCATGTCTCGGCAGTAGGACAGACCAGGGGACTTGCCTTAAACGGCTGGTCTGAGAGGAAGGTTAACCTCAATAAAAAACCCAGAATTGGTGTGTGTAGAGGCAATCGTGACACCACCTCCCCGCTTCTCCTCAGGGAGAACGGGTGCCCGGACTGACTTTCGGGCCGCTAGCGGCCAACCCGCGGGCACCTCCCGCACCCGCGGTGTATCAGGGTTACCCGGACGAGGGGCTCCGGACGGGTGGACCTTTATTTCCCCAATTTAAGTATGACCCGCCGTCAACAATGCTCCTCTCGAGGACGTTGGGGGATGGCTGAAGTTTATGAAGGAGTTATGAATAATAATAAAAATCAATATTTAAAAGAAAAAACAGAAGTAGTGGGAGCAGAGGAGAGGAAGAAGATAGAGGAGAGGACGAAGGAGTTAAGAGTGGTGCTAACGCGTACGCCGACGCCTACACCATCTCTGGAGAGGGAGCGAAGCCCGAGAAGGGCGTCAGGAAGAGGTCCATTGGACCGCGAGCCAAACCTGTCGGATTCCGACGATAGTTCGTTGCGCAGCGTACCATCAGACGCATCGATCAATATGTCGGAGTCCTTCAGCTACGAGTCTCTCGACCCGCTCGGGAGTCGGTTCTGGAGGAACCGAAAGAGACTCAGGCATGAGGACGAGGAGGATGAGGAGGGCAGTTCCACGGACACCCCCTCAAAGGCCAACACAAAGAAGGGCAGAGGCCGCCCGCCCACGACGGGCGATTACGTAGGCTTGGCCGCTGCGAAGAAGGCCCTTGCGAGGGCAAAGAGGGAGGAGATGGAAGCTTGTGCAGAGGCGGAGATCATGGCTGATACGGCTGAACTCCGGCGCACGCGCTCATCCCTAGGCGCCGATCTGAGGGTAGGGGAGGACACTCCTGGGAACACTTCGGTCGACGTCCTAAAAAGGATAAAGGGAAGCCTCGGCATGGTCAAGAAGGTGGCCAAGAGCTCGGCGAACCTGAAGGGTACTTTTGTCCGGTCCCTGAAGGACGCCGTAGAGGCAATACAGGAGGACGTAGAAATGCTCGCGTGCCGCACGTTGACGGAGGAGACGCGTACGCTTAGAGCAGAGAACGAGCGCCTCCGCAACGAGGTCGAGACTCTTCAAAAGACGATGGCGGATTTAAGGGCGGAAGTGCGGGTCAGGAATATTGTACCCCCACAGAGAAACTTAGTAAGGCACTCGACGACGACTGTGTCAAAGTCTACAGGCCCGTCAAACTCGTTGACGTTAGGGCCTCGGATTTGTCCGACGGAGTCACGGCCGAGGACCTGTCACGCGCCATCTCTAACAAGATGGAGTGTCAGGAGGCTCAGGTCAGGGTAGGGCAAATTCGTCTGGACAAGACGGGCCTTTTTGCAGCATGGGTACGGGTGCCCATTAACGTTGCCAAGAGGCTGACGGAGGAGAAGCTTCTTCTTGGGTGGACAGTGCCCAAGTTTACCGTTGGTGCACCTAGAGAGCTCAGATGCTACAGGTGCCTGCAAGCTGGCCACGTGGCGCGACACTGCAAGGCCGAAGACCGCAGCCGCCTGTGTTACAGGTGCGGTAAGCCCGATCACGTCGCGGCGGCGTGCAAGGAGAGGCCCAATTGTGTGGTGTGCGCGTCCCACAACAAAAACGCCAATCATCGCTTGGGGGGTCTCAAATGCTCGGCCCCCAAGAAGAGATTGCCGAGGAGTGCAGCTGTAGCACCAGCACAGCCTTCTCCACCGAGCGGAGAGAGGATGGAGGTCTCTGTAGACGTGGGACATAAATAAGATGGCCCTGCAAATCCTGCAAGCGAATTTGAACCACTGCGCCAGAGCTCAGGATCTCCTACTTCAGAGCCTGGCGCAGTGGTCTATAAATGTGGGAGTCGTCGCGGAGCCATATTTGGTTCCCCGTGATTGGGTTGGCGATAGTGACGGGCTGGTCGCTGTCGTCGTCTCGTCACAAAACATCAGGGCGACGCGACGCGGAGGCGGTTGTGTGGCAGTGAAGTTGGACAATCTAGCAGTGGTCGGTGTGTATTTCTCCCCTAATCGACCACTGGTAGATTTTGAGGATTACTTGTTGGACTTAAAGTTCCTCGTCCAATGGTGCAGTCCACTTCAGGTGCTGGTCGTTGGGGATCTCAACGCTAAATCAACAGCGTGGGGATCCTCAGTGACGGACGCTCGAGGTGATGCAGTCCTGGAGTGGCTCGCCGAAATTAACCTGGTCCCACTCAACCGGGGCTCGGTAAATACATGTGTCAGGGAGCGGGGCGGGTCAGTCGTGGACATCACCTTCTCGACACCCACTCTGGCTCAGCGGGTTTGGGGCTGGAGAGTGATGACAGAGGTGGAGACGCTCTCGGACCATCGATACATCCGATTCGGCGTCCGCCTCTTGTCATCGGTGCCTCCGGTACCCGAACATGTACCAAAAGAGATCGGCCCTAAATGGGCGTTGAAGTCGTTAGATAGGGACGCCCTGGAGTTGGCCACGATCGTTAGCGCGTGGTGTTCTGTCACCAACACACGGATACACATAGAAGAGGAATCGGCCTGGTTTCAGGAGGTATTAACCTCCATCTCGGACGCATCAATGTCCAGGTCGCGCCCTTCGCCAGCCCGAAGTAGTGTATACTGGTGGAGTGAAGAATTGAACCAGATTCGAAGGGAGTGTGCGGTGGCCAAGACGAGATTGAGGAGGCACCGGAGGAGGAGACGTGCCATCCGCGGGGGTGAGGAAGAAACTCGACTACGCGCAGAATATCAGCGCGTAAAGAAGACGCTATCGAAGAGGATAGGTGAAGCGAAGGAACGGGCGTGGGAAGAGTTCCTCACCACCTTGGAACTTGATCCCTGGGGACGACCGTACAAAGCGGTCATGTCTAAGCTGCGTCCCTGGGCCCCGCCTGTAACGGTTGGAATGGAGCCGTCGCTTCTTTCCACAGTGGTGGCGGCTCTTTTTCCACCCTCCCAAGCTCCTTCGATACACACCCCGGAGTGGACTAGAAGGCTCACCGAAGATACCCTGGGAGTCGAAGTGCCAGAGGTAGCGGAGGTGGAGCTGAAAATGGCCACAGATAAAATGACAACCAAGAAGACTGCGCCGGGACCGGACGGTCATCATGGCAAAGTGCTAGCTCTGACCCTAAAGCACGGATTAGAAGACCGGCTTCGGGCACTGTTGACCGAATGCCTGAGATGCGGGACGTTCCCCAATGTTTGGAAGACCGGACGATTGGTCTTACTTCGGAAAGAAGGGAAGCCAGTTGATTCCCCCTCTGGGTACAGACCAATCGTTCTTCTCAATGAGGCGGGCAAACTCTTAGAACGAGTAATCTCGTATCGCATAACGCGTCACCTGTCATCCGTTGGACCGGACCTTTCGGAATGCCAATATGGCTTCCGGCAGAGAAGGTCTACCATTGACGCCATTGCCCGCCTCAGGGAGATTTCGGAAGAGACGATTCAAAAAGGGGGGGTGGTGATTGCAGTGTCTCTTGACATCGCAAACGCATTTAACACCCTTCCCTGGGACGCCATAATAAACGGCCTCCTGTTTCACCAGGTGCCGTCGTATTTAATTAAGACCATCGTCGACTATCTCCGTAATCGAGAGATTATCTATCCGGCGAGGGATAATTGGAAGAGGTTTCAAGTCAGGTGCGGAGTTCCACAAGGATCGGTTTTAGGCCCACTCTTGTGGAACATCGGTTATGACAAGGTGCTGCGAGGGGTTTTGACCCGCGGCGTGCAAATCATCTGCTACGCGGACGACACCCTGGTCGTAGCGTCAGGGGAGAGCTTCAGAGATGCGTCCCTCAGAGCAACCGCTGGCGTAGCTCAAGTGGTGGCTCGCATCCGGGATCTCGGGTTGCGAGTCGCCCTTGATAAATCCGAGGCCATAGCCTTCCACGGTCCTCGAAGGCCTATTCCATCTGGCGCGCATATTGTTGTAGGAGGTACCTCAATTGTAGTAGGGAACCAACTGAAATATTTAGGCTTGGTCCTCGACCCTAAGTGGTCATTCAAGGCGCACTTAACGTCTTTGGCGCCAAAATTGACAAAGACTGCCACGGCACTGAGCCGCATCATGCCCAACGTAGGCGGGCCGCGCGACTCGTGTCGTAGGCTTTTTGCTGGCGTTGTTCGGGCGAAAGCCCTGTACGGCTGTCCGATATGGGCCAACGCTATAGGACTGAACGCCCAAAATAAGGCGGTGCTCAGGCGGTCGCAACGAGTCACATCGATCCGGGTGGCACGGGCGTACCGCACTGCATCTTTCGACGCGGTATGCGCAATTGCCGGTACCATTCCATGGTACCACGATGCGGTTGCGTTGGCAGAAGTCTTCTGGCGGAGAGACAGCCTCCGTAGGGAAGGCGTGGAACCGCCTCTAAACATAGTTCGGGTGTGGAGAGCCGAGGCAAAGGAGATGGCTATCCGAAAATGGGAGGAAGATTTAATGACGGCGAGAGCGGGTCTCTGGACTCTTGAAGCCATTCGGCCCGTTCTTCGCCCTTGGACTGACAGGCAATGGGGGTCGCTGTCATACCATCTCACACAGCTGCTGACCGGCCACGGATGCTTTGGCAAATATTTGTTCAAGGTAGCCCGCCGCGAAGCCACCCCCATGTGCCACCATTGCGGGTGTCTCACAGACACCCCGCAACACACCATCGCGACATGCGCAGCCTGGGATCCGGAGAGGAATACCCTGCGCACAATTACTGGACCTGATCTATCGCTCCCGGCCTTGGTAGCGGCCATGGTTGGGAGTAAACGAGCTTGGCAGGCTGTGGAGGCATTCGCCAAAGCAGTCCTGTCACAGAAAGAGGAGCACGAGCGGGCCCGGGAGATAGACCCTGGAGCCCCGCCATCAAGAAGAAGGCGAACTGGCAGACGCCGGCGTAATTTTCTGCGCCGCGTTTGACATGTGTATGTATATATTGTATATTTTGTAAATAAAAGGTAAATATAGTTATGTTAAGTGTACACGAGGTGGGAAGCCGGGTGGCTTAGGGGGGGAGGGGGTTCGACAATATTCTTTTTGGCAGTCCTCGCACCTTCTTCGCCACTCGTGGCATGTAAATAGTTTGCAACGAAGAACGATGTCGAACATATCGACATATCGATATGTAAGGATCGGCCGGCCTCCACTTTGGACGCCGGTCTTGATATGGGGCATCAGCGCTCAGCGGACGATCATTCCCGCACGTCCCTTGCCAGCTGGAGCGATCGTTGATCGCGAAGGTGAGGCAAAGGACATAGGAGAGCTGCACCTGACCGTCCCGAAAGGTTCGAGAAGGACGCGGCAGCCGTTTAATACGGCATAGGAGAGCCGTTTCATACGGTATGCGCGGGCCGTGTTGTGGGTTGTGGCCAAACGGCTGATACCATGGCCGGTCCAATACGCGCTGAGATGGGGTCCTGGTGGTTTTAGTGGGTATAGGCCGAACGCCTTTAGGCCGAGCCCCACACTCCCCGCGCTATTCTCCGAATGCCCCGGCGCGGGGGCCCGTAGTTGGGTTTCCCCAGGTGAAAAAAAAAAAAAAAAAAAAAGGTTATAAGGATGTGGCGCAAAGACGCCCAGGACTGGGTAGTCGAGAGTTGGACGGAGGAGTTGAGCTATGCGAGAGCTGGCTCATGGACTCTTGACGCCCTAAGACCTATACTTAAGGACTGGACTCGGCGGCGGTGGGGAGAACTCTCATACTGGCTGGTGCAGTTGCTTTCCGGGCATGGTTGCTTTGGATGGTATCTGTACCGGATTGCCAGGAGAGAGGAGTCACCCGCCTGCCACCACTGCGACTCGTCCGTTGACACGGCGAGTCATACCATATTTGACTGTCCGGCGTGGTCAAGCGATAGGCTGGCCATAGCTAATGTTTTAGGTGGAGAGCGAACGCTGGCACACATTGTGCAGCGCATTTTGCAAAGTCGGGAGATGTGGGAGGCGTTCAGCGCCTTTGCGGAGGCGGTCCTCTATAGGAAAGAAGACGCCGAGCGGGCACGGGAAGATAATCCCGAGTCAGCCCCGATTAGGCGTCGACGTCCTGGAGGCCGCCGGCGAAGGTTCGCTGCGCGAATAATTTAAACAGGTGTGTATGATTAGTTTAAGGTGTATATATTTTTTGTAAATATTTAGGTGAAATTTTGTGGTTATTAATCATTTCTTATTATTATTAGTAGTTTCTTCCCCCACATCTAGGGGCGAAATGTGTATATAATTTTGACATAGAACGTAAGCACCTTCTGTGCCGCCCTGACACTTTTGTCTCGGTAGGGAGAGCCGCGCGTCTTAGATTGGCGCAAAGCGGCAGTCGCTCGCCAGAGTCCGGAGCAATGGTAAAACCAGTCACCGGACTCTGACTGACCCCCCCGGCGCAGCTCTCATGGTCGAGGGAGTGCGGGTCCCGTTGGCTTCCAGGATGAGGTATCTTGGTCTCGTCCTGGATGGCCGATGGAAATTCGAGGCCCATTTCGGGGATCTCGAGGGCAGGCTCGTTGGCGCGGCGGGGGCGCTTGCGCGGCTGCTTCCCAATCTTGGTGGTCCCAGACAGGGGACCCGGCGGCTATACTGCGGCATCGTTCGCAGTATGGCACTTTATGGGGCCCCTGTTTGGGATGATAGCTTGGGGGCGCGCAATCGCGCCCAGCTGCGGAAGCCGCAGAGGGTGTTGGCGGTCAGGGCTGCTCGATGCTACCGGACCGTCTCATTCGAGGCGGCTTGTCTGCTCGCGGGTACGCCCCCATGGGAGTTGGAGGCGGGGGCCCTCGGTGCCCTGTATCGCCTGAAAGTCGAGACCAGGGCGAGCGGGGATCGATGGCCCGAGCTGGCCGGGCCCGCCAGAAGGCAGGCCAGAGAGGTCGTCTTGGAGAGGTGGGCCGATGACCTGGCCTCGCCAAGGGCGGGGTTGAGGACGGTGGAGGCGATTCGCCCATTCCTGAGGGAATGGGTGAATCGTCCAGGAGGAGCCGTGTCCTTTAGAATGGCGCAGGTGCTGTCCGGACACGGTTGTTTCGGACGGTATCTGCACGTGGTGGCAAAACGGGAGATCCTCCCAATTTGTCACCACTGTGGTGCCCTGGAGGATACGGCGGAGCACACCTTGGCCGATTGTGTCACCTGGTCCAGGCAACGCCAGGACCTGGTTTCGGTCATTGGGACGGACCTCTCGCTGCCGGGTATTGTCGCAGCAATGCTCGGTAGCCAGGAGGCATGGCGAGCGGTGGCCTTCTTTTGTGAGCACGTTATGCTGCAGAAGGAGGCCGCCGAACGTCAGCGGGAGGCCCTCGGCGATGGCCGAAGAGGTGTTGCTCGGAGCGGACGGCGGGGGCGCTCGAGGGCCAGACGCAGGCCCCGAGTTGCCCCGTCGCATCCGTGATGAGCCCTTATGCGGACGTATTCGCCTGCGCTCCCCGGGTTGAATGCCCAGTGCGACCCCCGGGGATCGCAATGTGGTGCAGGGTGCCACTCACTCAGGTGTGGGTGTCGCTCGGTGCCACAGGCGGTATGGAGGGCTCGGAGGAAGTTTTAGTGGGTCGGTAGCTCCCCTCTCATTAGCAGAGGGACTAAGAGTTTACCAGCCCCACAGTCCCCGCGTAAGCGACTGCATACGCCCGCGGGGCTGCATTCGTGCATTTTTACCTCCCTTATAAAAAAAAAAAAAAAAGGTTAGGTTAGGTTAGGTTAGGTTAGGTTAGGTTAGGTTAGGTTAGGTTAGGTTAGGTTAGGTTAGGTTAGGTTACCCCCCCCACCGCGGACGAACATACCCGCGGGTCCCTAGGCTTGTCGTGCCGGGGGGGGGCTCAGTACCTGGAGCGACCGTTGTATTACCGTCGCGAAGGGGAAGCGAATAAGGGATTGGCGGGCCTCCACTTTGGACGCCGGTCTGTATACAGGGCATCAGCGCTCAGCGGACGATCATTCCCGCGCGTCCCCTGCCAGCTGGAGCGATCGTTGATCGCAAAGGTGAGGCGAGGGACATAGGAGAGAGCTGCTCCATCCCATCTCGCAAGAGTAGGGAAGGACGCGGCAGCCGTCCATGACGGCCAAGGAGAACCGCGCGTCAACCGACGCGCGGCAGGCGCGGGCCTGGTGGTCGGTTAAGGCCACTGGCTGACACCACCACTCGGTCCATGATGCGCCGAGGTGGGGTCCTGGTGGTAAAAGTGGTGGGTGTGTTGCCATCGCACTGCGAGCTCAGACCCCCACACTCCCTGCGCTATTCTCCGAGTGCCCCGGCGCGGGGGCCCGTTATCGGGTATCACCAGGATAGTTAAGGATTGGCCGGCCTCCACTCTGGACGCCGGTCTTGATATGGGGCATCAGCGCTCAGCGGACGATCTTTCCCGCACGTCCCTTGTCAGCTGGAGCGATCGTTGATCGCGAAGGTGAGGCAAAGGACATAGGAGAGCTGCACCTGATCGTCCCGAAAGGTTCGAGAAGGACGCGGCAGCCGTTTAATACGGCATAGGAGAACCGTTTCATACGGTATGCGCGGGCCGTGTTGTGGGTTGTGGCCAAACGGCTGATACCATGGCCGGTCCAATACGCGCTGAGATGGGGTCCTGGTGGTTTTAGTGGGTATAGGCCGAACGCCTTTAGGCCGAGCCCCACACTCCCCGCGCTATTCTCCGAATGCCCCGGCGCGGGGGCCCGTAGTTGGGTTTCCCCAGGTAAAAAAAAAAAAAAAAAAAAAAGGTTAGGTTAGGTTAGGTTAGGTTAGGTTAGGTTAGGTTCCCCCCCCCACTGCGGACGAACTTACCCGCGGCTCCCTAGGCTTGTCGTGCCGGGGGGGGCTCAGTACCTGGAACGATCGCTGTATGGGCAGCCATCGCGAAGGGGAAGCGAATAAGGGAGCGGCCGGCCTCCACTTTGGACGCCGGTCTAGGTATAAGCATCAGCGCTCAGCGGACGATCATTCCCGCACGTCCCTTGCCAGCTGGAGCGATCGTTGATCGCGAAGGTGAAGCAAGGGACACCGGAGGAGCTGCTCCATCCCATCTCGCAAGAGTAGGGAAGGACGCGGCAGCCGTCCATGACGGCCAAGGAGAACCGCGCGTCAACCGACGCGCGGCAGGCGCGGGCCTGGTGGTCGGTTAAGGCCACTGGCTGACACCACCACTCGGTCCATGATGCGCCGAGGTGGGGTCCTGGTGGTAAAAGTGGTGGGTGTGTTGCCATCGCACTGCGAGCTCAGACCCCCACACTCCCTGCGCTATTCTCCGAATGCCCCGGCGCGGGGGCCCGTTATCGGGTATCACCAGGATAGTTAAGGATCGGCCGGCCTCCACTTTGGACGCCGGTCTTGATATGGGGCATCAGCGCTCAGCGGACGATCTTTCCCGCACGTCCCTTGTCAGCTGGAGCGATCGTTGATCGCGAAGGTGAGGCAAAGGACATAGGAGAGCTGCACCTGATCGTCCCGAAAGGTTCGAGAAGGACGCGGCAGCCGTTTAATACGGCATAGGAGAACCGTTTCATACGGTATGCGCGGGCCGTGTCGTGGGTTGTGGCCAAACGGCTGATACCATGGCCGGTCCAATACGCGCTGAGATGGGGTCCTGGTGGTTTTAGTGGGTATAGGCCGAACGCCTTTAGGCCGAGCCCCACACTCCCCGCGCTATTCTCCGAATGCCCCGGCGCGGGGGCCCGTAGTTGGGTTTCCCCAGGTAAAAAAAAAAAAAAAAAAAAAAAAGGTTAGGTTAGGTTAGGTTAGGTTAGGTTAGGTTAGGTTAGGTTAGGTTAGGTTAGGTTAGGTTAGGTTAGGTTAGGTTAGGTTAGGTTAGGTTAGGTTAGGTTCCCCCCCCCCCCCCCACCGCGGACGAACTTACCCGTGGCTCCCTAGGCTTGTCGTGCCGGGGGGGGGCTCAGTACCTGGAGCGACCGTTGTATTACCGTCGCGAAGGGGAAGCGAATAAGGGATTGGCCGGCCTCCACTTTGGACGCCGGTCTGTATACAGGGCATCAGCGCCCAGCGGATGACCATTCCCGCTCGTCCTTGCCAGCTGGAGCGATCGCTGATCGTGAAAGTTAAGTAAGGCTTTATGGAGATGGCCCTGTTGGGCATCATTTACAAGGAGTCGGCCTTTAGAGCCCACAGTTTATGGGTGGTGTGACGGTTGTCATCACCGTATACAGCGCGGCGGGCCGGGAATGGCGTATGAGAAATGCGCCTCCGGTTAGGGAGTTTTGCATCCCCCGTTGTCGCAACGAGTGGAGTTGGCCTAATACATGGCCCACAGGGTGAGTGATCCAGTGCGGTAGAGCGCTGAAGATCGAGTTAGTCGGCTTAACACATGGCCCACAACACGGTAGTGCACAGTGTGCGTGAGTGCTTAGTGCAGCGCAGTGCAGTGAGGAGAACCCTGCGGACTTGGAGTCTGCAGTGGACTGGACTACGCTGGACAAGGACAAGGGCGAGGATCACTGGAGTTTTTCTGGTAAGTCTTTTATATTTTTGTAAATATATTTGGAGACCCGTGTAAATATTATACACTTTATTATGAAGGTGAGGGTTCTTTACACCCATGTACATATATTTTCAATGTGTTGCGGAGAGGGTTCTTTACACCCATGTACATATCTGCGGTCCCCAGGGCTTGTCGAATCGTCGTATGTTATTCGACGGTCGCGAACTGGGAGGGTGGGCTGCTGCCACCTTAAAAAAGAGCGCTGCCGGGATTATTGAAGGGGCGATCGGCGTCGCTGCGGAAGTAATCACCGGCAAATCAGAAGAAAGGTTTCTTACTCACAAGGAGCCTAGGTGCGTTGTTTACGCTTAGAAGTCACCCTTTTGGGTTTGTAGAAGATAGGCTGCAGTGTTGCTGCTGAAAATGCGCGGTGGGCCCCGGTGGCGATGTGCTGCCGGTGGTTAGGGGGTCTGACCCCCCATCGGGCGACCTGTTAGCCGCATCTCCCGTGCTGTCACGTTTAGCATGGAGCTGCGGTCCAGGGGGCTTGCCTTAAGAGGCCGGCTCAAGTGGAAGGACACCACAGAAAAAACCCGGAAAGAGTGTTGGCTGGGGCGCCCGATCGGGCCTCGCGTGGCCAGCACTCGCCCGCATCTGCGGGTGCCAGGAACGCTTCCTGGCCGTTAGCGGCCAACCCGCGGGTACCTCCCGCCCCCGCGGCGTACAAGGGTTACCCGGGTGTGGGGCTCCACCCGGGCGGACTACTTTTTCCCTAATTATCGAGTGAACCCTGCCGCCAGCGATGTCCCTGAAGGATGTCTGGGTGAAGGCGGCAACGACCCATGCATGATGACGGATAAAATAGGAAAAAACAATAAAACTTATATATTAAATGAGAACGGAAAGGAGTTGCGAGTTGTTGTGACGCGAACGCCGACGCCCACAACCTCGCGTAGAGAGGAGGCGGTTGATAAGAACCGCGGTTTGGATAGCGGAGATGAGTCTGACCGGTCGATGTATAGTGCGTCGTCTGGCCATTCGGGCTGTGCTGGAGTCTCCCCAGCGTCCAAGTTTTGGAAAGCGCGTAAGAGGGCGCGCCTTTCTGAGTCAGAAGAGGGCAGCTCGACCGATACACCTGCGTCGGTCGCTGCTGCCGGTAAACGCAAGCCGGGACGCCCACCCACTACTGGGGAATACATGGGCCTAGCGGCTGCGAAGCGTGAATACCTCAGGACAGAGAAGGAATTTGAAAGGGCGCGCGCGGAGGCTGAACTGGAGAAGGAGATGGCCAACGCACGGAAAACAAGAAACACCCTTCCACGGGGTATAGAAGAAGTTTCCCTCGATGATGGTGACGACCACTCCGTTGTTATACAGAAACGAGTGGAAGAAAGCCTTAATATGGTAATGAAGGTCGCGACGAAGTCCTCGTCCCTAAAGGGGACTTTCGTCCGCGACCTTAAGGATGCCGTACACTCATTACAGATGGACTTCCGCAGGATCCTTTCCCGTTCCATAAACGATGAAACAAGGGCACTGCGCGACGATAACAAACGACTGAGGGCCCAACTAGAGGCCATACAAAATGACATGGTGGAAATGAGGAAGTCTATGGCAAACGGACCGACTTACAAGCCAGGAGACCTGGCCGAACTTGAAGCCCGGCTGATTAAGAATGTCGGGGAAAGAATTAACGCCCGCATCGAGGGTCTGGAGTCCCGGCTCAATCCTGAGCCCGTACTCCGTCCCCCGCTGGCGGCGGATAAAAGGAAAGAAAAGCAAATAAGCAGAAAAAATGACCCAACTGGTGCTTCGAAAACCATGGACGACGCGATGCTCCCGGCGACTGCTCCCGCGGTCCCCGCGAAGCGAAGCCCCGCCGTCTCGAACGCCAGTGTCCCAGAGAAAGTGAAGAAAACAAAAAAGAAGAAGAACAAAAAGAACTCGAACGAGGCACCGGTGGTGCCAGAAAGATCCATGGCCAGCACCTCTGCGTCAGCCAGGGCCCACTCCACCGCCGCCAGCGCTAACTCGACACAGAAAGATGCATACAGATTGCCTAACCCGGACGTTTTGGAGGACGGATGGCAAAAAGTTGGAAGGAATGGTAAGACCCAGCTTCCATCAACGTCAAGGGCTTACAAAGCCCACGGCGCTGTGGAGGTCGGCATTCCCCATGCTGGCAATAGGTCCAGGGGCCCACCACCAGCACCACCAAAGGCAAACGGGAGGGGACGTCGCAACGCTTCGGCTACTACCAATTTGCCGGTAGCGTCTAGGGCATTCAGAGCCCGGCAACAAATCGGGAGAAGTAGGTCAAGAACCGGCAGAAAGCCAGATCTACCACCAAAATTGAAGGCTCCTCGTTCTGCTGCGGTTGTTCTCACTATCTCCAAAGATGGTGGGAGCCTCTCGTATGCAGAGGCGATCAGAAGGGCGAAGGCGCAGATCAACCTCCAAGAGATAGGCGTCGATGGTCTTCGGTTCCGGCGCGCGATCACGGGGGCTGCGATTCTCCAGATCCCTGGGTCCCTGGCGACGAGCGGCCCTAAAGCGGACGCTTTAGCAGCCAAGCTGAAGGCTATCTATACAGAAGAGGAAGTGAAGGTTGCAAGACCAGTGAAAATGGCGGACATCAAAGTCTTCGGTCTTGATGACTCTGTCACAAAAGATGAGATAAGAGCAGCCATAGCCACAAAGACGGGTTGTCCGGCTGACCAAATTAAAGTCGGGGAACCCCGTGCCGATAGAGTAGGCCTCTTTACAGCCTGGGCACGGGTTCCCGTAAACGCTGCAAAGGCCCTCCAACAAGGTCGGCTCCTAATAGGATGGATGTCGGCCAAGGTTCTTGTGTCGATTCCGAAGGACCTGCAGTGCTACCGTTGTCGTCGCACGGGACACGTAGCGAGCAGATGTCCTGAAGAAGTTGATAGGAGCGGCCTCTGCCGAAAGTGCGGTTCTGTAGAGCACAGAGCGGCCGAGTGCTCCTCGGTGCCTCACTGCCCTGTCTGCGCAGAGCAAAAGAGGAAGGCTGACCACAGCCTGGGTAGCCTGCGCTGTATGGCGCCCAAGGTTAGGGTGACACGAAGGCAAGCAGTCCAGAAGACCCGCCAAGCGCCTACAAAGGAGGGCGAAGCTATGGAGACTTCAGGGATCGTGGGACAGTAATGGATCACGCCCTGAAAGTCCTCCAAGCCAACGTCAACCACTGCGCTGGAGCCCAGGACCTTTTAGTCCAATCTCTGGCACAGTGGCATATCAACGTCGCGGTCATATCGGAGCCTTACCGAATATCAGACAGGAGTGACTGGGTAGGAGACAGCACTAATTCCGTCGCCATCGTCACTAACACCTGTGACACCCCAGTCACTTCCTCAATATCCAAGAATGGCTGCGTCGGTATCAGAATAGGCGCTATTTGTATTGTTGGTGTATATTTCTCGCCAAACCGCACCCTGGCGGAGTTCGAGGAGTTCCTGAACGAGGTTGATGTTGTCATCCGCTGGAGCAGGCCTTTCGGCCTGATTGTTGCGGGCGACTTCAATGCCAAGTCGCGGGCGTGGGGTTCATCAGTCACGGACCCTCGCGGCGTTGCGTTGCTGGAATGGGCAGCGGCACACGACCTGTCGCCGTTAAACCGGGGTTCCGAGTTCACGTGTGTGCGCATGGGCGGAGGTTCTGTGATAGACATCACGTTCGCGGAATCCTCTGTCGCGCCGCGTGTTCAAGGCTGGGAGGTACTGACCGAGGTCGAGACCCTGTCAGATCACCGCTACATTCGGTTTCAGGTCCTCCCCTCGGCAGATGCTCGGTCCGGCCAGTCCCCGGTTCATCGAACTCCGCCGGAGATCGGCCCCAAATGGGCCCTTAAGTCCCTTGTGCAGGAGGAGTTAGAGATTGCTGCGATAGTGGCGGCTTGGTCACGGCCAAGTCTCGCAAATAGCGAGGACCAGGCGACTTGGCTGGGCAAGACGCTTGGGCAGTTGTCCGACTGCTCCATGCGCCGATCCAGGGCCATGAATAACAACAGAAGTGTGCATTGGTGGAATGACGCCCTGGCGCAGCTGCGTGGTGACTGCGTCAGAGCAAGAAGGCGATACAGTCACTACCGCAGAAGGGCCAACATAAATATCGATCCAGCGGAAGAACAGCGTCTTTACACGCTGTTCAGAGAGGCGCAGACCCGCCTCAAAAAGGAAATCTCCTCTGCCAAGGAGAAGTCGTGGCGGGACTTTGTCGACACCTTAGAAGAGGACCCCTGGGGACGCCCGTACAAGCTCATCATGAGCAAACTACGGCCCCGAGGTCCTCCCCTCTCCACCACCCTGGACCCAAGTTTCTTGCGGTCTACGGTCTCGGTACTTTTTCCGCGAGTCCCGTCCACCGTACTGGACATTCCAGAGGTACCAGCAGCGACAGAGTCACCTTCTCGGCCTTTTACACCGGAGGTGACCATCTCGGAACTAGAGGGAGCACTGGCGAAACTGCGACGCAAGAAGGCGGCCCCTGGCCCAGATGGAACGCACGGAAGGGTGCTGTCGCTCGCGCTGCAGTACGGACTCGACCAGACATTCCTGGACCTGACGAGCAGATGTTTGGACGAGGGGAGCTTCCCCGATATATGGAAGACGGGCATGTTGGTACTTCTGCGGAAGCCTGGGAAGCCGGAAGACTCTCCGTCAGCCTACCGGCCCATCGTGCTGTTGAATGAGGCTGGCAAGTTATTCGAAAGAATGATTGCCGGTCGCATCAACGCGCACCTCACCACACAAGGACCGGACCTGGCTGATGCGCAGTACGGCTTTAGACGCCAGCGCTCGACAGTGGACGCCATAGCGCACTTGCGCAGAGTATCTGAGGAGACGACATGCCGGGGTGGGGTGGTAGTGGCTGTGTCTATCGATATAGCCAACGCCTTCAACACCCTGCCCTGGAGCACCATAATGGAGGGACTTGCATTACACAAGGTCCCGCAATACCTGAGAGCCGTTGTCGCGGACTATTTACGCGGAAGACGGATTTTGTTCCCAACACAGGAGGGCTGGTCCAGCCATGAAGTGTCGTGCGGGGTGCCACAGGGGTCGGTCCTTGGGCCGCTCCTGTGGAATCTCGGCTACGATACGGTGCTACGGTCGGCGTTATTGAGGGGTGTCCTGCTTTTGGGGTACGCCGACGACACGCTGATCGTGGCATCCGGGTCAGATCTGCGAGAAGCTAAAATTAGAGCAACGGCTTCGGTCGCTCAGCTTGTAGCAAAAATTAGGAAATTAGGTTTAAGTGTCGCTCTAGACAAATGCGAGGCCATCGCATTTCTACCTAAAGGCCGTGCACCCAGAGGATCTGTCATCACGGTTGGAGGAGCAAGGATTGAAATAGGCGCAACAATGAAATACTTGGGGCTGACGCTGGACTCTAAGTGGTCCTTTACACCACACTGTACAGCGTTAGTCCCAAAACTAGACGCCACCGCTGCGGCCCTAGCGAGGGTAATGCCCAATATCGGCGGGCCCAGCGAGAGTAGACGCCGTCTTTTCGCGGGTGTCTTGAAGAGTAAGGCCCTCTACGGATGCCCGATCTGGGCAGAGGAGGCGAACGGGATCAGTGCAAATAGGGCGATCCTGAGAAGAGCCCAGCGAAAGATCGCAATCAGAACGGCTCGAGCTTACAGGACGGTTTCTTTTGATGCCGCCTGCGCGCTCACTAGACTGCTACCCTGGCGGCATGCTGCAAGGGCTCTCTCGAGCGTCTACTGGAAGAGAACTAGGGCCAGAACATCAGGCTCTGAGCCTGAACCAGACGTAGTAAGGTCGTGGAGGTCGGAAGCGGAAGATTCCGCACTCGAAAATTGGGCTGTAGAGATAGGGGAGGCCAGGGCTGGGCGTTGGACGCTTGACGCTTTGGGCCCTCATTTGCAGGAGTGGACGAGGAGGAGGAGCGGACACCTCTCCTACTGGTTAGTGCAGATACTTTCGGGGCACGGTTGTTTCGGGAGGTATCTGTGCAACACGGCCGGCAGGGAGGAGACCACGTCCTGCCACCATTGTGGTTCGGCCAATGACGACGCTCGCCACACCCTCTTCGAGTGCCCAGCCTGGGCGCTCGAGAGGAGCTCTTTATACGATGTCGTTGGTCGGATTCAAGACTTGAGGGGAATGGTCGAGCAGATGCTCCAAAACGAAGAGAAATGGCAGGCTGTTGTCACCTTCGCATCTCAAGTAATGAGCAAGAAGGAGGAGGCGGAACGGAAACGCGAGATGGATCCGTGTTCCGCCCCCGCGAGGCAACGCAGACGGAGAAGACGACGCTTTCAAGCGTCGACACTGGGATAGGGAATAGGGTCTATTTACTTATTTATTATTATTTACTTTTTGTTAGCAGGCATGGGCACTATTGTGCCCTGTCTTGCGCTCAGTTGTTTTTATACACCTGTTGTAATTTTTCTTTTGTTTATTCATTGTTTAAACGAAATTGATGGCTATGTCGTCGCGCAATAGCGCCGGGGTGCTTTCCCTTCTCGGGGGTACCCCAAAAACGAAGTGCTGCGCGCCGAGGTAGGGTGCTAAGCAGCAGCCGCAGCGACATCCCGGGTAATGTAAATCGATACCGGGTCGCCGCTGATGCGGTTATTCTGGGCATCGGTGGTTATTTTAGTGGATAGTGGCCTCTTTGCGCTACAGCATTGAACTGCGCTAGGGGCTGAACTCCACACTCTCCCGCGCCTTGCACGCCCGCGCGGGGGGTTAGCTGGATAAAGAATCAGTTTTTTCCACCGTTAAAAAAAAAAAAAAAAAAAAAAAAAAAAAAAAAGGTTCCCCCCCACCGCGGATGAATTTACCCGCGGGTCCCCGGGCTTGTCGTGCCGGGGGGGCTCAGTACCTGGAGCGATAGCAGATTTGCTGTCGCGAAGGGGAAGCGAATGAGGGATTGGCCGGCCTCCACTTTGGACGCCGGTCTGTAAACAGGGCATCAGCGCTCAGCGGACGATCATCCGCTCGTCTTTGCCAGCTGGAGCGATCGCTGATCGTGAAAGTTAAGCAAGGCTCTATGGAGGTGGCCCTGTTGGGCAACAAGTTCGAGGGGTACACAGCGCGGCGGGCCAGGAATGGCGTAGACCCGCCTCTGGTTCGGGACCGTTTCACGTCCCCCGTCGTCGCGTCGGCTTAAAGCCCACAGTCCTGTGTACATAGTGTACATAGAGTGTTTAGTGAATGAGTGAGGTGACTTCGCTTGACCATGGAGGGAGACAGACTGCCGTTTGGTGAGTTCTTTGATTATTTTATATAATTGTACATTGTTTTATTTTATTTTCAATTTTGTAAATATTCTATTGTTTGTACATATCTGTGTGTGTTTTGTTTTTTGTGTATATATTTTACACCGGGCGGTTCATCTCATAGCCTTATGGTACGGGTCGGAGATGTTTCGTTAGGGTGTCCTGCGTTTTGCGGGGATTTTTGCGCAAGTGACGGTTCGTTCGGCGTCGGAACGGAACTTGTCGCATACAGGGAGAGGGCAGCCCCTGGCAGCCCATGCACATTGCTTATTTTAAACTTTAAATTGTGTATATAGTTTACGGTGTTGCTCTTTTGAGCTAATCAAGGTGACGTGCGGGTGTATTACCCTGCACAGCGCGGCGGGCCGTGGCGGCGACGTGTCGTCATCGGTTAGGGATCAATTGATCCCCCGTCGGGAAACCTGTTACCTGGCCTACCTGTTGGTCATGTCTCGGCAGTAGGACAGACCAGGGGACTTGCCTTAAACGGCTGGTCTGAGAGGAAGGTTAACCTCAATAAAAAACCCAGAATTGGTGTGTGTAGAGGCAATCGTGACACCACCTCCCCGCTTCTCCTCAGGGAGAACGGGTGCCCGGACTGACTTTCGGGCCGCTAGCGGCCAACCCGCGGGCACCTCCCGCACCCGCGGTGTATCAGGGTTACCCGGACGAGGGGCTCCGGACGGGTGGACCTTTATTTCCCCAATTTAAGTATGACCCGCCGTCAACAATGCTCCTCTCGAGGACGTTGGGGGATGGCTGAAGTTTATGAAGGAGTTATGAATAATAATAAAAATCAATATTTAAAAGAAAAAACAGAAGTAGTGGGAGCAGAGGAGAGGAAGAAGATAGAGGAGAGGACGAAGGAGTTAAGAGTGGTGCTAACGCGTACGCCGACGCCTACACCATCTCTGGAGAGGGAGCGAAGCCCGAGAAGGGCGTCAGGAAGAGGTCCATTGGACCGCGAGCCAAACCTGTCGGATTCCGACGATAGTTCGTTGCGCAGCGTACCATCAGACGCATCGATCAATATGTCGGAGTCCTTCAGCTACGAGTCTCTCGACCCGCTCGGGAGTCGGTTCTGGAGGAACCGAAAGAGACTCAGGCATGAGGACGAGGAGGATGAGGAGGGCAGTTCCACGGACACCCCCTCAAAGGCCAACACAAAGAAGGGCAGAGGCCGCCCGCCCACGACGGGCGATTACGTAGGCTTGGCCGCTGCGAAGAAGGCCCTTGCGAGGGCAAAGAGGGAGGAGATGGAAGCTTGTGCAGAGGCGGAGATCATGGCTGATACGGCTGAACTCCGGCGCACGCGCTCATCCCTAGGCGCCGATCTGAGGGTAGGGGAGGACACTCCTGGGAACACTTCGGTCGACGTCCTAAAAAGGATAAAGGGAAGCCTCGGCATGGTCAAGAAGGTGGCCAAGAGCTCGGCGAACCTGAAGGGTACTTTTGTCCGGTCCCTGAAGGACGCCGTAGAGGCAATACAGGAGGACGTAGAAATGCTCGCGTGCCGCACGTTGACGGAGGAGACGCGTACGCTTAGAGCACAGAACGAGCGCCTCCGCAACGAGGTCGAGACTCTTCAAAAGACGATGGCGGATTTAAGGGCGGAAGTGCGGGTCAGGAATATTGTACCCCCACAGGAGCCGGCATCCGAGGAGTTGGAAGCTCGCCTCTTGAGGCAGCTTAGCGAGCGCCTTAACGCTCGCATTGACGGACTGGAGCCAAGGCTGAATCCAGAGCCGCGGTTACGACCACCACTGGCGGCGGACAAGGCCAAGGATAAGGCCAAGAATAAAGACAAGATGAAGAATAAGGGATCAGCTGCGGGAAGTTCCCCAGTCGAGATCCCTCCAATGGAGAACCTCCCAGCAGAGAACATGGTAACCATGGACATCACTGGAGAAGGAAATAAGAAAAAGAAGGATAAGAAAAAGAAGAAGGAGAAGAGAGAAGAAGTGGGTAAGGGCAAGGGAGAGGCTTCAGGTCCAGTGTCCGGTGCTCAGAATACCGAAAAGCCAACCTCATCTCAGCCAGGGCCATCCAAGCAACCGAAGGCCCCAGAAAACAACGAGGCGGCCTGGACAACGGTAGCGAAGAAGGGCAAGGCCAAGGGAGTAGCGACTGATTTGCCGACGGGTACCCGTGCCAATTCGACACGGAGAACTCAATCACGACAACAGCTGCAAGGGAGCGGGCGCGGCCGATCTCGAGCGAGGGAACCTCCTCGAAAGCCCCCGCCAAAGCCCAAGCTGAAGACACCCAGGTCTTCTGCGGTGATAATCACCCTCTCCGAGGGAGCCGCCGAGAAGGGAGTGACCTACGCTTCGGTCATAAAGAAGGCGCAGAGCAAGGTCGACCTGAAGGAGACCATAGGCGTGGAGTCGCTCAAATTCCGCAGGGCAGTCACGGGTGCCACGATACTTCAGATACCCGGCGCCGGTAATGACCCGAAAGCGGACTTGCTGGCAGAGAAACTTAGTAAGGCACTCGACGACGACTGTGTCAAAGTCTACAGGCCCGTCAAACTCGTTGACGTTAGGGCCTCGGATTTGTCCGACGGAGTCACGGCCGAGGACCTGTCACGCGCCATCTCTAACAAGATGGAGTGTCAGGAGGCTCAGGTCAGGGTAGGGCAAATTCGTCTGGACAAGACGGGCCTTTTTGCAGCATGGGTACGGGTGCCCATTAACGTTGCCAAGAGGCTGACGGAGGAGAAGCTTCTTCTTGGGTGGACAGTGCCCAAGTTTACCGTTGGTGCACCTAGAGAGCTCAGGTGCTACAGGTGCCTGCAAGCTGGCCACGTGGCGCGACACTGCAAGGCCGAAGACCGCAGCCGCCTGTGTTACAGGTGCGGTAAGCCCGATCACGTCGCGGCAGCGTGCAAGGAGAGGCCCAATTGTGTGGTGTGCGCGTCCCACAACAAAAACGCCAATCATCGCTTGGGGGGTCTCAAATGCTCGGCCCCCAAGAAGAGATTGCCGAGGAGTGCAGCTGTAGCACCAGCACAGCCTTCTCCACCGAGCGGAGAGAGGATGGAGGTCTCTGTAGACGTGGGACATAAATAAGATGGCCCTGCAAATCCTGCAAGCGAATTTGAACCACTGCGCCAGAGCTCAGGATCTCCTACTTCAGAGTCTGGCGCAGTGGTCTATAAATGTGGGAGTCGTCGCGGAGCCATATTTGGTTCCCCGTGATTGGGTTGGCGATAGTGACGGGCTGGTCGCTGTCGTCGTCTCGTCACAAAACATCAGGGCGACGCGACGCGGAGGCGGTTGTGTGGCAGTGAAGTTGGACAATCTAGCAGTGGTCGGTGTGTATTTCTCCCCTAATCGACCACTGGTAGATTTTGAGGATTACTTGTTGGACTTAAAGTTCCTCGTCCAATGGTGCAGTCCACTTCAGGTGCTGGTCGTTGGGGATCTCAACGCTAAATCAACAGCGTGGGGATCCTCAGTGACGGACGCTCGAGGTGATGCAGTCCTGGAGTGGCTCGCCGAAATTAACCTGGTCCCACTCAACCGGGGCTCGGTAAATACATGTGTCAGGGAGCGGGGCGGGTCAGTCGTGGACATCACCTTCTCGACACCCACTCTGGCTCAGCGGGTTTGGGGCTGGAGAGTGATGACAGAGGTGGAGACGCTCTCGGACCATCGATACATCCGATTCGGCGTCCGCCTCTTGTCATCGGTGCCTCCGGTACCCGAACATGTACCAAAAGAGATCGGCCCTAAATGGGCGTTGAAGTCGTTAGATAGGGACGCCCTGGAGTTGGCCACGATCGTTAGCGCGTGGTGTTCTGTCACCAACACACGGATACACATAGAAGAGGAATCGGCCTGGTTTCAGGAGGTATTAACCTCCATCTCGGACGCATCAATGTCCAGGTCGCGCCCTTCGCCAGCCCGAAGTAGTGTATACTGGTGGAGTGAAGAATTGAACCAGATTCGAAGGGAGTGTGCGGTGGCCAAGACGAGATTGAGGAGGCACCGGAGGAGGAGACGTGCCATCCGCGGGGGTGAGGAAGAAACTCGACTACGCGCAGAATATCAGCGCGTAAAGAAGACGCTATCGAAGAGGATAGGTGAAGCGAAGGAACGGGCGTGGGAAGAGTTCCTCACCACCTTGGAACTTGATCCCTGGGGACGACCGTACAAAGCGGTCATGTCTAAGCTGCGTCCCTGGGCCCCGCCTGTAACGGTTGGAATGGAGCCGTCGCTTCTTTCCACAGTGGTGGCGGCTCTTTTTCCACCCTCCCCAGCTCCTTCGATACACACCCCGGAGTGGACTAGAAGGCTCACCGAAGATACCCTGGGAGTCGAAGTGCCAGAGGTAGCGGAGGTGGAGCTGAAAATGGCCACAGATAAAATGACAACCAAGAAGACTGCGCCGGGACCGGACGGTCATCATGGCAAAGTGCTAGCTCTGACCCTAAAGCATGGATTAGAAGACCGGCTTCGGGCACTGTTGACCGAATGCCTGAGATGCGGGACATTCCCCAATGTTTGGAAGACCGGACGATTGGTCTTACTTCGGAAAGAAGGGAAGCCAGTTGATTCCCCCTCTGGGTACAGACCAATCGTTCTTCTCAATGAGGCGGGCAAACTCTTAGAACGAGTAATCTCGTATCGCATAACGCGTCACCTGTCATCCGTTGGACCGGACCTTTCGGAATGCCAATATGGCTTCCGGCAGGGAAGGTCTACCATTGACGCCATTGCCCGCCTCAGGGAGATTTCGGAAGAGACGATTCAAAAAGGGGGGGTGGTGATTGCAGTGTCTCTTGACATCGCAAACGCATTTAACACCCTTCCCTGGGACGCCATAATAAACGGCTTCCTGTTTCACCAGGTGCCGTCGTATTTAATTAAGACCATCGTCGACTATCTCCGTAATCGAGAGATTATCTATCCGGCGAGGGATAATTGGAAGAGGTTTCAAGTCAGGTGCGGAGTTCCACAAGGATCGGTTTTAGGCCCACTCTTGTGGAACATCGGTTATGACAAGGTGCTGCGAGGGGTTTTGACCCGCGGCGTGCAAATCATTTGCTACGCGGACGACACCCTGGTCGTAGCGTCAGGGGAGAGCTTCAGAGATGCGTCCCTCAGAGCAACCGCTGGCGTAGCTCAAGTGGTGGCTCGCATCCGGGATCTCGGGTTGCGAGTCGCCCTTGATAAATCCGAGGCCATAGCCTTCCACGGTCCTCGAAGGCCTATTCCATCGGGCGCGCATATTGTTGTAGGAGGTACCTCAATTGTAGTAGGGAACCAACTGAAATATTTAGGTTTGGTCCTCGACCCTAAGTGGTCATTCAAGGCGCACTTAACGTCTTTGGCGCCAAAATTGACAAAGACTGCCACGGCATTGAGCCGCATCATGCCCAACGTAGGCGGGCCGCGCGACTCGTGTCGTAGGCTTTTTGCTGGCGTTGTTCGGGCGAAGGCCCTGTACGGCTGTCCGATATGGGCCAACGCTATAGGACTGAACGCCCAAAATAAGGCGGTGCTCAGGCAGTCGCAACGAGTCACATCGATCCGGGTGGCACGAGCGTACCGCACTGCATCTTTCGACGCGGTATGCGCAATTGCCGGTACGATTCCATGGTACCACGATGCGGTTGCGTTGGCAGAAGTCTTCTGGCGAAGGGACAGCTTCCGTAGGGAAGGCTTGGAACCGCCTCTAGACATAGTTCGGGTATGGAGAGCCGAGGCAAAGGAGATGGCTATCCGAAAATGGGAGGAAGATATGATGACGGCGAGAGCGGGTCTCTGGACTCTTGAAGCCATTCGGCCCGTTCTTCGCCCATGGACTGACAGGCAATGGGGGTCGCTGTCATATCATCTCACACAGCTGCTGACCGGCCACGGATGCTTTGGCAAATATTTGTTCAAGGTAGCCCGCCGCGAAGCCACCCCCATGTGCCACCATTGCGGGTGTCTCACAGACACCCCGCAACACACCATCGCGACATGCGCAGCCTGGGATCCGGAGAGGAATACCCTGCGCACAATTACTGGACCTGATCTATCGCTCCCGGCCTTGGTAGCGGCCATGGTTGGGAGTAAACGAGCTTGGCAGGCTGTGGAGGCATTCGCCAAAGCAGTCCTGTCACAGAAAGAGGAGCACGAGCGGGCCCGGGAGATAGACCCTGGAGCCCCGCCATCAAGAAGAAGGCGAACTGGCAGACGCCGGCGTAATTTTCTGCGCCGCGTTTGACATGTGTATGTATATATTGTATATTTTGTAAATAAAGTGTAAATATAGTTATGTTAAGTGTACACGAGGTGGGAAGCCGGGTGGCTTAGGGGGGAGGGGGTTCGACAATATTCTTTTTGGCAGTCCTCGCACCTTCTTCGCCACTCGTGGCATGTAAATAGTTTGCAACGAAGAACGATGTCGAACATATCGACATATCGATATGTAAGGATCGGCCGGCCTCCACTTTGGACGCCGGTCTTGATATGGGGCATCAGCGCTCAGCGGACGATCATTCCCGCACGTCCCTTGCCAGCTGGAGCGATCGTTGATCGCGAAGGTGAGGAAAAGGACATAGGAGAGCTGCACCTGACCGTCCCGAAAGGTTCGAGAAGGACGCGGCAGCCGTTTAATACGGCATAGGAGAGCCGTTTCATACGGTATGCGCGGGCCGTGTTGTGGGTTGTGGCCAAACGGCTGATACCATGGCCGGTCCAATACGCGCTGAGATGGGGTCCTGGTGGTTTTAGTGGGTATAGGCCGAACGCCTTTAGGCCGAGCCCCACACTCCCCGCGCTATTCTCCGAATGCCCCGGCGCGGGGGCCCGTAGTTGGGTTTCCCCAGGTGAAAAAAAAAAAAAAAAGGTTAGGTTAGGTTAGGTTAGGTTAGGTTCCCCCCCCACCGCGGACGAACTTACCCGCGGCTCCCTAGGCTTGTCGTGCCGGGGGGGGGCTCAGTACCTGGAGCGACCGTTGTATTACCGTCGCGAAGGGGAAGCGAATAAGGGATTGGCGGGCCTCCACTTTGGACGCCGGTCTGTATACAGGGCATCAGCGCTCAGCGGACGATCATTCCCGCGCGTCCCCTGCCAGCTGGAGCGATCGTTGATCGCAAAGGTGAGGCGAGGGACATAGGAGAGAGCTGCTCCATCCCATCTCGCAAGAGTAGGGAAGGACGCGGCAGCCGTCCATGACGGCCAAGGAGAACCGCGCGTCAACCGACGCGTGGCAGGCGCGGGCCTGGTGGTCGGTTAAGGCCACTGGCTGACACCACCACTCGGTCCATGATGCGCCGAGGTGGGGTCCTGGTGGTAACAGTGGTGGGTGTGTTGCCATCGCACTGCGAGCTCAGACCCCCACACTCCCCGCGCTATTCTCCGAATGCCCCGGCGCGGGGGCCCGTTATCGGGTATCACCAGGTTAGGTAAGGATCGGCCGGCCTCCACTTTGGACGCCGGTCTTGATATGGGGCATCAGCGCTCAGCGGACGATCATTCCCGCACGTCCCTTGCCAGCTGGAGCGATCGTTGATCGCGAAGGTGAGGCAAAGGACATAGGAGAGCTGCACCTGACCGTCCCGAAAGGTTCGAGATGGACGCGGCAGCCGTTTAATACGGCATAGGAGAGCCGTTTCATACGGTATGCGCGGGCCGTGTTGTGGGTTGTGGCCAAACGGCTGATACCATGGCCGGTCCAATACGCGCTGAGATGGGGTCCTGGTGGTTTTAGTGGGTATAGGCCGAACGCCTTTAGGCCGAGCCCCACACTCCCCGCGCTATTCTCCGAATGCCCCGGCGCGGGGGCCCGTAGTTGGGTTTCCCCAGGTGAAAAAAAAAAAAAAAAAAAAGGTTAGGTTAGGTTAGGTTAGGTTCCCCCTCACCCCCGGACGTCTATTTCCGGGGGGCCCTGGGCTTGTCGTGCCGAGGGGGCCCGAGTCGCCTCCATTTGGGGGCGGCCGCGAACAGGGCAGGTCTTGTCCGGCGGTCCCCGTACCGATTTAAGGGGCCGCTGGCAGGACCGCTGCACTTGCATTTCTTCTTTTTTCCTGTCTTTACACTTCTTCTCTCTTCTTTTCTTTGTGCAAGCGCAGAGGTGATGCGCTGCGATGGTGCCTGAATGTCTGTGGTCGGGCTCTGTGGGAGCGCAGAACCTTCTTGGTCTAGTTCTGAAGACGACGCGGAATTAGATCCTTGGTGAGGTCGGATCGGTCGACCGAACGCACCCTAACAGGTGTGAACGAAGAGGTCTTGTCTTAACCGGCCGGACCAGCGGCTGCGTAGCAGCGGTGTATGGTGGCAAGGTTGCCACGGATGTGCGGTGTGTGGCTGACCGCGGCGCGGCGGGCCGCAGTGGCGATGTGCCGCTGTCGGTTAGGGGTCTACTGCAGATCCCCCGTCGGGCAAACCTGTTACCTCCTTGTTCGCTTGCAGTGGACATGTCTCGCGGAGCGACGGAGGCCAGGGAGCTTGCCTTGACCGGCTGGCTCAAGTGGAAGGAAAACCACACTAAAAAACCCTGAATTGGTATGCACTGAGGCGCCCAAGGGGCCATTGCGTGGTGCTGCCGCCCCGTGTTTGCGGGTGTTCGGCCAGTATGTCGGACGCTAGCGGCCGTTTGTTTCTTCTCTGAATTATATACGCAACAATTATGGCTGACAGGGTGCAATCCACGCTGTCGGGCCGATTTGATAGGAAGTATGGACAAATCAAAAAAGAAATCTTTTAAAAATTATCTTAGGTTAAGTGATGACGAGGTGGAAGTAGAGGAAAGGGAGGAGATACAAGAAAGGGAGGAGATAGAAGAAAGAAAGGAGATAACCGGTAGAACGGCAATCAGGGGCAGGCGGTTGAGGGGCTCGCGGACGCGTACCCTAACCCCTGTGCCTCAGAGAATAACTAGCCGAGCGGAGGGGAGTCGTCCCCCGTCTGCTCCGCTTTCTGAATCTGACTCGGACTCTAAGGTCAGCGTATCGTCTGGCCAGTCAATGAGCAGGATCAATTCAATGGAGTCCCTTGACCGTGACGGTCCTGGGCGCTTCTGGAAGCCGAGGGCAATAGGACATGCGATGGACAATGACAAAGATCGTGGTGGGAGTTCCACAGACGCTCCCTCTGTGATCGAAAAACGGAAGAGGCCTGGTCGCCCGCCAACAACTGGCGAGTATTGCGGCCTAGCGGCTGCCAAACAGGCAGTGATAAAAGCACAAAAAGAGATGCTGAAGGCCCGAGCGGAGTCGTATCTTCTTGACACGCTCGATGAAGCCCGAAAAACACGCTCGACCCTGGCTACAATAATTTCGCCGGTAGCCGGTCCGAGTGGCGTCACTGGAAATGGAAATGACCCTACAGCTGCAATCTTAAAACAGCTAGAGATTGAATTAAAGACTGTCGACACGGTTGCGACAAAATCTAGCAACCTAAAAGGTACATTCAAGCGAGCACTACATGATGCCGTAAAGGCTATTAGGGAGAGCGTCACGGTGCTCGCTGGAAGAAATCTGACAGAAGAAACTCAAGCTCTTCAAGCCGAAAATGCGCGTCTGCGCATAGAGTTGGAGAGTCTTCAAAACCAGATGAAGCAGGTTCAAGAACAGCAGCTTCAACTGATGAAGGAGGTCAAAGAGCCCCAACCCGGTAATGCGGATAAGGCCATTGAGGAAATTGAAGCCCGAATACTAAAATCGGTGGGCGATCGTCTAAATGCGAGATTCGAGAGCCTCGAGCCGCGGTTGAATCCTGAACCGCGAATCAGGCCCCCCCTTGCAGCGGATTCGAGGAAGGAAAAGAGGCTTCCAGCGAGATCCTCGGAGCCCGTCGCCGATTCTTCGGATGCGATGTGGTGGGATGACGGCGCGGATGCTGAGATCGGGAGGCTTGGTCGCCCGAGATCAACGTATCCTGCAGCGAAGAAACACGCGGAAGCGGAACCTCCAAGTGTGGCTCCGGCAGTAGTGCCTCCTGGTGCTGCTACTGGTGAGGTAAAACGCAGTAGAAGTCAACGAAAACGACTTAATAAAAAGTTGAGAATGCAGGCAGAAGCTAAAGGAGGGTACGTCGGGACCACGGGTAAGGCACCTAAGAGCCACAATCTCGGCTCCACTAAATCTGTCTGTGATAACGCCCCAACTCGCCCGCCGAATCCAGACGCCACTGAAAGCGAATGGGTCGCGGTCGACGAGGGCCGAACTAAGAAGAACAGAACTCAGTCCGTGGTGCTTCCGAGCAAATCAAGAGCACTAAGAGCTCGAGAAGAGACCCAAAAAGGGCAATCGCGGCCAGTGGAAGAATGGAGGACGGTAGGACGGAAAGGAAGGGTGCAGCTCTCGTCGGCGATCGGCAACCAACCCACTGGCAATAAGTCTAGAGTGCAAAGGCAAGTGCCGCCAAAGCCCCCGAAACTGCGTCCTCCACGTTCGGCGGCGGTGGTGATCACACTATCCGACGATGCAGTTAAAAAAGGAGTCACATATGCATCTTTATTAAGAAACGCCCAGACCTCGGTCAACCTCAAGGAGACCATAGGTGTCGAATCGGTCAAGTTCCGGAGAGCCGTCACCGGTGCCACGATCATTCAAATCCCTGGCACTGGCAACGACGACAAGGCTGAGTTATTGGCGCAAAAGCTGATTGAAACGTTTAATGACGACAGCATTAAGGTGTCCAGGCCCGTCAAGTGCATTGACGTTCGTGTGACGGAGCTGGATGATTCGGTGACGCCGGAGAGCCTAAAGGAGGCTATTATTAAAAAGCTCCAGTGCCCTCCGACCCAAGTAAGAGTCGGACGCATTCGCCCGGACAGGTCGGGCCTTTCCGCTGCGTGGATCCAGGTCCCAATCAGCGCGGCGAAGGTCTTGACCTCGGAAAGAATTTTGCTAGGGTGGACTGCGCTGAAGTTCTCGGTGGGAAGGCCCCGTGAACTTCGGTGCTTCAGGTGCCTGCAAACCGGCCACGTGGCCCGGCACTGCAATGCCGAAGACCGTAGCCAGTCGTGCTACAGGTGCGGCAAGCCGGGTCACGTCGCGGCAGAATGCAGTGAGAAGCCGCACTGTGCGATCTGCGCAGCACACAATAAAAATGCGGCTCACAGATTGGGTGGCCCTAAGTGTTCGGCCCCCAAAAAGCGTCTGCCAAGGAGAGCCCCCATAAAGTCCAGCGAGGCGCCTTCCCAGATCGGGGAACAAATGGAAGTAGCGGAGCTCGTGGATTCGTAAGTCCATAATGTCACTACGAGTTCTGCAAGGAAATCTGAACCACTGCGCCAGGGCTCAGGATCTTTACGTCCAGAGCCTGGCGCAGTTTTCAGCCAACATAGGAATCGTGGCGGAGCCGTATTCGATTCCAGAGCGAGCTGACTGGACTGGGGACACTAGCAGAACTGTCGCAATTATCACCAGCGGCACACCTCCAGTCAGTTCCATCCGAAGAGGAAACGGTTGCGTGGGCCTCAAAACAAAGGACCTAGCGATCGTTGGAGTCTATTTCTCTCCCAACAGGCCATTGGCAGACTTTGAGTCCTTCCTGGGGGAGGTAGACTCCATCATTGATTGGTGCGATCACCCTAACGTCCTCCTCGCTGGCGATTTCAATGCCAAGTCGAGAGCATGGGGTTCCACAACAACAGATGGAAGGGGGGATCTGTTGCTACATTTCTCGGCGTCCAAAAACCTGGCCATAATAAACCAGGGCACAACTTTAACTTGTGTGCGCAGGAGTGGGGGCTCGATCGTCGATATAACGTTTGCGAGCGCCCCTCTTGCTAGACGCATCAGAAACTGGGAAGTGCTGGCGGAGGTTGAGACCCTCTCCGATCATCGATATATTCGATTCGAGATTCTCCCCCCGTCGACTCCCATGGCGAACAATAACAACGGCCCGCCGGAGCTCGGACCCAGGTGGTCCTTGAAGTCACTGGACAGGGAATGCCTGGAGCTGTCGGCTATTGTACAGTCTTGGAACTCCTGGCCGGAGGACGTCAATATTGACAGCGAGTCGGACTGGTTTGCGAGGGCACTGGAGCAGATATCGGACTGCTCCATGGCCAGGAGTCGCCCAGTCAAGCCAAAAAAGCAGGTGCATTGGTGGACGGAAAGGCTCACTTGTCTGCGCAGGGCATGTGTGGCTGCCCGCCGCCGGTACACTCGCTTCAGACGTCGTCGCTCGACATTTAACATTGATGAAGAGGCACGTCTCTACAATAATTATAGAGACGCCCGCAAGGCCTTAACAACAGCCATTGCCGAAGAAAAGGAGAGAGCATGGATCGAGTTCCTCGATACGCTCGAGCGGGACCCATGGGGGCGTCCGTACAAGCTCGTCATGAGCAGGCTGCGCCCTTGGGCTCCGCCGCTAACCATGACTCTCAGGCCGGATGTTGCTATGCGGGTCGTCGAATCCCTGTTTCCCGTTGCCTCCTCCCCCTCGGGCGGCGATGACCGGATCGGACTTTCTCCTCCGGCGAATCCAACGAGTTCTGTCTCGGAGGTGACGTCGGAGGAACTTAACATAGCTATGTTGAAAATTAAGTGCAAGAGGACTGCCCCAGGCCTGGATGGCATCCACGGGAGGGTGCTGGCCCTTGCGCTGAAACACGGATTGGAGAAGAGGCTCTTACGCCTATTTACGAAATGTCTTCAAGAAGGTCGCTTCCCAAAAAGATATAAAATTGGAAGATTGGTGCTGCTGGCCAAGGCTGGGAAACCGGCTGACAGCCCGTCAGCGTACCGGCCGATTGTGCTGCTCGATGAAGCCGGCAAGTTGCTCGAAAGGGTGATTGCCGGTCGAGTCAACCAACACCTGAGCACAGTCGGTCCGGATTTGGCCGACTCGCAATTCGGCTTTCGGCGGTCCAGGTCCACGATGGATGCCATAGCCAAATTAAGACAATTTACGGAACAGACGACGTCTCGGGGCGGGGTTGTGATCGCAGTATCGCTCGACATAGCGAACGCGTTTAACACCTTGCCCTGGAGACATATTATTGATGGGCTCCGTTATTGCGAGGTTCCACAATATTTGATAGATATAATTAATGACTATTTCAGGCAAAGAAAAGTAGTGTTCCCCCTGGAATATGGCTGGCATGAACATGAAGTCACGTGCGGTGTTCCACAGGGGTCGGTCCTTGGGCCGCTCCTGTGGAACATTGGATATAACTGGGTGCTGCGGGCGGCGTTACCTGCCGGTGTGCAGATTATTTGTTACGCCGACGATACGCTGGTAGTGGCATCCGGAAAAGATTTTAGGGAGGCGTGCCTGCGGGGAACGGCCGCAGTGGCACAGATTGTGGCTCGAATAAGAAAAATTGGGCTCCACGCGAATCTCGATAAGACCGAGGCTATCTGCTTTTCGGGCAATCGCCGTATTCCAGCAGGTGCTGGCATCATGGTGGGCGGCGTCAACATCTCAATCGCCACCACTATGAGATATTTAGGACTGGTCCTCGACCGTAGGTGGTCGTTTAAAAGCCATTTTTCGGCGCTTGCGCCCAAATTGGATAAGACGGCGGCGGCTTTGTGTCGTATTTTGCCCAATATCGGCGGGCCCAGCGTCAGACGACGTCGTTTATACGCTGGGGTAGTGAGGTCTCAGGCCCTGTATGGTTGCCCGATCTGGGCGGACGAGGCCAATCTTACTTCCAATAGGGCGATACTTCGGCGGGCGCAGCGCACGATTGCCACGCGGGTGGTGAGGGCGTACCGCACGGTGTCCTGCGACGCCGTGTGTGTCATCGCCGGGCTACTACCGTGGCATCTTGATGCGGCTGCGCTTGCAGAAGTATACTGGCGGCGGGCAGAACTCAGAGGTCGTGGACAGGAGCCTGCCCCAGAGGTAGTCAAGGCATGGAGGGAAGAAGCCCATGATAATGTGCTAAATCTCTGGGAGGAGGAGCTGAGTTCTTCGAGAGCTGGCACTTGGACGTTGAACGCCATACGTCCCGTCCTTAAGGATTGGGTAATGCGGCGACGAGGGACTCCATCCTACTGGTTGGTGCAGGTACTCTCCGGGCATGGGTGCTTCGGGAGTTACCTGTTCCGTATTGCGCGTCGGGAGGAGTCCCCGGCCTGCCATCACTGTGGAGCCCTGAACGACAATGTGGGTCACACGTTATTTGAATGTCCTGCGTGGGCGGTTGAAAGGCTCTCCATTGCTAGTATCATCCGTTCCGACACTTCACTCAGCACGGAAATAGTTCGGCGAATTATAGACGATAAGACGGCGTGGACACGGCTGGAAAACTTTGCGTGTACTGTACTTAGGCAAAAGGAGGAAGCTGAGCGGGCGCGTGAAGTTGATCCCGCGTCCGCTCCGATACGGCGTCGTAGAACAGGCGGTCGCCGGCGACGTCACGCAGCGCGAGAATATACTGTAAATAGTAATTAGGTAATTTTTATACTTAGGAGTATGTACATATATATCTGTAAATATAGATCTGTAAATATGTAAATAAGGAGAACTTCTCACCCCACTATTAGGTGGGTTGAAACTGTATATATAAGGTGTCGCACCGCATAAATGCGGCAAGGAGAGCTGCAGTCGCAGCAGTCGCTTGTTGGGGTCCCGGAGCAATGACATCTCAGTAACCGGGCCCCGACATATAGCGAGTTGAATTGGGCCCTGGGGTTTTAGTGGGGTAGTGAGCCCTTTTCAGGGCTTGAGTCCCCACAGTACCCGTGCCAACAGAATTTTTGCCCCGGCACGGTGTCTGCGAAATGCATTTCCCCAGGAAAAAAAAAAAAAAAAAAGGTTAGGTTAGGTTAGGTTAGGTTAGGTTAGGTTAGGTTAGGTTAGGTTAGGTTTTTTTTTTTTTTTTTTTTTTTTTTTTTTTTTTTTTTTTTTTTTTTTTTTTTTTTTTTTTTGTTAATTGTCTAGTAGGCCTACCTCCCCGGCGACTCACGCCCCGGGGCCGAGGAAGCTAAGCTATGAAATAATTTTTTCCATATATGAACTTTATTGTGAAAAATATATATAAAGGTGGGTGAGGTGGCTGAGAGTCGGTTTCGCTATCGGATACGATCAACCTTCTCTCAGCCACCTGCATAGAGTCCGCGTCGTTACAAATATAATTATTATTAAAAGTTATAGTAGTTAATACAATTGTGAAAAAGTCTTAAGAATAGTTTACAAAGGTTATTAAGTAACTTAGAATAACATACAACATGGTTACATGAGAATAAAGTTGACAAAAGAGAATTAAAATTAAGAGATTGAATATACAGTAGGTCAAAAGTTAAAATATTACAATATGATATTTATGAGAGAGTTATAAGGTATTTACAATTTGAAAGTGAACTGTGTAAGGAGTAAAAATAAGTAGGACGATTATGCTAGTGATAGTGGGCGCGGGCAAGGGTGGTTGAGGATCAGGCTGCTATTTGATACAAATCCTTCCTCTCAACCACGTCTTGTCCCGCGCCATAATTTAAACAATTTGAGTACAAAAAATCTTAGATTACTAATCTAAAGATTTAATAATTTAAACTCGGTGAGCGAGATTGTTGAGGGTCAGTCATGCAACAGGATGCAATCCCTTCCGTTCAGCCATCTACATTGTCGTCATGTTTAACGGTAAGATAATATTAACAAATTATTTACATTAGTTATAAAATTAATAATAGTTTTAAAGTTAAAGTTGACAAGATATAAATGAAAATTAGAGATAAAATATGTGGTGCTGCTGAAGTTGCTAATCGCAACTTTGAAGTATTACAAATTAAAAGTGCACCGTGTAAAGAATAAAGGTAAATATGAATTCAATAATAGTAATAAAATGAGGTGATGGGTTTAAGCGCCCATCTCGACCCAATGAAGTAATACAGGATAAATAATATAGAAAGAGTAAAATGATTAAAGTGGACGATATAGAAAAGATATAAAGTAAAGGTGTATAATAAAGGTGATTTTTCTGTGTATAACAGTCGAGTGTGATGGAAAATTGTACATGCAAAGTTATAGAAAAATACAGTAAATTCAACAGGCAATTCCAAATGCATCGTAAATATTAAAATAATTAAATTACAAAATGGCTAGTTATGTTAATAGTTAACAGTTAATTTCTAAGATATATTGTACATTAGCTTGTACACTGCAGGTAAGGCGGGTCACAGCCTGGTAAGAAGATGAGGTGATAGAGTGCTGTTTGTTGAGAGAGTGTAAAGTGAATAAACTGAAAGATACGTGTGCGAGGCGCTAAGTGTTGATATGTGTATGAATTTATGTGCGTTGTGTAAGCGAGTGTGTTGTGTATATGCTCTGTGTTTTAAATAAAGTGAATGGAATTTAAATATAATTGATTTTGGCTTCCACACGGGCACGCATTGCTCTAACCTTTGGGCAACTCTCCGAGTCGGCACGATGCCGAGTGTCTGTATTTGTTTTGTGTACGGTGTTGTGTTCGGCGCAATTTTTGCATGTAAGTGTTTGCTCCTTGCACTCAGCTGTCGGGTGGTGAGCTGAGCACTTGGCGCAAGTGGGTGTGTTAGTGGGGCATCTGCTCTTAGTGTGGCCGAAGTTTAGGCAGCTCTGACACTGCCTAAACGGTGAAAATGTGCTGCAGTGAACGCGTTGTATGCCTATGTTTACTCTGCCTAGTTCGACAAAGGCCTTCCAGGCAGAGGGTGTAGTGTTGAGTACTATGTTGTAAAGGGATGTGTTACGGTTACTGGCGGTAAATTTGATTGTGAAAGTGTGGTTTTTTAGTGTTGGGTTCTGGTCTGTAATGGAGTTTATGAGATCGTGTTCAGTAGTGGATTTCGAGATGCCTTTGAGGATAATCATGGGATTGAGGCGCTTTTCCTCCTGCGCCTTAATGGTGTTGCTGGTGTGTAGTTTGTCGAGTGTGTGTTTTTTGTGGTCTTCGGTTTCGAAGACCAATTTAAGTTTATTATTGGAGAGAGGTGTTACCCTTAGGGGAGCATATCCGCCCCGGCGGAAGTCTACTGTTTTAGTGAGTTGTGTAATTAGTTTTTCGGTTGTGTCAAAGCCCTCACCAGAGACCACAATGGAGGGGCCCGCAGGGGGCTTCGGTACAGCGGCAGCCTTTGCGTAAGTTTTGATAGTATTGTTCTTTTCGACGACAGGAGGTGATGATGCCACCGAGGCTGGTTTCGGTATTGCTTTTATAAGTTTTGTATGTTCGCGGATGGCCCGGTAAGACTCCTCAAGCAATCCGGAGTGAGTCTCTAGTTTCTGGATTAATTGTGTGTATTGTTCAGTGTTTTCAATTGTTTTGTTTGTCTGTGAAGGGGGAGGTTTGGTGGGGTCAGTGGAAGGATCAAGGATCGCGACGACTCCGAAAAGGCCGTCGATAGCCTCAGTGATCGCGACCTTGATCTCTGTTTTTAAATTGCGCGAAGAGGAGAGCGCGTTCATGGCCCTTCGCCGAAGATCCCTTGCCAACTCCATATGTGTAGACTCCGCAGGTAGGCTGGAGCGGGCGAAGGCGGGGCTTAGAGAATTGACAATGTTCCGCCTTGCTGTGGAACTGGAAGTAGTCGGCGAAGGGGTGTTGATCAAAGCTGATTTCGGAGGGGTTCGGGGGAGCATGATTATGGTGGTGGTGGGGGGTGGTCAAAAATGAGGTCTGAGTAGTGGGTTGGAATCGCCTTCTAAAGACGATTCAAACGATACCAAACTTGAGGGGGTGGGGAGGGGGGTTGAGATTTTGAGGGGGGGAAGGGAAATTCCGTCTGGAGGGTGAAGGGAAGGTTTGGGAACGTCTGTACAGTGATATTCGTGGTTAGGTTAGGTTAGGTTAGGTTAGGTTAGGTTAGGTTAGGTTAGGTTAGGTTAGGTTAGGTTAGGTTAGGTTAGGTTAGGTTAGGTTAGGTTAGGTTAGGTTAGGTTAGGTTAGGTTAGGTTAGGTTAGGTTAGGTTAGGTTAGGTTAGGTTAGGTTAGGTTAGGTTAGGTTAGGTTAGGTTAGGTTAGGTTAGGTTAGGTTAGGTTAGGTTAGGTTAGGTTAGGTTAGGTTAGGTTAGGTTAGGTTAGGTTAGGTTAGGTTAGGTTAGGTTAGGTTAGGTTAGGTTAGGTTAGGTTAGGTTAGGTTAGGTTAGGTTAGGTTAGGTTAGGTTAGGTTAGGTTAGGTTAGGTTAGGTTAGGTTAGGTTAGGTTAGGTTAGGTTAGGTTAGGTTAGGTTAGGTTAGGTTAGGTTAGGTTAGGTTAGGTTAGGTTAGGTTAGGTTAGGTTAGGTTAGGTTAGGTTAGGTTAGGTTAGGTTAGGTTAGGTTAGGTTAGGTTAGGTTAGGTTAGGTTAGGTTAGGTTAGGTTAGGTTAGGTTAGG